>CM066331.1:87006404-87606404 GCA_033807585.1 Hydrophis major | reverse complement strand
CAGGTGATGTGTATTTGTGTAATGAGGGAGGGTGTGGCCTAGGGAGATCAACACGTTATATCAAGGTGTGCATAGTTATTAGGCAGCTTTTTTTCCTCAGGCAAAATGGGCCAAAAAAGAGATTTAACTGACTCTGAAAAGTTAAAAATTATAAGAAGTCTTTCAGAGGGATGCAGCACTATTGAAATTGCTAAGATATCGGGCCGTGATCACAGAACCATAAAGCGTTTTGTTGCAAATAGTCAACAGGGTCACAAGAAACATGTTGAGGAAATAAGATGCTCATTAACTGCCAAAGATTTGAGAAGACTCAAATGTGAAGCTACCAGCAACCCATTATGCTCCAGTGCTGTCATATTCCAGAACTGCAACCTACCTGGAGTGCCCAGAAGTACAAGGTGTTCAGTGCTCAGAGACATGGCCAAGGTAAGGAAGGCTGAAACTTGACCACCCCTGAACAAGACACATATGTTGAAATGGCAAGACTGGGCCAAGAAATACCTGAAGTTTTATGGAGTGATGAGACTCTTGACGGAACCAGATGGCCCATGGCTGTATGGAGATGGAGATGATGTAGGGAGAGATCATCCTCGGGGTGAGACCTGTGTCTTCTACTACGCGATGAAGGGGCTGGAGCCTCTGAAGGCAAATACCTACTCTGTTTTAAACAACTGATACCCCTTGCCTTACTGCCTTATTTAAAAGAGCCTGCATGTTAAGTTGGAATTCAGGCTCTTGCCCCATGACTGGTCTAATGCCAGCTGACATGGAAGTAAATGTGGCGTTTGGAGCCATTCTGGATCTCTGACCTATAACTGTCAGTTGCTCTGTTACTGTGCAGACTGAGGAAAAAAAATTTCTAATCTCTGAAGCCTCAATTGACCCCTATTGCTCTTCAGCTCCCCTTGAGGCCGTTTCTATTACTGCACTCAAAGATTTGACAGACTCAGTCCAATCAGCAAGCTGAGACTGATCACCTAATCCTGAATGATATCTCCACCACAATGGAGAAATGTTTATTTCTACATTTTGAGTTGTTTTTATTATTATTCTCTTTTTAACAACTGCAAATAAATGAGACAGGCACATTTTCATTTTTTTTATTTAGTTGCCTAATAATTGTGCACACCAAGATATTCTCCTAAGAAAACCAAAACCTCACTTTTTCTTTCTTAAATATTCAGGTTTGAGGTTTATTAACATTTTGGATTGATCGAGAGCACTGTACTTGTTCAATAATAAAAATATTTCTCCAAAATACAACTTTCCTAATAATTGTGCACACAGTGTAGATCAGTGTTTCTCAACCTTGATCAGGATGAGAAACCTTGGCCATTTTAAGATATGTGGACTTTCAACCGCCAGAATTATTTCAACTGGGGATTTCTGGGAGCTGAAGTCTACATATCTTCAAATGGTCAAAGTTGAGAAATTCTATTATAGATGAAGGGGGAAGAAAACACTTGAATTATGGAAAAGTGGCACTTAATAGAAAAAAGTAGTGAGTGCATGAAGCCTTAAATTATAGATGGAGAAAGTAGTGTATTATTGTTGTTGTTGTTGTTGTTTTCAAGGGACAACACAATACCAAGGATCAGGAAAAATAATTATACAGCTGACTGGCTTTTTTTTTTTTAGAAATTTGAGTTCCATTCACAAATCAATAATGAAGATGACAATGAATTTACAAGACTTCCTTTTCACAAGTGTCTGTCTATAAACCTTTCCACTGAAACTCAGTGTAATATATAGATTAGGTTACTATAGCTTATTTAAATCACTATGACCAAAGTACTGGTTTGACATGATATGAAAATGTTAACGAAGTGAAATTCAGTGAACACAGCTAGAAAGGCCGAGAACATAACATTAGGAGCTCACATAGAGAAGGCAAATTATACTCCCTCCCTTAACTTTCCTAACATTAGAAAAAAAACATGCAGCATAGACATTTGCTCTATTAGTGCACTCCATTTCAAAGAAATTATAAAGATGAAGCCAAGTATATTGGGATTAGAAGGAAAATAATCCATTTTTCTGAACTCCTTCAGCAGATCTGTAATAATTCTTATAACTAAATTATGTATAAAATATATCACATGTGATGGCATAATATAAAATGTCACATATTATAATAATATATCTGAACAGCCCAGGCAGAATTTTCAAAACTTCCTTCTCTCTTCAACCAGAAGACTTTTCAAAGTTCACAATTTAACCCATAGTCTCCATACAGTACTTTACAAAGCACAAAATGCACTAAACATGATGGAAAATTAAGATTTATTTTTTTATTGTGTTTGTATTTGAATATTTCTATTCTAAGAGCTGATTTCTCAAAAATTAAAGAAGCCTTTCAACGTCAATAGAATGTTTATCTTTCCTCTTTTAAGTTTTTAAAATACAGCAAATGACTAACTAAAAGATCAAAAATCTAACTGCTGGCAGCTTATATTTTACTGAGCCGTTTGAAAGATTATTAGAAGGCTGCCATCCGCTGTCTCATTCAAACACTGCAACCAAGGTGCAAAATTGCCTCATCTGTTATAAAATTGCTTCCAGCACAACATAAAAACTGCTTCCAGGTTTACAAAATGCTAACCCTTCAAATGCCAAACACTTTTCGCACCGGGAAATACAATGCAAAGAACTGTAAAACAGAGTATTTTGGGAAAGGATTCATATCCGAATTCAACACATGCATTTTTGACAAGTGAAAATTCTATAGGGACGTTTCAAGAAAAAAATTATAACATTGAAATTCTAAAAGTGCCTATGCTGCTGGATTAGATTCAATGGGTTAACTTGCTGCAATGAGGATCCAGCTTAATCAACAGCATTAAAAGCTTATCTTACTTATTTGTTTCTTTGGCAAATAGAGCTTCAATTGCAGACATACACAAAAAAAACAGCGCATATCCAATACTTACAATGAAATTTAAAATTAAGTGAATAATAAGGAAACCACTGATGCCAAAATACAGCAGTCTGCTATTGCCCCTAAGGCACTGTAACTTCACAAGTGTCTATCTGCCAATCCAGAACAAGTATTTAAGAGTTGGATTTAAAAATCTAAAGGATTTCAGCTGCATAGATGGAGGTAATGAACAATGTCTTGTGTTGAATCTACCTGAAACACCAGATAGCTCTACGATCTGGCTGGTTAACTAACACCATGATATACAATACTATTACTGATTTAAGAGACTTACATGGTTAGTAATCTTATGTATTATAATTCTGGGTATCTCACAGCAACAGCACTAAGAACATAAAGAAGCAGTAAAGATAAACAAGACCAATTAAAAGCATCCTAAAACAGCCAACATTAAAAAAATCACACCCTACCTCAATGTCTGGGTAGATTGTAAACCTTATGAAGCAAAAGTACAGATACTTAAGAACAGCAATATAAGTTTACATTTTTATTGCTACAAAATATTAAGTTATGTATTTATTGCTTCCTTCACTCTTTCTCTCTCTCCCACTTACTCTGTGGTACTGGAGATCTACCTGCTTCTTGATAGCTATAAATATCCTGTCATCCCTCACATTATTCAGCTGTCTTCAGGTATGACAAAGGATGATATCCAATCATTTTTTGTTAGGAAAAAAAATCTTTTCTGAACCTTGTGACATGCAAAACATTAAGACAGAGAAAAAGTGACTATAACTCATTTAAGAAATTGATATAGTAAGAAATTGATGCATATAAAGCACTTCAACAACACCATTCAATAAAAACTCACAGAATAGCTTATAATGATAATGCAATTCCAAATGAGTAAAGTAGCAAAAATAGGATTAAAACATTTCCAGTTTCCAGTTCTGAGCTTCCCCAAAGACGGACTGCTGACCGCGACTGTGCGTGGCTTTGATCCGTGCTTCAGAGTCAGAGAGCCCTGATCCTTTGGATTTTGGGGCAGAAGCTGCCTCATAGGGGTGGCAGAGGAAGGAGAGACTATCAGCTGGGTAGAGGGGAGTCGCAAATCCCCTCCCTGGCTTGGCATTTACTCTCTCCTGAAGACACCTGAAGCGGTGGTCTAAAATGGCCACCCTGAAGGGGAAGATTAGACTGGAATAAGATTGTGCAGGAGAGAGACAAAGAAGCAAACAGCAGGAGGAACAGGATGATATAATTAAATGGAAGATAGCCCCAGGATTAACATTTTAAAGAATTTTTTAAAAAGGATTTAAGGCGGCGAAGAGAAAGAGGAAAAAAAGTGTGAATTGCTTTTGACAGCAGCAGAACTTTGAACTGTGAAAGGTAGAAACTGGAGCAGGAAACATATAATCAATTTGGATAAGTATATTTTGATACTATATAGGCATCAATAAAGCTGAACTATAGACTGTTAAAGAGGAAATTAATATCAATTGGATTTATGGAAAATGCGATTGCAGAATATTAACAACAAAGACAAAAGGCAGAAGAGGAGGCGGAGCAAATTAGAGAAGGGGTCATCTTTAGTGAACATCGAGAACAAACAACTCTGGAAAGAAACAGGAAAAGGGTTGGAAATAAATATAGCAGATTTAAGAAATTCAATAAAAAGGGGAATATCTGAAAAATTAAAAAAGGGAACAAGTGTCAGCAGAAATTCAAGGGTGGAAGGAAGCTATAAATAGAGAGGGGGATAAAAACTGGAGTGAAAGAAGAAAAAAGAAAAGACAAGGGGGAAAAGGGACAAGAAACAGAATTTGGGAAGAAAGAAATATGGGAATTATAAAAAATGGGAAAAATTGTTTAATTAGACATAGAGATAATTGGTGATTAATATTTAGCAAGGTGATTCTGCAAGGTACTAGGGGGTAATATAAATTCACAGTTATGAAATAAGGACATATAGATTGATAAAATGGAAAACAGAATTGTTATTTTTTGATAATGGAATTTAATGCTCTTTTTATGCATAGAGATAATTGTAATAAATAATGGAATAAGCTTATTAAATATAATGAAATATTTTTAGGATTGGAATGTTGGCTTTTTTGGTTTAAATGTGAATGGAATAATTAATGGAATATGCGTATTAAATATATTGAAATAATTGAAATGATATAGGAGGAGAGCTGAAATGGAATTACCTTTAGGGTTTAGGATTGTTTTATTGTTTGAATGAGTAGATTAATATGTCCTTCTTTTTTGAAAAATTTAATGAAATTAAAAAGGGGGAAAACCATGCAGAATCTGATTTATATATGCTATGTAGTTTTAAAGGGATTATTAAGTTTAATGTTTTAGGTAATAATGCTAAATGTTTAATGAGATTTTAAAAGGGTGAAAATTAATGAATATGTTGAAATTAATATGTAACTTAGAGGTGGAGCACTTATATTGATATTTCAAGGGGGAAACCAATTTATAGAAGTGTTTTTTTAATTAGAATTTAAGATGAAATAAACAAATGTGACAGTTTAAAGTACTAAAGTATAATGATTATGAACCTAACATAACGTGAATTAAATAATGAGATAAATATTTGGAATAATATAATAAAATAGAAAATGTATAAAAGCTTTGTAAGGAACTGGATACAAAAATTTAATATATAACTATGTCATATTTGCATGTATATGTGAAACCTGTAATCATGCTGTTCACTAAAAAGAGATGTTATAATGTGGAAAACTGAATAAAACTTGATTTTTTTAAAAAAAGGATTAAAACAAAAGTGTTCAACAAAACAGATGCAACTGTAATTGAAACCAGCGTATAGAATGAAATAAAAAGATTATTTGTCCTATATTGAAATGATATCAAATCTGATCTATTTTCCTGCAAAAGAGAATCCACAGATGCAGAAGCTTAGACAAAAAAAAGCCATCTTTTTTGTCACAAAAACTGTACTGGGGAGAGACCAAACATAGAAGGCCTCTAGTGATGACTGCAAACTCTAATGGCAATATTTCCTTCAAACCGAGTACTTCTGTATAAGGTATTCAATGTAAACACACATAGTGTCCAAAATTCAGTGGTGCGATTTAACCAGTGTAACAACCAGTTCGGTGAGCACGCGCTTTGCACGTGCATGCACCAAACACACACTACGTGTGGCCCCAGCATTTAGAAAAGACAATTTTTAGCTATGATACTTACCTTCTGCTGCAGCCACAGTGAGTAAAATAGCTGATGCGCGGTAAACCGCTCTGCCTTGCAAATCAGCTGTGCTCAAAAAACAAAGAAATAAAGCACAGGAAAAGGGCAGGGGTAGGGCCAAATGATCAACAGAACTACTGGTTTACCTGAACTGGTCTGAACTGGTAGAATCCCATCCCTGCCAAAATTACAATCTGCAGTTGCTATTTTGAAACCTCCCAGCCAACTCCCTAATCAGGCAGTAGAAGAAAACAAGACATATACAAAAGCTTCAACATTTCATTTGCTAAGGATCTTTCTTATTTTTCAACTTTCGGTTTGAAACAAGCAAGGCTTAACTCAAGGGTCTTCAAACTTGGCAAGTTTAAGACTTATGGACTTCAACTCCCAGAATTCCTGAGCTAACATGACTAGAGGAGGAATTCTGGGAGTTGAAGTCCACAAGTCTTAAAGATGCCAAGTTTGAAAACCCACCTTAACTCACTGTAAAACAAAACATCCTCAGAATATTGTAAAACAATTAAACACTCATCAGGCTTCCAAATCCTATCATTTGAATGAATTAAGAGTTTAATGTTATGCAAGTGGCACACCTTTGGATTACAAATATTCTCACATTTTTGATGTGTCAGATACAAGGCAGAAGAAAGTAACTTTTTTAAAGGGGAAAAAAAGCCTGCACATTAATTGAGTCAGAAAAAGGGAACTTTTTTGATGGACACTCAAGGTGATATTGTGTTTAGGAGTCTGGATTAGACTGGAGAAGACCATGGTTCAAATTTCTATTTGGCCATGGTGCTCAAAGGAAATAATATCTCCCCCGAACTACCACTGAGGATTATATGAAGATACATCTTCGTGAGCAAGCTACTCATGAAGCAAAATAAAACAAAAACTGAGCATGGAACTTACTGGTTGCAATATCCCCTTGAAGTTGAAGAATCTGTGGGACAGGCATTGTGAGAATAACTGTATCAAAGCAGTCAGAAAAGCCTGTACTGCTACCCACTTCCCACTTTCCATCTTTGAGGAAGATTTGAGTAACATGATGATTGTAGAAGACATCTGCGTCTGCTGAGAAAGAAAGAAATAAGCTAGCAGATGCTACAATCCCCTTGGAGTTAGGTGGCTAATAAATTTATTTATTTATTTATTTTGATTTATCAATTGCTTACAAAATAATAGGTATAGCTATAAACATGAGTAAGAATACAGAAAATAGGTACGAATAAATGGGGACAATAGGATAGGGACAGGAGGCATGATGGTGCACTTATGCCCCTTACAGACCTCTTAGGAATGGGGTGAGGTCAATAGTGGATAGTGTGAGGTTAACCAAGTGGGGGTTTGAGAATGTAACTACAGAGTCAGGAAGTGCATTCCAGGCATTGACTCTGTTGCTGAAGTCGTACTTTCTGCAATCAAGTTTGGAGCAATTAACATTGAGTTTGTATCTATTGTGTGCTCTTGTATTATTATTGCGATTGAAGCTGAAGTAGTCATTGACTGGTAGGACATTTAAATAAATTTTAATAAATACATTTAAATTAAATAACTAAATAAAAAAAATAAATGAATAAAATCAGTGATGCAGAAGAAAAAAGACAAAAATTTGGAGTTGAAACAATTCAGGTAGTCCTCAACTTACAATCATAATAAAGCCCAAAATTTATATTAAGTGAGAAATTTGTTAAGTGAGTTTGCTCCATCTTGCAACTTTTCTTGCCATATTTCTTAAGTGAATTACTGCAGTTCTTAAATTAGTAACCAGCTGAATCTGGTTTCCCTATTGACTCTGCTTGTCAGAAGGTTGCAAAAGGGGATCACATGGGTCCGGGACGCTGCAACCGTTATAAATGAGTCAGTCAGTGGTCAAGCATCTGAATGAAAATCACATGACCATGGGGATGCTGCCATGGTTGTAAGTATGAATAATCTTTATAAGTGAGCTGTTGTAAGTCAAGGACTACTTCTACCAGATCATTGTAAAAACTGATTGAATTAATATATTTTGTCATTCCTATAAACATGAAGATGAATGTGAAGTTTCACTTTTTAATCATCTACACCTACACCTAAAAAGGGGCACCTGCAGAATTGGGTTTCCCTCTCCCTCCCTGTGTGTGTGTGTGTGTGAGTGGTGAAATCATAAATCCCAAGATGGAGGTTGCAACTGTGATCAAAATTCCTCCCTTTTTTATTTTAATATGTATTACACATGCGCCACATGTACTAAAAAGGGATGGTTTTTTGACCAATCTGTTATAACTTCTATTTTGACTTTTTAACACTGGCCCTGGCGGGAGATCCCTCCCCCCCAAGCATTTTCAGTGTGTTTTATTATTCAAAAACAGAAAAATCAACAGTACAATTGAAGCTCACCTGCCTTATTTAAGTAATGTTTAGCAATGGATGAACTTCCTTGGGGTGTTACAAAGTTATCTACTCCTTCCTTCACCACCATTCCTTTTACTGGGACAGTCAATGGCTTCAGGACTCCATGCGACAACAAATCTTCATAAAAGCTATAGAGAGAGTTAATCTGTTAACTAATCTTTTTTTCTGCTCTTGTACAGATTTTAGGTTATACTGCTTTTAATTGGTTCACTGTTCGATGATTTTAAAACCTCTTTAGGATAGAAATTCAGAGTTATAGATCAGGGGTCTCCAAACTTGGCAACTTTAAGACTGGTGGACTTCAACTTTCATGCTGGCTGGGGTATTCTGAGAGTTGAAGCTCACTGGTTTTAAAGTTGCCAAGTTTGGAGACCCTGTTCCAATTTTTTAAAATTATGCCTTGCTTTCAAAACATTGCCCTTAATTAAATTACATACACTAATTTGGACAACATCCTACAAAATGGGAGAAATAGAGTGCAAAACTGGCCCCAACTCAGGGGTGGAATTCTATCGGTTAAGACTGGTTCTATAGAACCGGTTGTTATGATTCGGAAAACTGGCAAATCGTGCCCCTGGCTGGGCCCATCCCTCTTGGTCCGCCCCTCCCCTCTCCTTATTGCGCATGTGCAACATCGCGTGCATGCCTGATATTACTGACTACATTCTCCCCCGCCCAGTCACTCCTTAAGGTATTTCTTTTTCCCCCTCCCGACGATCAGCTGTTCCGATGATCAGCTGTGCCAGGATCCCCCTTGCTGTCTTACTGCTTTATCCAGGAGGCTTCCCTGAGGCCCAGGAGGCAAAAAGGGGCGTGGGGAGGGAGGGTTCTCTGTCTTTTGCCTTCCTGGGCCCCAGGGAAGCCTTCTGGGAGCAAAAACACCTCCCCCAGGAGGTTTCCCTGAGACCCAGGAGGCAAAAAAGGGGGTGTGCTAAAAAAAAAAGAAGCCACACCCACCCAGTCACATGGCCAAGCCCACCTAGCTTCACTCACAGAACTGGTTGTTGAAAAATTTGAATCCCACACCTGCCCCAACTGCTGTACAACACCATGAAAGGCAGAATACCTCCCACCCTTCTTATGACAAGTTGGAAACCGGAATAGGAATGTTTTACAAGTTGAACTGCAGTTGATTCAGATATCAAATGTTATCCAGAAGAACACAAAAATAAAGTGATCAAGTGAAAGTGAATAAAGAAGAAATCATTACATATTTCAGGACTACCTATATTAAATGATCATATTTAATTCAAATTAAATCAGGTTCCATTTTTGTCATGGCTCCATCTCCTTTTGAAATATTGATAGCAAAATGCTGTGCCATTTTATAAGTTATTTACAGAAATTACAGCCTTGGAACCACTAAACAAATGCATTAGATCAGCAACTAGACAGCAGATCATCTTTGATAGAAAAGTGAAAATTGGCTTCTTTTTTTATAAGAACAATTTTATGAGTCACCCATAATCATTATACCCAAGATGAAATGTTCTCTGCACAAACAAAACAAGCCTTAAGATTAACTGGAAGAATATTTTTAGGATATTACCTTCAAACCTTACACCCAGTTTTAAGATCTGATATGCTAGACTAGAGGGTAGAGACTCTTGGTACTAAAGATGGAAGGAAACCTTGAAAGAATATGAAAGATATTCAGAAGCCAAAATGTCCACAAGAGTCTGTAGGACAGTTGTAAAAAACATAGCGAATGAATTGCAGTGGTCATTGTTTACTACTTTCAACCAGAACAAAATAATATTATATATTATGTAATGTAATTAATCAAGGAGAGAAACAACCTAGAACTAAAGAGAAATTTCCTGACAGTTAGATCAATTAATCAGTGGAATGACTTGCTTCCAGAAGCTGTGGGGCTTCAACACTGTAGGTTTTTAAAAAGAGATTAGACAACTATTTATCTGAAATAGTATATGATTTCCTGCCTGAGCAGGGGGTTGGTCTAGAAGGCCTTCAAGGTCCCTTCCAACTTTGTTATTTTGTTATATCTCCTTTTGAAATTATCCTCTTTTGAAATATTTGTACAGCCTTAGTAGGCAATTGCATTTCTATGGGGCATAGATAAGTATCTCCTGGCTTCTGCACCCAGAAATTCTCCATTTCAAATCAAATACTGCAGAATTTTCATCTAGATACTTATTTAGAGTGATCAGCACCAGGGGTGGATTTCTACCGATTCGCACTGGTTCTATAGAACTGGTTGTTAACATCACCGGTAGTTCTAAGAACCGGTAAAACTAACCCCTGCTTGGCCCTGCCTTTCTCCGCTGTTCCTACAGGCCAAAATCAGAATTTTTATTACTGCGCATGCACGAAAATCCCTTTCTCATTCTCCCCTGCCTGCCTGTCCCTTCGCTGCCCCAGCTCCCACCCCTATCCACCACTCCAAAGTAAAAAAACCCATTTTTTTAAAAAAAAAACCTGGGTTTTTTTACTGCACATGTGTGAAAATGGGCGTTGGTACTTACCTGATACGCTCTTTCTTGTCGAGCTGCGTAGAGCATCCAGAGTGGGAGGTGCTCCAGTCTCCACTCTTACAGGCTGAGCTATAATTAAGGAATGCTCCTCCTCCTCCTCGTGACTCCTCCATACGTTCCCCAATTTTACGAAGACGAGAAGACAAATACTATTATCTCCTTTAAACTATTGAAGCAGCTCACAACTACTTAACTGATTAAATCATTGGCCGAAACAGGGTTCCCCACCAGACGGACAATTTAGGGTGGGGCTGGATGCTCTACGCAGCTCGACAAGAAAGGGCGTATCAGGTAAGTACCAACGCCCATTATCCATAGAGCTGCTGCGAGCATCCAGAGTGGGACATACCAAAGCATGGCCTGTCCTACGGGAGGGACTCCGTCTGGGTTGGAATATCCTCTGGCTCTCTTGCCACTTGTTGAAGGACTCGTCTGCCAGGGATGCTTCTGCTGAAGCAAAAACACATTGATTATACAATGATGAATAAAAGGTGATAGAGACGTCCAGGTGGCCACTCGGCGTTTATCACGTATTGAAGCCTGGTTAACCCAAGCTGCCAAGGTAGCTGCACTCCCTGTAGAATGTGCAATTATTCCACTGGAAACAGGAAGCGCCTGAGTTAGATAGGCCTTGGAGAATGTTGCTCCGATCCAAGTGCCTACAGTAGACGGGGATACTTTGAAACCAAGCGTCTTTGATTGGAATGACAGGAACAATGCTTCTGACTTTCTGATAGACCAAGTGCGACTGATATAAATACGTGACGCACGTTTGACATTGATGGAATGCCACTGCCTTTCCCTCTCAGAGAAGGCCTGGGGCAAAAGTTAGGAAGAATGAATTCCTATGATCTGCGAAAGGCTGAGGTAATCTTGGGCAGGAGGAAGGGTCTGGTCGCAGGACCACCCAATCAGCAAGGAAAATCACAAAGATCCTTTCTAACGGACAGAGCTGCTACTTCAGATATCCGTCGTGCAGAAGAAACCGGTATGAGAAGCACTACCTTGAACGTAGGGAATTGAAGTGATGCCCCTCTTAGGGGTTCAAAAGGCGGTTTAGACAGTGCCGTGAGAACCCTGTTAAAGTCCCCGGTTGTATACCTGTGTATCACTGGAGGATGCAAACTGGTGGCTCCTCTTTGGGATGCCCGAATACGAGAGTGGTGGGAAAATGGTTCATCGGATCACCGAAATGACCGTTGGCCAGTCTGCCACTTGCCTTCGCAAGGCATTGAGGGAGGGGCCCTTGTCCAGTCCTTCTTGCCAGAAGGCCAAAATTTGAGCAGCCGCTGGGGGAGTGGATTAACGCATGGTTTGTGGCACCATTTAGAGAAAATGATCTGGGTAGCGGTATATATATGGGTAGCTGAGACCGTCTCGCTGCCGAGATGGTCTCAATGACCTGATTGGAGAAAACTCTCCCTTCTTAGATGGTCCTGCTCGGCCTCCAGACGTCTAGCTGAAGCCACTGAGGATTTGTGCTGAGGAGGTCCCTGGGCTAGCAAGATCCTGCTCGGTGGGATCCTCCAGGGAGAGACCACTGGAAGGTTATGAAGGTCCACAAAAACCACGGTCTCCTGAGCTAGTAAGGGGTAACCAGGAGGAGTTCTGTCCTCTCGTGGACCAGCTTTAGGATCATGTTGGGGATTAGCGATAGTGGGGGAATTGCATAAAAAGAGCCCGGTGGGCCAGGGCCAACGTATGGCGTTGTGATTCTCTGCCCCTTGGAGGGTACCTGGAGAAGAATCTCAGTACCTGGGCATTGAGCAGAGATGCGAATAGGTCCACTAGGGGGTGGCCTAATATCGCTGAGGCCTCCTCTGCATTATTACTTAAACAGGGAGGGATGAAGGCGCCATCCTGCCTAGTCTAAGGTGGCCCTGTTCAACCCGTCTGCCCAAGCGTTGAGACTCCCAAGATGTGATCTGCTCTGACGGACAATAGGTTGGTCTCCACCCAGCTATAGATACACCCGGCCTCCCTCATGAGACGGATGTCATGTCTGTCCCCCTTGTCGGTTGATATGCGCCTTGGTCATAATATTGTCTGGCAGGACCAGTACGAGGCGCCCGCATACCTAAGGAAAGTATGTAAGGCCAGGTATACTGTGTGAAGCCTCTGCCAGTTTATAACGCACCTTTGCTGACCAGGTGCCCTGAGCTGAGAGCGAGTGGATATGGGCCCCCCCATCTGGGTAGGCTGGCACCTGTCGTGAGGGTAACCCCTGGGGGCTCCTGAAAAGATGCCGTTGTGGATTGCGGGTCTGATCCGCTAAAGAAGCGATGCGAGAACCCTTGAGCAAACCTTCGCCACGGCTCTCGAATTGCTCCTTCCGGAGCGGTGATAAGGTAACAGGAACCACTGTATAGATCTGGAATGGAGCCAGGCCCAGGAAAACAATGGATATGCATGAGACCAATTTGCCCAGTAATCTTGATAAGACCAGTAATGGCGTCTTTCTTGTTCGCTTAATGTTCCTGACCGATTTCTGAATACTGAGAAATCTTTCAGGAGAAAGGAAGATTGTCCCTTCAACTGAGTCAATCACTGCCCCTAAGTGAGCTATTCGAGTGGGAGGGGTAAGTTGACTCTACTCCCATTGTGCAAGAAGATCATGGGCCTGAAGAACCAAGAGGATGGATCTAGTGTCCCCTTCGGTGTGGGATTTGGTAAGAGAAATGATGAAGATATCATCCAGATAAGAGAGACTGTGAATGGGGAAGTCTCTGAGGTGAACTGATGGGACTGCCAGAACCTTGGTAAAGATCCTCGAGGTCGAGGCTAGACCAAGGGGAAGGGCCACGCATTGAAAAAGTTGACCAGTGTAGCCAGGTCTCAGAAATTTGAAAAATGAGGGACAAATGGGAATGTGAAAATATGCTGCTGAGAGGTCAAAGGAGGTGAGTCCATCTTTCTTCCTAGTGCCCTGCAGAATGAACTGAAGTGTTAGCATCATGAACTATGATGGACACCATTAAACCTCTTCAGTCTAGGGTGGGCCTCCAGCCTCTGGAGCATTTAGGAAGTAGGAAAAAGTGGGAATAAACCCCCATTCCTCAGTGCGAGGATGGTACGGGCTGTATAGCTTCGATTTTGGTGGGGTGTTAATAGCAGTTTCTTTCTTTCTTTTTTTTTTTTGGTAAAAGTTTTATTGATTTTAACAACAGACAAAAAACATATAAGACATAAAACATGACATAAAAAAAATAAAAAAATAAAAATTATAACATTCTTCATAAATTTACAGTGTATTGGTTGGTTTACCACTCCCTTTTGTGCATCCATTTCATAGTCATCAGAATAATTATATTACATAATAACTCACAATTATCACTCATCAATAAAATATCCCAATATCATTATTGAACAATCATTTGACTGTAATTTTACTAATTCATACTTAAGCGAGTTAACTATAATTAAGTTAAATTATTTTATGACAAATCATAAAATCATACCAAATCTATCTTAATAAAATATTCTTAAGAATTATCAAAACCAAGAAAAATTATATATTCATTATTTCCTAAATTTCTAAATATTCTATTATCATATTGTATCATCTAACCATTGATAAAAATGATCCCAAACTTCATAAAATTGTTTATCTTCTTGTTCTCTAATTTCAAATGTCAATCTACTCATTTCAGCACATTCCAATATTTTCTCAATAATTTCTTCCTCTAATGGTATTTTCTCACTCTTCCAATGTTTAGCAAATACAATCCTAGCTGCTGTTAATACATTTACAATCAGATACTTTAAATTTTTGTTATATATATCAGGTACGATTCCCAATAAAAAAATCTCTGGTTTCAAATCTATGTGTTTCTTTATCATTTTTACCAGCCATATGCGAATTCTAGTCCAATATTTCCTGGCTTTCTCATAAGTCCACCACATATGGTAATATGAGCCAGGTATCTGATGACATTTCCAGCACTTTTCAGATTTATTCTTGAACATTCTTGCTATTCTTGTCGGGGGAAAATGCCACCTGTAAAACATCTTATACAAATTTTCTTTATATGCTGTTGACATTGTCATTTTATAATTTTGTGACCACAATTTTTGCCATTTCTCTAAATCAATCCCATATCCAAAATTCTTCCCCCAAGCAATCATTGTTTCTTTAACTTGTTCTTCCTCTAATTTAATTTCCAACAAATAACTATATAGTTTTTTAATCACTTTTTCATCAGTACCTGTCAAAATCCTATCTAAGTCAGTCAATTTATCATAAAATCCTTCTGTTTTAGAATCTTTAAGATACCTTGCATGTATTTGCGCATATGAAAACCAATTCATCTTTATACCTTGTTCTTCTAAATTTTGCATCGTTTTAAGTTCACCCTTTTCATCCAATATTTCCCCATATCTAACTGTTTGTTCCTTCTTATAAGTTATAGGATACGAAAAAGCTTCAATAGTTGACAACCAAACTGGAATTTTCAAATAACATTGTTTCTTAATTTTCTCCCAATTCAACCATAATGATTCCCGTATATAATGCCTTCTAAAATAACCCTGTGATTTAGTTCCCTTATACCATAAAAAAGCATGCCAACCCAATAATAAATCATGACCTTCTAATGTCAACAATCTAGTCTTTCTTAACGTTATCCATTCATTAACCCACATTACGTTTGCAGCTTGATAATACAACTCCCAATTAGGAAGGTCAAATCCTCCTCTAATTCTAGCATCCTGTAAAAGTTTTAATTTTATTCTCGCTTTCTTGCCTTGCCATATATACTTCAACACAGTTTTATTTAGTTCTTCGAAAAAATCCTTGCTTAACCTAATTGGTATTGTTTGAAACAAATATCAAATTCTGGGTAAAATATTCATCTTGATTGTTGAAATTCTACCTATCAATGACAATTGTAGGTTTTCCCATTTTTTCAGGTCGGATGCTATTTGCTGTTTAAGCTTAATATAATTATTCTCTTTCAATGTCGTACATCTTGACGTCAAATATATCCCCAAATATTTAACTTTGTTCGTAACTTGAATTTTCAATAAATCTGCCAGCTCTTTGTCTTAATAACATGTTCTTTGTCAGAATCTTTGTTTTGTTTTTATTTATTTTTAAACCAGCCATCTCACCATATGTCTCTATCTTTTCCAATAGTTTTAAAGCTGTCTCTAAAGGGTCTTCCAAAATAAAGACCAAATCATTCGCAAAGGCTTGCAATTTGAATTCCTCCTTTTTGACTTTCATTCCTTTTATGTTTATATCCTCTCTAATATTTCTATTTAAAACTTCCAGGGTCAATACAAATAACAAAGGAGATAATAGGCATCCTTGTCTTGTACCTTTTTTAATATTAATAGAGTCTGTGAATTCTCCATCTATCATTACTTTTGCCGTTTGCTTATAATATACGGCTTCTATTGCTTGGATAAATTTTCTAGCAAAGCCCATCTGTTCCAATAGTAATAACATAAATCTCCAGTTCACATTATCAAATGCCTTTTGGGCATCTAAGAATATCAAAGCCATTTGTTTTTCAGGGTGCGCCTCATAATATCCCAATGTGTCCAGGATTACCCTCATATTGTCTTTAATCTGTCTCTTTGGTAAAAATCCATTCTGATCAGAATGAATAAAGTTATTTAGGCATTTTTTAAGCCTTTCTACCAAGATTGAAGCAAAGATTTTATAGTCTGCATTCAATAAAGAAATAGGTCAATAGTTCTTAATTTGTAATGGGTCAACCCCTTCTTTTGGAATAAGTGTAATATAAGCTTCTGACCATGTTTCAGGTATTTTCTTATTTATCATAACTTCATCATGACTTCTAACAGTGGAATGCTCAACGATTCTTGTAATGTTTTATAAAATTCTGCCGGGAAACCATCTGGTCCTGGTGCTTTTCCATTGTTCTGTCTGTTAAGTGCTTCAGTTAATTCCATCATTGTTATAGCACTTCCTAACATTTTCTGAGTTTCATCAGGTATCATAGGTAGGTTAGCATTTTGTAAATACTGTTTAATTTTTCCTTCATCAAGATCCTCCTGTTTATGTAATTGTCCATAAAAATCTTGAATGATTGCCTTTTTCTCCTTATTACCATAACAAATTTGACCATGATCATCTATTAACTGTGATATTTTCCTTGACTCTTTCTCTTTTCTCAACTTATATGCTAACCATCTACCTGGCCTATTTGCACCTTCGAAATAGTTCTGTTTAGCACTTCTAATTTTTTGTGCCAGTTCTTCTTTCTCTGCTTGATCCATTTTATGTTTAATTATGTCCATTTTAAGTTTGATATCTTTTTTCTGTGGCATCTTCTGTAATTCTTTTTCCAGTTTTTTATGGTCATCTTCTGGAGCTTTAATCATTTGCCTCTTCCTAATGTTCTTTTTCCTTGTATAGTCAATTATTAATCCTCTTGCATATGCCTTCATTGTATCCCAAACATTCTGTATTGAAGTATCTTCTTTTTTATTTTCATTGAAGAAGGCCAATTCTTTTTCCATCCATTGTATAAAATCTTTTCCCTTTAAAATAGTATTGTTTAATGTCCATCTAGATCTTCTATTTTGTCCTTTCCATTTAATTGTCATTGGATTATGGTCTGCCCATGTACTTGTTTCAATATTTATTTCTTGAATATTAGATAATAATTCTATTGATGTCCAAATAATATCTATTCTGGACCACGATAAATGCCTGTTTGAATAAAAAGTATATTGTTGAGTTTTAGCATTTATTTCTTTCCATATATCTTTTAAATTTAATTCCTCTATCATTTTAAAAAAGAATTTAGGGAGAGTTTTCCTATTTTGTCGTGTTGTTTTTACTGTATAGTCCAGTTTATTGTCTACAATTCTATTAAAGTCCCCCATCATAAGTATGTTAGCATAGTCCAGTTCAATTATTTTTATATGTAATTTTTTATAAAATTCTTCTTGTTTATCATTTGGGGCATAAATTGCAACCAAGAGAGTTTTTATATTATTATCCACTATTTCAACTATTAATACTCTTCCGTCTTCATCAGTATAAATCAATTTAGCTGGAGTGGTTTCTTTGACATACAAAACCACTCCTCTTTTCTTACAATGAGTCAGAGAAGTAAATATTTTCCCTAACTTTGGTCGTATCAATAATTGTTCATGTTGTTTTTTAATGTGTACTTCTTGTAAACAAATTATATCAAATTTTAGCTTCTCTAATTTACAAAAAGTTTTCCTTCTTTTAATAGCTGAGTTCAGTCCATTTATATTCATAGAAATCAGTTTTTTCTCACCCATGGTTATGCTTTATATTTAGGTCTAACAGCTCTCGTGGATCTTATTTCACGTTGTTCTTTGATCTCCATTTGTCCACCTATTGCGCCTTCTTCTTTTTCCATCTCCGTTTGATCCTCTTCAAATTCAATTAAAATCTTTTCTTTTTCTGTCTCCATTTCTCTTCTTTCGAAAAATTCCTTGTAAAACATTTCTGCTTTCGCAATTGAATCAATTCTGTGTCTCTGTTCTTGCCATGTAAACATTAATCTTTCTGGAATCAGCCATCTATAGTTCACCTCTTTTTTCAATAGCATTTTAGTCAAAAATCGATACTCTCTTCTAATCTCTCTCACTTTTCTAGGAACTTGTTTTAAGACCAGAATCTCTTTGCCTTTATATTTCAACCCCTTCTCTCTTACCACTTGTAATATTTGGTTTTTAATAGTTTTTTTAGTGAATCTAACATGGACCTCTCTTGGTAATTGGTTCCTCATTGCATATCTTGTGAAGACTCGATATATCTCATCTACTCCATCCATCATCTTTTCCTCTGTTATTTCCAAGACTTCAGCCAGAATTTCAATCATTACTGCCGCCAAGTTTTGTCCTTTTTCTTCCTCAATATTTTGGAATCTAAGATACAATTCTGACCTGTCCATCTCCCACTTCAACATCCCACCTTTTTCTTGTTCAACCATTGTTAATCTGTTATCAATATTCCCAATTGTATCATCTCTTTGTTTATCTTTCTCTTCTATTTTTTGGATTCTCTCATCATGTTTCACCATCATTTGTTGAAAATTTTCAATTTTCTCATCCATCTTTCCAATTCTTTGGTCAATACTCTCCATTCTTTGTTCCATACTCATTTTAAGATTCTGTATTCCTTGCATAACCATCGTTAAATCCACTTGCACTTTGTCTTGCTTCACCATTATTGAGAGTCGTCCTCCAGATGACGGGGAAACAGGAGAAGTTGAGATGCCCGAAGGTAAAATTTTCTTACTCATTTCGGTAACTCAGGGTCTTCCGGGTCTTTTAATCCAATTAGTGAGGTAGCCAATTATAATCCAATTTAAAAAAAGGAAAACACCACAAAAAACAAAAAACAAAACCAGTAATAAGTAAAAAGCCCAAAATTAAAAAGAAAAAGATTATTCAGGTTCTTCAAGACCTTAATCCAATTGTAAAATACGCAAATATAATTCAAAAGTAAAAATTAAAAGATGAAGAGAAAAAAAGAAGCAAAATAAATCCCAATAATATCAAAAAATAATAAGCAAAGAAAAAGGAAAAGAAAAAAAAGAAAAGGATCTTTCTTCAAATTCTTCCCACCTTAATCCAATTGAAAAACCTCAGAAAATGAAAAAAAGCCATTAAAAATAGGTCAAAAATAGAAATCAAAAGGCAGACATCCCTATAAAAAAGAGAAAAAAAGCAAAAAAAGACATTCTGAGGCTTCCCCTTTGAAAAAAAAAAAAAATAAAAAATGAGATATAATAAAAAATAAATATATCAATTTTACAAAATAGTGTGGGGTTGGAGGGGAGAGATGAAACAATTAATAAGGAGTTTAAAAAAAAAAAAAAGACACACACTGCCTTTTATTTATCCAAGGCTCTTATTTGACTTCTCCACAAGTTTCAAAGCCAAACTTCAAATATTCATTTAATAATAGAAGTTCCAAAGAGCACCTGTATAAACATCCTCCAGTACTCTTCCCTCTATCTTATCATTTCCAGTAGCCTTGAGAAAAGTTTTTCAAACAAAAGTTTTTCAACTTCAAACAGAATATTTTCAAGCCTCTAGTTGGCAGTGTTACAGAGTTTCTTCAATCCACTCCCCCTTCTTCCCCCCAGAAAAAAGCCTAAAAAGAGAAAAAAAAGTATATATGTATTTTTATGTTTATTAAAAAAGATATTAAAGGGGGCCTCTATTTTTAAAAAATATAAACAATCAAAAAGGCAAAGAGATAGCAAGTAAATATAAAAATATAAAAGAAAAAAGCCAGTCTGGTTAACTAGATCGCAATAAAAGTTCAGTAAAGAAAAAAAAAAAAAGTAAAAGTAAAAAGCCAAGCCTCACTTTGACATTACTAAAAAAAATTGCTGCTAAATCAAATTCTGTCAATAATTTTACAGATTTCTTCTAATATTAGAGTGTTCTTGAGTCCCAAGCAAAAAAAAAAAAGAATCCTCACCAGCCGATACACTTCTTTCTATCCCGTTCTTCCGGAGCTGTCCCAGCTTCAGCAGCCATGGCTGCCTCTCCGCCGTTCGCAAAAGGGTTTCTTCTGGATTGATCAGGGACTTGTGATGTCCCTGGAATCTACAGAACGCGCCCCTTACTGTCACCGTCACTACGAGACGGTTTAGGTCCGTTGGGACCGACCAGGGGCAAAGATATCAGCTGTGATCTCGGAGCCCCGAGATCGCAGTTGTATCGCGGCGATGAAGCTCCGCCTTCTCCCAATAGTGGTTTCTATGAGAACACGCTTGGTGCGGCCTCTGGAAAGAGGGGAAACCCTGAAAAGCTCCGGAGAGGGGGACAGAAACTCAAGGGAGAGGCCAAGTTTAACAGTGCCCCTCACCCAAATATCAGAAATAGTTGATCCCCATTGGTCGGCAAACTATGTGAGTTGACCGCCAAAGGTGTGGGTGGCTGGAAGCCTTACCTAGGGCGCCGGGACGATCTACTTCCTGCGCCCCAGAATGGTCTCCCGTAGTTGACCTCCCCTCCTGTTCCTGACACCCATGTCGCTCCGTCCTGAAAGGCCCTCACTTAGCAGGGCGGCAGAAGGCAGGCAGCGATGGCTGGCTGGCTGGCTTGGCTACTGCTGCTGCTGGTGTGAGCGATGGCGCCAAGGAGGAAATTTCTGTAGTTAACACACATGCACTATAAGTAGGGGCAGGGCAAGGCAGGCGGGGGAAATGAAGAGGGGATTCTCCATAGAGCTGCTGCAAGCATCCAGAGTTGGAGGTGCTCCAGTCTCCGCTCTTACAGGCTGAGCTATAATTGAGGAACGCTCCTCCTCCTCCACGTGACTCCTCCATGCGTTCCCCAGTTTTAGCTCAGCCTCGCAGAGACAGGCAGCTGTAGCATTTTCTCCTTGGCCGATCCAGGATTTTTCTCTTTAAATTGCAGGTTTGATCTTTCCTTGTTTTTTCCTCCTTGGTCCCTGCGCATTCGGCTTGTCTTAAATTAGCGAAGGGAGCGAATTTTCGCCCCTCAGGGGGGAGATAGGGGTTTTTTAGAGCCTTTCGCCCCACCCCACTCTGGTGCCTGCCATTCCTTAGGCCGTTCTGCCCTTAAGCAGCGGCTTGGATTTGCGCACTTAATGGCACTCTGTTGTGCCTTCCCCCCACGAACGCAATAGAGAGAGGGCGAACTCTTCTCTCTTAGGCCCCTCGTTCTGTCTGCATTTCGGCAGCTTTTGTGGTTGTTGAGGAGCTTTCCTTCTCTCTGAGCCTCGCGCTGGTTCTGGCGGCCATTTTGGGTGCACTTTTTGGCTGGCTGCCATTTTGTTTAGTCTTCAGTTTGCTGCGATGATTCAGGAGGCTTTTAACAGGACCGGCAGGCCTGTTTGAAGTTTTCATTTTTGAAGGGATATTGTGGTTCCGTGCCCTGTTGCCCCGTTGATTTCTCTGTTGGTTGGTTCCCGCAGCTCACTCAGAGGGAAGGAGAGGCACCTACTTCCCATGTTGCTTGGGAGGCTATCTCAGGAGGCCAATTTTTACCTAATTTTTTCCTATTTGTCTTTTTTCTGTCATTTTTTTGTTGAATGTTATCTGGCCTCAGCGTTCTTTCAGTCTATTGGCCTTTTGGATATTCCTTCTATTAGCATACTCTGCAGCTTAGTTAGGCCCTTTTTGGCCTTGCCTCTTATGTTAATTTGAAAAATAAATAAATAAATGAATGAATGAATGAATGAATAAATAAAAAGAATAAAATAAAATAAAATAAAATAAAATAAAATAAAATAAAATAAAATAAAATAAAATAAAATAAAATAAAATAAAATAAAATAAAATAAAATAAAATAAAATAAAATAAAATAAAATAAAATAAAATAAAATAAAATAAAATAAAATAAAATAAAATAAAATAAAATAAAATAAAATAAAATAAAATAAAATAAATTTAAATTGGACATATATATTACGATACAACAAAAAAAAAATTTTTTTACCAAAAGGGGGACGCGGCCCAACGATAGGGCAAAGACGCAGATCGGTAAGGATAACCTCCAACCTGGTCGCCTACCTACCGTCGCCAGTCCTGGTTGATTGCCAACTCCCAGGATGCCCACCGTCCTTGCTGACACTCCCTGCCTTACCCGCTCCTACTTTCCCTCACCCGCCACGGCCCAAGGGTTGCTGCCTTGCCTTCCCACCACCGATTGGTAGTGAGGAGGTAAAGCAGCAGTTCCTGCTGGCGCAGTCCCCTACCTCCTCTTGCCGCCGCCACCAGCCAACTCCCAGGCCTGGCATCTCTGCCTCGCCCACCGCGGCCCAAGAGTTGCTGCCTTGCCTTCCCACCACCTATTGGTAGTGAGGCAGCAAAGCAGCAAGTCCTGCTGGGCCGGTCCCCTACCTCCTCCTGCCGCTGCCGCCACCAGCTGGCCTCACCGCAGCATACTAGAAGACTGAGGAGGACCCCGGCATACTTGGCTAGCCAACTTGCCTGTCTCCTTTTTGGTAAGTTGCTTTTTTATATTTATGTTTTTTTTTTACTATCTGTTTTTGTTTTTATTAATCATAAAAACAAAACAGATACTAAAGAAATAAAAAAAACACATAAATAAAAAATATTTTACTATTCATCTTGATGTTTCTTTAAGCAAAGAAGAAACATCAAGGTGAATAGTAAAATAATTTTTATTTATGTGTTTATTTCTTTAGTATGTGTTTTGTTTTTATGATTAATAAAAACAAAAACATAGTAAAAATATATAAATACATAAATAAAGAAAGCAACTTACCAAAAGGGAGACAGGCAACTTCTTGTTACATTGATGTTATACATTGTATGTTTCTGCTTAAATCAATAAATAACAACATCAATGTAACAAAAAGTTGCATGCATACATAAATGGAATTTTTTTAAAATAAAAATGTTTTTTTAAGAAATATAAACAAAACAAACAAACATAAGCCATCTTCAGTTACATAGTGTGTTGACTGGTAGAAATTACTTGTGCACAATCTCTTCAGTCTTTCCCTTCCAATTTGCATTAATCCTTATATCATAAATCCACTGTATATATTTATATTATTACTATTATTAATTACTTTCTAGACTACTAATATCACCATTTTTATTTAATCTACTTTATGATGTTCATTTCATCATCACCAATCCATTCTACAATATATCCTTACTTTATCTTACCTCTGCAATTCTATTCTACTTGTTATAAAGTATTATAAAATATTTCATAAATGAAAAAGCAGAGCAGAAACAAATATCAATAAGTACAGCAGTGTAACAGAAAAATTATTTAAATTTCTTTGTATTGACTTATTTCTAATTTTGTTAATTATATCAACATGTTTATAATTATCAACCTTCTGTATTTAATTCATACATAGCAATGATCATTCTCCACCTAATGTCTACCTCTTATCTCTATCCATTTCTGCACATTGTAATTTTTTAATTTCATTTTCATCTATGGGGATCTCTTCATTTTTCCACTATTGTGCAAATAATTCTAGCCGCTGTTAACACACATAACATTAAATATGTATTGTACTCCCTTTATGTGGGTGCCAACAAAATATTTCAGGTTTTAAAATTTAAATCTATATGTTGCTTTACCATTTTTGCTAACCTAGACACTATATCCTCTTGAATCGCTATACTAACAGTGCCCAATACTGAATTCATATATTCCAGGTTTTTAAACTGAGGAATAAATTTCAGAAAAATAATTCAGTATTGCTCTGTGAATGTGCCTATCAATTCCATTTGTAATCCAACTTCTTAGATGATTTGGTACTATCATCTTTTTTTTGTACTATATATATCTGCATAAGGCTGTAAAAAGCTTCAGTATAGTTTTAAGCTGCATTCTAAAAAGGTTAGGCAACAAACATGGCTTCCTCTGGCTTCTCTCTCTCTGCTATAGAGAGAGCATTCCATTAGGGACTGTTGGTCCAGGTAAGTAGTCTTGGCTAGGAAAGATTTTTGTGCCACTACTGGCACAATATAACAAACTTCCTTGGTTTGTTAATAGTATTTCCATTTCAAATGTTTCTTTTTCAATTAATCAATTGTAATTATGAAAATATCAGCCATTCTTTTATATATACAGTGCAACATCTTTTTTATAGACTATCATTTTCAAATCCACTTGCAGTTCCATCTCATTCTTGTCTGGTGAAACTTGTTCCTCTTCCATAACATCTTTTAAACACTAACTAGTTATAGTGTCAGGGACTTTTAAAAGTAACTGAATATTACTGATCTCTATTCCTCGCCTGCTTTCTTTGCTTGCCACTGCCTTCACCACTCAACTTACAACAACAATCAAGTCCAAGTCACTGTTGATTTTTTTTGCAGCACATTGCCAAGATGAAAAGGCAAATGAATTTGTCTGCTTTCTTCGGCAAGAAAACAAAAGGAGATCCAAAAGAGTCACAACCACAACCATTGGAGTGTGAGGAAAGCAGAGCCAGCACATGATCCATACACCAGGGCCAGAGGAAAGAGCCAGCACATCATCCATCGAAGAAAGCGGAGCCAGTACGTCATCCACACCACGATCAGAGGAAGAAGCCAACACATCATCAGGTACTGGAAGAGCTGAATCAGACATTGAAGGGAACCTTCCTGACTGCTGGACACTGCAGCAGTAAAATAATTTTAGGGAAAAATATGATGGACTGGACATTTTCCAGAAAAAAATAGGTTGCAGTTATTGCAAAAGATTTGAAATTTCGACCAAAGAAAAAAGTGTCCACGGAGCTAATGACATGATGTTGAGTTGGCTTCACCCAGCCCTCTGTAGCTGCCCGCGCCTCGCCTTTCCCTCTCCAGGGTTTGCCAGGCCTTGGAAACTGGCAAAAAGCACTTGCTAAGCAATTGGCCACTAAGCGAGCACCTGGTCATTAAGTGAGGACCACTTAAATTTGGGTTGCCAGCCATGTCCACTCCAGTCACATGACCACATAACCATGCCCAATCAGCAAGCCACTCCCCCAGCCACATGGCCACCAAGCCACACCCACAAATTAGGCCACGCCCACAGAACCGATTGTTAAGAAATTTGAATCCCAGCCCTGATCAGCACCCAGGGTTCATTATGAAAGGGGGATTTCATTTCTTCCCTTCTCACAGCACTACTAAGACCTGAAACTAAAAAGGCTGACATTTGGTTCCAAAAAATGCACACAGCGTGTTTTCCAATACACTATCTAATTAGCATCTTGTTTTAGCTTTCATCTACAGAAATAATTTAATTTGCAAGCAACATTACTCCTTCCATTGGAGTTTTATGTCTGGAGACCCCAATATAGTGACTTTTTCTAAAAGAAACACTTCAGTGTGTTGGCTCAAGAGTCATAGAGGTTATGGTAAAGCTATAGTAGAAAAGAATTTGGCCTTTATCCCCTGTCCTCAGTATTGCTTCTAGAAGCAATAGTTTAGAGATTAGTTTAGAAACATGGGTCTCAAAACTTTTAAGACTTATGGACTTCCACTCCTAGGATTTCCTAGTCAGTTTGACTAGCTAAGGAATTCTGGGAGTTGAAGTCCACATGTCTTAAAAGTTGCCAAGTTAGGAGACTCCTAATTTAGAATACTAAAGAAAATAAGTTCTGGAAGTTCTGGAATAATTTCAATTGGTTTTGTTTTAAATTAATGGATTACATTTAGAGCAATGTGTGAATCCATGCCACTGTGGCTTATTTGGCAAACTATGGTCTAGCAATTCACCCTGGAAGAAATTCACCCTGGAGGTAATCAATATTCAATAAGCTTGAGAAGCTGTAAGAGAAGCTCCAAACTCTTCAACACAGAACAGTCTCACCAATTCTTGTCTTAATGAATGGCTATGGACAACCAATTAAAGTTTATAAACCACCACTTTCAATTTTCCATAATGCCTGAACTACCTTTAATTGGAAATCTAAAATAGGCCCTATAGGTGGTCCTCAACTTGCAAATATTCATTTAGTGACTATTCAAATTTACACTGAAAAATATGACTGGGAGCAGGGAGGACTTAGACAAAGATTCCCATCTTCCAACTTGCCAATGTATTAGGGACATGGCCCTACATATTGTGTGCTTAGCCACAGTGTGATTATGGTTTGTTGAATAAACTATTTCTGGATGGATTCACATAATGGATTAAATCCAAGCCAAATGTGCAATGACTGAACCCACCATATTTAGTTTATTTTATTGTCACTGCATCTCGTACAACGAAATTAAATGCCATCTTCAGTGAAAATCTGATATTGCATTAATATTGCACTATACAATAGAAGTCAATATAGTTACTACCCTGGGATAGAAGCCGTTTTTCAGTCAATTTGTCCTTGTTTTTATTATCCTGTATTGTCTTTTGACCAGTGCTGCAATATGAGCGCCCCAAGTCAGGTCCTCTTTTATGGTAACACCCAGAAACTTAAATCTGGCCACTTGCTCCCCTCGGT
Organism: Hydrophis major; assembly: GCA_033807585.1. Lineage (NCBI taxonomy): Eukaryota > Metazoa > Chordata > Lepidosauria > Squamata > Elapidae > Hydrophis > Hydrophis major. The sequence goes on along the minus strand of CM066331.1, from coordinate 87,579,504 downwards.
CTCCATCGATTAGCAAGGGCTGGAGGTCTGATCTGTTCCTTCTATAGTCCACTATAAGCTCCTTGGTCTTATTGGTGTTAAGTCTGTACTACTATTACTATCAATCTTCTCATCACTCCTTATCGCCCATCCCCTCCCACTTGTGACTGTAACTTTGTCGCTTGTATCCTTACAATTTATATTGACTGTTTCCAAGTATGATTTGATTACTTATTGTTCCCTATGACTATCATTAAGTGTTGTACCTGCTGATTCTTGACTCTTGACGAATGTATCTTTTCTTTTATGTACACTGAGACCATTTGCATCAAGACCAATTCCTTGTGTGTCCAAGCACACTTGGCCAATTAAAGAATTCGATTCTACTCTATTCTATTCTGTTCTATTTCTATTGTGTTTTACCTGAATGATTCTTGACTCTTGACAAATGTATCTTTTCTTTTATGCACAGACAGCATTTGCACCAAGACAAATTCCTTGTGAGTCCAATCACACTTGGCCAATAAAAGAATTTTAATTCTAATTAAACTAGGGGCTTCCCTCCTTTTTGCCCAATACCATTTGCGCATCATTCCAAGTCTCTGATGCCAAGGACGAACTACCACCTGTTGCTACCTACAACAGCATCGACTCCCCACCCTTTCCTTTTACCTTCCAAGCCAAAGAGCTGCCGTTTTCCCCCTTTCGCTCACCTCTGATGCGCCTTCGCATTGTCGGGCGTCCGCGTGATGTATTGGCCACCCAGATCGGCCGTGCATTTCGGATCGTGATCGCTCCGGCGCGTCGACATTCTTCCCCCTTGGTAAGTCACGTGCGTGGAAACAAGAAAACCGTTTAGCGCGCGCGCGCTGCCGCCAGTCGCCCAATCAGCTTATCCGGAGGCGCAAGCCTGAGCCTTAGTAACAGGGGAAAACACCCACCCCACCCCGCATCCCACCAATCCCCGCGCACCACGGGTTGCACGCGGGCGCTGCCGGGCAACCTCTGGGGCAATGAAAGCGGCTGTAAATCTTTTAAGCCATGAATTTCTCTACTGAGATTTGCATTTTATTTTTTTTATTTTTTTATTTTTTTTGGGGGGGGGGGGGGAGAAGAATGCATATTTCGGGATAACAGGGACCGAGTGACCGCCGTTCGCAATCTCAAGAGTTTTACCTTCTTGCTATTAAAAATCTCTTAGCAACAGATTAAACCAGGCGATCCCTACTGGAATCCCACCCGAGTCTCGAGAGCTTTGCCTCGGGTGTTTTTTGGCCGGGGAAAAAAAGCTCGCTCTTTGCCGGCTGATGGGGAAAACGAGTTTCATTAAAAAAAAAGGGGGGGGGTTGAGGGAGGGTCTGAAATGGAGTGCTAGGCGTGCACTTCGAAAGGATTTCTTGGGTATAGGATCGCGTTTCCTCTGAGAGCAATCCTGAAAAGGAGCCCGACAACCCATTCGGTGCCATATGAATTGCTGGCAAAACGGGGGAGGGGTGGGGAAGCCTGGAGGTTTTAATTTCCCCGCAGTCGCGGGTTTTGCCGCTAACCTTCCCGGATCCCCGCGATTGGCCGCCTTGCCTTTTTACACAGTAAGATTCTGCGCCCAAACTCACCTGCGCCCTGCGCCTTATCCCAAACCACGACGCGCAGAAGACGCTGAGGAAACTCGGCGCGCAAAAGCGCAGCGCACAGGCTACCTGTCAGCCCGGCTCCTACGATCAGAATCCGCGCCATAGCTCGGCTGTCAGACAGAGGAGGCGGTCCGATCCGGCCTACCGACCAAGATCCTCCCCCTTCCTCCTCCTTTTCCCGGAGTTTATGCAATCCAGAAGCCGAGCGCAAGCGATCTGGCCTTTTTGTTGTTGTTGCTGAGGCGTTACCGGCAGAAGGAGTGATTCCCAGGCCCCTTTCCCCTCTTTAAGACGCCGAACTTGCTCGCAGCGCCAAGAAGAAAGCAGCTTTGCGCCGCGGTTGCCTCAGCAAATACGAGGTGGAAGTCTGGGTTAGCCGTCAGAGGTCTAGATTTAGCCCAATCCCGCATGAAAGGGCGAAATGGACTCTCCCCCCCCCCCAAAAAAAAAAAACCCAGAGCCGGAGGGGTCAACTTGACCTTGAAAAGGGACCCCCCCCCTCCCCCGGCTTTGCAAATCTTTCCTTTGCAAATCTGCTAAGCAACTTTGGGCGGCCGCGATCTGGTAAATGTTTTAATTCTGGAAACTGGAAATCTAACGGGAGGATTGAAACGATCCGTATTTCCAACACGAGCTGTGCATGGGGCTGGACTAGAAGACCTCCAAAGTCCCTTCCAGCTCATCCTATCCTATCCTATGCCTATTTTCCTATTCCTATTCTATTCCTATTCTTCCATTTTTCTATTTCTATTACTATTTTTGTACTTCCATTCCAGTCTATTCAATTCCATTACTTATTCCTATTCTTTGTCAGTAGATTTTTATGCAGGGTGAGGCTTCGATGGGTCTGATCATTCGGACTCCACCCATCTTATAATGGGCGGTGAAGGATATGATGTCTGGGATGGTATTAGATCTCCTGCCTTGAGCAGGGTGGATGAACTGGAAGACCGCTGAGGTCCCTTCCAGTCCTTAAGATTTTGTGTTTTGTGTCTACTTTGATGCTGAAGCAGAAATGAGCAGCCTTTGCTCAGTTCCATCCTGACTATCCCGAATTAAAGGGACTACAAGGGTAGTAAAAAGAGAGTTATTTTTTTTCTAAGGGAAGGAAGACCATTTGCACATTCCTAGGATTAAATATCTATGGAGATTCTCAGTCACCCAGTTGTGGTTGTCCCAAAGGTGTTTTCTTTTCCCCCAAAAGGCAACTGGCTTTATTTTTCTTGAAGATGTTTTGCTTCTCATCCAAGAAGCTTCTTCAGTTCTGATTGAGTTGGTGTGTATGTGTGTGTGTTTGATTAAACCGTGTCACTTTGGACTCGTTTTTCTACCTTGGATGCAGCTGCCCGCAGGGGAACTGGAAGCAAACAAAGTTATCTGCCTTGCGGTATCTGGCAAAGGATGCAATTTCTGTATAGGTACACAGATTACCTCATTTGTGGCAGTTGCTTGATACTCTCCTTGGAAGTGGAAGTCTGATAATTGGCACTGTCTCTGCAAATGCCTCAAAATCCCTCAACTTTCACTCCTGTACCAAAAGTGCTTTTTCAAAAGGCAACTGGACTTTGCTTTTCTTTAAAGATGCTTTGCTTCTCATCCAAGAAACTTTTTCAGTTCCGAATTGAATTTCAGAAATGAAGAAGTTTATTGGATGAGAAGTGAAACATCTTCAAGGAAAAACAGTTCAGTTGCCTTTGAAAAAGCACCTTTGGGACAACCATGACCTGGATGACTGAGAATCTCCATAGACACTTTACTTCTGTAGAATCTATTTATTCTTTTCCTTCTTTATTTAATTTTTTTAAATGTTTTAAAAATTAAGTGGAAAAGCATCTTACGGTACTTGGCAAGGCACTCTAAAGACAATGTAATTATAACTAAGCATGAAAAATGTACAAGTGGATTTATATTTATAATGTAATGAACTGAATGTTGCTGTAACACAGTTTTGTTTTACATTGAAGTAAAGTAAAACTTTTCTGACAGTTTAAAGACATTTCATTAATTTTATTAGGAATATGAATTCTGTTAATTCTATTACAATAAATAGATATACATGCATATTTTTATGGATTACCACTTTGCAATAATTTTGTTATGTCTGTCTCTCAATAAAATGACTAAAGTTTTATTTTTAAAAAAAGTGAAAAGACTTAATGCCCCTTATCTCTAGAATGTAACTAGAGATTTAAAAATTGTGTATTGTAGGATGAGGACTATGTTAGTCTATGGTGGCAAAAAGTTTTGTCTCATGGTTTTCTCTGTGTAGAGAATTGAATGAAATAGGAATAAAATCTTATATCCTATAGTGAACTTCTCCCGTGAATCTGCTGTGTGGTTTACTGGTGGAATAATCTGATCCCCAATAATCACTTGAAGGCAGTTTAAAAAGAGTATTGTTAGACTTTCAACTGACAAGTTGGCTACAGATATGATTCAAGATATATGGGTGATTTAATTATTATAAATTATTTGGTTCTTCTTATTAAAATACAAATCCTTTATATATGTACCTTGGAGTAAACTCTCAACTGAATAAAATCTACGGTACTACTTGGTTTTCAAATATAAAAAGTTCTTCAAATGAAATATGATCGTAAACCAGTATATTAAAAGTTATTAAATGTGTTGGTACGCTAGCTACTAATAATAATGAAATCCTTGTTAAAGTGACAACACTATTATCACACACAGTGTAAAATAACTCACAGTCACACAATAAACTTTATATCTGATGTACTGTGTCTTATTTCTGATGCAAACTTTCCACGTGAGAAGAAGAGATGAGAAACCTTTGGGTGGGGTGAATGGAGAAGTATATGTAATTACATTTAATAACAGATAATATATTCTGTTACAGTTTTCAAGATCTCAAAAAGCTCAGGATCAACATAATTTTACATTGGCTTATAATAATGGAAAGTAGAATTATCACCTGCTTCATGCAAAGCAATTTGTTGGGTGAAAATAATAAAACTTGTGTGTATATGGGAAATAACCACTAGAGGGAGGCATTGTTCTTCCTAATAGACTCTCCACTATCCACCATGGTCTTACTTTTTAGCTTTTCTATTCAATTTTTCTAACTAATTGTTTTCTGGTACATTTAAAACTCTTATTATTACATTGTAAGTCATAGAAATTTCATAAATTATTTAAAGAAATCACAATATTTTATAAATACTCATTAAAAACAAAAATGCTGGAGAAGAATATAATTTTAGATAAGATGAAAGAAAAGAAGACATCAACCAATGGTAAGATGGATGGATTCAATTACAACAGACATGTGTCCCCTTGGCAGACTGAAGATGGGGACAGATTGTCCTGGAGAAAATATATGTGATCGAAAGAGTTGACAGTAACTTGATATGCAATTGATGAATCAACTTCAGTATTACTTATAATTTTAGGGTATCTCACCATATTATAGCCAAATGTCTAAAAATAAGTAGCTTTAGGTTTATATTTGGACAGTGCATATATTGTGTTTAATACATAAACAACTTTTCCCATAACCTTTGCATGGTTTGCATTATATACTCAGATCTTATGAAGAGTTGTTTTAATTCTTGGGTTTGGGTATGTTATAATCATCTTTGGGAATTTTTCCCTTCTACTATGAATAAAGAATATGTACTCAATGGTAACTTTATGGTTTTGGAAATAAGGAGCCAGAGAAAGATAAAGTGAAACTCTAGTCATCTGTATGTATGAATAAAGGGGCCTATAAATCCTAGTAATAAAATAAAATAGCTAATGTCAGGTGCCAGGGAAATCAGGAGATTTAGGCAGTTCAAATGAGCATAAGATTATTGCAAGCTTAAGCTCTCTACAAAAAAGTGGGAATTAAGGCATTCAAGATGGGCTGGGCTTAGATCTCTTGTGAGTATGCAGGGATTTGTGACTTATGACATGTTTGACCCCTCCTTCAGGCTCACCCTGATCATCTACAACTAACATTTTAATTCACAAGCCATAATTTAATAGTTCTTGTTAGAGCTTGATGTAATAAAATTTTGTCCAGTTATCCTCCAAATCATGATTGTTGCTATGATTATTGATCCCCTAAAACAAAATTATTTATTTTTAATAATTTCCAACAAAAACTATAGTGGAAAGGGAGGAAGAAATGTTGCTCCTCTGCTGTTCACTCATGAGCCCAAATGAACAAACCAAGATGACATCACATGTGTTGTGAGGTCATCCCACAGAGGAGACAAATTAAACGAGTTTAATATTGTTTAGTGATGTTATGTACCGTACCTCAGCAGATGCCCACAATCATTAGTCCTCAGGAAGGTGTCCTACAAATCCTCAGTTGTGCTCCTACAAATTGTACACAACAGATAGCCTCATGTGTTTCCCTGCAGGAATTAATTCCATAATAAGCAACATATTCTCTTCTAAGTTGGGGGAGTTAAATTTTGTTCAGTTCCAAGTAACCTGACTTAATAAAGCAAAGGAAAGTGGGGAATGCAATCCGCACTAAAATAATTAAAATAATTAAAATGTATTTAAGTCTTTCTTGTGAAGTGAAGCAGCACCTTTGGATTCATAAGTGACAATCTTGTAAATCTGAACATTTTATCTTCTAAGGAACATAATTATCTTTGAGGTCATCATAGTTTAGCAGCCTCATGCATAGATTGCTTGCAAAAATCACATTGTAACTGAAACAACATAATGCAAAACACTAGGATGCCACAGTCCTCATTTACCAACCACAATTGAGATGATAACTCCATCACTAAAGCTATAATGTCTAAGTAAAAAACAAAACAAATGACCATGTAGGACTTACAAAGTCATTTCCAATTCTGTCTTTAAGCGACTCATTACAGATTGTTAAGTGAAACATGTGATCAGCAATTTTATTGCTAACTTCTCGGAAGCCTGTTGTGAAGTGCACAAATAATGACCATGTGAACCATAAGTTAAGAGTGTTTTTTAAAATGAAGCACTAAGTTGTAAAACACTTTAAAAATAATGACAGTATCTTTTTGGGGGGCGGGGGAGTCAATTTATCATTTTTTTAAATTCAGAAACCAAAGGAAATATATGTACATTCAATATTTCCCAATCATCTTCTAGAGACAACATGTGGCATGATTTGTTCCCAGCAAATGTCACGGTTTGTAATATTGTATTTTATTTATTTATTTGTTTGTTTGTTTATTTATTTATTTATTTAGATTTATCAATCGCTTACAAGATAATAGGTATAAGTATATACATAGTTATGGATACATGAAATGGGTACATATAGGAAAAATAAAAGAAACAATATGACAGGGATGGTAGACACGTTGGTGCGCTTATGCATGCCCCCTACAGACCTCTTAGGAAAGGGGTGAGGTCAATAGTAGACAGTCTGTTAAAGTTTTTGGGGTTTGGAGAAGAAACCACAGAATCAGGTAGAGTATTCCAGGCATTGACCACTCTATTGCTGAAGTCATATTTCCTGTAATCAAGTTTGGTGTGATTAACCTTGCGTTTGTATCTATTGTGTGCTCTTGCGTTGTTATGGTTCAAACTGAAGACTAGGGTTCTTTTTGGCATTTTTTTTTTTTTTGCTTGAAAAGGCAATAGGTTTGGAACACAAGTTATGGTTTGTTTGTTTGTTTTTTAAAAAAAGGCTTTCAAGATCTCCAAAATCTTGTCAGATTACTGTTGATCTCAGAGGAGAGTAACATCTTGTTAAATTGTTCTTGTAGATCAGGGATGTCAAACTCAAGGCCCGGGGGCTGGAACCAGCCTGTGGGGGGCTTAGATCTGGCCTGCAGGGCCACCCAGAAAACAACGAAGGACTGGCCTGCAGTGCCTCTGCCAGCAAAAATGGAGCCTGGGTGTTGTCCAGGCCACACCAGTGGTTACACAGGTGCCCTGGACACGAGTAACATTGAGTTGGCCATGCCCACCCTGGCCATGCCCCCCCACTCTCCCCCGAGGTCAAACACAACCCTGATGCAGCCCTAATCAAATTGAGTTGATCAATCCAGTGTTGTAGATTGATCCAGCCTTGGTCAATCTCATGTTGGTAGTAAATCCTTCATAACTCTGAGTCAACATGAAACAACTTTAGAGTTTGGAGCATGATTCATCTAGAAAGAGTCTGATGGGAACCTGTATTATTGTCAGTTCCAATATGAGAAGATTGGATTTCACCTCATGCAGTGGGATAACAGACAGCAGAGGCAGTGTCGTGTCAGCTTCTTGGCATCTGGACTTTGTGCCAGATCTTCATAATAACTGGAATCCAAAGATTAACTTCAGTACATAGGTGGTGGGTGATACTCTCTTTGCCAGAGAAAGCTCAAGATGTCACCGGTGAGACAAATTATATGCAGAGAAATTGGAAAAAATGGAAGAAAATCACAGCAACATTCTCTGGTAAGTTCTATTTGAAGTTACCTCTAATCAGTGTAATTGGAAGAGAATTATAGAAAAGTTAATCCTTGAGTAGAAAATAGAACTTACATTCAAAAGAATTCATATTTTTCCTTCTTTGAAGTGCTGTGTAAGGTTTTATATACCAATACAAATACAATCAACCTGAGTCTGACTATATCACAGATTTCTAGAATGCTTTAAAAAGAAGCATTTGCCAGAACCATACCTGCCCAGGAATTGCCAAGTTTAGTTTCAAATGCTGAGATTTATGATGGTCTCCTATCCAACTGCAAACCAGGTCAAACCCTACTTAGCTGTTTTGAGACCAACAAAGCCAGTTATGTGTTTCCATTGGCGTAGATTATTATTGTGCAACCTTCTTAGAAATTGTGGATGATTTACAATAGTACAATATTAATGCAGGTAGTCCTTGACTTACAACCACAATTGAGCCAAACCTTTCTCTTGCTAAGTGAGGCATTTGTTACATGAGTTTTGCCTCATTTCTTCGAGACAAACATTGCATTTGGTCTTCTGCAATTAACCTCCCAACCAATAGAACTTGGTGGTCCTTGAGCCTTACTGGAGATAATCTTTAGATTATCTTTTGCATTTAACTATGAGATGCCTGGGTACAAGCAAAGCCCTCTCATATCCCTTTATTAGCCTCCTATTTACATATTCTGCTGCAAAGAAAAGAAAGCCATTCTTATAAAAACAACAATAGGATTAAGAGGAGGAGGAGGATAGCTGGCACTTTCTTGCAAGCTTATCCATTATGTATCTATCAATCTTGGAGCAAACACCATCACTTAAATATCAATACATATACTGACACTAGGTTTTGAACAACATTTAGCTTGGTTTCCATTTTTAAAAACTTATCTTTCTTTCAGGTCTTATTACTTTTTCAGTCTTCCCACAGCTTGCTCAGAAAATAAAACTTTTAATATTCCTTGCACCTTCCTCCACATTAAAGGGCATCAAAGGAATTGGAAAATACATCCTACGACTTCCCTACAAAGTTAAAAGGGTAGGTATTTCTCATAGGTTTACTTTCTTATACTATTTAATTCAGCATAGAAATATAGATGTGTTATTATCTCCTGCAATTTATATAATTTGGAGGTAGGGTTTAAATATCTGTTTAAAATTCACCTCCTTTTTTTCTTAGAATTTGTATGGATTTTCCCGCCACCACCAACCTTCAGTATTTAAACACAAAAAAATGACTTCAATTCTCAGTCTTGCATAAGACATCATGTAATGAATCTAGATGTGACTACAAAACTGGACAGAATTTTTCAAAACTGATTTTTTTTTTTTTTTACAAATGCTTGCTTTTTGAAGGGACCCTCCTACATTATTAGATGTTCATTTCCCCTTGACAGAATATTTGACAAAATGTTGCTTTCTTCATTTTGCCTTTTATAAAGATGGTGGATAATTTTACATGAAGCTACAGGCACAATATTTGTTTTTGAAAAGTACTGCTGAAGAAATAGGCTTTTATTGATTTTATTTATTTTATCTCCATTTTTTTATCTCCCCACTTTTTAAAATCAGTTGTTTCACCTACAGAATGATTGGACAATACTTTTTCACTTAGTATAACCCAAGATGAAATTTCAAGATTTTTTTATCTTTTAAAAAAAAACCTCCTCCAACTTATAATGCCCAAATTCTTGAATAATTTCCAGAAAACATTTAGAAACCATTCTTTGCTGTTTCCACAAATAGTTTAAAAATTTTAAAAAGGCAATTTTTCATTCACCAAATTAGTTATTTTTTACCAATTTTTAAATATCTATTTCCTGTCCCCTATCAGTATGTTATATTTGCTTCATCTAATTACAGGGTTTAACTTCACTTTCTCTTCTAAAATGCTTTGATAAAACTGATTAAACAAATTCATGCTCTCCTCTCTATGCTATCCTCTCTGTGCAGCAGCCAAAAAAGATAATGCAATCCTAAATTGTATTGACAGAGGGATACAATCAAGATCAAGGGAAGTACCAATACCACTCTATAAAGCCTTAGTAAGACCACACCTAGAGTACTGCATCCAGTACTCTTGTTCACCACATTATAAACAAGATGTTGAGACTCTAGAAAAAGTACAGAGAAGAGCAACCAGGATGATTAGGGGACTGGAGGCTTAAACATGCAGGGAACGGTTGCAGGAACTGGGCTTAGCTAGTCTAATAAAGAGAAGGACCAGGGGATACATGATAGCGGTCTTCCAATATTTGAGGGACTGCCACAGAAAGGAAGGGCTCAAGCTATTTTCTAAAGCACCTGTAGGCCAGATAAGGAATAATGGACAGAAACTGAACAAGGAGAGATTTAACCTGGAAATAAGGAGAAACTTTCTGACAGTAAGAACAACCAACCAATGGAACAGCTTGCCCTCAGAAGTTGTGGGAGGGCCATCACTTGAGACTTTCAAGGAGAGATTGGACTGCCATTTGTCAGAAATGGTGTAGGGTCTCCCACTTGGCTGGGGGTTGGACTAGATGACCTACAAGGTCCCTTCCAACTCTGATTATCTGTTATCTGTTAAAGTAACTAATTTTCTTTGTGACTCCTGGCCATCTTCGATTGCTAACTCTCTTGCTATTGAATAAACCTCACCCCTGCTTCCAGCAATTTTCTTGTGTTTTTTTGAAATCCAGAATCATACTAAGAATTTATTCTAATACCAGGAAAAGCTCCTTTGCAGTTCCCCATGTTCAAGAAGTGAGAAGAACAAATCTTACAAGCCTTGGTTTTAGATCAGTGATCCTACATGTTAGCCTTGCCACAGAAATTTGATTTGTCCCTTTGTTATTAAATTTTTAACTATTCTAGAAAGCCTTTGAGTTATTAGTTGTTATCATAATAACAGTTTTGTGTATGTTAGGCTTAATCTATTGCATTATTGTGTTATATTTTTATCATGGATGGAGTGGTAGTTGCCATGCTTTATATTAATTAATGTTCTAAATAATACCCACTAGTTATAGTGGGCATAAATCCCATAAGTAAGAAAGATTGAATGTATTTTAAAATATTGTTAAAATAATGCAGAGAATCAGTGGGTGTATTGAATCTACTGAATTAAATGAGGAACTGATAAACCATTCAATTAGAGGTGCTTCTATAGAATTTTGCAATAATATTTGTATTTTGCAGTATTTATGGGGAAGAAAAGACTTAATTCTTCTGAATAACAGAACAAAAATCACTAATGCCAAACTATGCAGCCTCCCAGGATTTCACAAGATTTGCATCCAAATATTTGCATCTTTTGTGGGTTTTAATAAAAACAATATAAATATGGTAAGTGGATTGTGGAATTTTTTTATTTAGATAAATCAAGGTATTTATTTTTAATATGGAATTTTATGTGTAACATTGCAATAATGGTATGTATTATTTCTGTAAGTGATTTTTTTTTTACAACCGTTCAAAATTTAGCTGATACACCAACTTTTTCAATTAGTTTGTTTTCATTAATCATTAATTTCATTCATCCTATGTAGCCTTGATTGCACAATTTCAAGATTGCTGTCAGTAGGAACTGAATAGTCTTTCTCCTTAACAGAGGATTTAAAGAAACCTATCTGCCTCTCTTTTTGGCTTTAAGAAGCGTAATTGGTATAGTTTCCAATCTCTCAAATTTTTTAATTATTTTGTTTATTTTTTTTCCAGAGTCGAATTGATCTTTTTTCGGCAACTTACCCAGATGTTTCTTCTGTAAAAAATATATTTCATTGGACCCAGGTAAAGTTTCTTTTTCCAATTTTCTTAGCAAGTCAAAATAGAATGGTACTATATGATGCCATTTGATTAAATGTTTAGTATCAGGCATACACCAAAGGAATGCTCAGTCATTTAGATCATGGTTGTCCCAAAGGTGCTTTTTTTCTTCAGAGCTTCAACTCTTCAGAGCTGAAGTAGCTTCTTGGATGAGAAGCAAAGCACCTTCAAAGAAAAACCAGAAAGTCCAGTTGCCTCTTGAAAAAAGCACCTTTGGCATAAAATCTAATTTCTTCATAGATAGTAAAGATCAACTACAGAGTGCCTTAGATGAAATGAATTGGACCTTGTCAGAATTCAGAGCCTGGGCATGGAATGGGCATAACCTTGATTAGGCTAGGGAATGAACTTTCTTGAGATCTGGAGAGCAATAGAGGTCCTTTTAGACTTCTCTGGGGCTTTCAATCTCATAGTATTATTCTAGGCTATCTTTGGGATTGGGATTGGAGATGCTGTTTTGCAAAAGTATCTTCCTCTATGGCCCATTCCGATTGCTGGTAATAGGAAAAAGAAGGTCAAATCTGTGGCTGCTCAACTTATGTGATGCCACAGGGTTGGTTGCCTTCTCCTCCCCCTCACTGATCAATCTATCCATGAAACCACTGGATGAGGGTGATTTGTAATTTGTAGTTCTATACCGTTAGTAGAATGATGGTACTTTGCTTTCCATCCAGTGAAACAAGACCTTACCCTGTTGAGGTCTTGTTCCACTGAGTTCTGGGTGGGAATGAAATTCAATTCTGACAAAACACAATTACTGTTTCCATTGAAGTACTTGATAGCTCCAACGGTATGACTTGGTGGGGAAGCACGGCCATTCGGGAGCAGGTCACTGTTTTGGGATCCTCCTGGACTTCCAATTCCTCCTTGAACAGCAAGTACAGTAGAAGTTGCAGCCAAGGATCCTTTAGCACTTGTGACAATATTTTGTTATATTGACTCATACCCCATTATCACTCTCCTAGAACACTAATATGTTCTCTACATGGGGCTGCCTCTAAAGCAAACTCAGAACCTTCAGTTGGGCCAAAATGCAGCAGCTAGTGCATTCTCCAACACTCATCAGACCACATCACAATTGTACTACAGGCCCTAGAGTGGCTTCCTAAAGCCTCCTATATGCAGTTGAAAATGCTGGTCTTTGGACATAATATAGATTTGGATAAATGGCAAACACTATGGGAGCGAAGTAAAAAGATAACATTGGCCACATCATATAAGGAAAATTTATATAAGATGTTTTATAGGTGGCACCTCCCCCCAGCAAGACTGGGTAAAATGTATAAAAACCTGTCACCAAAATGTTAGAAATGTGCCCAAGAACATGGAACGTATTACCATGCATGGTGGTATTGTAAGAAAACCCAAGAATTTTGGCATAAGATCCAGATGTGATTAGAGGAGATGACTAGACAGAAAATAAACCAGAATTATTTTTACTTGGAATTAGAATTAAAAGAACTTTATTGTCATTGTACAAATACAAGAAAACTGTGGATGCACCCCAGCAACTGTTCGCAACACAATAAAACCAAAGCACTTTAAAATGAAGATAAGAAAAATAGAATACCCACGTCTCCATTTGCAATTTTAGAGTACAATGGCTACGAATATATACAAAATATACATCCAACACTGACTATAATACTTGGCCGAGTATAATACACAAGAGATGGATTGTACTGTAATATGTTATTATACATCTGAATGGGGTATTGAGAATGGGGTATTCACATCTTTTCACATCTTAATAAGGTAGTGACTTCATGTTTATTTGCGGTTTGGATGGCCCAGGGAAAGAAACTAACTGTTAGTCTAGTGGTGTGGGATTTTATTGACCTAAAACGCCATCCAGACGGCAGCAGGTCAAAAAGATAATTGCCAGGATGTGAGGGGCCTTGATTCTGCTTTTTGGCAGTAGGACCTGGCTAAGTCTTCCAGGAAGAGCAGAGGACAACCAATGATCTTTTGAGCTGTGTTTATCACCCTCTGTACAGTTTTCCTCCTCCTCAACTGTGGAGCCTGCATACCACACACCCAGACAATATGTCAGAGTGCTCTCCACAGAGGCTTTATAGAAAGCCAGCAACAGCTTCTTATCCAGATTGTTCTTCCTGAGAACCCGCAGGAAGTGCAGCTGCTGCTGAGCCTTCTTCACTATGGAATTATGACAGAAAGATATAGTAAAGAGGAGATTTATTTAATAGTACACATTATCATGGCAGCAATAATGTCTTTTGCCCCAAAATGGAAATATAGAGAAATTTCCAATGAAGGTGAGATGATAAAGAAGATATTGATATGTGCTGAAATGGATAGATTGATTCTGGAATTAAAAAATAAGGATGAGACAGAATACTACAAGATATGGGATAAATTATATCAATGGTGGGAAAAGAAAGGAAGGACCCAGAATAAAAAATAAACAGGATTTGTAGAAGGGGTAACTACAGATAAAAACTAACTGTATAAATGTCTATGAAATATGTATTATATATTATAACATGTATGACAAAAAGGAATGTCAGAATGATCACACCATGTCTAATGTTTTAATAATTTAATCAATAAAATATGTTTTTTTAAAAGAAAGAAAATGCTGGCCTTAACCCATCAAGCCAAATTATCTCCCCACTAGAAGTATGTTTTCCCATACAGCCTATTCATACTTACCAGGATAAGGATAATAATAGTTTCTCACTTTTGTGAGGTGACAATGCTCAAACTATCTGTCAAATGGACCAGTTGAAAGCTTGCCATGTATCAATGCTTGTTCCTGGATGGTTGAGCTTGGAAATAATGAACTCTCTTTTTTTGGGAGAGAACCATTAAAAAGGACTGGCCTCCAAGTACCATATGGTCAAATTAATAAGCAAATACTATTTGAATTTGTGAGTATGAATATTAGTAAATTAATAATATAATTGTCTAGAAAGCCCCAGAGGTTTCTAATGTAATAATAATGCAGTGGGAAAAGGGGTATATAAATATTTATAAACAAAATATTGCAAGGCAAATTTAAGGAGAAGATCTAAGGCTGAACTGGTTCTAGCATACTCATGAGAATACTAAATGGAAACTGTTATAATATCCACTACTACCAAAACTCAGATATTCCTTTAATAAAGGGGACATAGGAGATTTACCCAGACAAAATAGATAAGCCAAAGTAATATAATCCAGGAGTGAGATGTCAAGATTATTTACTTTTTGCCTTGATGTTCTAAGAAAGGATGGGAATTAAATCAAGATCACAGGAAAATCAGTTGGTATCAGGAAGCTCAATCCAGGCCCACAATGAACCATTAAGGAACATAAGAGAAATCTCTAGCGACATAGCATTTGGATAGTGAGTAGCAAATGTCCCCCACAATAGGCAAATGAATTGAACTTGTTTTGCCTATGGCATCTTTGATTAATCAGCTGCAAGTGCTGGGTTTGAGCTGATAGAGTCCTGTGAAAGACCCAAGCCACCTGAGATGGTGGGTAGGGGAACTTCTAAATCTACACAGCTTGAGGCTTCCTAAGATTGGAAGTAACTTGCAATGGAGTGAGATATCCAAATATTCTTTAGCGACCATCTTCCGTTTTATGAAAATTTTTGCAAAGTGGATTGAGAGAGGGCCTGCTAATTAAAATCCTTTAATTTTGAATTTATATTTGTCTCAAATTTCAGATTAAAAAAAATAAATGTAAATGTTTGTTAAGTATACACAACTCTTATTTTCCCAATTTAGATTTTTGAATCGAATGAATTTAAACATTTCGATTATGGAAACCAGAACAAAGCTGTATACAACACGGTGAGGAAAATATTGTTACAATGCTTGTAATGGAACATGTGTTTACATACATACACAAAGAGGTGTGGTTTCTGGGCACCCAGGTTCCCCACCCAATATTCCTACTTCCCACAATCTTGGTGACAGCCTAATCTGCATAATACTACCATCTATACTGTTTCAAAGCAGTTTCCTCTCTGCACTGATTTAATCAAAGTGTAACTGGGAGGAAAAATGTGCTAAATTAAAACTGTAGTGCTTTTAGCCAGTTTCTTTTGTATGTCCAGTAAAACATTTTCCTCCATTACGGTCTTAATTTTATCTGGTAGAACTTGTTTCTCTTCCCTAGTATCTTTCAGACAGTCTGTTTATAGAGGTAGAAACTATTAAAAGTAACTTTTGGGTCTAGTTTTCAAAAATATTCTTTTTTGTCCAATATTAAAATATTTTGTTTCATTCTGTAATTGTATATTGAGTTTGTGTTCTTCTTTAATAGTAATATTTGGTTCCCTCTAGTCTCGAGTTTTGAAAATCTTATTGTATTTTTTAAAAATCAAAACAAAAGCATTTTTTAATAGATAGGATTCTTTATAATTAATTCCAAAATCTATTTTCAAATTTATCTGGAACTTTAGTTTGTAGCTTTCTAAGTTTTAATAGCTTTTCTGTTTATCGCATGGAGTTCTAAACTTGCCAGAGGCCACAACGCTGTCTGGAGCACTTGTGGGTGACTTCAAGTCCTCTCCTTGTCCAGAGAAGAAGTATCAAATATACTTCCTGAGCTTCATTCTGCCATGGTCATTGGTTCTCTTTTTTCAAGCAACCACTTCTTTCTTGGAAGTCTTGTGAATTAGTGCATTATAAAATGTGCTTCTCTGTATTAAATTATTTACTAATGTACTAAATATTATGAATGTAATGTCTCTGTATCAAAGTATCATAATACAAATCTCCTTTTCATTACATACATATGTGTACATTTCACATTTTCAAGAGCCCAAAAATAGATTGTAAAAATATACTTATCAATCAACATATTTTTTCAGCAATTTTTGAAATGATTGAATTGGTATGATCTGATACAAAATATACCAATGTGATTCATCCTGAACTACTGCTTAATTAAATCTTTAATGTAAGAGGTTTGTAACTTATCAGTCACAAAATAAAAATTGTGTATCACAGAAGATAAGGGATCTGTCAAAGAATAGGTGTTTTTTTTTTCAGATCTGGATGCATGGACAGGAATGTTGGTATTACTGAAAGATGAAATATCTGGAAATAGGCAAGTTGACTACTTTTTCATATTTTACATCTCTTCTTCCACAGACCAAGCCCCTGTTTTATAAAATTGAAGATATAACTGTGCCAACAGCTGTTTGGAATGGTGGGAATGACTTCATTGTGACTCCAGAGAGTATCAATCATCTGCTCCCGCGACTTACTAACTTAATTTTCCATAGGTATATTCCTAGCTGGAATCATGCTGATTTTATCTGGGGCCTTGATGTCCTAAAATACTTGCATGAGGATATTTTTTACTTAATGCAGAACTACAGATAAATATAGATGGAAGTTTTCTCTGGCAATAGAGGATAACCGCATTTCGAATTTGATATAGAAAATAAACAGCTTATATTTTCCACATTAGTTTTGAAATGTTGCTATCCTCTTTTGTCAGAAAATGTCTTCCAGACACTTTACTAAAAGTGAAAGAGGGGAAGTAATAGAAAAATAGTGAAGAAAAAAGATAGAAGTAGCTTCGGATCTTCTTTACAGCCATTAGAAATATGATTATAAATTCACCTCTTACTCTAAGGATACAGAAGAAGTCTCTTTTTTCTATGATCTATCTATCTATCCATGTCTAATTGTCAAAATCATAAATCATAATCATAAATTATATGTTGATTTTTTTTTCTGTTTCAAGCAAAAAGTCCATAAGGGTTTTCACTCAGCAACAAATTGTCTTTTCTCTCATCAAAGTCAATTTAGCTATCTCAGCAAATTCCACCAACCATTCCTCCATTGTGGGTAGTGCCAACTCTTTATATCTTTATGCAAACAATAAACTTACTAATTCATTTCCATATTGCTGTTACATCAGTCAGTCTTACATGTTAACTTTCCAGAAAAAGCAAAGCTAGTCCAAGTTTGTCTTCACTTATTTAGAATTCATATGTACCTGACAGACAATAATCAGTCTGTATGCAAGCACTAGACACTAAACCTAGGAAAATTCAGGCAGAAGTTAGTCTAGCTCAAGTCAAAGGTTCAAAAAGAATTCCTATAATATGTGGGTGATCTTTGAACCTAGTTATTTTCTTGCAGATGTTTCATGAACAAACTAGGTAATATCACTGATGAAGTTATGCAGCTTGATAATGAAATATCTGCAAGAAAAAAAACAAGTTTAGAGAGCATCAAGGACCCACAGTTCAACCCTGAGATACAAATACCCTCTTCTATCAGAATTCTTATGATATATTATGGACAAAACAACCCAGAGGCTTATGGAAGAAGCCACCATGGAGACAATCTAACATTTTTCAATTCTTTCCCTCCCTCCCCAGCTGTACTCTGAATTGATAACACTGTGCATATATTGGAGGGAATTGGTTTGAAACTGAAGGATTAGACTGTATACATTGCTCTGTTATAGAAAACTTTTGAAATTGCTAGACTGTACCGACAGTGCTTCTCAGAAGGGAACTAAATTTTCTTTTATGTTTCCTAGGCTTTGCTAGACTGTACATTATTTCTTTGCTTTACTTTCTTATTAAACAAGAAAAAAAAAAAATTTCCTGCTCTCGAATGAACGTCATTATTTCCACCACCCTCTCTGGATGGGTATTAATTGTCTGTTAATGCCACCTATCAGGTGAGATCTTGAAGAGATAATAAACTACAGATTCCAGGATTATAGCAATAAGCAAACCATGTTGGGAGAGGCACTTTGTTCCATAATTGTAGCTTATGTGGGTTGTAACTATGAGTTCTTTAGTACCCAGGTTTATAGTTGTAGGCTCCGTTCTTCCACTTGGCACCAAGAAACATTGTCAGGTTGATTGATGATGAGACTGATATTTGTGCTTTCATGTACTTCCATGAGGGATACTTCCTGCTCCCCAGGCTGCATGAAATACATTATTGATAGAAATAGAAATCAATAAACCTGTTGATGGGAAGCAAGTTATAAGACCAGGAAGAGTGCAAGGTTCATTACACTGATAGAGTGGAAAGGTTACTATATTTGCATTGCAGCCTTATGTCCTGAGGCTAAGAGCTCTGGAGGCACCATGACTTCCTTAGAAGGAACAGGAATTAACCAAAAGTATTTGCAATGTTTTGCTTGTAATCAAAGCAAAAGCAAGGTCATACCGGCAAATAAAGTTGATGGATTTACTACCAAAGAGCCTTTAGAGGTAGTATTTGCTGATTTAATAGGTCCCCTAAAGGTAACTACATATCCTAGTTTAACCAAAATTCTAACTGAAATTAAGTTAAACTTAAGTTGTGGTACATATAACATTTTTACATTCTCTTTTATGAAAGAACAATATGCTATACCTTGACCTTTAGCTTTCAGTTTCCAGCCATTGGCTAACGATATCTGCTGTGTACTCTGGGACATTTTAATAAAATTTTTGTTATCATTTGTTATACAGTGGGATGCTCCACTGTCAACCACCCATAAATTATTTTTTACAGCTCCGTTAATATACATGGCTAACTAAATTTTTATTTTTATTTTGGTTACTTTTAGTATTCTGGCCAGCATTCTGGCGCTTTGCTTTTTTACAAAATCTTGCCAAATGTCCTCTTCCTCCACAATTAAAACACTTTTTAATTGCGTGTGTAATAGGAGATTAAATATCTTCTTTTTGAGGTTGCTCCCTCCTTAACTGATCTCTTTCAAGTCTTCTTCTGGCCTCTTCAATCAATCTGCCAGTTATATCAATTAAAGTTAAACTTTCCTTAGGCAAAATTTCAAGGGAAGTGACGTAGTTATCATAACTTTCGTCCAGTGAAGATAGAATTATGAATACTTGGTGTAGTTCAGAGAAAATAAGTTCTTTCTCGTGCAGTTCTTGAAAAATGCTTTTTATAGTTTTCAAACGACTAAGCATATCACCATTCGTTTGGAGATGTGTCCTGAAAAGCTTCCGTGTTAGATTTATGTGAGCACCAACGTTATCTCGGACATAAATCCTCTTCAGCTTCTGCCAACACCCAACAGCCATTTGCTCTCCGCGGATATGAACAAGTTGCTGGTCAGATAGTGTTAGTTCTATTTTGCAAAGAGCTTGTTCATTCTTCTGTTTAAAGTCTTCTATCTTTTGACTATCTTCCTCAATCTCTGGATCCCATTCCTCTACGTTTGGTGGATTTTCAATTATGTTCCACAGATCTTCTCTTCGTAGAAGTAGAGTACATTACATAGACCATGATACATAGTTTGTTCCATCCAACTTGGATATAAGGGACAAACTTTGTAGATTGACTTGTGCCATGTTTTCTTATATGGATATAAAACTATAATTAATAAAACACAGCTGTCTAATGTAACGTGTAACAACACAAACTCTCACTTTTTACATAAATCTGTTTTATCCTAGTTAAACTGACTTTGCAGCCTCTAGGCCCATAACCAGTGTTAAGCCTGGGTTCCCCAACCAGTGTTAAGGAGACAAGCTAAACAGAATGTGCAGCGTTAGTCAGATAGGCATACAGATAAATGTGTGAGATAAGTTTGTATGTTAGTTAACATACAGTAAAAATAACAGATACGCTTGTGCTATCAAAAATATAGTTTATTCCATTTAGAGTTTTTATAGCATAGTCAAAATAACAGTCCATTAGTCATGTATTGTTTTAGTCAGTCCATTCAAGGATATTCAATTAGCAAAGTCTGTGTAGAATATCCAATGTCAGTTCACTTACAATAAATCAGTCCTCTCACAGTTGATAAATCAACAGTCCTTTCTCTCTCCCGTTCCAGTAGGGGAAAAACGCAGTCTTCAATCCATGCAGTAATTAGGGATCATCAAGCCAGAGAGAGCAAGCTGCCGTGCCTTGCTTCTTTTATGGTGCTTTTACAACCACTCCCTTAATTACATTCTTACAGTTAAAGTTACAGACACTTTAACTAACAAACCATGATAACATATTTATTATTTTACCTAAACCAGTTAGGGTAAACAATGTTATCCCTAACATAGACCACTTCTCAGTTCCTATGCTTTCTGGCTGATGGTTTGGTCACTTTTGAATGCTGGTGGTGCTGTCACTCTAGTGGTAGCATGAGAAGGAGTCTACAACCCACACAAGTGGCTCAGGTAGTGCAGCTCATCCAGGATGGCACATCAATGTGAGCTGTGGCAAGAAGTTTTGCTGTGTCTGTCAGCATAGTCCAGAGCATGGAGGCACTACCAGGAGACAGGCCAGTACATCAGGAGACATGGAGGAGGCCGTAGGAGGGCAACAACCCAGCATAAGGACTGCTACCTCCACCTTTGTGCAAGGAGGGACAGGAGGAGTAGTGCCAGAGCCCTGCAAAATGACCTCCAGTGGGCCACAAATGTGCATGTGGCTGCTCAAACAGTCAGAAACAGACTCTATGAGTGTGGTATGAGAGCCCAACATCCACAGGTGGGGGTTGTGCTTACAGCCCAACACCGTGCAAGACGTTTGGCATTTGCCAGAGAACACCAAGATTGGCACATTCACCACTGGCGCCCTGTGCTCTTCACAGATGAAAGCAGGTTCACACTGAGCATATGTGACAGACGTGACAGGGTCTGGAGATGCCATTGGGAATATTCTGCTGCCTGCAACATCCTCCAGCATGACCAGTTTGGCAGTGGGTCAGTAATGGTGTGGGGTGGCATTTCTTTAGGGAGCCACACAGCCTTCCATGTGCTCACCAGAGGTAGCCTGACTGCCATTAGGTACTGAGATGAGATCTCCAGACCCTTGTGAGACCATATGCTGG
This sequence comes from Hydrophis major, assembly GCA_033807585.1. Taxonomy (NCBI): domain Eukaryota; kingdom Metazoa; phylum Chordata; class Lepidosauria; order Squamata; family Elapidae; genus Hydrophis; species Hydrophis major. The sequence goes on along the minus strand of CM066331.1, from coordinate 87,557,923 downwards.
TGCGGTTGGCCCTGGGTACCTCCTAATGCAAGATAATGCTAGACCTCGTGTGGCTGGAGTGTGTCAGCAGTTCCTGCAAGATGAAGGCATTGATACTATGGACTGGCCCGCCCATTCCCCAGACCTGAATCCAATTGAGCACATCTGGGACATCATGTCTCATTCCATCCACCAACGCCACAGACTGTCCAGGAGTTGGGGGATGCTTTAGTCCAGATGTGGGAGGAGATTCCACAGGAGACCATCTGCCATCTCATCAGGAGCATGCCCAGGCATTGTAGGGAGTTCATACAGGCACGTGGAGGCCACACACACTACTGAGCCTCATTTTGACTTGTTTTAAGGACATTAAATCAAATTTGGATCAGCCTGTAGTGTTTTTTTCCACTTTAATTTTCAAATCCAGACCTCCATGGGTTGCTAAATTTGATTTCCATTGATAATTTTTGTGTGATTTTGTTGTCAGCACATTCAACTTTGTAATGAGCAAAGTATTTAATAAAAATATTTCATTCATTCAGATCTAGGATGTCTTATTTTTGTGTTCCCTTTATTTTTTTGAGCAGTGTATATACATTTATACTTTTTTCTTTTAAGAATTTAGTGTGTATTTTTAAGGGAATGTACCAAGCAGAATTTGATTGAAAATAGGTATGTGTTATAAAATAGAGGTTAAAAAATGAACGTTATAACTGTAAAGGTGTAACTTAAATTTTCAAACAAGATTTGAAAAAAGATACAAAGGTGTTATACTCCAGTCTAGTAATTACAGGGGAAAATTTGCTTTATGAGAAAGGATAATATGAAATTGTAAACAGGACAGATGAAAATATAAAAACATTGATAAGAAAGATTTTAAAAATTAGAAAAAGATATGTAATTCAATTAAGAAAGGAATGAGATAATTTAAAATAAGGCTAATAGCAGGTGTGGGCAAACTTTTTGGCTCGGGGGCCTCATTGACTTAAAATTTGACAGACGGGCCGCCACCTGGTATCAAAATGCCTGTCATTACAATTCAAAATCAAATGAATGCAATCATTCAATCATTCACATCAAACCTTAATTCTGTACCAATCTTCGGCGGGCCGGATTAAAAAGACCAACGGGCCAGATGTGGCCCGCAGGCCGCAGTTTGCCCACCCCTGGGCTATAGGAAGTAAAGAAAGGGAAAAGCTATTGAGAAAATTGCAAAAATAGTTATATGATATGGATTAGAATGTATAAGATAAATATGTATTGAGTTTATGTCTGTATGCAGAAGTGATAACCCGGGGGCACGCTATTCTCAAAAAAAGATATTTTATTTGTATTTGTATGTTTTGTGAAGACTTAAATAAAACTTTTATTAAAAAGAAAAAAAGATACTCTTGTAACGACATAGAATACAGAAAGATTGAAATTAGGTTAAACATAATCATAGAATGCACATTTTAACCTGCCATCCACAGGATTCACCTTGGGCTTGTGTGGATATTTTTCATGCAATCTTCCCACCAGCTTTCCAGCTTTCCAGCTATTTACCCAAGTCGCTTGTGAAACTGAATAGCCTTTCCAATAAATTAGATATTATAACTTCCCCCTGAAAATCCTAGAATCCAAAATTTTCTTAACCGTATAATGTTCATGCCCTGATATGAACAAAGGTTTCGATGCTACACATTCTGCAGGCCTCAATGAAGAACCAACAAATAGCTTTAACAAACTACTATGAAACACCAGATGTACTTTTATTCCCAATAAACTAGGGAAATTAAGCTTCACAGTTACTGGGTTTATTACTTTAATTATCTGTAAAGGCCCTATGAATTTTGGACTTAATTTCCTAGAAGGTAAGTGTAACTTAAAATATTTAGTTAACAAATAAACTTTATCCCCCACTTTAAACTGTGGCTGTTGGGAACGATGTTTGTCAGCTTGCATCTTGAATGATGGGCAATCTTGTTGCCAGAGTTCCCTCTTCTGTTGGTTGTTCAGGGTTAGGGACCTCAATGGCTTGCTACACAAATTTGCTTTTCTCAGGAGGTTTTCTCAGTGCCTTTTTCCCTTTAAGGGGAGTGGGTGCTCTCACTTGAGGTACTGGGGCAGGTGGTAATCACTCCAATGCTCGATGCCCTTGCTGCCCACAATGGAAACATTTCATGGAAGTCAGGAAGACTGCTGTTTGACATCCTTCCCCTTGGCACGAAGCTGAGCATTGTGTGAATTGCCTTTTGGGTTGTCTCTCAGTGTTGCTTTTTCGGTGCTGTCTAAGCACATTGTCCATTGCTACGGCCATTCAGTACCACTCACAGATTCTATACTCAGGCAACCCACGGCAAAGGCAGATTTTTAACAACTCCTCATCCAGGCTTTCTTGGAATTAGTGCTGATCAATGAGCGGGTCAGGGAGGGTTGCTTGGTCAAGCAGTCTCTTTTCATCTGTTGGATATTTGCACTTGACAATTCGCTTGGGGATTTTGGGCAGGCCCCTAGCTGGCGCGCAATATACTCCATGACGACCGTTACTCTGATAACGGTCCTGGGGAACTCTCCTGGGGAATCCATTGGGAGGCCTGCTGCTTGGCCAGCAACTTAACACAAGCCCCCTTGCAGAGTTTGCACTCATGTCCTGGTGCCCCTGAGTCCCTTCTTTCTGCCATCTTCCCTGAGTCTTTACTGTTACCCAATGCTACAGGCAAAGAACCAGGGCTCAGGACCCTGTCAACCCCTCAACCCCTGTCCAGGATTATGGTTTTTTAAGAGAGCCGGAATAATGTCAGGTTTCTAAGTGATGAAATCCATTTAAAAAGAAAAGAGCAAAGTCCATCTTCCAAAACAATTACTTTTACTTAGGAAAGCATCCAATTGGCAAAGTCTGTTGTAATTCCAGATCTGACACAACCCAGAATTACCCCACATAATATTGGAAGTTAGAAACAGCCCCCAAAAGTCACATTGCCAATAGAAGTAATTCAGCGTTGCCTGATGTCATAAATCTCCACCTCAAGGGCCTCAGCATGATCAGCTCATGTTCCCACAGGAAGAAGAATCACCTAGCCTAAACAACTCTATCTCCATTCCTCCCTCCTTAGGAATGTGGCAAGCCCAAAACCTCTCCCCCATAACCAGCATGGAGAAAGTAAGAAAAAGAATATATACTAAGCCTAAATAAAATGGCTACACATATGTCAGTTTCAGATTTGATCTGCTAAATAAATGTATCCCTTCTGATTGGTTTGGTGGAGAGGTGGTATTCAGCAGGTTCTGGCCAGTTCTGGAGAACCAGTAGCAGAAATTTTGAGTAGTTCAGAGAACTGGCAAATACTACCTCTTACAGGCCTCTCCCCCATCTATTCTCTATCTCCTGAGTCCCAGCTGATCGACTGGGTCTTCTTTTGTTGCCCTGCACAAGAGAACAGAGGTGGAAAGTAGGTTAATGGGATGGGGAGGGAATGAGATTTTGCAGTAACCTTCCCCTGGAGTGGGGAGGGAATGGAAATTTTACAATGTCCTTCCCCTGCCATGCCCACCAAGCCACACCCACCAAGCCATGCCCACACAACCGGTAGTAAATTTTTTTTTTTTTTGAAAAAGATTTTATTAATTTTCTACAAACAAACAAGACAAACAAAACATAAAAACATCAACTCTCATATGTACATCCAGTGTGTCAGTTGGTTCATCATTTTTGTGCATTCATTCTGTAGTCTCAATTACAATTATGTTACGTAACAACTCATATTGTCAATCCAAACTTATATATCCTAATATCACTAAAAAAAAAAAAAAGTTTTTGACTATATTTTTAATCATTCATGCTTTATGAGCTAACAATACTTTAAACCAGTTTATTCTATAACAAATCATATAATCATATAAAATCAATCCTAAAAAACCCTTTATAAATATAATGTCAAATAACAAAATAATAGCAAAATAGCAAACTAAAGATATTCCTTACTGTCTAGCATTCTAAATATTCTATTATCGTATTTTATCATCTAGCCATTGATAAAAAAGATCCCAAATTTCATAAAATTGTTTATCCTCTTGCTCTCTAATTTCAAATGTCAATCTACTCATCTCAGCACATTCCAATATTTTCTTAATAATTTCTTCCTGTAATGGTATTTTCTCATTCTTCCAATTTTTAGCAAATACAATCCTAGCCGCTGTTAATACATTTACAATCAGGTACTTCAAATCTTTACTATATATATCAGGTAAAATTCCCAATAAGAAGATCTCTGGTTTCAAGTCTATGTGTTTCTTTGTCATTTTTTCCAACCACATGCGAATTATAGTCCAATATTTTCTAGCGTCCTCACAAGTCCACCATATATGGTAATACGAGCCAGGTATCTGATGACATTTCCAGCATTTTTCAGATTTGTTCTTAAACATTCTTGCTATTCTTGTCGGGGGGAAATGCCACCTGTAAAACATCTTATACAAGTTTTCTTTATATGCTGTTGACATTGTCATTTTATAATTTTGAGACCACAATTTCTGCCATTTCTCTAGATCAATCCCATATCCAAAATTCTTCCCCCAAACAATCATAGTTTCTTTGACTTGTTCTTCCTCTAATTTCATTCCCAGTAAATAACCATATAATTTTTTAATCACCTTCTCATCAGTACCCATCAAGATCTTATCTAAATCAGTCTGCTTATCATAGAATCCCTCCGTTTTAGAATCTTCATCATACCTTGAATGTATTTGCGCATATGAAAACCAGTTCATCCTTATACCTTGTTCCTCTAAGTTTTGGATCGATTTAAGTTCACCCTTTTCATCCAAGAGTTCCCCATATCTAACTGTTTGTTCCTTCTTATAAATTATAGGATAGGAAAATGCTTCAATAGTCGATAACCAAACTGGAATTTTCAAATAACATTGTCTTTTTATCTTCTCCCAGTTTAACCACAGAGACTCCCGCATATAATGTCTTCTAAAATAACCCTGTGTTTTAGTTCCCTTATACCATAAAAAAGAATGCCAGCCCAACAGCAAATCATGCCCTTCTAATGTCAACAACCTATGCTTTCTTAATGTTATCCATTCTTTGACCCACATCAAATTTGCAGATTGATAATACAATTCCCAATTAGGCAGGCCAAAACCTCCTCTAATTCTAGCGTCTTGCAAAAGCTTTAGCTTTATTCTCGCTTTTTTACCTTGCCATATAAACTTCAACATGATTTTATTTAAATCTTCAAAATAGTCTTTTCCAAGCCTAATTGGTATTGTTTGGAACAAAAATAAAATTCTAGGTAAAATATTCATCTTGATTGTTGAAATTCTCCCTATTAATGACAATTGCAAGTTTTCCCACTTCTTCAAATCTGTAGCTATCTGTTGTTTGAGTTTAATATAATTATTCTTTTTTAATGTGCTACATCTTGCTGTCAAATATATCCCCAGATACTTAACCTTATTTGTAATTTGGATTTTCAAAAGATCTGCCAGTTCTTCTCTTTGTCTCAATAGCATGTTCTTTGTCAAAATCTTTGTTTTATCTTTATTTATTTTCAAACCAGCCATCTCACCATATGTCTCTATCTTTTCCAATAACCTTGGAGCTGTTTCTAACGGGTCTTCCAGAATAAAAGCTAAATCATCAGCAAAAGCTTGTAGTTTAAATTCTTCCTTCTTAATTTTCATTCCTTTTATGCTTTTATCATCCCTAATATTTCTATTCAACACTTCCAAGGTCAACACAAATAGCAAAGGAGATAGGGGACACCCTTGTCTTGTGCCTTTTCTTATATTAATAAAATCTGTAAGTTCCCCCTCCATCATTATCTTTGCTGTCTGTTTATTATATATGGCTTCGATTTCTTGAATAATTTTTTTAGCAAAACCCATCTGTTCCAATAGTAATAACATAAATCTCCAGTTCACGTTGTCAAATGCCTTTTGAGCATCTAAAAATATTAAAGCCATTTGCTTTTCAGGATGAGCCTCATAGTATTCCAAAGTATCCAAGATTACTCTCATATTGTCTCTGATTTGTCTCTTTGGCAGAAATCCATTTTGATCTGGGTGAATAAAATTATTTAAATATTTTTTAAGTCTTTCTGCTAAAATTGAAGCAAAGAGTTTATAGTCTGCATTCAATAAGGAGATGGGTCTGTAGTTCTTAATTTGCAGTGGGTCAGCCTCTTCTTTTGGAATAAGTGTGATATAAGCCTCTGACCATGTTTTGGGTATCATCTTCTTTAACATAACTTCATTCGTGACTTCTAACAATGGGATACTCAATGACTCTTGAAATGTTTTATAGAATTCTGCCGGAAGCCCATCTGGACCCGGTGTTTTCCCATTGTTTTGTCTCTTAAATGCTTCATTTAATTCCATCATTGTTATATTGCTTTCTAACATTTCTTCAGTCTCTTTAGGTATCTTTGGTAAATTAGCCTTCTGTAAATATTGTTTGACTTTTTCCTCATCAATATTCTCTTGTTTATATAGTTGCCCATAAAAATCTCGAATAATTTCCTTTTTCTCCTTATTACCATAACAAACTTGGCCTTGATCATCTATTAACTTCAATATTTTTCTTGATTCCTTCTCCTTTCTCAATTTATATGCTAGCCATCTACCTGGTTTATTCGCATCTTCAAAGTAATTCTGTTTAGAATTTCTGATTTTCTGTGCCAATTCTTCTTTCTCTATTAATTCCATTTTATGTTTAATTACATCCAGCTTCAATTTAATATCTTTTGGCAATTCTGATTAAACTCAAGAGTTTGGAGGGCGGAGAATTTTGGTGTAAAACAACATATGTCTTTGTCTGAGCTCTTATAAATGAAACGAATATTCTTTGCGGGGAAGAACAATCTTGTGAACACTCTTGCTATTCACACATTCCTCTTTGCTGCTTAGGATTGAAGAACATCGAATGATATTAAATGCTGTTGTTATGTTCTCAGCATATAAGGGACTTTGACATACAATGGAAACCCTTCATGCCTGCATGAAAACAATAAAACTAATTTAAAACACACATCCTTAATATGACTAAAAAACACTGTGAAATAAATTCTTACATTCACTCCAAGGCTCTGCTGTGCATGAGATGTTTCAGTTTACAAAGGGTGGAGATATCTGTAGGTATTGCACCTTGAAAAATATTGAAACTAACATGATAAGATTTCCTGTTGCACCACAGTCCAGGCTCTTCCAATTACCGTAACATTTATTTGTTTAGAGCAAGACTGCTGCATTTTTTAAAAACCTCACACTTCCTGTATATTCCAAATGTTTGTTTTTAAACATAAATAACCAACCCAGGTCCTGCATAAATAAGTGGAGATGGCATGCACAGTGAAAAATTTGAGACTCTCACCCAAAAATATCAATGAAATAATTTGAAAAAGTCTCCAATGGCTATGAGGCCAAGACCAATGTGTATAAACAAAGCAATGTTCCGAACAAATCCATAATGCAAGCATTGCTGGATATGCTATCTTTTACTTTGCAACATAGATAGAAAGAGAGTTATAACCATGTAACACTGGTGCTTTTAATAGATGTGTTTACTTTGAGAACTACTTCTAATACCTCATTTGGTTTTTGATGCCCATCATCAAAGAGACACAGTTGTCTGGGGGTGTAGCATAAATACCAAATTATAGTTAAGACCATGTTTCTCTATTATTTGGGCCTGGAGGAACGAACAGGTTCAGTTTGGATTCTTGAAGCCTAACTGGACAAGAAGTGTGTATGCCTACTTAGGAAATTCATCCTGTAGGATTTATTTATTTATTTATTTTGATTTGTCAATCGCTTACAAAATAATAGGTGTTGTGAATGAATAAAGGTGTTATTAAAGTTATCAAGAGCTTGAAGTCAAGTGCAGGGTTCTGGCCCTGCACTTCTGATTGGCCGTTAAATGGCAAGATCAGATTGGTCCATTCAGGAGAATCTGATTGGCCATTAACGAGCCTTGCTGATTGGTTAATGGAGCTTGCGCTCCCTGGTTTTCATTGGTTGAATATATACTAGGTTGCCTATATAAGGAAGGCTGTAGCAGCCATTGAGTTTGAGCTGTCACACCATGTAAATAAAGAGTTTGAAGTTCACTGTTTCACCGGCTTGTCTCCATTCTTTGCGCCCACGCTCAGTACTTAACAATAGGTATAAGTATCAACATGAGTAAGAATACAGAAAATAGGTACAATTAAATGGGGACAAAAGGACAGGGACGGGAGGCACGATGGTGCACTTATGCACACCCCTGTGTGCCTACAATTCATCCTGTAGGATTTCACTATAGTTATGACACTAAAGGCAAGGACAAGGAGTTGCAAGATCTTTCATTGGGCTCTTGGCTGTTACCAGAGTAAGTGCCTCTCCCTGAAGTAGGGATGCAGTTAGTTTTTCTTTAAAATTCATTTCTTCTTACTGGCCTCCTTTCCTTCCTTGGGACATTTCAGAGGTCACCTTAGCCTTGCTTAGTGAATGCTCAACCATGCAGCCACTTTTTCCTTTCTTTCTTTCCTTCCTATTGTTAGGAGGAAAGAGCAAAATCAGAACTTAATTTAGTTGTCCTTGAAATCTAGAATGGATGTCTTTGAACCGTATACTGGATCATGAATCAGGATGGTAATATGAATCAGTGATCCATGTGGCATGAGTTCTCTGAGCAACTGTAGGGATCAATAAAGCCCTTAATAGCAAAGATAAGTGCAGAATAAACAACTGTTGTCTTATAAAATGTGTTTGATACTGAAAATATGGGAAGATAAAGTTGAAGCGCATGGGGCTGGATAACCTGGAAAATTCTGGTTCTCTTCCAAAACCCAGCCTTTTCTAAACCAGATTAATTACCACTCTAAAATTACCTGGTTTTTATTTCTAGGGGAAAGAGGGTGCTAAAATTGTTAACATCATTTACTGTTTAGATATATCGATTTCCAAATACAGCTTTGTTTATTTCTCTGCTATTACCTCCTTTGGAAGGCGTCCCAACCTCCACTTTCTTTCCTGCAATGGTGGTTTCTTTCTATGGTGCCATATTCTTTCTGCACCCAAAGCAGTGCTTTGGGGCAAAAGTGGCAGCACACAAGCTGGTCCTATGGAGAAGATGATAGCAATACCATGAAAAAAACAGCTTTGTGAAAGAGAATACAGCACCCCCACCACAGGCCAGATTAACAGATTAACAGAGTTGGAAGGGCCCTTGTAGGTCATCTCCGCCCAAGCAGGAGACCTTACACCAGGCAGCCTGTGCACATGGCAGCAGAATCGGACAGTGGGGAAGAAAGGGGATCCGTCCGGGAGTCTGGAGAGGACTCGCATAAGGATCCTGCATCCGATGCAGAGATGGGGCCAGGACGATCTGGTAGTGGGGTGCTGCCTCCGGAGCCTCCAGAGTCTGGCAGCAGCGAGACAGAGGACCCAGGGGAGCCTGTTCCCAGAGTGCGTATGCACAGAGCTGCTAGAAGGCGAGAGCAGCTGAAACAAAAGGGGCGACTCGGGAGTAAGGCTGGTATAAGGTATAAAAGACAGGCAAAGATGATGAAACCTTTGCAGGAAGCAAAGTCATTCATTCGGTTCAAAGTCATTCCTGAAGCTCTTTGTACTTTGGTTGGTTTTTTTTTTAAGTTCATTTGACACTTCTGTTATTAGCAGCACTTCACAGGAAAGAAAGGTGGGTGCTTATCTTGAGGGACTGTTTGAGATTCATTACCATCTGGGAATGAAAATAACTCCCAGCGTTGCAATAAAATAAGACTTGTTTTTAAAATACCATGTTTCTCACATAATAAGGCCGGGCCTTTTTTTTTTTTGAGCCCCGAAAAAATGGCTAGGCCGTTTTTTGGGGGGGTGACTTCATTCCCCCCCTTGCATCCTCGCCACCAGCCACTCCTAACGGGTGATCATGGCGAAGCGCAGAGAACTCCCTACTCCCACCAAACACTTTTGCTGCAGACACCTTTGGCACCCGCCGCTGTTGCTTTCCCTTCTGCCCATTCCGCTGCCACGTTTGGAGCTGCTGCTTCCATATTTGGAGTGCCGCCGCCATTTGGAGCTCCAAACGCAGAAGTGGCAGCTCCAAACATGACAGCGGGCGATCTTTTTATTTTGGTCTGTGCGAAGTTCAGAGCGAGCGAGAGGGAGACTGCGATGCCTCCATCCGAGATGGCAACCTCACTAGTGGATCACAACGTGGCTGGAAGCCCGAATCGGCGGGATACGATGGCAATCTTTTTGGAGCGAGAGGAAAGGGAGAGAAGAGTTGCGAGGCTTCCAGCCATGTTGTGATCCACTAGTGAGGTTGTCATCTCGGATGGAGGCATCGCAGTCTCCCTCTCGCTCGCTCTGAACTTTGCAAGGACCAAAATAAAAAGATCGCCTGCCGTCATGTTTGGAGCTGCCACTTCTGCGTTTGGAGCTCCAAATGGCAGCGGCACTCCAAATACGGAAGCGGCAGCTCCAAGTGTGGCAGTGGAATGGACAGAAGGGAAAGCAACAGCAGCGGGTACCAAAAGTGTCTGCAGCAAAAGTGTTTGGTGGGAGTAGGGAGCTCTCCGCACTTTGCCATGATCACCCGTTAGGAGCGGCTGGTGGCGAGGAATTCCTGCACGCTGGGCACTCCTAATGGCAAGTCTCCCACCCTTCCCTCTTATTTTGCATATTTTAAGATAGGCCTAAATTTGGGGGGAGGGGCTTAATTTGATTTTATGCCCAAAAAACATGCTGGGCCTTCCTATTGGTGGAGGCCTTATTGTTGGAGAAACACGGTAAGAGTGTGTGTAATTACAGTCTCAGAAGCCTTGGTCAGAGCACAGTCCAATCTCTTCTTGAAAGCCTTCAGTGATGAAGCTCCCATAACTTTTGAAGGCAAGCTGTTCCATTGGTTGGCTGTTGATTGCCAGCACTGAGAGAACAAATGAAGCAGCAACCTGGGAATTCTCAAAGGAGAAGATAATGGAGGGAATACCTATGAGTATAAAACCAGGGTAAAAGATAAACCAGAACAGCAAATATGAATTGGGGTAATCCCAGGGACACTGGAATATGTACAGGGAGTCCTTGATTTATTACTGGTTGCTTAGCAATCAAAGTTACAATGGATCCCCAAAATGATACGATTCCAAAAGTTCTGACAGTTGCCTGAGCCATTGTGGCACAGTGGTTAGAATGCAGTATTGCAGAATAATTCGGCCAACTGCCAAGAGTTCAATTCTGACCAGCTCAAGATTGACTCAGTCAGCCTTCCATCCTTCTAAGGTCAATATAATGAGGACCCCGATGGTTGGGGACAATAGGCTGACTCTGTTAACTGTTTAGAGAGGGCTATAAAGGACTGTGAAGCGGTATATAAGTCTAAGTGCTGTTGCTATTGGCTTCCCACACACTCACACAGTCACATGACCACATTTCAAGCACTCAACAACCAGCCCACATTTATAGCCATCTATAGAGTCCTGTGGTGACATGATCAAAATTTATTTATTTTGGGGGGCCAAAAAACAAACATTTAGTTCTGGTTTTCAGGGAAAGCACTATAGCAAACAATGGATTAACTTAACAACTGTTGCATTGGCTTAGCCATTGCCACATTTGCTTAATAACCACTGCCTTCACTTAACAATCACCACACAAAAAAACAGTGGTCTCAGGTCTGTCACGTGATGATCTACTTTGCAACCGTCGCAACTTATGATCGTACTTGGCAGGATCCATTATGGTCAGAAGTTGAGTTCTGCCTGTAGACAAAACTGAGAAACCAACATATATCAGACAGAACTGTGTTGATTGTAACAGCTATAGTAATCGAATCATACTTCACCCTCCCATCATTTTGGAATAGAAGTAGCATTTAGACTTATATACCACTTCATAGTGCTTTACAGCGCTATCCAAACAATGTACAGAGTTAACATATTTCCCCCGACAATTTTGGGTCCTCATTTTGCCCACCTCGGAAGGATGGAAGGCTGAGTCAACCTTGAGCCTAGTTGGATTTGAACTGTCAAATTGCAGGCAGCTGACAGTCAGCAGAATTAGCCTGCAGTACTGCTCTCTAACCACTGAGGATCATGGTGGTTATGTCCTTAGAAAAATGGGATTCTCAGAGCATTACATTGACCCAGGGGTGCAATTCAACTGGTTTAACAAGCGGTTTGGTGAGTGTGCACATGTGTGCCAAACACACGCTTTGCACACACACAGACTATTTGCTACTGACCTTCTCCAGCAATCCCTGTGTGTTAAACAGCTGATGCGTGGCAATCTGCTATGCCACATGAATCAGCTGAGCTTGAAAAACAGGATATAAAGCACAACCTAGAGCCCGGGCAGGCAGGTGGGCCCAACAGTTGATTGTTGGAGCTAACTGAACCATTTCACTCCCAGCTAATCCTCAAAGACACTAGTTCGCCTGAACTGGGCGGAACTGGTAGAATCCCACCTCTGCATTGACCTCATGAGAAACCGACTATAGAGAGAGAGAGATCAGGAAGTCTGTTCTATAGACAGAAGATGGTGAAACCTACTGGCTTCAGGTTGGCAAAGGAGTGAGACAAAGCTGTATACTTACTTAGGTACTGAGGGAGGTGCCCATTGGCCTATGAGTACCCCTAAGGATTGCAACCTCAACCATTGCAAACTCTAAAATAACAGATTCAAATGTAAACTTACTAGTATAAGTGGAACATCTTTACCGCTGTATATATGAAATCTTAATTCAGAAACCAGATTAGAATTGACAATGAGGTTCCAACCCTCAATGTACTAAATATTGTACTAAAGTATAAATGGTGGCATTGGAGAAGAGGCCTGAAAATACCATGGAAATAAATGAAAATAAACAAATAGATTATCAACCCAGAGTTCTCATTCAAGGCACAAATGACCAAGTGCAAGTTATCCTACTTCAGACACATTACATGAAGATCCAGCTCCCCTGAAAAGGCTTGAATGCTGCAAAAGATGAAAGAGAAGATAACAAGAGGATGGCCAGCAACAAAGTAAATTGAGTCCAGAGGCAATAGGCGTACCATTGAAAAACCTGAAAGACCAGGTTAGAGACAGATCATCATGGATGAAACTATCCATGTGATTGACACAAACTTGATGACATATAAACAATCAATCAAAATATCTTAAGTGAAATGTTTTGATTATTTCCATCTCTATACATTGGTGGAAAAACCGATAGCAATGTTATTAGGGATAGAATTTCTAAACTGGGAAGGTGTTTCAGAATGGACATAGGCATGCTTGCACTTTGCAAATGTTGCACTGTTTCTAGTATGCAGTTTGTATACCAGATATGTGATTCCACTAATTGAGAGTTCTTTAATTAACTCTTTAACTGAGAGTTCTTTAATTAAGACGGCATGATGCAATATGAAACAAGGTTACTATGTGCTCTCATCTCCTTCTTAACATCTCTGTAATTATTTGAATTCAAAAGTGAAGAATGAAATGTAGATGAAAATAAATGTTAACAGTTTAGTTCATGGCAAATTTTCTTAACAAAGTATACATCTAATCTGATTTCAATAAATTATTTACACATTAATCCAATCATGTTTGAAGTTTTGTACAGATTCAGATTACCAACCTATTTTAGTTACTAATCAATATTAGGTTAATAATAGAACAATGTGGTAATATGCAATCTTGGCCTGTATTTAATAATTCATTGCATTGCAACACAGAAAATGGGGGAAGCCATTTGTCAAGAGTGAAACATTGGCAGCTACATGCCTCTTTGTTTCAACTTGTCCTTAGAGTAAAGAGGGAGAGAGAAATGTTGATTACAAATGGGTTAGTTGGAGAAATGAAACTTAGGTCCACTGAAACTTGTGAGAGTCTGGAAACATTTCAAGGATGTTTCAACAGATATGAAGAAGAAGACAATGCAGTTCCCATAACCAAGAGAACTTGTTTAAATGGTGTGCATATATCCATATGTGGGTTGGGCTGGGAACTTCATTTTTGAATACTGTGAACTGTTGCCTGAGAAATTCAGAGTTAGTTTTACCTCACCATTACCATGCTATGTATTCAATAAACAGAAAGCTTTTCAGAAAAGACATGATCCTGGACTTTTATTTGGATACTCAAGCTGGATGGTGACACCAGGAAGTTTCACAGAAATGTGCAATTTGTATTAAAGAGGGAAAACAGTAAAATTGATTGATTCCTTATCAGATTTTCCTGGCAACAACTCCTAGGTCTATTATGTTCCCTGCTGTAAGAGTTTCCATTTATGATGCTTGATTTTCACTCTTGATTGTGAGGGTGGAGCAAGTCATTAACCTATTTCACTAATAGTCATTAGAATTTCTACAGAGAAATAAAACCTTAGCAGAGAATATGAAGTTTTTAAAGACTGAACTGGAATTTGTTATGTTGTAAAAAGTGACTTAAATCTGGTGGAAATATTGTCTGACTGTTGGAAGAAATTATATAAAGAAAAATGGCTTTTTTTTTTCTCTTTGTATTGAACTTTGACAATCAGCTGGTAGAGTTTTGGTATTGAAAATTAGAGCTGTGTTGCCATATACTGGCCAAAGAAGATATTATATTGATACAGGGCTGGAAAGACTGAAAAAGAATTGAGGGGGAGGAGGGAGAGTCATTGGAGATAGGCAGAGAAGTAAAAGGCAAACAACATTTGGAAGTCCATCTCATTGTTTTTCCAGTTGTTTCTCTTTGTTACTTTCTGGCAGCTTATGAATAACTGGTGAGCCTTTTGGAATTTTGAAAGCAATGTGGATTATAAAGGATAGGAATTGCCCTTGAAACTGGACACCTGATTTTGTGAGTTAATGAGTTATGGGGAAACTCAGTGAGCCATTCTGGATTATAAATACTATTTGATAGAATTTTCTACTAGGTGAAAGGAGGGGGAAAAACATTAAACAAGACTTATAAACTTAAAATAACTCAGAGGGAGTAAAAAAACAGCAGATTTTCATGATTACAAACATTATGGATGTTGAGGAACAGTTCAGGGATTGAGCAAATTCTTTTAGCATTGATTTTTTGATGTTCTTGAAAATTTGGGAGACTGTGACTTGGATGGATTATTGAATAACTTAGCCAACTAAATAAAGTAAAATGTTACAAAAGAAATAAATACACCCCAAATGGAAATACTATTAATGCTTCAAAATATCAAGGAAACTATGATAAGGAATCATAGGGAGATGATGGAACTGACACAGGATATGGATTGGAGATTGGGAAATTGCCAACAAATGATAATGGATGATGAACAAAAAATCCAAACAACAGAGGAGAATTCAAAAGGAGCAGAAGAAAGAAGAGAGGAGAAAAACCAACAAATGACACAAGTCGATAAAGATAATAGACAGTAAAAATAGAACAAATAAATGATTTTTTGAGAGACCAAAATGTAGAAGAAACCAAAAAAGAAAGATTGCATAGCAGAGACCAAAGAGCTTCTGATGGGTATCTTAGAGAGCAGACAGCAAGAGGCCACTATGGAGGCAGAGAAGACATTTAGATTAAACATGAATGATGTAGAGGGTTACAAAATCCCAAGAGAGGAGCAAGGGAGACTGATCAAAAAGTCAGTAAGAGTTGAAGTACTAAAAAGAGCAAGAGATGATGGATAGATATAGAATATCTAATACCTCCGTTCTGTAATTCTATGAAGTTAATTTTGATGTCTAGTATAGACTTTTGCATAACAATGATTTTGCTCTATTTCTTGAATCTGACCAGTAGAGATTTCAGAGGTCACCATCTGAACACAAAAAACATGTCGGCTTGGATAATAGCACCAAACTTCATCCTCAACATACCTGTACTGCAACCTTGTGAATGGCAGACAAAATATTGATGCTCCTGTCCCCTTTTCTGAAGAATAAAGTTTATTGTGGCAGAAAGGTCATATATCTCAATTTCATGAAAACTGAAACCAAACAAGTGTAACGGAGTATTTATTTTATTTTAGGAAATTTATAGTGCTGCCTATTCACACAACAAGGCTGCTTACAAGGATATAAAAACCTCATATAAAAAACAGTAAAACTAATCAGAGAGAGAATTGTATATAAATTAATAATATAATAAAATCACACACCCCCGCACCATCACAGGAGCCATGGTGGGATTCAAATTTCTTAACAACTTGTTCTGTGGGTATGGCCTAATTTGTGGGTTTGGCTTGGTGGTTATGTGACTGGCTGGTTATGGCTTATATGTAAATATTATAAGTCTTTCTTTCTGCCCCCCAAACTCCACCAGAAATGAGTCTTTGCTGGTGCAGCCTCTTGGAGCAGGAGGTCTTGAAAGGTCCCAAAGACTCATTTCTGGCAGAGATTGGGGGAGAGAAAGGAAGACTTTTGCTGCTTTCCTTGCGTGCAGCCAAAAGCAGAAGAAGAAAGAAGCGGAAGAAGCAACCTAGTGGCCAGGCAAGTTTCCCCCTCCGCTCTTTCCCCCCTCCCCTCACTACCTTGTGTTGTTCCTAATGCAAGCGACGCAAGCCTTGTGTTCCCGTGGGCCAAGTGGGCAGCGTAGCCTTTTCTTCCCCTGCAACCTGGATTAATTGTTTTGGGGAGGGGTGGCATTTCTCTGCGGACTGCCAAAATTTTCTCGTGCCACCAGTGGGTCGTAGACCACCAGTTGGCGACCACTGGTATATACAGTATATCCATTCATCATAGGTGGTGCCCTCGACTTAGGCTTGTTTCAAATGTAACAAGTTATTTAATTCAATTTTAATTTAATAGAAGCAAAGTCAATTATTAAAGTAGATTGTTCCAGACATTTTTAAAATGTCTTTCCAAAACAACGTCTACCCAGTTTTAAAGTCCAATTTTCTATGTTATAAAAAGTCTTTCGTTTTTCCCCCCTTAGTTACTTTCTTTTGGATGTAGGATTTTTCTCTGTATTATTATTCGTCAGTTTAGCAAACAGTTCTAAGAGTCTCTTTTCCTGGATTTTCTTCTCTTTTTTTCCCTTTTAATGTTAGGGTCTAAATAAAAAAGGAATCTTCTCAACCAGCTTCAGTCACTTCTGGCTCACATGCATTTCCCCAAGAGGCATTATACTCTTGACAAGCAGCTTTTGTTAGACATAGAATATGAATATTGACGCTGTCAATACCGGTAGCCTCCAGCTCTTCATAGATAGTAAGTACTATGAGATATACAATGGCTCCAGGGTACATATCTTAAATGTCTCAGAAAAGAGAAGAGCTTTCAGCCTAGCTTGATATGGTTCTCTCCCTTCATCACTGTTGGAAAGATCAACAAAATTTGGGTTCAACAAAAATCCAAGGAAAGTATCTATAGGGGACCCATTTCAGGAAGAGGTGGGCCTGCTATGCCTGTTACCACCTATATGCATTGTCCTACCCCAGATCGTCTAAGGTTGTCAACCATCAAAATTCAACCATCAAAGACATCTGTATTACCTAGGCTGATATGCCCTCTTGAGATTAAGCCACATAATCTAATGTGATTGTTCTTAGGTTTTGCATGTCTCTTACATTTTTCAACTCCTTTCAAGTTCTGAATTTATACCCCAAAAGATTATTTTAGGATAAGGATGTCCTACTCTTTGCTTCTTCTTCTTCTTCTTCTTCTTCTTCTTCTTCTTCTTCTTCTTCTTCTTCTTCTTCTTCTTCTTCTTCTTCTTCTTCTTCTTCTTCTTCTTCTTCTTCTTCTTCTTCTTCTTCTTCTTCTTCTTCTTCTTCTTCTTCTTCTTCTTCTCCTCCTCCTCCTCCTCCTCCTCCTCCTCCTCCCCCCTCCTCCTCCTCTTTCTCTTCCTCCCCCTGCTGTAGTTCCAGGTTAATTTTCATAGTTATCCTGCGTAATCCTAAGTCTGGTATCTGTGTTTGAAATGGAATTCGCACTAAGAAATCTTATACGACAACAGCATGATTTCAGGTTGTCTCTGAAGGTATCAATAAACACAATGGGTTTTAAAGATTAAAAGGTCTCCCAATACGAAGTGCCCCACCAACGCCGAGGTCAACATCCAAGACATCGCCACCCACCTGCCCGAGGATGCAAGGCGGGGAATTAAGTCACCCCCAAAAAGACGGCCAAGCCATTTTTTCGGGGGTCAAAAAAAAAAAAGGCCCGGTACACGGTACACGGTACATATACATATACATATACATATACATATACATATACATATACATATACATATACATATACATATACATATACATATACATATACATATACATATACATATATATACACATATACATACACATACACATACACATACACATACACATACACAAACACAAACACATACACATACACATATACATATACATATACATACATACATACTGACCCAAATCTTGAAAGATCAACACAAATTGGGGTTGGGAAATATATTTTTTCTTACTCTTTCTATGTCCTGGGATCCTGTTCAGGGTCCTTCTGTAACGACTTCATATTCTTCTGCTGGATACCCCCAGAACTGAATTATCTCACTCTATGAGGAGCCAAAGAGAAAAATCTACCACCACCTTCTTCCAAGGCACAAATATAAAGTTTCTGACAGTTGAAACTAGAATTCATGAAAAGCTTTATTGCTGAACTTTAAAATATCAAAGTCATTGTCCAAATGTTGATTGTCACATAGTCAAAGCAGCATTAGCAACATACAACAACTTGGCATCAGCATAATTGTGAGAACAAAGGCTTCCAGAAGTAGATATGGGCTTTAGAAAAAAATTGCTAGGGAGAAGATAAACCATCATAGTCATTGCTGACCCCATTCATGTGCCACAAAATGCAGTCTGATTGTTGGGGACTGGGTGCAAATCAGAATGCACTATTAGAGAAATGATTACCTCTGTATCCAAAAATAGGAGCATTCCCCAACACAATATCTTATTTTATGATTGACCTGTAAAGTCAAAGACTGCTTTATTTTATTTTATTTAGGGGGGGGGGCAAACATTCAGACAACCACTAGATAAGAGGAAAGGGAAATGAATGTCTGCCATCTAGTGGATCTTCTTGCTATCTGCATCCTGTAATGCAAAGGGCCCAGAAAAAATATACAACCTACCAGATACATAGAAGAAAGTCTCATTGAACACAATTGGTAAAACTACTTTTTGAGAGCTCAACTCACAATATTCATGTGGGATTCGGGGTTCATTTTTCTGTTGGCTTCTACTTCTTTTGACCCCATATTATCACATACATGAATCATAAGCAGCAACAGCCATATCCCGGAGCGCCTCACAACAGTTAAATATTTTAGGGAAGAGATCCAGTTCAGTTTGGAAAATGCACACCTGGGTTGAAAGAGTTATATTCCATTGTAAGCACTGTTGCAACACCCAAGGCAAAATTTGGATCAACTATAATGTATTTAAAGGTAAACAAGTCAATATATCCTTTTTTTAAAAAAACAAACTTGATTCAGTTTTTCCAACAATTTAAAAACACTAAAAAAAACAATTGCAACAACATTGAAGACGTCATTACCATTTCTTAACCATACTCCTCTATTTCTATTTCTGTTTTCTGTTGCATTATGATTATTATAATATTAATTTTTCTGTTGATTCTCTATTCCTTACTTCTTACCTATATCACTTGTTACATAATACATTTTCTATTAATTCTACATTCAGTACATATAGCTATTAGCAAGTCAATATATCCTATGGAGGGAGAGTAAATCATTTTTTAAAAAAGTTTATAACACCACTGAGTTCCCTGGCAGAATTCCTCTTGTTATATATTGAATATATATAGTTGTGTTAATTGTGCTACAGTGAAACTAACTTTTAGATGACCCTAACTGCTAGCTCCAACTGTTTCGGAAGAAAATTTACAACATTTATATCTGGGCGGGCCTTTTCTAGTTCTAGGATTGGCTAAGACCCTGTGGGCCATTTTTCTGCAGTTTCTCAGTTCCAGTTTTAAGTCTGGTTCTTGCCTACTGAAGCCCATTACATAATACCTCTGTTATTTGAATTCGATAATTCAGTCATTATTTAATTCAGCTAATACTTTACCAGCTGAAGGTTTATATATTCAGAAGCTCTTTAGCAGGTGTACAACTGCAGTGTAGCTAGGAGCCAAAACCTGTATATATTCAGAAAAACCATGCATACATAAAAAAAACCTCTCATACCCTGTCACTTGGCAATGTACAGCCTTTCAAAAAAAAATTGGTAATATAATATAATATAATATATTTCTATATTATGTTAGCATGAAAAAAATGTTTACTCATCAAGAAGCTAAAATAATAGCCTTCAAGCATTTTAAAGATCAAATAATTCTGCAAATTTTTATTTCTTTTCCCATTATTTTTTCTAGGGTAATAGGAGAGAGAAGAGCAAGAGGAGACGTTTGTCTGGGCTCCCAGGTTTAGTTGAAGTTTGGACTGCTCTGGGCTGCTTTTAATCCTACCATTCTGCCTTTTGTTTCAAAATATCCTGTCTTGAATGGATTACCAAATCTCAATTTTTAAAAGATGGCCTTCTCAGTTTCTGCTTGGGGGCTATTAAGAAAGACTGATTCTGCTTCCTGCCCCCCCCCCCAAAAAAAAACATATTTGTCAATTTCTCATTTAGGGAAATATATTATTCTTCCTTTTTTAATATTCCTCAAAGTATTTCATTCTTCCGGGGGGGGGGGGGGGGGCTTCCCACAATAGGAACAATAAAAATATTAATAAAGGATAAGTATTTATTTGCATTATTACTGGTATAAATGCTATCCTGTTTAAATCCAGACAGCTGTTTTTCCATCTTCATCATATTAATTGTGGAATATTTATACATTCATATGGATGGTGATTTGGATGGTGATTTTCTAACCATACATGGAAAAAAATGATCTCTGAATAAATTTCTAGTTCCTTTGCCATCTTCGTGCAGGTGTGTTTGATGACAGGTGACTAAATTTCCTTATTTGTGTTTCTGTTTACATGAAGGCTAGATTTGGATATTTCTGTACAGTATGGAACTTGAGAATAAAATGAGGTGGATGGTTGAAGAGCAGTTCTGATTAGTTAGAAATGAATATAAATAAAAAACCATGCCTAATTAGAGTAATGTAATGAATACTATAATATTCTAGAGATATTTGAGAGAACTTTCTCAAAAAATGAAACATATAGTGTTTGTAATGCCAAGGCAAAATATGTTTCTCACGGAGAGGAACTGTAGTCCCACTTTTCTCTGAATTCTGTGTTTCTGTATATAACAACAAGAGGAAGAAGAATGGAGGATATGACTGTGTAAAGTTGAAATCAGAGAAAGATTTTTATTAAAATAAATAATAAAAAAGGATGCCTAATTAAATTCACAAAATGTATACTAAGAAACCATCTATATCACGGGTGTCAAACTTGATCGCATCAGAGACTGGGGTGGTTGTGGCCTGTGCGTGATGTAGCCAACCCATGGACCACCAGTTTTACAGGCCTGGACAGGTGGAAATGATGGAACCTGAGCACCTTGATCCTAGATTGCTGCTGTGTAACCTTGATCCTAGATTGATGCTTTGTAACAGTGGGAATTGTGTGGTTTTTCCACTGTGGTTCCTGAGAAGAAGAAAACAGGGTTTTTGATAGTCTAAAGAATATTGAATTCCATTTTATGTTCTGTGTCATTTCTGCTCAAAGTGTTCCTTAAGTGTATACTGTAATTTTCCATTCCTAAATCTTATTTAATTTGTTACTTTTGCTTTAATCTCATCTCTAAATGTTTAGTACACACAATTTAATGTAGCAAAATAGCCTGTTTATGCTGTTCTCAGCAAACTAGGATCTCCAGAAGCATATGTGGGAAGAGCTATTACCAAAAAGTTCTGCCATCTGGCCCACATGTATTTCCCCAAGAGACATTACACTCAGGAGATGTTTCCTGTTGACAAACAGAACTTATTACACAAAGAATACCAAACTGGTGCTGGCAATAGCCTCCAGCTTTTCACATAATGGCACCAGCTGCATATCTCATTAAAATAGATGGCCCAGAAAAGAGAAGAGCTTTCAACCTAGCCCAGAAATCATGGGACCTCCATCACTGGATGTCTTTAAGAAGAGTCTGGACAACCACTTATCTGAAATGGTATAGGTTCTCCTGCTTGAACAGAGGGCTGGACTAGAAGACCTCCAAGGTCCCTTCAGCTCATTCTATTCCACTATTCCTCTCCTAATGTAGCCTGATTCAGTGCTCTCCCTTAGTCCCTGTAGATGAAACCAAGGTTAACAGCAAAATTAAACTTGAAAACCCTCCGTTAAGAATCAATTATTGTATTTAAACTGGTAGAAAGTCTACAACAACTTGTCTATGGAGATTCTCAGCTATCCAGGTCATGGTTTTCCCGAAGGTGCTTTTTTCACGAGGCAACTGGACTTTCTGAGGTGAAGAAGTGAAGAAGGTTCTTGGATGAGAAGTGAAACATCTTCAAAGAAAAGCCAGAAAGTCCAGTTGCCTCTTGAAAAAAGCACCTTTGGGTCTACAACAACTTCTTACCTACCATAAATCATCACTACCATTATCTCTGATCCATCTAGGATCAAATACATTCATTTGATTCCTTAAAATTTTGTCTTAAGATTTGGGTTGGTAACTTTCCCAACACTTGTATCATATTCCCCAGAATCATAAACCCTTGTTGTTGATCCATCTTCCCAAGAAAGTCCAATCCAAAATGTTTTCCAGTTAGAAACAGTACGTCCATTTCCCAATGACCTTCACTTCCCAATGAACTTTCTTTTAAAAGTTCAATTCATCCCTCATCAATTCTATTCACTCCAAATCTATAGAAACCATGTCTTTTTCAGCCTTCTCCAATAACCTGCAGTTTCCAAACAAAGATCCTTCTCCTTTAAATCTCCTAGCAACAATTTAGATTTTGATCCATCTAACTGAGAGCCTGGTTTGGCTGCAATTGCTCGTGTTTGGATATCTCTGTGGGGATAGTGAACTTTAATCTACAAGTTCAAGGTTTTCAATTTGAACTTGTGGATTAAAATACATTTTTGAAAAGAAAAACTTCCCAAAAGGCTTTATCTTTAAGTTTTTACATTGTTTGCATTTTTTAATATAATCTTTCATTTCAAAGACAGGAAAATTATGTATACTATAATGAGATTATGCTTAGCCAGGAATATTTAGCATGAAGCAGAATATTTAAGATAGTCTGGAATACAACCTCCATGCCCTCTCACTTACACAAGGAACTGAAAATGAATCTATCAATCTTTGAGCCACATGGAATGGTTTAAGAAAGTATCATCACATTATCTTGTTTTTTGATAAAATGTGTATAACTCTGTTTGATAATACCACATGAATCAAGTTTCAAAACTACATCAATTCAATTGGAGTACTGTGCTTAATTTTGTGTCATACCCCCACTGGGTAGACCCAATCAGGAAATCAATAGGAAGGCTATGTTTATTGAGAATGGCCATAATAATTGACTCTTGAAAGTCTGGTATATAAAGTCTGGATGTCCTTGCTTCTTTTATAATTGGGTTAATTAGGGAGATGTCTGTTATCAGGACAGTCTAATCTTTCAAAATGCTGTAGCCCCCTTTCCCCAGTCAACAGCTTCTCTATATCTGCATCAGTGTCATCTTTCTAGATTTAGAAGACACAAGCATTGCATTACACTATGACACAGCTGAAATGATTATTGATTCTAAGAGCTCAACTTACTATATTCATAAATAATTCAGGATTCATAAATGTTTAGCTGTTCAGCTCTTCTAAACTCACAATTTCTTATGTAGCTATCAACATCCGCAATGGTGGAATACCTATAAAACAGTGGAATAATTAGCATTGGAAAAGGACCTAGACTAGAGTCTTGTGGCTGACCTCATATCAGTTACACCCAATCAAAAGGACTAATCTTCTAAAAACTCCCTTATATATCTTCTTAACTTCATTTTTTTCATCACATGCATATTTTCATAGGGCTGATCATTCTACTAAAGATGTAAAACATTTGTTTTCAATTATCCCAGCATCAGCCATTTTTGCTCCTTAAGTGATAGGATTTCAGTTGAGATTTGTTGGCTTTTAATTCCCAGTAATGCATACTCTGTCACTAATAATCTTCCAGAAAACTCCCTAATGATTAATCTTCCTAACTTCATTTTTTTCAACTTTTCTTCCAGGAGAAACTCAAGGTTAACCAATATTATACCATTTTATTTTATTTTTTTAAGTAAAAATGAATCAATCCAATAATTATAAAAAAAGAAAGCTATTGCCTCCTGTTAAAGAACAAAACCAAGCTTCAGGTAATTTATGACTGGAGATGCCTGTTCTTTAAACATCTGTATACTTCTGCTTTCAATATGGGAAATGTACTGATGCGAATAGAGCAAAAGAGAAAAGGTTTGGAATTACATAATTAAATCTCTTCTTCTTTAGTTATGCCAGAGAATTGTGGATTAGTTCTTTTGAAAGTATTTCACATTGTATAAACGACTGCTTTGCTCTGCTTATTTTGATGGTACATGGTGGGATCCTTGGTGCTCGTTCGCTCTCTACATCCTCTTGACAAATATCTTCTGACTTAATCCAACTGGAAGAGCTCCCTATCAATTGAATCCCTTTTATTATAGTAGTAGCCAAATTTGAACATTAATCAGTTCAATAATGACAATCAGGTTTGATATGAAATATAAGCTCCCATTATATCAGCTTTAAATTTTAGTCCAGTTTTGTGGGCAGCTTTTCATACGGATGCTTTCTTTATCCTTTGACAATCTCCCATGGAAAGTTAGGAGATGCCCAACTCCTTCAGACTTATGGAGAGGCAAAGCATGAGGAATACAAAGAGAAGTTCCATTGGATAAGTAAATACATCCTTACATCATTTGGGAGAGAAACCTTGGCATGTATAGTATGGAATTACTATCGGAAAATTCCTATATTATGGGAATCTTTCTATTAACTACTGACTAGGCCAATGAATGAAGCACACGTTATGCCAGTGTTCAAATCAGATTTATTTATTTAAGAAAACTTTCAAACCCACCTAAACACTAAAAGTATGGGAAGTTTCATTATTTATAACTTTAGGATCTACATTAAATTATCTGTAGGAGCTAGACTTAATTCTTCAGTAGGAACAAAATACACAATGGTTCATAAATTGTGGAAGAATAACCAATTTTGAACATAAATCAGTAGAATAATAAAGACAATCAACATAAACCCAGGAAACAAAAAATACTTGAGTGTCTGGTACTTTCACGTGTACTGTATAATGAGGACAGTGAAATTTTAATTCCAGGTGGCTTCATAGATATTTCTCCATTAGGTCAAGGATGTCCTTGTATACACGTTGGTGAGCATCAATGCCCCAAATAAAATCCCAGTGAGTCCAATCAGGGAACTCCTTTATATAGACAAGATTAGTTGTTCGAGATCATAATTGTGCTATTTCGTTCGGCTGGCAAACCCAATCTTGTCCTCCACTCCAAATAACAACTGGCACAGTGATGGCTTCTATCCTGTAGAATGGTGGAGTTTTCTGAGGAAAGGAAAACACAGTGAGAAAGTTAGAAATTCTCCTAGAACAAAATTCAGTACAAGGGTGGGAATTAAACTAAAGGACTTCTTCCGTACAAGAAGTATCGAGAGGAGTCCAAAGAAATTCTGAATTTGGGTAATGAAATGTCTTAGATACTTTCAGTGCATTCCTTGTTTTGGAAGCATAATTTAAAAAAAATTAAAAAGAGCGCAGATATATTTTCTGCTATTTCTGCTTAGTACTCTTTGTTATGTTATCTCTGATTCAAACCACTTTTTAAATTTTGTATTCTGTACTGTACTAACTGCAGACTGTATCCATATTGTATTTATATTTAAAAAGTGCTCAAAGTCCTGCAGATAATATAGGAAT
Source organism: Hydrophis major (assembly GCA_033807585.1). Lineage (NCBI taxonomy): Eukaryota > Metazoa > Chordata > Lepidosauria > Squamata > Elapidae > Hydrophis > Hydrophis major. The sequence goes on along the minus strand of CM066331.1, from coordinate 87,532,070 downwards.
TCTCCTTAATTTCCCCACGCCTATCTCCACTCTTCTGGGCACCCCACCTGTAGTGATCACAGAAAAAAATGTATGAGTTCTCTGTCCTAGACAAAAGATCAGAAAGCATCAGGGCCAGACAGAGTGACTCCTTGTTTGAAAGCAGATGATGAACAATCAGCCCCCATCTTCAAATAGCTGTTTAATAAATCACTGTGTTTTGTCCCTTCTTGCTTTAAACATCTATCATCATCACAGTTCCTAAGAAATCCTCCATCAGGGAGCTGAATGACTACAAGCCATCTGACATCCATAGTCTTGAAGACCTTTGAGAGGTTAGTGCTGGTCCACTTTGAAAATCATCATGGATCCACTGTTAGACCTCATGCAGTTTGTCTACTGAGCAAATTGGTCAATAGATGATTCTGTCAATATGTTCTTGAATCTCCGGGGACTTGCGCATTGAAGTTTTTAAAGACTTCAATGCCATCATTCCAGAAATTCTTCACTACTTTAGAATGAACTGAGTCCTCAAACAATGACCAAGGGACAGTTCCCCAGGGATTCAAGATCATATTGACAGCAGGTGTAATGTTCTCCCCATATCCTTCCATTTCTATCCCAACTACTTTCCTGAAAACATATGTATATTGCTTTCCAATAAACAGAAAAATGTTACTTGTTGGGATTTTCCAAAGCAATGGGAAGTTTTCAAATCAAAAATACTTTCAATTAGTTATGCTTTATTTTTAGTTACCTAGGATAAAAGTATTTTATGGAATAATCTGATAGTTTGGCAGAAAACAATCATTATATTATGAGTTTTAGGAATCAACTGTTCATTATTTGTCTTCTTTCCCATGGAAAAATGCAACAAATTCTACATTAAAAACTGTCAAAATCCAGCACAACCAACCTGGTGATAAATATCTATGTTCTTCAAGCCATAGTCAAAATATCTGAGAAGCCCACTTTTCATAACCTAGAATAAGAAAGAAAACACAACAGAAACATAAGTAGAAAACATAAATATGTTTTCTATTATAAAAATAATGATAATTCTAAAGACTAAAAGGATTTCCTAGCTTTCCCAGCTGCGGGCAGCGAGCGCCACCCCGCTGGACCCTCCGCTCATCATGCCAGGGCCGCGCCAGAGCCGTAAGGGCTGGGCAGAGCTGGGAAAGTGAGCCGCGGGTGTGTGCGTGCCTCCTCCTGCCCCTTGTTCCCAGATCTCGCCGGGTGAGCCACGGCTTCCTCACCTCTCAGCAAGCAGAAGGAACCGGCTGCAGCCCTCTGCAGTGCAGATGTTGACCTCATGGAGAGAGAGAGGGAGAGATCCTCTTGGGTGAGTGCCTTTCCTCGCAGCCCTCTGCACGAAAGGAGGACCCGCCGGTAGGGGAAACCGAGCCACGGAGGCGGGAAGGACAGGCTGGTGGGCTCTAACCTCGCTAGTTCTCTTCGCATGGTGCTAAGGATGGTAGCTGTTTCCGCTGCAAGTAGCTCAGATCCGCTGCTGCTCCGCAGCCACCCACCTGGCCTTTCTTTGAGGTGGAAAAGCTCACTGGGCTGAAGGGACCAGTGCATCAGAGGCACACAGTGCAGGGAGGTCCGGGAGGAATGGAAGAGGCCCTGGGAAATTAGCCTCCCCACGTGGGGTTGGGCTGCCCTCTCGGGCAGGGGAGGCTTTGTAAAATAATTCGCTTTACCTTTGAAAGCAAAGGGAAGACGGAAGAGCCTGAAGCCAAGTGTCTCCTCGGGGCTTCGGTTGCAGGGAGGAGACCTGACTGGCCGCGCATGGCTGCGCCAAACACCGCAGAGTTGCTCTAAATGCTGAAGCAGTGAGGGAGAAGGGGCAGCAAGGGAGAAGGGAAAGCAACGGTGGAAGGTCTCCCGATATGAAGTGCCCCACTACGCAGGCAGCACCATATCAGGCATGCAACAAAAGTACTTCCTAATGGCAAGCCCCCCCCCTGCTTTCCTCCCCATTTCACATGTTTAATATGGGGCTTAATTTGGGGGGAGGGGCTTAATTTGATTTTATGCCAATAAAACATGGTGGGGCTTCCTATTGGTGGAGGCCGTATTGGTGGAGAAACACGGTATAATTTCCATGAAGTTACTTACTATCATACAGCCAGCAAAAAAACCAGTCAAACCAAAGCCACTGTCAGCCATTTTGTTTATGTTAAAAATGGTGGACGTTTTTTCATAAATCTTCTACTTTCCTAACTACAAAATGACCAATGAAAAGTTCAGGTTTTCACTCCAAAACATTCTGGAATGGTTGACTCATGACTTTATATACAGTTTAGTTTAATTTAGTTTAGTTTAGTTTAGTTTAATTTAGTTTAGTTTATTGTCATTGTACCTTATACAACGAAATCAAACATCATCTCCAGTGCACATTGAAAATAAAACACAAATACACATCCTTCACTCTCCACACATTGAACCAAAAACCCTCAACACTGCACCAACACTGCACTATACAGCAGAATTCAAAAGAGCAAGTGCCCTGGGATAGAAGCTGGTACAGTTATTTACATCTAATATGTAGCCTGGATGTTTGCTACATGGACGTTTCTGGGTAGATGGGTGGGTCAAAAAGGCTAAACCCCTGTGTCCCTTTCCCCCCCTTTTTTATATACATCAAGGCATAAATATTTCACTTATGTTATAAATGATGTGCATTTTTTCATAAATCCTAAATCTTACAAATCAATTCATAATTTTGACTTTCCTAACTACAAAATGGCTAATGAAAAATTCAGGTTTTCACTCCAAAGCATTTTGGAATGGCTGACCCCGAACTTTATACACAATTATTCATACCTAATATTTAGCCTTGATGTTTGCTAGGTATTAGGCATGCAGAATATTTTCTCCCTTAAAAGACATTTCTGAAGTTTTATTTAAAAAAACATTTCCAAGTAGTTGTGAGAAAACCATATTTGTATGTGCATGAATGCACATACATCTCTGGGGTAGATGGGTGAGTCAAAAAGGTTAAACCTCTGTCCCTTTTTTTACATACATCACTGGCCAAGGTCAGTGCAGTTACCTTCTCCCCATCTATCTTTAATACTCAAGATAACTTAAAAATCAGTGTGGCATCTAGGTGTCTAAAAAAACTTGTTCACCTTTGGATTAGACAAAATGTGTTTATTAATTAGCATATGGTATACTATACATGGACTAGCAATATATACGTATTAATATTTCACTTAGATTAGTAAAACAATGAAATATAAATGATAAAAATATCTATGTTCAAGTTTTCTTTTCTTAACAGCCTTTTAGAAGAAGGACTGAGATGTGCAATAATTTTGAAAGACGTTTTCCATCTTTAAGCAAATGTCTTCTGTTAAGAATTTGCTGAATTGATTTAATCAGCAGTTCTCCTAATTATTTACTGATCTGGTTTTTGTCTTATTCTTATTGTGGTTCTCAACAGACTACTGTATGATTATTTTTACCTGACCATGGGGATGTTTTTATTAAAAGATGATAACTTTTTTGTTGAATTCAATCATCAAAATGAGTCTTACCTGGTCCAAGTGGATTATGTGTTTCACCGAAGTATAATCTGGGAAATGTGACATATACACATCAGAACGGCTCTAGAAATTGTTGTGTATGCAATATAACTAATAAAGTATGAGCTTGGAGTCAAGTGCAGGGTTCTGGCCCTGCACTTCTAATTGGCTGTTAAGCAGCCGGACCGGATTGGCCCATTCCGGGGAATCCAATTGGCCCTTAACAGAAATGTCTTATTGGTTTAAGAGCTAACGTTCCTAGCTCGTTATTGGTTAATCGTTACAAGGTTTGCCTATATAAGGCAGGTTTTACTGCTGTTCAATTGAGCAAGTTATGATGTAAATAAAGAGCTGAAGTTCACCGTTCAGAAGCTTGTCTCCATTCTTCTTGCCCATGCTCAAAACTTAACACTGGCGACAAGGATGGGATATGGAGACATCTGAACCAACGGAACCAAGAAGCAACACCGAGCACGTGACAAACGGCACCAACAACAGAACCATGTCCGGCGGCATCGTACCACCCGCTCCGTTCGATCCGACACAAGAGGACTGGGAGTCCTACATGGATCGCTTCCAAATGTTCCTTGAGGAGAACAACTTAAAGGACGCCACACCAGGAAAGAAACGGGTGGTGTTCCTAACGCATTGCAGTCCAACTGTATTTAAGATGTCTAAAGCACTAGCCAAACCCCGAGAAGTGAAAGCCATGGGTTGGGATGACCTTGAACCTATCCTGCGAGCCCACTATGCTCCTACCGTGCCTACGCTCGTGAGACGCTACGAGTTTTATCAAAGAAACCAGCGAAAGGGAGAAAGCGTGGCTGACTTCATAGCAGACCTCCGTAACTTGGGAGGCCTCTGCGGATTCACCGATCTCGAAGAAGCACTAAGAGATCACATAGTTCTTGGACTAGATGCTCCAGGCGTCCAAAGCAAGCTGATGGCAAAAGGCAACATCAGCCTTGCCGACGCCATTGCCGATGCTACTGCAGCAGAGGCAACCAAGAAGTCGGCTGCACAACTATGCCGAAACCACACTCCGATACCACCACTGGCCAGCGAAATCTCACCTAGTGCAGAGGGGCAGCTCGTGACAACACACCACGAGGACCTCTCTTCATCATCAGATAGCGACGAAGTTCATCGACTGTGGTCCCACCGAGACCACTACCCGAAGCCTGTACGCCCTTGCGCTGGATGTGGAGCCAACCATGCCAGATCCGAATGCAAGTTCCGCGACGCACTCTGCCATGAGTGCAGGAGATGAGGCCACATCGGACGGGTCTGCCGCAGCTTGCCAGGACCCAGCCAGGCCTCAAAAGTCACCAACTATCGCCAATCAACAGGAAACCGTCCTGTAAGGCGAGTGCTAGTAAACCAATCCTACAGAAATCAACCTTTGCAGAGAGAAGAGGCTCACCATACTATTACTATCGGTCATGCCTCAACGTTGGACACAAAGAAAATCTGAGTAACAGTAGCCATCGAGAATCAGCCTTGCCACATGGAGGTCGACTCGGGATCGTCTCTCTTGATGGTGTCATGGAGAACACTCAAGCAACTCATCCCCACAATTCAACGTCAAGATCTCCGGTTCCAACACCTCATCCTCAAGGACTACCAGGGGAATCGAATCCCCGTCGTCGGGTCCTGCCGAGTCCGAGTCTCTTTCAAGAAGCACATAGCGTACTTACCTTTGACAGTCATCAATAGCGATAGGCCTAGCCTACTGGGCCTCCAATGGTTCGCGCCACTTGGCATTGAAGTGGCCGGCGTAAACTGAGTCGGTGGCTGTGACTGGGAGGAAGACCTTATCTCTGAGTTCAGGGACGTCTTTGCGGACAGCTTAAGTGAGTACAAGGGGACCCCGATCTCATTCAGCCTAGATCCCAATGTAGCTCCCATTCGCTTGAAGCCCCGTCGAGTCCCGTTTGCCTTAAGGGTGAAAATAGATGAGCAACTCAACAAACTGATAGCTCAGGGGGTGTTGGAGCCCATCGATCACTCCCCTGAGGAAACCCCTATTGTAACACCCATTAAGCCAGACAGGTCAATCCGAATTTGTGGGGACTACTGGGCCACCTTGAACCATGCCCTGCAGCAGAACGCGTATCCAGTTCCGGTGGTGCAGCACCTCCTCCATTCTCTGGGGGGCAGGAAAGTTTTCGCTAAATTGGATTTAGCTCAGGCATATCAGCAATTACCAGTAGATGAAAAAACGGCACAGGCCCAAACTATTGTGACACACCGAGGTGCCTTTAAATGTACCTGGCTGCAATTCGGAGTTAGTGTAGCCCCGGGGATCTTTCAGAGCCTTATGGAAAGGTTATTACAAGGAATTAAGGGCGTGGTCCCCTATTTTGACGATGTATTAATTGCAGCCCCAACTAAAAAAATCTTACAGGACCGGTTAAAATTAGTCCTAAGAAAATTCCAAGAAGCCGGTCTTAAGGTTAAAAAAAATAAATGTAAATTGTGCACTGACAGTGTTGAGTTTTTAGGGTACCTGATTGATAGCCAGGGCATTCACCCTACCGAAGGTAAGTTAAAAGCGATCCAAAATGCTCCCAGGCCACGAAACAAGGCCGATCTCCAGGCTTTTCTAGGCCTCATCAACTTCTGTAATGTGTTTTTACCGCACAAAGCAACTGTCGCTGAACCGTTACACCGATTATTAGATAAAAGGGCAATTTGGTTATGGGGTTACCGTGAAGAACAGGCATTTAGAAATGTTAAAAAACTGCAAACTTCTGACTCTGTACTCATGCAGTATAACAAGACTTTACCGTTAGTTATAACCTGTGATGCATTGCCTTTCAGGGTGGGCGCCATTTTGAGCCACGTACTACCTAACGGGAACGAAGCCCCTGTTGCATATTTCTCAAAGACTCTTTCAAAAACTGAGCGAAACTATGGACAAATTGATAAAGAGGCCCTTGCAATCGTCTCAGCTGTGAAAAGATTTCACGAATACGTGTATGGCAGGGCTTTTACTATTGTGACTGACCACAAACCATTGCTAGGGATAATAGCCGGAGATAAACCGACTCCCTACATATTATCCCCTAGGATGACCTGATGGTCAGAATTCTTAGCTGCTTATAACTATCGGCTGCAATACCGCCCGGGGAAAGCCATTCCCCACGCCGACGCATTGAGCCGAGCACCGCTTCCAGAAACTCTCGACGATCCAGCACCAACGGTAACTTCGTTGCAAATCGAGGCACTCAACTCGCCACCACTGACCGCTTGAGACATCGCGAGAGAAACCAAACACGACCACACCCTAGCATGAGTCCTAGGCTGGGTAGAATGCGGATGGCCATTGGACCAATTGTCTGATGACTTCACACCATTCAAGTCTCGACAGACCGAGCTCTTCTCCCAGAAAGGCTGTGTCAGCTGGGGCGATAGAGTCATTATCCGAAAAGCGCTGCTGAGAACCTTGCATGATGGCCACCCCGGCATCATGCGAATGAAAGCCCTTGCACGAAGCTACGCATGGTGGCCGGGCATTGACAAGCAAATCGAACAGTGGGTTAAAGCTTATCCCAAATGCCAAAAAGTCAGCAACGCCCCTCCAAAAGCCATGCCTACTGAATGGGAGACACCATGTGGACCCTGGTCCCGAATTCACCTGGACTTCGCGGGGCCAACCAAGGGCCACACCTTCCTGCTTACCGTCGATGCCTACTCAAATTGACTCGAGATCCATCGCATGACTACTACAACCTCCGAGGCAGTCATCAAGATTTTAAACAGACTCTTTGCAACCCACGGATTACCAGACGTCCTGGTATCCGATGACGGCCCACAATTTACTGCACTAGCGTTTGAGCAGTACCTCGCTGACCGCAGCATCCGCCATGCGCTCACCTCGCCTGCGCACCCTGTGACCAATGGCCGAGCAGAACGCATGGTCCAATTTGTAAAGAAAACCTTGCAAAAGGTAAACTACGATAACATTGACGACAAAGTCAATCAAATCCTCTTCTTGCAACACATCACCCCACATAGCGTCACCAACAAAACTCCCGCTGAACTGCTAATGGGATGAAAGCTCCACTCCCACCTCGACTGGTTGCACCCTGCTTATGAACCGGAGAAACCACTAGGATCCAGCAGCCGCTGTCGCACCTTCCAGGTAGGAGACCTGGTTTATGCAAAAAACCTATCGGGCAACCCGTTGTGGGTGGAAGCGACGGTAGTACATGTAACCGGCCCCAGATCCTACCTTGTGCAATGCCGTGACAATAAACTCTGGAAACGGCATATCGACCAGTTACGGTCACAACTTGCAGCAGCCAGTCCGCAACTCCCCTATGACCAAACTGAGGGGGGGGAGGTACAGAAGAAGATGAAGCCCTAGGAAACCCGTTTGAAGGGAACAACGATTTAACAGAAACCCAGGCTGCGGAGCCGGAGGGAAAAACATTTGCACCTCAAGAAATTGCGGAAAATGCGGGCAACGATGCAGAAGTGAACTCTGAACCGGAGGCAGCCCCACTACCAAACAGCAATCTGCCTCAGCAGGACTGCAACCAACCAATACAGCGAAAGTCAAAGAGACTAAAAAGACAACCGTCCTATTTAAAGGATTACGTAACTGCGCCCTGAACTAAGAAGCCAAGGGGAAGGGGTGTTGTGTATGCAATATAACTAATAAAGTATGAGCTTGGAGTCAAGTGCAGGGTTCTGGCCCTGCACTTCTAATTGGCTGTTAAGTGGCTGGACCAGATTGGCCTGTTCCGGGGAATCCGATTGGCCCTTAACAGAAATGTCTTATTGGTTTAAGAGCTAACGTTCCTAGCTCGCTACTGATTAATCGTTAAAAGGTTTGCCTATATAAGGCAGGTTTTACTGCTGTTCAATTGAGCAAGTTATGATGTAAATAAAGAGCTGAAGTTCACCGTTCAGAAGCTTGTCTCCATTCTTCTCGCCCATGCTCAAAACTTAACAGAAATGGTAAAGAAAAGACTGTTTAGAAGTGTTTTATATTTCAAAAGGCTTCTTTGAACTGTACTGTGTAAAAGATGAGGACCATCTAAAGCTAATTTTGAGTGAATCACTCAGTAATTTCATGCAAAGGAAGGAAGGGAGGGAGGGAGGGAGGGAGAGAGGGAGGAAGGAAGGAAGGAAGGAGGGAAGGAAGCGAGGGAAGGAATAGATATCCAAATGAAATACGAAGATCATGTTAAATTATCATTAATAATCCAGAAAGTTTCTATTTACACAGCACACTAAAGGACAATAAGCACCATTGGCATTATTTTTTAATTTTGTTTTCATCCAGAGATTCAGATCATAGAAATACTTGCAAATGTATATCTGTATTGTTGAGAATCTGAATCTAAAGCTCCACACATTCACATACTCTTGCATACTTTCCAATGCAAATTGAGATTCCAGGCTAGGACTGAATTAATAGAAACAGAGAATTGTGAAACTGAAACAGATCACAAGGATGCCTTTTATTAAAGACTGAAGGCATGTTCCATGTGATGCTGCCCAAGAACTACAAACCCCATATATTTTCATTCCTTCCAACCACGTTTCATAAGCCTATTAAGCCTTGGCCAGTCCAACTTGGACATAGTTGTCAAACCTCCTGCAACATTTCTACCAGCATCCCTCATTTAGGTCACATGGGAACTTTTTTTAGGAAATGTATTTTGTTCTCCAAACTCTTTATCCTGGACTATTTCACTCTTTAACTATATAAGTGTGGGGGCATCCTAGAAAAAGCTTCATTTTGTTAACATTTTGAAAAACTTCACTTAAATACCTTATTTAAATTCTTCAGATTAAATCCACTAATTAGAGAAAGTGCTTGTCTGCAGAGTTCATCAGCCAGTTGTTGGCCACATTGTTGGGTTAGAGCTGTTCTCTTGCTTCGACTCAGCAGGCCAATTTCCTTCTGCCCGAATATGAACTGCAAAACCAAGGAATCCTTTTTCCTGTGAATCTTTCCAATGGATTTCTTAAACAAACTGGCAAAATAAGAATCTTAATATTCTAAAATCCTTACATTAAGAAAAAAAAAAAAAGCTCCAGGCTAAATTTTTATATTTTTGAGATTCTTCCCATTTCAATTATTTTTTCCAATTTTCAGATGTGTAAAAGAACTTAGTCTTGCTCTTTAGTTTCTTTTTTTTTTTTTTAATGAATTTTCTATAAAATATACTGGTAGAAAATATACAAAATACCAATTTTCTATATTTTAGAAGAGTAAACTCACCTCCTAGGTGAAGGCAAAAGGAAAGAATGGCTGGGTGGACTGAACATTAATACTTGAACCGCTATAAGTCCATGTATTTGCCATATGCTAAATAAATAAAATCTCCTTACAAAGTCTTGAAGTCATATCCCAAAAGATTCTAGCATAAGAATCTCCCACTGGCAATTCCAGTGGTTTCTGTTGTTCCTTAAGCTCAATTTTGACTTGGAGAATTCCCTACAGTTTTCCTGGCAAGATTTTGCAAGTGATTTGCCATTGCCTCCTTTCCAGAATTGAGAAAGAGGGACTGGCCCAAGGTTATCAGCTGTCTTTGAGCATGAGGTACGACTACAACACATGTCTCTCAGTTTCTAGCTTAATGCCTTAACTGCCTATCAAACTGGCATTCTGAAGCAGAGGTTCTGACCAGTTCTGGAGAACCGGTAGTGGAAATTTTGAGTAGTTCGGAGAACCAGCAAATCCCACCTCTGACTAGAGATTTTACAGTTTCCTTCCCCTGCGACGCCCACCAAGCCACGCACACAGAACCGGTAGTAAAACATTTTTTGAATCCCACCACTGTTCTGAAGGCAAAATAAGAAGTGGATGGCAACTAATCAAGGAGAGAACGAGCCTAGAACTGAAGATAAATTTCCTGACAGTTAGAACAATTAAGCAGAAGTTGTGGGTGTTCCAACACTAGAAGTTTTAAAGAAGAGATTGGACAAAATTTGTCTGGAATGGGGCAGGATTTCCTGCCTGAGAAGAGGGTGGGTCCTTTCCTATTCTGTTATTCTAATTCTAGTTCCACACATTAAAATGCACATTTTGGGAGAAGGCTGTAAACAAATGGGTACTTGCTATTCTAGATCAAATCATGCCAATCATTATATAATTCAATCAAATAAATTCTTGCTTCTTTATTTGTTTGAATTATATCCCACCTTTCCTGCTTCCATATTTCTCAAAAAGATGAAATCAACAAGTAAGTCTGCATGGCTGAGGATAGACACAGTGCATTGATTCACTTAACAATTGTGGCAAGAAAGGTCTTAAAATGGGACAAAAATCATTTAACTACTGTCTTGCTTAGCAACCAAAACTTTGGGATCAATTGTGGTCATAAGTTGAGGACTAACTGTACTGTATTAAAATTTAAGACAGAGTTAAACTACACTTGTAAAACAACCTAACTAGCATTTAATAACTGAGATCCAGAATACAACCTATATGAAATTATAATGTAAACACTAAAATTATATGAAATCTAAATTATATTTAAAGTACAACAGTGGAAATTTATCTAAAACTATTAATATCTGCAAAGTGGTAAGCACTCGCTTTACTGCTCTGGAAAGTCTATCCTAACCATAAGTCCCTAGTGAAGATTTCCAAGGCTTTGCTGATACATTCAACTTTAATTCACATATCTTGATTAATACTTCTGGCAAACGTAGTATTTGTACTATGGGACTTATGGCTTTCTGTGATGTGTATGAAGGACCCAAGGCAAAAAACATTTTTATTTTCTCAGCCAAGTGTGGGAGGACAGAAAATTCAACATAAGCTGTGAACACAAAACATTTTAGCACCTTTTTAAATGCAGAGGAAAGTAATTCTGTATTTACAGGCAAATATGGAATGTATGTACACTTCATAGGACCACCTCATGCAATATGTAAAAGTCAACAATTAGGTTTTTTTAAAGTCTTTTATGGTTGACACCATCAGCTACCTGGGTTGATGTCAATAAACTTTATAATCCCTTGGCTTGGGTTATGAACTGACCGTTGCTTATATTTTTAATTGTTCTTACAGGGAGCACAGGGTAGTTCTAACTTGACAATAATTCTATGAGCTAGGCTGAAAGACAATGGCCAATATTATCCACTGAACTTTATATTCTCCTAAATGAAGGAGAAAATATGGCATTGGTTATGGCAAGCAAAACATCTCCCTGCCTGGATTTCTTTCCGATGGAATTAGGAAATCATAAATTATGCAGGCTCCCCCATGAGAATACTTAGAAAAAGTCAAGGAATATTGGTAAACCTGGGAAAAGATACCAGGAGATGAGCATAGACTCTGGAAAGCAAGGCCAATATAAGATAAATCCATAAAATTAACTTTCTTGAAAGTAACTACGTCCATAAAATGCTTTCTTTGTTATTTCACACCATTGTTTTTATCAATTGTATCACCTCATGGAAAGCTTTTATGTCTGACCTTGAATATAGAATAGAATATAGAGAATAGAATATATGTTTAACTCATTCATATATAATATGAATCATTGATATATTACTCCTTCTACCCTCAGTTCAGGAATTCATCTCAGGACTCAGTGAGGGTAGGGAAAGAGACTTCCACTTTTCATTCTGAGTTTGATGTCATCAGAAGTGTGACATGAGCTAAAAAGGGATTTCAGCTGACTTTAATAAAAAAAAATAATTTTCTAACTGTTGAGAATACTGTGGGATTAGCAAGCTTGAATTAAAAATGGTATTGGCTAGGCAAAGACATAGTCATCATGAGTTATCTGGAGACAGAAAAATCAGGGAAGATGAAAGAAGGAAAATATGAAGCAAATAAAACCTATCAACTAGAGTTTGGCTCTTTTCTCAAGGTGTGGGAAGGACTTTTACATTCTAGGCTCTAGAGCCATGATGGAGAACCTATGGCACACATACACAGTGCCCTCTCAGTGGGCATGCACACCATCACCACTGCTCTTCTGGTTTCTGGGAATGCCAGCTAGCTTATCTTTGTGGCGCCAGAATATCAAAAAATGGCCTGGAAAGTGGCCTGAAAGCAGCCTGGAAAACTACCCGGAAATGCCCACAAAACAGGCTCTTTTTCAGGCTGTTTCCCCGGCTGGTTTCAGGCTGGTTTCCAGGCCATTTGCAGGCCATTTTTCAGGCTGTTTTTGGCCCAGAAAATGGCCTGAAAAATGGCAAAAGCAGGTCATTTTCCAGGCATTTCCCAGGATGCATGCATGCACATTCCAGTTTGGACATTCAGTGACAAAAATGTTCGCCATCACTGCTCTAGAGTGTAAAACTCTAGACAGCTCAGGATGGGGGGAATGCACATATTTGGTATTGACAGTTAAATCATTTGGTCGTGCTAAGATAGCACCTCCTTCTTCAAGCAGCCAGAAGAAATTTCAACACTGACTCAATAACTCTGACACCAATTTGTGGGGGTAGGATATATCTGGCCACAAGTTTTTTTCTGGAATTGGTTAGTGATTTTACAGACATCACCGAAAGCAGGGAAACCTTCCCATAAAAGGGTTGGCAAATCATCAACCTACCTATTAAAGATCCCACAGCATGAAAAATTTCTGCTGTCCAGTTTTCTGTAGAATAAACTCTGTCATGGCACTAAGATCATAGATGCCCATTTAATGGAAACTGCAAATGTAAAGATGCCATGTAAAATATAAGTTGTGTTGTGTACTAATCAACTCAGAATTCTCCTGTGAGGCACAGACTTGATGTATATTACTTTGGACACAAAGAACTGGAAAGTCTTTAATTTTGGGAAAGTTAGGGAAGAAACCAAAGAAAAGCAATTACAGCAGCAATTGGTGAGTATTGGGACACTTGAATGACCAGATTAAATACAGATCATCTTGGAGAAAAGCTATCAATGCATCCAATCATGTGCTCTGGTTTTCCCCCTTGCAAATCATTAAGAAGTATATTTAACCAACAGAATATGCAAACAAATTGATCTGGATGAAGAGAAAATAAAAATGCTTTCTAGGATAGCAAATTGCTAACTGCAACAAAACAAGTTTGAATAAAACTGTAAATTAGCAATCACAATAGTATGTAATTGAATGTAAGAAGAGATACAGGCTTCCTTGACCAATTAAACCATGATTAATCCATTGTTAAGGAAGAGATGAATGAAGAACTTTTGGGCTTGAATGGCATGATCTAGTTTTCTATACCATACCATTCAGGGCTAAAGTTTGTCACTGCTTCATTGATGCCATCTATGGAAACAAACAAGAGTATATTGAAGATTACAAATACTTGTTTCTTGATGGCTAAAGCAGCAGTTAAGGTCTCTACATAAAATTATCCCTTAAAATCACCAAATCTGCTCAGTTTCAAAGATGCATTTCCTGGAACTATTGATTGAGAAGATGGCAATCATCCAGAACATTACTAATGGTTCTATATTTAACCAGCTTTTTGGCTGGGGTATGGTAATGATACAGTTAATATCACCTTCTCTAACACTAGCAAATGGATGAGATCTCTGTCCAGCCCATCCTGAATTTGGTCAACTCTTATCTATCTTCTATTTGCTTTGACTGTCAGAGTAATTCATATTTTCTTAGAGAGCTTTAGCATGCAATAAGCCTATAATCATTTGTACTGCCTGAATTCCTGGTTATTTGCAATGGACATTCTTGAACTGACCTTTGAATTGATTAATTGGTTGAATAATCAATTGACTGATAACCAGCTGGAGTAAGTGCTACATTTTAAACACTAACCTGAAATTCCAAAATTCTGTTTCATTAACCGAAAAATGTGTGTGTCTTCTAGACCAAGAGTTTCCTCTGAAATTTCCAATCCATACATCATATCCAGTATCTGCTAGTATGAACCCCAGGCTCTGGTGGGGCAAATTTGCTATGCGCACACTACCTTCCATAACTAGTGCATGCATTAATAATATAGCAGACTTATTGCCTGAAAAAGAAAGAACTTCTTACGTGATATTCTTAATAACAAGGTTCATAGAATCAGAATGGCATAAAACTGTGTTGGATGGGAAGTGAAATTTCAATACTGTTTTTCTTCAAGGAACATATGAAGAGGGGTTGATGTGAGCAAACCCCACTGCTCTGTTTCCCAAAAAGTACCCAGACCCTTAATGTTTGTTTCTGCTTTTTTTTTTAACCTCCCAGAATTCTGTTCATATTTAGGTAATAGCCATCTTCTGTAAGGATATCATATTCTTTACAACAATATCCCCAATATCTGATTCTTTCACTCTGCAAAGGTTGAAAGACAAATTTATAATGTAGAATGGATTGTGGTACAATGAGCATATGTTGGCCAACCCAAAAATTATCTAGGAAATGATTACTTCAAGAAAATACTTAAATCATGGCTGAATTATTGAAGATTTTTTTTTAAAAAAAAAATTCAGATATTATTGAGTCAAAATTAATGTCAGGTGATTATATGGATATATTGAGTTTTCTTGTCAACACTTGGAATGTCCATGGTCTGGGGTAAAAAGTCAAGATGATGGCCTGTGATCAGACTATGTTTTTGCATATCACAGCTTTGAACCACTGTTGTGACTGCCATCTTGGCTTTTTTTAGCCATACCCAAATATGGCAGCAATTAAGAAGAAATTTGGCATTGCCTCCTTCTGAGATGCTTTGTGACTTCTTAGTCTGCCTTCCCAACCTGAATTAACTTCAAGGCCCAGGAACATTCAAGTGTTGCCAGCTCCTCAGACAATAAGAGTATGCTTAACCAAGAATATTTAACATGAAGCAGAATACTTAAGATGATCTGGAATGCAAGCTTCTAGTCATCTTACTTATAGGTGGAACTAAAAATGAAAATTTCAACCTTTAAACTGCATCGAATAGGTTAAAAAAGGATTGTCACACTTCCTTGCTTATTTGATAAAATATTGATTTGGCTTGCTAATATGTAGTGATCAAATGTCAAGAAGAAGAGCATTCCATAGGGCAGAGGCTGCCATAGAAAAGACCTACTTCTTAGATCCCATAAGTTGATAATGTTTAAGAGAAGGGAGTAGGAGCAGGCCAATCCTGTCTAACATAGTCGGATGGGTATAGATTACAATTCTAAGAGTTCAACTTACTATATTCATAAATGATTAAGGATTCATAAACGTTTTGCCATTCACTTCTTCTGAACTCAAATTTCCTTGGGTAGCTGTCATAGCAATCAGCATCCACGTGGTGAAACATCTATAAAACAATGAACTAATTACCAGTGGAAAAGGACATATGTTTTTCTGAAATATATATTCATACCAGACATACCTAATAAAAAGCATTATGTAAAAATGCTAAATGAGAAAGTTGGTTAATGTTCTGTTCGGAGCATGGGCACAAAGAACGGAGACGAAGCATCGGAAAGTGACTCAACTCTTTATTAGTGACTTCAGAACAGAGCTAAAATACTCGGGCGGCAGCAGCCCTTTTATAGGGCTCGCTGCTGTCATAACAGCCAATGCTTTGAGTTTGCTGCACTGGCGGCGTCCAATCGGCAGCGCCCATTAACAGCCAATCAGATCGGCCTGGGATGCAGCGGAAACAGCTACCACCCTTAGCATGATGCGAGGAGAACGAGCGAGGTTAGAGCCCACCAGCCTGTCCTTCCCACCTCCGTGGCTCGGTTTCCCCTACCGGCGGATCCTCCTTTCGTGCGGAGGGCTGCGGGGGAAGGCGCTCACCCGAGAGGATCTCTCCCTCTCTCTCCCCGTGAAGTCAGAGCGGCTGACTTCCTGGTTGCTTCTGCTGCAGTAGCATCGGCGATGACATCTGCGAGGGCGATGTCTCCCTTTGCCATAATCTTGCTCTGGGTCATGGGGTCTCTTAGGCCCAGAACAATTCGATCTCTCATGGCTTCCTCGAGATTTGCGAAGCCACAGAGTCCTCCTAGGTTTCTGAGGTCAGCGATGAAGTCCCCAACGCTTTCGCTTTCCTGTTGGTGTCTTCTGATGAGTGTTGACACCGCCGGTGCATAATGGGCCCGGAAGATTGGGGCAAGGTTGTCCCAGTCCATTTTCTTGACTTCTGCTGGTTTTGCAAGTGCTTTTGCCATTTTGAAAACAGCAGGCCTGCAATGGGTCAGAAATACAGCTCGTTTCTTGCCAGGTGTAACATCTTTCAGATTGTTGGTCTCCAGGAACATCTGGAACCTGTCCATATACGAGTCCCAGTCTTCGTTAGCCAGGTCAAATGGAGCGGGTGGTATAGCGCTGCTGGTCATTCTGCCGCTTCTTCGGTGCGCTCTTAGCCACGTGCTCTGTAGGGTTCATTGAGTGTTTGATCAGCTCTTAAAGTCTCTGCATCCCACCTTCGTCGCCAGTGTTCTTTTCGGAGCGTGGGCACAAAGAACGGAGACAAGGCATCGGAAAGTGACTCAACTCTTTATTAGTGACTTCAGAACAGAGCTAAAATACTTGGGCAGTAGCAGCCCTTTTATAGGGCTTGCTGCTGTCATAACAGCCAATGCTTTGAGTTTGCCGCGCTGCCAGCCTCTAATCGGCAGCACCCATTAACATCCAATCAGATCGGCCTGGGACAACCAATCAGGATCCGCTGCTGGTGGGCCAATCAGACGTGCAGGATTTTGAGCCTGCTGTGGAAGTAAAACTATTTAAGCTTTTAATTAGCGCAATTGCTTAGTCCGTAACAGTTAACTACAGATATTTCTGCTGGGACAATAAAAGGTTAGCCTTTGAAGCAGTCATATAGGAATTCCAAAAGACATCATTACTTTAATAGTTTGAGTTGAAATACTGGACTAGAATTCGCATATGGGTGGAAAAAATGATAAAGAAACACATAGATTTGAAACCAGAGATTTTTTTTATTGGGAATCTTACCTGATATATATAATAAAAACTTAAAGTATTTGATTGTAAATGTATTAACAGCGGCTAGGATTGTATTTGCTAAACATTGGAAGAGTGAGAAAATACCATTAGAGGAAGAAATTATTAAGAAAATATTGGAATGTGCTGAAATGAGTAGATTGACATTTGAAATTAGAGAACAAGAAGATAAACAATTTTATGAAGTTTGGGATCTTTTTTTATCAATGTATAGGTAATACAATATAATAATAGAATATTTAGAAATTTAGGAAATAACGAATATATAATTTTTCTTGGTTTTGATAATTTTTTAGAATATTTTATTAAGATAGATTTGGTATGATTCTATGATTTGTTATAAAATAATTTAACTCAATTATAATTATCTCGCTTAAGTACGAATTAGTAAAATTATAGTCAAATGATTGTTCAATAATGATATTAGGATATTTTATTGATGATGGATAATGTGAGTTATTATGTGATATAATTATTTTGATGACTATGAAATGGATGCACAAAAGGGAGTGATAAACCAACCGATACACTGTAAATTTAAGAATGATTTTTTTTAATGTTATGTTTTATGTCTTATATGTTTTTGTCTGTCGTTAAAATCAATAAAACTTTTATCAAAAAAAAAAATAGTTTGAGTTGAGTGCTTCAAATCAGCAAAGCTCTGAAAAGTGCTCCTTTTAAATTCTTTAAGTCCTGTAATCTTTACAGCCCTGATATATATCTGTTAAGTAGATTTATGTGTAGTCACACAATCATAAAATGTAATGAGAAAGCCAGTTTAGTCTAGAAAGTAAAAGATTGTGAGTTCAAGTCCCACCTTAGCCATGTAAGTCAGCTTGGGTGATTTGGGGCAAGTTACATACTCTCTCAGCTCAACCCACTTCACAAGGCTGTTATTGTGGGAAAAACAGGAGGAGAAAGGTGTGTTGGATGTGTTATAGATAGATGAATAAATGTAAAACAATCATCCATTTTAGTATAGACATGACTTTAAATATAAACCAGTTAAGATGTTGCAGCAGGCTCGGTGGGTAGGGAGACAAAAGAAAGAAAGAAATGAAGTCAGCTGGAAAAAAATATATATAATTAAGTATATATCAAAGAAGCTAAATTTGGAAGATGAAGAAAAAATCTTAATGTAAATGTAATAATGACTATAGCCTGGAAATAGACTAGATATTTTTTTTACTATAGAATCTTCTGCAATAATTTTATATATAGAAAATCATATGTATGTACAGTATAAGATCTGAAATAGATTTCGTAAAAGTAATCTGAGAGAGGAAACTTTTCAGATAACACATCACTCCATGGACCAAAATTATTAATTCCATAAATTGAACCCTAAATGGCCTTCTTACTCATTTCATTCAAAAGATAGAAGATTTCTTCTTATCAATGCCAGGAGGAACCCAAGTCATTTTGGTCTGAGAACTGCTCCCAGGTTCAATCTCCTTCATGTTGGAGTCTCTGGGCAAATTCCAAAGACCCAAAAATTGTGATATGTCTCTAAGCATATAACGTTCAAGAAAACTCAAACCAAATCTTTGTATTATAGGACATAATGACTCAAACACCACATGCAAATTCTCGGATGGCTATTCATTGTACTAAAGATATAAAATGTTTATTTCCTATTATCCCAGCATCAGCCATTTCTACTACTTTAATGAAGGGATTTAGGTTGACATTTAGGTGAGCTTTTAATTCCAAATAATATATACGCAATCACTAATAACAGTGGTGGGATTCAATTTTTTTTTTTACTTCCGGTTCTGTGGGCGTGGCAGGGGAAGGATACTGTGAAATCTCCAGTCAGAGGTGGGATTTGCCGGTTCTACGAATTACTCAAAATTTCCACTAGCAGTTCTCCAGAACTGGTCAGAACCTGCTGAATACCACCTCTAACTAATAATCTTCCAGAAAGCTCCCTAATGATAAATCTTCCTAACTTCATATTTTTCACTTTTTTTTCCAGTAGTAAATCAAGGACAGATTATATAATTGATAAAAAAAATAAACTTGAATTTAATTCATTCATTATAAAATGTTAAATTACTGCATCCAGTGAAAGATAAAAACAAAGATTATTATAGTTAAAGACTGGGGGTGCCTGTCTTTAAACCATTATGTACTTTTGTTTTCAATATGCAAATAGTGCTTCAGGAAAAAGCTTGGCACTATATCATTAGATCTCTCTTTCTTCATGTGATGACTAATATTTCTGGATTAAATTTAATTTTCAAAACAGCTGCTTTGTTCTGCTTATTTTGATGGCATAATTATATATATTCTAGTTCATTTAATCAGGTGGTTAAGGCTCCAGGCTAAAAGCTGGGATTCTGTGAGTTCTAATCCTGCCTACTGCATGAAAACCAGCTGGATTACCTTGAGTCAATCCAGGACTGTTGTTGTGGGGGCAATAAGAGGAAAAAGTATTATGTTTGCCACCTTGAGTTATTTATTTAACAAGAGCAATAATAAAGTAAATTGATAAACAGTAATAAAGGTGGGATTTTAAAAAATAAATAAAAATAAAATTTAAAATATATCTTAACTGGTATTATGATTTTAGTTTTTCAAAATAGCTCTAAAACATAAATACATAGACCTGAGACTGATAGAGGGAGGGAAGGAGCACTCTTCGATTTTATTTTATCCAAGGATCAAAGAAATAAATTTGGACACACAGGGAAAATGGTCTGTTTTGGTGTTAATGCCAGCTGAGTAATCAAAGAAAGATAATTTTTGGTTGGTCATATGGGTCCTCATTCAGTGGAATGATTCCTACAGTTTTACAAGGGAATTAGAATATTTGCTTTGGGGGAAAATGTGTATCCAAACTGTTAGTATTTTTGGTTAGTATTGTTAAAATAACAAGAATCTTTCAATATAAATTTAGAGAATTATTTTTAAGCTTGGTATTCTACATCATACTTCATCTGATACAGCTCTCTTCACATGCATTGTACTACACATCTATTTTACTACACAACTCATGACCTGTTGGATCATGTTTCAAAGATATTTACTTAGCTATCTCTTGCAATACATAATTCCCCCTTAATGCTTATTCCACCTCCTTTGCATCCTTTGCATACAATAAAATATATTTTCCAAAGCATGTGCGAATAACTTGTTTGGAAATGTTGATATAGGACAGTAGTACATAAATTACAATTCTTTACCTTCTGTAATTAAGTTTGTTAAGCAAATAAATACTGCAATATAGTAAAAATGGGATGTCTCTGTTAATCATCAGAAGTAGAGAATATGATATAATTTTGGCTATGTGTCAACTAATGATAAGCAGGAAGCTATAACTCTTGTCCCAAAGGTGCTTTTTTAAGAGGAAACTGAACTTTCTTGTTATTCTTTGAAGGTTTTTTTTGCTTCTCATCCAAGAAGTTTCTTCAGTTCTGAGCAAAACATCTTCAAAGAAAAACAAGAAAGTCCTGTTGCCTCTTTAAAAAGCATCTTTGGGACAACCATGACTGGAAGACTCTCCAAAGACATGTAGTATAACTCTTATTCTCTGTTCACTACTGCATTAAAATATTCCCTTATGCCACCAGTAAAAACATGGACAACTACTGCAAATATGGTCATTATCCTGAGAATTTCTTTTTAAGCCATTCCTTGGAATCATTTTGAACATTAATGCTGATAGAAGATTTAGTGCTAATGCAAACATTTCTTGATTACTATGTATTACATGAAAGGAGTCCACACCGGGCATCCCCCAGGTGATGATTTCAGGTTCATATAATTTATGTCATGTTCTACTCTTATTCAAAGAGCTTTAGAATAATAGAGAGGGGATGAAAGAAGAGAAAAAAATACAACAAATAAGCCAAATATCAACTTTTGTGGTTGATCACTCACACCGTCTTGACTAAATTTCAGTAATTTATTTGTATCCCTCCTTTACTATTTTTACAAACAATTCAAGATAGAAAACATACCCAATAATTCTTCCTCTTCTATTTTCCCCACAACAATAACTCATGAAATGGGCTGGGTTGGGAGAGAGTAGCTGGCCAAAGGTCACCAGGCTGGCTTTCATCACTAAGGTGGGATTTAAACTCACAGTCTCTGAGTTTCTATCTGGTCCCTTAATCACTAAACCAAAGTGGCTTTCATTGTCTTTATTACACCAGAATCCAACAGGGAACATGCTAGTTCTAAGAATTGCAGTCTATCAGACACATATGATCAACATACAAGTGGTTTACTGCCTTCCTGACAAACAGGCAACAAAAAGTAAAAATAGGAAACACCCTATCAAACCCTGCACCAGTTATCAGCAGTGTCTCACAAGGGAGCGTCCTAGGATCCACACTCTTTACACTCTATACAAATGACCTTTGTGATCACCTTATTAGCAACTGCGTCCTCTTCACTGATGATGTAAAACTATTCAACACCACCGTCAATACTACCGTTTTTCAAAAAGACCTTGATTATGTTTCTGAGTGGTCTAACAATTGGCAATTCTAAATATCTACCAACAAATGCTCTGTCCTACACATTGGTAAAAAAAAATCTATATACTAAATACAATCTAGGTCGATATGACGTTGTTGATGACCCTCACTTTGTCAAGGACATTCTCATATTGAATGATCTAAGCACCAAAGCTCACTGCAACAGTATTGCCAAAAAGGCTTTAAGAATTGTAAATTTAATTTTATGAAGCTTCTCCTCTGGTAATACTGTTTTGCAAACTAGGGCATTCAAAACCTTTGCTAGACCAATACGTGAATTCAGCTCTGCTGTCTGGAATCCGCACTGTATATCTGACATAAATACAATTGAGCAAGTCCAGAAGTATTTTACCAGAAGAGTACTACATTCTTCTGTTCACAACAGAATACCCTACAGCACCAGACTTGAGATTCTTGGCTTAGACAACCTTGAATTACACCGACTAAGATTAGACTTAAAGATAGTACACAAAATCATATGTTACAACGTCTTATCAGTTAATGAATATTTCAGCTTTAACAACAACAACACAAGAGCACACACCAGATATAAACTAAATGTAAACCACTCCAAACTCGATTGCAGGAAGTACGATTTCAGCAACAGAGTGGTCAATGTCTGGAACTTACTATCTGATTCTGTTGTCACCTGCTTAAACCCCCACTTCTTTACCCTCAAACTAACCTCTATTAACCTCACCCCATTCCTAAGAGGTCTGTAAGGGGTGTGCATAAGCGCACAATCGTGCCTACCATCCCTGTCCTATTGTCCCCAATTATTAGTTTCTATTTCTTGTATTTAAACTTATGTTTGTTCTTATTTCTGTTATATTGTAAGTTTTGACAAATAAAATAAATAAATAAAAATAAATAAAAATAGGGTAGTCTGTTCTAATCAATCAACATGTTTTCTTTTACTTTTTAAGTATTTGAGATTATATTATTTTGAATCACATGAAAGGAGCCCACACCAGGCACCCCCAGGCAACTGTGATGTCACCATCTAATCCTATCAACCCTGAAGGACCTTAACAGTTGCTTCCAACACAAACAGGACAAGATGTATAAGCGATAGCAATAACTCTTAGACTTATATACAACTTCACAGTGCTTTACAGCCCTCTATAAGCAGCTTAGTGTCAGCATAATGCCCCCAACAGTCTGGGTCCTCATTTTACCTACCTTGGAAGGATGGAAGGCTGAGTCAAGCTTGAGTTGGTCAGGATCGACCTGCTGGCAGTCGGCAGAATTAGCCTACAATACTGCGTTCTAACCACTATGCCACCATGGCTACAAATTTAGCTATACTTCATGTTCTCCATTAGATATATGATTTCCATGTGTTCACCCCACTCCATCTTTGAAAGAAAAGCAGTTTAGGAGTAATTGTAAAGACAAATCAACTCTGAGTAATGCGTAAATTGAATAATCTATGTATCCAAGCTAAATGACTTGTTGTGTACAGAAAACAAGTTAATGGAGATAAGAGTATGAATTCACTGGATGGTCTTTTGTTTTGTATGTAAACTGAAAATTTATTTAAAATGGGTAATGGAAAAAACCAGTGGAAAATTAACAGCAAATGAACTTCGTGTCTTTATTGACAAACATTTCTCAAGGATTCCTCTGGAGTAAGTCCATTATTTCATAATACAAATTATCAGGTGCATCAATACCATATATAAAATCCAGATGGTTCCATTGAGGAATAAATTTGTGGGAAATAAGGTTTTGAATTTGGGGGATTAATTGATTAACATCATCAGGATCAGAAAGCCAGTCATTTCCACCATTCCAAATTGCCGTTGGTACAGTCATAGCTGATATATTGTATTCAGGAGGCAAATCCTGTTTTTAAAAAATGAAAAAGAAAATGCGTTATTGTCCTACTCCTCAGATCCATACAAAGATATTATTAGCTAAATTGTGTCCCACTTTGCAAGAACATAAAGGAAAGAAAATGGGGCTGAATTCTTGTGTATTCATTAACTTGAGTTCTGTAGAATGCTAAGTATGTATTAACATTCATTCCAAAGACTACATATTTTCTCATTGTAATTGAAAATGAAATGCATTCACCCATAACACTGAGTCTCAAAAGAAGTTTAATGCTCCTGGGTGACCTACTTTCACACTTCACTCTTTTTCTTCTGCCGGTTATGTTTTACGCTAAAGGTAATTATGATATATAAGGGAGGTATCCTCTGAAAAGCTCCATATGGGTTCAAAACGTTAACGGAACCATTGTCCCAATTTTTAACCAGTCTTCATCTTGCAAATATTGAGTTTGCCCATACAAACATCCACATGTGCATAGTTGCTTGGTTGTATATGTGTGTTCACATAATACTTAAAGACATTTGGGAAAATCTGTATCTCAAGGCTTGTTATTTGAATTTCTGAAGCATACATGCATAAGAAAGATTTCAAGGCAGGAATTTTGTATGATCTACTTTCAGTCTTAAACCTTTTATTATAACTATTCATATTTCTTAATTAAGGCCATTTCTTTCTGATCTATCTAACTATCTACCGTGTTTCTCATATAATAAGGCCGAGTCTTTTTCTTTTTTTTTGAACCCTGAAAAAATGGCTAGGCCGTCTTTTAGGGGGTGACTTAATTCCCCCCCCCCTTGCATCTTCGGGCGGGCGGGTGGGCAGCGATGTCTTGGATGTTGACCTCAACATTGGTGGGGCACTTCATATTGGGGTAAATGCAGGCAGCACCATATCCAGGTGTGCAGCAAAAGTACTTCCTAACGGCAAGCCCCCCCACCATTCCCCCCCCATTTCACATGTTTTAATATAGGCCTTAATTTGGAGGGAGGGGCTTAATTTCATTTCATGCCTATAAAACATGCTGGGACTTCCTATTGGGGGAGGCCATATTGTTGGAGAAACAGGGTATCTATCTATCTATCTATCTATCTATCTATCTATCTATCTATCTATCTATCCATCGATCTATCTATCCATCTATCTATCCATCTATCATCTATCCGTTTGTTTGTTTGTTTGTTTTCTAGCATACCCCAATGCTCAAACAAAATAATACTACTTAAGAACAGTGTGGTAAAAATAAAAATCCAGAGAAAATCCATGACAGGTACATGCTGTCAATCATCCAGGACTGAACACATGTTGGAATAAAACTGCTCTAAAGAGTTTATGCAATTACAGTAAGGGGAGGGGGCTTCGCAAAGGAAAATATTCAAAAGGGGCAGTCAATAGAAATTCTGTTGTCTGACCCACATCCATGAATCTCACAGAGGGGGGACATTTGCAACTAGCTCCTTCTCAATGACTGAACCAAGCAAATTCAGTCCTGACAAAGGTTTGCCTGAGATACCCTGGTGCCATATAGTTTAGGACTTTCACCACCACTTTGAAGCAGATGCAGAAGCATACTGGCAGTTCTAGTACAGATCCAATTCTAAATTGGCAGGTTTGCTGACACATTTTGTACCAGCTGCAGCTTCCAAGTTGTTTTCAAAGGCAGCCTCACAACAGATCATATGCAATTAAAGGCATGAGTTAGTAGGGTTGGGCCAATGGAGAAAAGCCATTGGGATTTGATCTATGGTCAATTTCATCGCGCAAAAAAAGTGTTCTCCTACTCTCTCTCTCCACCTATCTGTTTTTAGTTCACTTTATGTACATTTTCACAGAGATTCAAAAAGGGAGAGAGGGAGGGAGGAATTGCAAAGCTGAGGTCTCTCAGTTGTATCAATGGCTGAATTCCTGGAGGAGACAGGTTGTGTGACAAAAGTCAGGATTAGCCAAAAGTCAGAATTAGCTCAATGGATTAACTGGGGGTGAAACCCCTTCAATGCAATTCTGGTTACATAATAATAAATTGGCTCAGCTTTCAAACAGGGTGGACAGCATAAAATTACATGTGGGCTAGACCAGTGGTTGCCAATGGGTGGGCCGCAGCCCACTGGTGGGCCGTGAGAAAATTTTGGTGGGCCGCAGAGAAATCTCAGCTCAAGAGCATCCCCCCCAAAGCAATTAATCCAGGCTGCACAGAAACACAAGTGCTGCGCCACCCACATGGCCCGTGGGAACCCTCCCTGCCCACTCACTCCTTACCCAGTAAACTTGCCTGTTAAATTTCTATTTTTCCTTTTTCTGACCATCTGTGCCGGGAGTTTTAGATTAGCTAGGAAGCAGAAAATGGTTGAATTTCTTGCTTTCCAGCTAGTCTTTAGCTCTTCGGCTCTGCTTTTAAGTACAGCTGAATCTTCCTTAGGACTGAAGGTTTGCTTGAAAGCAAATTCAGTGCAGACTCATGGCAAGCAAATTTGAGAGATTGAGCTAGCCGATGGCAGATAGATAGAATGATTCTGAATCATTGAATCATTGAATGATTCTGTGAGCAATTCAATCTGCCTGCTTTGCCTGATTTTGAGTAAAAAAATGCTCTTTTTTTAAATAAAAAATTCAATATTTACATGCATGGTGTGTTGTGAGTTAATTTTGTGAGTTTGCTTGCTAGCAAATGTTATGAGTTTGCTTGCATGCAAATTTTATGTGACAGACTGAGCTAGCCAATGGCAGATATCTAGATCTCTGAATGAATCTGTGATTCTGTGAGCAACTCAATCTGCCTGCCTGCTTTGCCTGATTTTGGGTAAAAGTTGCTGTTTTTTAATAAAAAAAGATTCAATATTTATATAAATATTTATAATATTTACTTACAGGCCATGCCAGTCACATGACCACCAAACCACACCCACAAATTAGGCCACACCCACAGAACCAGTTAGTGGTCCCTGGGATCTAAAATTATGAGTTTGGTGATCCTTGAGGTCCAAAAGGTTGGCAACCCCTGGGCTAGACGGTTGCAGAAGCAATGGTGTCCAATACAAGATATATATACATATATATCATATCATTACTATTGAGATAACCATCTGCTGGAAAATACTTCACCTGTCCATAATGAAATTTATTTCCACGTCTTCCATGATCATAAGCTTGAAGTTTACCACTGTTAATGGCCTGAAATATAAAAAAATATCAGATGAATGTATTTATGATTTTACTTCAGCTTTCCATTGCTTTACAAGCGCTATGAGGCAGAACTTGTATCTTCACACTGCAACTGCCACCTTGCCTCTTTTGAGCTCTCCCTACAATTGCTGATGAGCATCATCATATGTTAATGCTCTTATTGGCCTTTCAAGCAATTCCTTGTGCTTTATTTTACTATTAGCAAAAACAAAAATCAATAAGTTAACATCGTTAACCTATTTTACACTTGAGGAACATGAAGAAGCTGAAAGAAGAGGCCTTTCCTAATAAGATCAAGCAAGTTCATAGCCAATGAAATTGTTGACTAGGGATTGACTGATTTATTTATATATTTACACAATTTAGAAGCTGCCTAACCTTAAATAACTGGGACTGTCCGATTTATTTATATATTTATACAATTTAGAAGTTCCCTAACTTTAAATAAATCTGAGATGTTTGCATTCTTTAAAAAATAAATTAAAAAAGGAAGAACAATACAAAAAAAAAATAAAGGAATTGATTATATTATCCTCCATTATCCAAGTCTCTATATTAAACAAACTCAACCAACAGCTTGTCCCAAAGCTTGTGAGAATAACCAAGTTTTCAGTGACTTTTCTAATGTCATTAGAGAGTCACACAAGACTCTTAGAAAAGCAGGGAGATTATTAAACAAATACTATGACAGAGAAGGCTTATTCCCTAGGTTCTATTAGATGACACTGTTTAACTGAAGGGACCTAAAGCTAATGTGTCATATAAGACAAACAAACTATTGGAGACAAGTGGCTCTTCAAATATTAGGCCCAGTGACATGAAGGGCTTTTAGATAGTAATCAGAACCTTGAATTGGCCCTGGAGACTAACTGATAACCAATATAGCTTACAGAGCAATGGTGTCACAAGAACAGTTGCGGGATTTGGGTTTGGCTAATCTAGAGAAAAGAAGGACTATGGGGGACATATCCAGTATTTGAGAGATTGCCAAAAAGAGATGGGGATCACTGTATTTTCCAAAGCACCAGAGGGCAAGAAACAATGGATGAAAATTAGTCAAGGAGGGAAGCAACTTAAAATTAAGGAGAAATTTCCTTACAGTGAAGACAATTAACCAATAAAACAGTTTGCCTTCAAAAGTTATGACTACTTCATCGCTGGAGGTTTTTAAGAAGGAACTGGACAGTCCCTTGTCTGAAATGGTATAGGATCTCCTGCTTGAGCAGGGGGTTGGACTAGGTGACCTCCAAGGTCCCATCCAGCTCTATTCTGAATCTAATTTTCTAGGGGAGCCCCATTCAGATTACATTGCAGTAATTCATTGGTGAGGTGACTAAGATCTGAGTAAGTAAGTATTGCCAAAAAGGCTTTAAGAGTTGTAAATTTAATTTTATGAAGCTTCTCCTCTGGTAATACTGTTTTGCAAACTAGGGCATGCAAAACCTTTGCTAGACCAATACTTGAATTCAGCTCTGCTGTCTGGAATCCACACTGTATATCTGACATAAATACAATTGAGCAAGTCCAGAAGTATTTTACCAGAAGAGTACTACCTTCCTCTGTTCTCAACAGAATACCCTACAGCACCAGACTTGAGATTCTTGGCTTAGGCAACCTTGAACTACGCCGACTAAGATTGCACTTAAGCATAGTACATGAAATCATATGTTACAATGTCTTATCAGTTAATGAATATTTCAGCTTTAACAACAACAACACAAGAGCACACACCAGATATAAACTAAATTTAAACCACTCCAAACTCGATTGCAGGAAGTACGATTTCAGCAACAGAGTGGTCAATGTCTGGAACTTACTATCTGATTCTGTTGTCACCTGCTCAAACCCCCACTTCTTTACCCTCAAACTAACCTCTATTAACCTCACCCCATTCCTAAGAGGTCTGTAAGGGGTGTGCATAAGCGCACAATCGTGCCTACCATCCCTGTCCTATTGTCCCCAATTATTAGTTTCTATTTCTTGTATTTAAACTTATGTTTACTCTTGTTTCTGTTATATTGTAAGCTTTTGACAAATAAATAAATAAATAAAATAATTGCTAAGGGGCTTCTAATACAGGAATAGGCATGATTGGCAAACTAGATAAATCTGTGCAAAGGCCCTCTTTGAGCAAGGGATGGAGATCAAAGCAATTCTCAAATTGTGAACCAGTGATGAATGGGGAAATGCTCTCCCATTCAAAACCAAAAGTGGAAAAGCCCCGGAACTGGAGGGAAAAAATATTCACAACCACGCAGTATTCTCACGATTTAGCCTGACTCTTTTTCTCCCCATTCAGACTTGTACAGGTTTCAGAGACTGTGACAGGACCATGATAGCAGAATGCAGACAGCTCAGAGTTGAAATATCACTTGGGTATTATCAACAAAAGAATAACAATTTATATCTCTCAAGAAAAGCCCATCCTATCATTTCTTAAAGCATAATATATTATGCCCTCCCAGTGTAGGGGTTTTTTTGGGGGGTATCTACCTGTTTCCAATGGATCATATTTTGCACAGATGTACCTGCTGGGACATATGAAGTATATACATCAACTCGGCTCTGAAAAAAAAAAAAGACATCGTGTAGATTCTTTATTGTGCAACCAAGTTAATTTCAGATCATTTTTTTTTTAAATTATGTTAAGGAATTGTGTGATTTCTTTCTTTGGTTTTATGTCACTGCATAAATCTAACCATTAATGATTGCAAACCATGGCTTATGACAGAGAAGACCAAGAGTCTTAAAAATGTACAAATCTCTGTGCAAATTTCTTGCAGATGTTTCATTACCCAAACTAGGTAACATCATCAGTGCTAGTAAGGAGTGCAGTTTGTTGTCCCTTGATACTCTAGTGGCTTGATTGTCTGTGTTGGTGGGGGTGATGTTAGAGATTCTTTGGTTGAGCTATTTGCTGTTGGCTTCTTTGGCAGTTTCTTAAAAATGTCTCTGCTCCAGAAAAGGGGGAACTGGAATTAGTCATGTGTTGTTTGTATTATACAAATCCAAATTGTGTTTATTTCATAAGCCATGATTGAGTAAACCAATCTAATCCATAATTCTGAACCAATAGGCTGAAAGCCCACTCAAAGGTTTATAAGAAATGACAACTGAAAATGTTTGAAACCTTCCATAAAAAGTTATGTTTCTTTTTTGTTCACACAGTTGGGATGAAATGAGCACAATGGGAGGGACATCTGCAACTGTGCAACTGAAACATGGAAAAAGCGGTGAAGGTTCTGTCACAAGGTCACAGCCGACATCTTGACACCTCTGAACACTGCATTCATCTCACAATGTATTGTGGTTTGCCAGCAGCAGGTGCAGACGACTGAGGTCTCAGAGAGTAAGGACTCAGATGAGGGGCCTGTGTGTGATGGGATGGGGGATGGGGCCAGGACTATCTGAGAGTGGGATGCTGTCTTTGGAGCTTGTGGAGTCTGGCAGCAGTGACGAAGAGGACCCTGGGGAACCTGTGCCCAGTGTGCATGCACACAGGGTTGCTTGAAGGAAAGAGCAGGTGAAGCAGCAAGGGTGATTCGGGAGTAAGGCTGAAAGGTGATGACCCCTCTCATAAGGGATAAAAACCAGCCCTTGGGGATGTGTTCTTTGCAGGAAGCAAAGAAGTTTTTTAGACTCAGTATCCTCGTTGAAGCCCTGCTTAGTTTTTGAAACTTCTGTTGGTGGATATTTAATATTTAATCAGTAATTAGTCTTCTGTTCTTGGCAGCCTTTTGCAAACTTGAAAGGGCTTGCTTTTGATATCAGACAATTAGGTTTAAATGTCTCTTGGCTGGGAATGCACTGAATTCCCAGTGCCGCATTAAAAAAGGTTTGCTTTTATACACAGTTTGTGTTTGTTTAATTTGAACAAGGTTTGGGTCAGAACACAATGGGAGAAAAGATACAATAACCTTTTCAAAAAGTTCAGGGGAAAATATCTCATTCCCAGACAGAAAATATAATGTAATATGTAATGCTTAGAGGGGGAAAGTGACCAAACTTAGGAGACACAGTGGAAATTGAGCATCTCTATCATACCTCATATGGAAAAGGTGAGTTTCCATTCCTCATACTGAAAAGGGCAGATAAAGGAAATTTCTCCTTTCATCTCATTCATGGTCTTCATGAATGAAAATCAAGAAACTCAGATACACAAGCCAGTAAATAAAATAATGGAAGCTTTCTAGGCCATCTCATTTTTTACTGAAGGAACCCAAATTAAAAACATCTTCAACAAATATCTCTCCCAGATTCGTCTATTGAAAAGAAACTCATCACTTTAGATACTTTTAGAATGTATAGATAATTTGTAATATTATTTGATTTTTGGATGGATGGATGGATGATATGCTGAAAAATAAACCACCCACCTTTAGCTTAATTTTTATTGGCAACACACAAGAATCCATTAATGTTCTTTGCAAAACAAAATGGCAAATTGCTGCATTTGGTTTCAAGGCATACCAATCACATGAGAAAAAAAAAGAACCCTGAAAAATCAGGGAGCTGGAGGGAGTGACAAAAAGAAAGCTTCTCAATCTATCTCCGGGTAAATCAATGTTCTGGGTAAATCAATGTATATTGCGGTAGCCATTTTGTGACTGACCCAACATGTGTGGCCAATATTCTAAACCAGTGGTCCCCAACCTACGGGCCGTGCCAACTACCAGGCTGTGACCTAGCCCGCATGAGTGGTGAGCCGGCGTGCATGTGTATTCGCAGCCACACTTGCTTGAGTGATGGGCACTGGCACTCACATTCACGCAAGTGACACTCCAAAGGCTTTTCTTTCACATGAGTGGAGCTTACATGGCTCAGTTCTCCTCTCCACACACCACCAAGCTGCCAGCTCCCGATGCTTCAAAAGCAGAGTAGTGAGAACAGAGGCTGAGTGGGACAAGCATGCCCTGCTCAGTTTCGCTGACTCACCAAGGCTGCCTTCACAAGACACCCAATCCATTTCTGGAGTATCGGGCAGCCTTGGTGAATCTGAAAGAACGTGAGACCATGCTCCCAAAGACTTCTCTGTGCCAAAAGCTTTTGCAGATGAACAAAAGACTTCGGGAGAGCAATCTCGGGCTGCTTCAAGCTTTCCATCTAGTGGAGGGATTCAAATTTTTTTACTACCAGTTCTATGGGCGTGGCTTGGTGGGTGTGGCTTAGCTTGGTGGGTATGGCTTGGTGGGCATGGCAGGGGAAGGATGCTGCATACCTACTTTCCAGCTCCATTCTCCTGTGCAGGGCAACAAAAGAAGAGCCAGCCGATCAGATGGGACTAAGGAGGCAGAGAACAGATGGAGGTGGGGCCAGTCAGAGGTGGTATTTGCCGTTTTTCCAAACTACTCAAAATTTCCGCTACCGGTTCTCCAGAACTGGTCAGAACCTGCTGAATACCATCTTTGCTCCCATCCCTTTGCAAAAACTTTTGACACAAAGAAGCCTGATGTAGCTGAGACTACACCTGAAAGGCTTCTCTTGTCCCTTGCGTGAGTGGAGCTTGTGTGGCCCAGTTCCTTTCTCTCCACCCCCGGCCCCAGCCAGGCTGCCAAACCACAAAGGTTGGGGACCACTGTTCTAAACCTGTCTCAACTAAAAGCATGCTTAGTCTTGATCTGTAGAAAGAAGTCCATTTATGAGTCCTCTATATCAGTTAAGCAAACTAAAAAGAGTGAATCTTTGAAACAAATACAACTCCTTCCCTTAATCCAGTATTTTTCAAACTTGGCAACTTTGAGATATATGGACTTCAACTCCCAGAATTCCCTGGCCGGCTTGAATTCTGGAAGTTGAAGTCTACAGATCTTGAAGTTGCCAAGTTGGAAAATGCTGCCCTAATTGGTTTTGTCCTCCTGACAAAGTGAAATGGTAGCTTCTAATGTCTGTGGAGATTCTCAGTCATCCAGTTCATGGTTGTCTTAAAGGTGCTTTTTCAAAAGGCAGCTGGACTGTTGTTTTTTTCTTTGAGGTAGATGTTTCACTTTTCATCCAAGAAGCTTCCTTGGTTCTGGCAAGATGGTGGGGATGATGGAAGGACTAGTTCTGACAGGATGGGGGAGGGTGAGCAATGGAAGGATCATATTTCTTGGCAGTCACCTGGTTGTTAGTATTCTCCGTGAGAGCACTTGAGGTCACCCTAGCGACATTAACTGGGCAAAGACTTTAAAATGAAGAATATTATGCTGAAACAATGTACTCACCATATTCAAGTTCCCCTCATTATAACCATTCAATACAAATAATAAGTTGCTACAAATAGATGCCAGTGCCTCCTGACTGCAGACGTTGGTAGAAAACAAAGTACCCAAATAAGTTTTGGGTGAAAACTCTTTTCTTCCAAATAAGATCTGTAAAATTTCAGAGATATGAATATTACTTATACAGAATCATCCGCCCCACCGCACCCCCAGCAGTTCTACAGAAGATGATATAACTGTAAGGAACAGAGTGGAACCAATACACAGATAGGCCTCAACTTAGAATCATTCATTTAGTGACTGTTTGAAGTTACAATGGCATCAAAAAAGTGACATGACTGTTTTTCATAGTTATGACCATTGCAGGATCCTGGTAATCAAAATTCAGAAGCAACTGGCTCATAATTATGATGATTGCAGTGTCCTGGGGTCATGTGATCACCTTTTGCAACCTTCTAGCAAACAACATCAATGGGGAAGCCAGATTCAACTGTGTTACCAATTTAATAACTGCAATGATTCACTTAACAACTGTGGCAAGAAAGTTCATAAAATTGGCAAAACTCACTTAAGAACTGTCTTATATAGCAACAGAAAATTTGGTTTCAATTGTGGTTGTAAGTCAAGGACCACCTATGTATAGGAAAACCCTCCTTTTTAGTAATATTGGCTCTGAATGATGTGTGTGTGTGTGTGTGTGTGTGTGTGTGTGATGATAGAAAGGTGGGTGAACGAATGGGAGAGAAAGGGAGAAAGAAGGGAGGGAGGGAGGGAATTCCATGAGTAAAAGAAAATTTATTTATTTATTTAATTTATATGCTGCCCCTATCCCTGTCAC
Source organism: Hydrophis major (assembly GCA_033807585.1). Classification (NCBI taxonomy): domain Eukaryota; kingdom Metazoa; phylum Chordata; class Lepidosauria; order Squamata; family Elapidae; genus Hydrophis; species Hydrophis major. The sequence goes on along the minus strand of CM066331.1, from coordinate 87,498,158 downwards.
GTGACCTTGGGCAGCTTAAAAACATCATAAAAAACAGAAGTATGAACAATGAAACAATGAAACAATTCATTAATAAATAAACAGAAATTAAATACCAAATTTTTTTTCACTATAAGACACTCCAGACTATAAGATGCACCTGGCTTTTGGGGAGGAAAACAAGGGGGAAAAAATCTGCCTCTGCCTCCCGGCAATTTGCTTCCTTGCAGCAAACAGCAAACAGCCTGGTCAGCTTCAGCACAGCCAGATTTAGCACGAGCAGCTGAGTGGCAGTTAGATCGGCCTCCTGGGATACCGCCGATCAGCTGTTCCAGGCTGCGGGGATCACCGCTGCCCATTGCCATTGTTGCCGCCAATCGCTGCCGCTGCCTATCACCACTTCCGTGCGTCCCATTTTCTGCCTCCATGCATCACGTTTTCGGCCTCCATGCACCCCATTTTCATTCTACGATCACTGCCGATTGCTGCCACCTCCATTCAGGGTGCATGAGGCAATGGTAGGCAGTGATGGCGGCAATCCCCACAGCCTGGAACAGCTGATTCGAGGTATTCCGGGAGGCCAATCTAACCGCCAATCAGCTGCTTGTGCTAAATCAGGCTGTGCTGAAGCTGACCAGGCTGTTTGCTGTAAGGAGGCAAATTGCTGGGAGGCAGAGGCCAAATGATGGAGGGCAGAGGGTGGAAGGGGCTTCAGCAACATTAGCTCTATAAGACACACAGACATTTCCACCCACTTTTTGTCAGGGGGATGAAGAAGTGTATCTTATAGTGTGAAAAATGTGGTAAGTCAAAACCAGAATACTATAGGGTAGAGGTGGGTTCTTCTTCCCAACATGGAACACACCGATCAGGGCCTCCAGGCCAGTTGCTAGAGCCAGTTTTGAGACTCTTAGGGAAGACCAAGAGGGTGATCCCACAGTGTTTCAGAGTGCAGAAGCCACAGCAGAAAAGGTCCTTCTCCTGAGCTCCTGACAGGATCCGCAACATATCCCTTCAGCCAGAATGTGTGGGTTGGGCCAATCCCATTGGGGTGAGATGGTTCCTCGGCTCCCCAGGTACAATGGAAATGACCTGTCCTAAGACTGCAGCAAGAGCAAGTTTCTAAATCTTATAATTTCCATATAATGAACACTTACAGGCCAAAGTCACGTAATCCACATACCTTAATTTCTATGTCAGAAAGTTTTGCAAGTTGGGCTAAAGGTATTTTAGCATTTTTAACAGTAGCAACAGGAGCTAAAGCCACATAGAGTTTGATTTTGGAAGCCAGATGTTTATTGGTTGAAAAAGCTATAAAAGCTGACAAGGAGGAAAAGAAGAGGGAAACAGCTGGTTAACATCAAAGTCAGTTGATTACCTGATTCCACATGATTAAATAAAATTCCATCTTTGATATGCTTAGCAACTAGCTTCTCTCTAAAAGCATGAAGAGGAAACAGGATGACTCCTGAATTAATCATCCACTCAGATGCTATCTCACTCTGGCCTCCATAAACCTTGGCTATTAAAATGAAAAAAGAAGCAGCTACAAAAATTGCTTATCTTGTTGTTCAGCAGTATGTGTGCTATGTATGCTATGAGCGCATGGAAATGAAAACCTTTGATAACAATTCCAAGTTGTCACTAGCTTGATTGGCTGGTTCCCCCCCCCCCCCTTTCAATTATGTCCAGTTTTCTGGAGACTGCCTGGCTCAAGTCCCTGTAGTTTTCTTGGCAAGGTTTCTTCAGAAGTGATTTGCCATTGCTTCCTTCCTAGGACTGAGAGAAAGTGACTGGCCCAAGGTTGTCCAGCTGGCTTCATGCCTAAGTCACTGTCACTAAAACACACTAGTTCAGGGGTGTAAATCTCAATTTCATTGAGGGCCACATCAGGGTTGCGTATGACCTCAGGCCTTGATTTTGACACCCTTGCACTAGATGTACTTCCAAGCAAATGCATTCCCAATACTGTCCTATATAGGCATAGTAATTAGAACATTTACTTGAGTTCAGTGGGACTTCCTTTCTGGTAAATATATATAAGATTACAGTCCTAGACAAGAGCAGCCCCTTGGCACAAGGTTGGGCATCTTCTGAACTTACCAATGGTGGTTCCTTGGGAGTGCCCAATATAATAAAGTTGTTGCTGCCCAGTTTTCTGCAGAACAAAATCTATAGATGCTGGAAGGTCATATTTAGCCATCTGATCATAACTGGAAACAAAAACAAATGTCCTCATTAAACTGCGTACACGGCAAGGATCTTCAACCTTTCATATCCTGAGAATATGTGAGTCTCATTTTTACAAAATGGTTTCCGTGGAGGATATGGTGCTCAAGCCATACATCCTAACCAGCCTAAAGTTGCCCCAATTTCTAATATAGTAAAGGACAGGAGTGCAAGATTTAGAATCAAAAGTCTACCTTTCCCTCTTGTCCATGACTAACCTTTAGGACTGGGTTTAAGCAAGGTGAGACCCAGAGCTTGGGAAGCCGTAGAGGCTCTATTTGGCAGGTACTAACAGAGATTGACAACTGAACACCATCAAGATGCCTAACAAACCCTGATGGGATCTAGAATGCATGTAGGAACAAAGTACATCTTGGTTGTTTGCTTGCAAACACTTCATCACACAACTAGGTAACATCATCAAACCTACACTACATATATTCTCTTGTAGGAAGATCATTTATGGAAACTATCTTCAATGGAATTATAATAAAACTGTAACAGTTTTTAAAAATCTGAAATTTTCAGAGATCCTTCTGCCTTTAGATTGTGCCTAAATCCATCAAGGGCCTCAAGTTTATGACAGTTGCAGTGTCCCATGTGATCACCTGTTGTGAACTTTTGACAAGCAAAGTCAATGCTGGGGAAGCCAGATTTGCGTAACAACCATGTTACCACCTGAACAACAACCATGTTATTCGCTTAACAACTGTGGCAAGAAAGGTCGTAAAATGGGGCAAAATTCACTGAACAAATGTCTCAGAAACAGAAATTTTGGGCTCAAGTATGATTATAGGTTTAGGATAACCTGCAAAACAAAAGTCTCTGTAGTATGGGGGGAAGGGGAAAAGCTTTGAGGAATTGTAAAGGAGGTTTCCTTTACAGCATTAATTTATTTTCCCTAAGAAAATGGAGAAAGGCATTTTGGAGAAACTGTAGGTAAGGAAGTAAAAGGCAGAAGAATTCTATTTTTGCTCCAAGAAATTATAATCTGTTCTACACTCTATCTTTTCTGTTGAAAGTAGAATAAAGCAAACAAGCCAGCTCTTATCAATGTATAGACTAGGTCAGGGATCCTCCAACCCCCAGTCTGGTCTGTGCCTTGCCAGAAACTGGGCCACACAAACAAGCGAAGCCCCATCAGTGAGATGCAAGCAGCACATGAAACCACATCCCCTCTGCTCTGCAGAAAAACCTCTCTCCATGGAACTGATCCCTGGTGTCCAAAAGCGGGGGGGCATCGAATTAGATCTCATGCAGGCATTTACACACCCCTCACATCCTGGACATAAACTGTTTCAACTCCTTTCCTCAAAACGACGCTATAGAGTACTATCGTGTCCTCGAAAATGATGCCAGGAGTCGGTGACTTCAAATCATGCTCTTTTATTAGTGTAGGAACCGAACTGGCTCTATAGAAAACGTTCGCGGCTTTTATTCCTTTAGCTGTGGCGGCCGCGGCCAATGGCACCGCTTTGAATCTCCCGCGATTCGAATAGACCAATCGCGGGAGATTCTTAGCGAGCCAATCGGCGTGGCTCGCCTAACCAATCAGAGTGCCCCGCGCTTTGGCCAATCAAAGCGCGGGGATCTCAAGAATGCTTATGAGGGGACAGAACACCCCTCCCCTCTTGGTTTAGTCCTTACGTCGCGTAGTCCCGTAGGTAGGCGGGGCTCCGTCTTAGCCTACTGGACCTGCGCAGCTCAGTCGTAGGTTAGATCCCGGCCGGTTCGGTCGGGGTCTCTGCTTCTCCGGATGCCGTCGTGGGCCACTCTCGGTAGCTCCCTCCTGGGTCTCCCGGGTTGGTTGAGCTGCGGGTTTTGCCACTCCCGCTCGGTCTCCCCAGGTCGGTCGAGCTGGCCTGGCTGTCTCTTCCTGGCGAGGGGTCGTGCTGGCTGCTTTCCGGTAAATATGGTTGGTTTATTCTTCTTTGGTTTTGGTCCCCTGGGTATTCCCTCCCCCCTTGGTTTGTGTTGTGGGGGTTGGTTTTGCCTGCTTGTGCGTCGGTGGTTTCTTGGGTGGCCGTCCTCGACCTTAATTGGTCGATGTGGCGTTTCCATGCTTGTCCGTCTGCTGTTTGTAGCCGGTACGAGTGTGGGCCTGTTATTTGTGTGATGACGGCCGGTACCCATAACGGGTCTCCCGTCAGGTTTCTTGCGTATACGGGGTCGCCTGGTGCGAAAGTTCGGTGTTTGCTGTTTGAGTCTGGGGGCTTCTCCGGGTTATACGTGGGGTGTAATCTGTCGAGTGGGGACCTTAATTTCCTCCCCATTAATAGTTCGGCTGGGCTCTTATTCATTGTGCTTTTGGGGTTATGTGTTGGGTGAAGAGTAATTTGTTTATTTTATCCTGGATCTCCCCGTGGTCTATTTTCCGGATGGTTTTCTTAGTGAATTGCACCATCCGTTCCGCCCTACCGTTCGCCGCCGGGTGTGCCGGTGCTGTCAGTGCGTGTTGGATGCCCCTTTCTGCTAGGAATTTTTCGAATTCCAGCGAGGTGAATTGGGGCCCGTTGTCGGAAACGACGACGTCTGGGAGGCCGTGCGTTGCAAAGAGTTTGCCGAGTTCCTTGATCACGGCCTCCATGGTTGTTGTTTTCATGTTGCTTATCTCCAGCCAGTTGGAGTAAGCGTCTACTTTTATAAGGAAGGTGTGTCCTTTTGTGGGCCCGGCAAAGTCTATGTGGATCCTAGACCAAGGTTCCCTTGGGGTTTCCCACTCTAGGACGGGTGCTGTGGGTGGGCTTGGCCTAGTTTCCTGGCATCGTTGGCACCTTGCTACCCAGGTCTCAATTTGTTTGTCCATCCCTGGCCACCAAGCGTAACTTCTGGCCAGGGCTTTAGTCCTAACGATGCCAAGGTGCCCCTCGTGTAATAGTTCCAGAACCTTCCCTTGTAGTTTTTCTGGAATGACCACCCTATCCCCCCATAGTATGCACCCTTTTAACAAAGAGAGTTCCGTTTGGCGGTTTCGGAATGTCTTGACGGACTCGTCGTTGTCCCTTTCCGGCCACCCTTTCTCTACCCAATGCAACACCCGCGCCAGACGTTTGTCTTTATTAGTCTCTCGGGCAATGTCTGACGCGGTTATGGGTAGGTTGGTAGAGTCTCTATACTGAGGGTGGTCGTCGTGGGTGCTGGGTCGGTGTCAGGTTCCGGTAGCGGCGAGCGGCTTAAGGCGTCTGCATGGGAGATCGTCTTACCCGGTCTGTGTATGAGTCCGTAGTTGTAGGTCGCCAGGAACTCGGACCACCTTGTCATTCGGGGAGACAGAATGTTCGGGGTGGCCCGGTTCCCTGCAAGGATTCCCAGCAGCGGCTTGTGGTCGGTTATGATGGTGAATGTCTGGCCGTAGAGATACTCGTGGAATCTTTTTACTGCGGCAACGATAGCCAGAGCCTCTTTGTCCAGCTGGCTGTAGTTCCGCTCTGGTTTGGTGAGGGTCCTTGAAAAGAACGTGATGGGTGCTTCTTTTCCGTCAGGGACGGTATGGCTGAGGACAGCGCCGATGCCGAAGGGTGATGCGTCGCATGTGACGGCCAGAGGTAGGGTCTCGTTGTACTGTATAAGGATGGCGTCCGAAGTGAGGAGGTCCTTTGTTCTTTGGAAGGCGGCTTGCTCACGTTTCCCCCAAGTCCAAGTCGCCGCCTTGTCCAGGAGCCTGTGCAAAGGCTCCGCCACCGTCGCCTTTTGGGGCAGGAAAACATTGTAAAAGTTAAGTAGCCCCAGGAAGGCATGTAGTTCCGTCTTCGACTTGGGTGTAGGGGCTTCTTTGATGGCCTTGATTTTTTGGTTTGTGGGGTGAATGCCGTGACGGTCTAGGAGGTATCCTAGGAATTCAACCTGTTCCATGTATAATTGGCATTTCTCCCTCTTTACTTTGAGCCCGGTCTCTTTGAATTTGGTTAGGACCTCCCTTAGGCGACCCTCTAGTTCGGCTTGGTTGGTTGCCGACACTAAGACATCGTCGAGGTAAGGTACCACCCCCTTAATGCCTTGTAATAGTCTTTCCATTAGGCTTTGGAATATTCCCGGTGCCACGCTGACTCCAAATTGGAGCCGGTTGCATTTAAATGCTCCCTGGTGGGTGACTATGGTTTGCGCTTCTGCTGTTTCCTCGTCGACTGGCAACTGTTGGTATGCCTGGGCAAGGTCGAGTTTGGCGAAAACCTTGCCCCCTCCCAGTGAATGCAGTAGGTGTTGCACTACTGGGACGGGGTAGGCGCTTTGTTGCAATGCGCCATTTAGGGTGGCCTTATAGTCCCCACAGATCCTCACCGACCCATCGGGCTTGATCGGGGTGACTATGGGGGTCTCCCACTGGGCGTAGTCTATTGGCTGTAGGACCCCTTGTTTGACGAGCTTGTCAATTTGCTCGTCTATCTTGGGTTTAAGTGCGAATGGCACCCGCCTTGGTTTTAGGCATTTTGGGGGGACATTTGGGTCTAGGTTGAATGATATAAGGGGCCCTCGGTACTTACCTAGGTTTTCGTCGAAGACCTCTTGGAATTCCCGGGCCAGTTGTTGCTCCCAGCTGTCGTCGGTGACGTGGTCGATTCCCGTGACTGCGATGCCGAGCGGGGCGAACCATTGCAGTCCCAGTAGGCTTGGGCAGTCGCAATCGATGATTGTCAGGGGAAGCCTTTCGGTGTGCCCTTTGTATGTTATGTTGAACTGTCTGGTTCCGACTGCCGGGATGCGGTTTCCCTGGTAGTCCTTTACGATCAGTCTCTGGCTGTCTAGGCCTTTCCGTTGGATGGTAGGCACCAAGCGCTTTATTTCTTGCCATGCTATCATGGACAGGTAGGACCCGGAGTCCACCTCCATTTTGCATGGCTCGCCCTCGATGCCTACCTCCATGTAGACCTTCCGGGCGTCATTGGTTGTGGCGTGGCCAATGGTGACCGTCTGATGGGTCTCCTCTCTTCGCCGGGTCTCGCCGCCTCGTAGGGATTGTCCATTCCGGTCCCATCTGTTGTCAGAAGGGCGATCTCTGGTCCGGGGTGGTGTGCTTTCTCTCCTCCATTCGCTTTGGTCCCATCGGGGCGGGCTGCGGTTCTTTTTAAGGCGGCAGACGCGGGCGATGTGTCCCTTCTTGTCACAATGCCGGCAGATCGACTCGAAAAACCGGCATTCGGACCTGGGGTGGTCGCCTCCGCAATCGGCACAGTTGGTCCTCGACTTACAACCCCGCCGGTTCCGTGGGTCGCGGCCTGTCTGGAGGCGATGAATTTCCTCCTCGTCATCAGAAGTGCCCGATGCCGAATGGAAATCGCCCTGGTGGGTGGTCGTCTCGGGTTGGGCCTCGGCCGACCTTGCAGGGAGGTTGTTCCCGCTGCGGTCCCCAGTGTTCGGTCGGTGCATGCGGTCAGCGGATGTTCGGGTTGCTGCGGCGGCTGCGGCTGCGGTGAGGGTGTCTGCAAGGCTGATGTTGCCCTTGACCATCAGCCGGCTCTGGAGGACGGGGTTCCACAGGCCGAGCACGATTCTGTCTCGCAGGACGTCATTCAGGTTGTCAAATTCGCACAGCCCCCCTAGTCGCTGTAGTTCAGCGACAAAGTCGCTGAAACTCTCACCCGACCGTTGGTCCCGATGGTAGAATTCGTTGCGTTGGATCAGGATGGGTACCTCTGGAGCGTAGTGCCGCTGAAGTATTGGTTCGAGGACGTCCCAGTCCATCGCGGTCGCGTCGGCGGGTTTGGCAAGTGCCTTGGCCATCTTGAATACCTCGGTCCCACAGTAGGTCAGGAAGACGGCGCGCTTCATGGGGCCGGTGGCGTCCTTCAGATCGCTGTACTCGAGGAACATGCGGAATCGGTCGGAGTACGATTCCCAGTCCTCGGTGGCGGGGTTGAAGGGTGCGGGGGGTGCGATTTTCGCCATCGTGGAGATTCGTCTGGCTTCCGTCGGACATGTGGTTCGGTTCAGGGTCTGGATCCCATCCTCGTCACCAGTGTCGTGTCCTCGAAAATGATGCCAGGAGTCGGTGACTTCAAATCATGCTCTTTTATTAGTATAGGAACCGAACTGGCTCTATAGAAAACGTTCGCGGCTTTTATTCCTTTAGCCGCGGCGGCCGCGACCAATGGCACCACTTTGAATCTCCCGCGATTCGAATAGACCAATCGCGGGAGATTCTTCGCGAGCCAATCGGCGCGGCTCGCCTAACCAATCAGAGTGCCCCGCGCTTTGGCCAATCAAAGCGCGGGGATCTCAAGAATGCTAATGAGGGGACAGAACAAGTACTGTACACCGGAACAACTAGACACAAGAACAGTTTTTCCCAAACGTCATCACTCTGCTAAACAAATAATTCCCTCAACACTGTTCAACTGTTTACAAAGTCTGCTCTACTATTACTATTAATCTTCTCATCACTCCTTATCGCCCATCTCCTCCCACTTATGACTGTATGACTGTAACTTTGTCGCTTGTATCCTCACAATTTATATTGACTGTTTCCTAGTATGATTTGATTGCTTATTGTACCCTATGACTATCATTAAGTGTTGTACCTGCTGATTCTTGACTCTTGACGAATGTATCTTTTCTTTAATGTACACTGAGACCATTTGCATCAAGACAAATTCCTTGTGTGTCCAATCACACTTGGCCAATAAAGAATTCTATTCTGCTCTATTCTATTTTGTCCAGGAAAGAAGGGAACAAAGATAATAAACTTAAAACACAATAAGAAGTGAGGAAGCTGGGGGAGGGGGGAAACCCAGGAGTATCTAGGATTGTGCTTCAGAGAGAGGAAGGCAGCCCAATTAATAATAGTCTCAAAGGCTATAAAATTTCCCAAAGATTAATATATCTCCAACATGAGGAGATATCTGAGATTCACATTGCTCTGCACAGCTTAAATCAGTATACCTGAATTCCCAAAACTTCTCCAAAAGGGGAGAAAGAGATGTGTGATTCTTGGACCAGGTGTTCCCTCGGCTATTTCCTAGCCAGACATCATATCCAGCGTCTGCTAACATGAAAGCCAGACTATTATGAGGAAAATTTTGGTACCATTGGGCAGCATCCACCAGCAAGCCATGCTGTAGGAACACTACTCGCTTTGGACCTGAAACAAAACAATCAGAAAGGCATCCTGTCATTTGGTGTTTTGGGTAAACTTTGCAAGACTAATATTGGATGTTGTAACTTTATTCAGAAATTATAATTTGTAGCAGAATTATTCCCTACTTGTTGTTACTTCTCTCTCCACGCTTGCAAAGAGGCTTTGAATCCAGAATGTTGTTCTTTGCTGAGAAGCACATTCACCTTACTATTGTAAAATGTCCCAACTTAGTAAGATACAAACCTGTGGTTGTGTTGTTTTCTCTACCATGTGGAATTCTGAATAAGTTGAGAATATAGCCATCTTCTGTAACCACATAATGTTCCTCAAGAGGATATTTCCAGTACAGGATGAGCTGCTTCTACAAAAAGCGAAGAAGACAAACACAAATCAGTTCATCATAGTGACAAACCTGACATTATGAATAGACCTAATACACTATTTCAATCTAAAGAAATACTAAGAGGTATAGATGTGAATAATATGACAAAGATACTAATACAGTAACCAACACCTATACATAACTACATATATTATAAACATTAAAACCCTGAACATGGTAACAGCTAATCAAGTTAAGTTTAATTCTGGCAAGGTTGTCAGTCTTTGAAGGCCTTCCAAGATAGTTTTTATGAGATTTTAGAAGACCTTAAAAGCAGATGTCATCCTTGCTTCAGCATTGTTCCAAGGGAATGGGCTATTCTAAAAATTCCTTCAAGAAATTACTTACTGAATTCAGTCTGGTTTCGGGATTAACATTTCTGTTCACATTTTTTCCTTCAATTAATACAGGCCAATAAAGTAAAATCAGAACCAGCCACATTTTCAGTTTCTCTGTAATTAAAAGATTTATTTATTTTTATTTGATTTGGAAGCCAACCATCTTAAATGCAAGATTCTGGGAAGCTATAAATGATTTAAAACAAAATAAAAATAATAGTAAATCAATAACATATATGAGATAAAAAAAATCAACCAACTCATCAGTTAACATAACTGTGGCATAGGCTCAGTCACAAGCTTGGGGTCAAAGCTTGGTAGCAAAATCAGGCCTAACACCTTGAGGCAAATTTAATCTCCAGAATAATGTTCTATAGATGCTACAACAGAAAAACCTGTATGCCCAGCTCTCGCCAAATAACATTCCTTAATAGACAGGACCCATACCATGCCTCTCCCATCAGAACTAACAGGATTGGTAAATGTAACTCGGAAGAAACAGTCCCACAAATAACCCAGGCCTAAGCCATGAAGTGTAGGTAATTACCAGTGCCTTGAATTCTATTCTATTCTAAAGGATCAGAATCAAGTTCACTAGATTTTCTCTTGCTTCAATTAAATTTTCACCAAAGACCAAAGGTTGAAATGATTCCATTAAAACTTCATTTAAAACTATTCTATCAAGGATATAAATCAGTATTTAGAGTAAAAATAGTAATTATTCTAAAAACCAAGAAAACATTTGCAATGGTCAAAAGAAATGGTGCATCTCAGTTTCAATTTGGTACCCTAGTGAATGTTTTTTAAAAAACAACAACATTAAAATTCTAATAAAGGTTTGCTTGGGATGCATTTTTCCACACATACATTTTCTACATTATTATCAAAATATAGAGGGCACCCAGCAACATATTGTTGCCTAAAATCAACTCTGCAATCTTTGGAAGTGAATTTCAGGAATTTAAGTTTGCATTCATATGAACCCTGATTCTTAAGCTTGCAAATTAATTTTAAAACTACCCATTCAATTTCTATTTTAATAGATATTTATGTGTAATTGGACCTTCTGTCCAATTCAATAGTTTGTGCAAAGATAGAGAAAAACCATGAATATCTTTCAGCACCTGTAGCTATTTTTCTCTATACAACATTAATCATAGAGAAATACCATGTAATATACATTTATGTTGCATTTATATTCAGCCTGGATAGTTCAAAGGAACTTACCAGAGAATATCAGTTGCTTGGAGGGTCCAACCTGCCAGATACAGAAAAATAAGCTAAGTGAATAAAAGCAGAACAGAAATAACCCAGACTATATCAGAATAAAGTAGAGCCACAGTTCTTTCATAACGTTGAGTTTGGACAAATGACTCTTTCTTCTTGATAAACTCTACCTTGTATTTTAACTGTAGGTTGGGATAGAATAGGAAAAGGAATGTAAAAGAGGTCAAATTTTTGACATTGTAATATTTTAGTAGTTCAAATAACAAGCCAGATGAGAGATTTACAGCCCCATTGTGATACAAATTTTAATCAAAACTGGTTCTGTTCAGTTCTTATTTCCTTGTCCAGAAATAATTATGAGATGTTTAAGGAAGATTTTTGTTTGACAAACATGCTTGACATTTTCTTTCTTTCTTTTTTTTTTTAACAAACTTTATTCAGTTTTCACATTAAAAACAAAAATCTCTTTTTGGTGGACAACATATTTCCGGGTCATCATCTTTACATACAAATATGACAGAAATTATACAATGATATATGCATACTTAATTCTATTATTACCTTTTCCATTGCAAATTTTCAGTAGGGAGAGAAACAAACACATTAATTCTAGCCTCTTTCCTTAATTTCAATCAATTTTGTTTCATTTCAATTATTTCAAATTAATCCTTTAGCATTTGTTTTTAAACATAAACAATATGTATTTACCTAATAAATACTAATAAGGTTTAATTCTAAATTCTTTCATTAATCCCAATCTAAACATTTAATTTCATTTCAATTATTTCAAATATAATCCTTAATATTTATTTTAAAAATACAAATAAACAATATATATTTGCCTAATAGTGGTAATAATGAAGTTACTAATGTCTCTCCTTGCTTTTAATAATCTATATTAAACTTATTAATTTAGCTGGTTCTTTAGTCTGTCACATTCCCTTTCAATTACACACATTTAATAAGTTCTAAATTGATACAGATCTTAACACACCCACACAAAAAGAAAAAAGAACAAGTATAAGTTTCCCCTCTTTTACTATTTTGAGTGTGACACCTTAATGATTAGAATATAGCTTTATTCCCTCATCTTAATTCCCAATAAACCATTAGTCATTACATCTTCTCAATTAGATTCCACAGCATATTTCCCCCCCTTTAATAAGAGTTATCAATATCTATATTACCCTATTTTCTAAATATTTTTAATTGCAGAAATATTCTTCTTACCCCTTGTCACCCTGCAGAATCCCCCTTTTAATTCATCAACCATTATCTCTGAAAAGGCAATTTCTTTTCAACATTTTACTAGTTCTGTGGTTCTTTCTGTCACATGCCTGTTTCTTACTGCTTCTCCGGTGCATTGTCCAGGGAGCGAACCCGAGTCTCCTCCCGCTCTCTTCCCCATGTCTTTTCTCATTCTTTCTACATTTCCTGACTTCACAAGTATTCCTTCTTTTAATTGTAAAGAAACAATTTCCTTTCAACATTTTACTAGTCTTACTGTTTCTCCTCCCTCTTTTTTCCCCATGACTTTTCTCATTCCAATTTATCTCCTTCTTAATATCTTCCCTTTCCCTTTTCTGCTGAATCGTCCTGCCTTTTTTAACTTCACAATTATTCCCTCTTTTAATTACTTTCTTAAAATTCAACTTTTTAACCTTCCTTCTTTCCCCACTTCTTTGTAATGTTCTTTGTGTTAATTGTCCATTCAAAATGTCTTCTCCTTGAGTCAATTCCTGCTCTTTGAGAATCTTTCTTCTTGTTCTTCAATCCCCATTTCCATTTTTTCTAGCACAGAGCAAAGTGATTCGCCTCTTTCCTGTAGTAATTCTCTCATATTTTTTAAGTTCCATTTTTAAGTCCCAAAGAGATATCATCATTCTTATATTTTATAATCTTCAAAGTCCACAAAAAAAAACCAAACCACTTTTACTTTCCTTCTTTCTTCTTTCAATTTTTTTAAAGTTCTCAGCTATTCCAGTTCAGGGTTCATACCAAAAACATCAGTCAGTCCCACAAACAATCTTTCCTTTCCTTGCTTTTTCCTTTATTCTGGTTCTGCTTTCACTTTCTAAAATTCTTACTTTGTTTCAATATTTCTCTAATTTTATACCAGTTCATTCAAAAACAAAATGCTTTCCTTTTTATTTGAACTAAATTCTTATCAAAAGGTGACACTCTCCATTATACGAAGTCTTCACTTTTTTTCCTCTATATTTTTATTTAAGGTTTTTCGAACCTCAATATTCCAAGACAATCCAGTCTCCAATTTATAAACTTTATTATTATTATTCTTTGGCAATATTAAGTCCAGCTTTAATTTTATACTTGATTATTCCCAAATTATTTTAGTCCAATTTCATTAAATCTTTAATTCCAGCTTCTTCCTTTCCCGGTTCGAAGCCCCATTTAGCTGTCAAAAATATTTTCCTTTTTTTTTTTTTCCTCTGTCCCTTTGTAATTTCACAGCTCACTTTTCTTTTCTTAAAAATTCCATATTACCTTAATCCCGGGGTACTTTTATTTGGTTATACTGCCCAGTTGTCCCGGTTCAGGTGTTATCCACCTCTTTCTTCCCTCCTGCACAAATCTTAGTCAAGCTGAGTCATCCTCTTTGGGATGGCCATTTTAGACCATCGCTGCAGTCGTCTTCGGGAGGAAAAAAAGCCAAGCCCGGGGGGGAGATGCGGCTCCCCACAGACAGGCTTGCTGCTTCCTCTTACTCCACTGCCCCTCCAAGGCAGTTTCAGCCCCTAATCAGGATAATTGGGGCTCTCTGACGAAAGAGCACGAACGATAGTCGCAGAGAGTTGCGATCTTCCGTCCGTCGGTGAGGAGGCTCCGCCTTCTTCCCCGAGGAGGCTCTGCCTTCTTCCCAAACATGCTTGACATTTTCAAGTAACATGCTTCACACAAAGGTCAGGTCATATGTCAAAGATGCTCTTTGCTTTTCTCCCTTTTGGAACAATTATGTTTTCACTCAGCCCATTTAGAAAATAATAATAATAATAACAGCAAAATGCAACCCAAGTCACTGTGCTTAGCTGTGTTTTAAAAGATTCATATCATTTTTAAAAATTATATTTTCAGTTTTTAAATCATCTCCTATTAAGCTTGCAGTCTGAGAGCGCATTTTCCTTCTGGCTAATAACCAATTAGTTCAATATTCAGAAAAAAGGGACAGATAGTCATCCACTTGTACAGGTCTATGTATTAGCATGGAGCCTACTATCAAACTGGGTTCCTTAGTTTGCTACATTAGGCTTATACCAAGGATTGTTTCTGGAAAAATAGTTCCTATTAGCGACAGCCAGCAGTGTATGAGGCAGGGCTGGGCTTCAAAAATTTTAGCAATGAGTTCTCTGCCCAGTTGTTGGGTGGGCGTGGGTGTGGCCATGGTGGGTGTGGCCTAATCTGCCTCCTGCACCATTGTGGGTGGGCATTTTACCCTCCCCGGGCTCTGGAGGCTTTCCTTGAGCCTCCAGGAGGGCTAAAACAGCCTCTCCGAGCCCTGGAGGCTCTCTGGAAGCCAGAAACAGGTCTGTTTCTGACCTTCCTGAACTTCCAGGAGGCCTATTTTTTATCCTTCCTGAACCTCCACATGCACCCTGCACTTACCTCTATCCTGGGAGGGGAGGGGTGGGGTGGGAGGGGCCAGCCAGGAGTGGGATTTGGGGGCTCTCCAAACTGTGCAGAATCTTAGCTAGGTGTTTTCCAAAAACCCCTGTGAACCCCCAGCAGCTGACCTCTGGTCTGAGGGAGTGTCCAATCTGCAAGACCAGTGTACCAATGTTCAATGCAGCAAGGTCACCGTTACAATGCTGCGTTCTTCGTCCTGTAGATTCTCAATCCCTACCATTGGCTCCAGTGAGCTAGCAAAGATATAGGAGAAGAACAGGCAGAACTGAGGGGATTAAGAGTTGTTACATTGCCACAAATGATCCAAGCCCAAGCCCTTTGGAATTCCATTGACCCTTACCTGATGCCAATTTAGTAGCAATAGCAATAGCACTTAGATTTATAGACAGCTTCACGGTGCTTTACAGCCCTCTCTAAGCAGTTTACAGAGTCAGCATATTGTCCCCAACCACCTGGGTCCTCATTCAAATTCAGAATGTTCCATTTAAGAACAAAATGGTGGATTTAGAATGAAAAACAGGCTGTTGCAATCATTCAGAGTGTGTTGGATATGAGGCAGCTCTTCAAAGATGGAAACGATCTACTTGGATTCAAAATATTTCTGAAGAAGGATTGAAATGATATATCCGTTTTGATACGGAAATAGCATTTTCACACTTAGAGCCAATGCCTCAAACAAGATTTATTCTATTTTATTTATTTCAAATGTTTACAGGGCTGCCCATCTTAAACCAAACTCTTGGCAATGCAAGATAAAAACAATATATACACAAAAAATTGAAATAAAACACTACAACAAAGAACAAAAATGATCTGGCACCACCACTAAACTTTCCAGTACAATCCAGAATATCCAATTGCACCCAATCTCAGTTTTAAATGCTTTTTGGAAGGATAAAGCCTTTCAAATTCAAAATGGGGGAGGGGGTTGGGGGATGGATTTACTAAACCATTTATTATTTAATTACTATTCTATGTATAATGTACAGTATCTGTTCATCAAAATGAAACAGCTGCATAAGAAAAATGAAAGTGATACAAAAGATACACAGGTTATATATAGACATACTCACACACACACATGCATGTACATATTTGCCCAATAATTTAAATAAGTTTTCTAGTTAAAATTAAATAAAAAATTATATTAATTAAAACTAATTAAAATTTTCATACAGAATAAAAATTAGCAAGATCTAATATTTAGAACTAAAAATAGGAGAAATGAAAGAAAGAAGGACAAAAAAGTACAAAACAAAGGAAAGAAAGAATGATTATAAAAAGTGATTTCTGATTTTCTTTTACAACAATTATGTGTATAAATATAAAATAACTCCTATTGCAGCATTGTTTGCAATAGTTTCAATAAAGAATGATCATAATTCACTACAGTACAGTCATCCCCTATGTAATTTATGTTTGTAAGCATTTTCTTTTTAAAGCCACAAGTAACTTCAGGTCTTCAATCCATTCTTCAATGTATTTTTCCAACACTGAAACAATTCAGATCTGTAATGTTTTGCCCTCCCTTGATCTGTGATACACACCACAGTGGTTGACCAAGCATTTAGAAAAATGTTTTAAAGTGAAGTTTCATTCAGACTAGTCAGCCATGGCTACTGCTGAATTCAGATAAGACAGTAAAACACTGCTACAACAGTCAACTTCCTTTTCAAAAGTAGCCAGTGATCCACGTTCAAGTTTAACCCTCACCTAAAGAAGCTCACTCTGCGACTTTGGATCATTCATTATCTCATCTCAACTTATCTCACAAGATTATTGTTGTTGGAAAAAACTGAGACTTGAAGCCAGAGGCTACCATGTGGAGGACAAACTCCAAAGATCATTTGGAGGTGGAAGAAATTTCAAATGTAATTTATTAAATTCCCTGCATAGATTGCCCCGCAACCATATGGAGGGATGAGGAGGAAGATAATCAGAGGATTGCAAGAACATGAGCAAGTGCTTAGAAGAGGAGACCCGAACCCATTGGCAGCCTTATATTGCAAAGAGTAAGAACATGCATTCAATTTTGTGACTACTACTATTGTTGGCCAAGTAGGAACAAAAACAATCAGAGAAATGTTTAAAATGGGGCCGTCAGTCAGTAAGGGTGCTGATTTACCACCAGCCTATCAGGTACTTAGGAGCTGAGGGTACAGTGGCACAAGGAAACAACAATTAACAATTTAATAACCAGTCATTAACATCCTAATTAACAACTAAAAGCTACACATAATGTAGGAACCATATAAATACAACACATAAAACAGCATATTTTGTGCATATTTTGTGTGCATATTTTGTATGCATATTTTGTGTGCATATTTTGTGTGCATATTTTGTGTGCATATTTTGTGTGCATATTTTGCATATTTTGGAGAGAAAGAAGTTCTCTGATATAGGCTCTAGCACTAACCCAAAAGCTTGGAAGAATAAACTTTTGGAACCAGAGACCGACTCAGATTGGATACTGCAACATTATCCTGGGACACGTATATTTACTGTCATTTGCTGGAGTGCTTCCTTATGTCACTTTCAGCTCCTGCAGGAAAGACAGGATATAAACCTAACAAATGGATAAATAAATAAAACTTCTAACTCATCTCTACGTGTTTGTCCTCACTTGGAATCTGTGGTCAGTTCTAACCAAGCACTATAAGATAAAAGTTTTGATTTAGGAAACATAGCAACAGGGACACGTCTGCATAAAAGCTGAGGAAGAAAAGAAAAATTAAGAAAACATTTTAGCCTGTGGGTGAGGGACAACAACTCACAGAGGATACCACAAGGGATAGTCTCACATCAACAATGGGAAACTTTCTAAGAGTACTGCCTTCACCTTTTGATATTATTTAATTAAAAGCAAATTAACATTAAATAAATAAAATGCAATTGATATGGATTCTCCATGGACTTGACAGTTTTCCATGCTATCTTTAAAATTCACAATTCAGTGATAAGTTTTGGAATCCCACAAATGAGGAAAGCTTTCAGAGATTGCCAAAAGACAGCTAGAAACATGCTTTCCCCTTTTACTCTCACAGGTACCTCCTAAATTGGTAAATCAATAGGCAAGGAAATAGAACTCCTATTATTGGAAAAGCACCTATGCCCTATTTTAATGCAAAGGAGCAAGAATCATGCACTGAAGCTAAGTCATACCAGTTTTGACACATTAATAGGGGTAGTCCTTGACTTACATTCATTTAGTGACTGTTCAAAGTTAAAACATCACTGAAAAAAGTAACTTATGACCACTTATGACTGTTGCAGCACCCCAATGGTCATGTGATCAAAATTCAGTCAGTTGGCAACTGACCAACATATTCCCAGTGTCCCAGGATCCTGTGATCTCATTTTACAATCTTCTGACAAAGTCAATGGGTAAACCAGATTCACTAAACAACTGTGACAAGATCTTTTCTTTTTCTGTCTCCATTTCTCTTCTTTCAAAAAATTCCTTGTAAAACATTTCTGCTTTCGCAATTGAATCAATTCTATGTCTCTGTTCTTGCCATGTAAACATTAATCCTTCTGGGATCAGCCATCTATAGTTCATCTCTTTTTTCAATAGCATTTTAGTCAAAAATTGATACTCTCTTCTAATCTCTCTCACTTTTCTAGGTACTTGTTTTAAGACCAGAATCTCTTTGCCTTTATATTTGAACCCCTTCTCTCTTACCACTTGTAATATTTGGTTTTTAATAGTTTTTTTAGTGAATCTAACATGGACCTCTCTTGGTAATTGGTTCCTCATTGCATATCTTGTAAAGACTCGATATATCTCATCTACTCCATCCATCATCTTTTCCTCTGTTATTTCCAAGACTCCAGCCAAAATTTCAATCATTACTGCCGCCAAGTTTTGTCCTTTTTCTTCCTCGATATTTTGGAATCTAAGATAAAATTCTGACCTGTCCATCTCCCACTTCAACATCCCACCTTTTTCTTGTTCGACCATTGTTAATCAGTTATCAATATTCCCAATTGTATCATCTCTTTGCTTGTCTTTTTCTTCTATTTTTTGGATTCTCTCTTCATGTTTCACCATCATTTGTTGAAAATTTTCAATTTTCTCATCCATCTTTCCAATTCTTTGGTCAGTATTTACAAAATGCTAACCTACCTAAGATACCTGATGAAACTCGGAAAATGTTAGAAAGTGCTATAACAATGGTGGAATTAACTGAATCACTTAACAGACAGAACAATGGGAAAGCACCAGGACCAGATGGTTTCCCGGCAGAATTTTATAAAACACTACAAGAATCGCTGAGCATTCCACTGTTAGAAGTCATGAATGAAGTTATGATAAATAAGAAAATACCTGAAACATGGTCAGAAGCTTATATTACACTTTTTCCAAAAGAAGGGGTTGACCCATTACAAATTAAGAACTATAGACCTATTTCTTTATTGAATGCAGACTATAAAATCTTTGCTTCAATCTTGGCAGGAAGGCTTAAAAAATACCTAAATAACTTTATTCACTCTGATCAGAATGGATTTTTACCAAAGAGACAGATTAAAGACAATATGAGGGTAATCCTGGACACATTGGAATATTATGAGGCGCACTCGGAAAAACAAATGGCTTTGATATTCTTAGATGCCCAAAAGGCATTTGATAATGTGAACTGGAGATTTATGTTATTACTATTGGAACAGATGGGCTTTGCTAGAAAATTTATCCAAGCAATAGAAGCCGTATATTATAAGCAAACGGCAAAAGTAATGATAGATGGAGAAGTCACAGACTCTATTAATATTAAAAAAGGTACAAGACAAGGATGCCCATTATCTCCTTTGTTATTTGTATTGACCTTGGAAGTCTTAAATAGAAATATTAGAGAGGATATAAACATAACAGGAATGAAAGTCAAAAAGGAGGAATTCAAAATGCAAGCCTTTGCGAATGACTTGGTCTTTATTTTGGAAGACCCTTTAGAGACAGCTTTAAAACTATTGGAAAAGATAGAGACGTATGGTGAGATGGCTGGTTTAAAAATAAATAAAGACAAAACAAAGATTTTGACAAAGAACATGTTATTAAGGCAAAGAGAAGAGCTGGCAGATTTATTGAAAATTCAAGTTACGAACAAAGTTAAATATTTGGGGATATATTTGATGTCAAGATGTACTACATTGAAAGACAATAATTATATTAAGCTTAAACAGCAGATAGCATCCGACCTGAAAAAATGGGAAAACCTACAATTGTCATTGATAGGTAGAATTTCAACAATCAAGATGAATATTTTACCCAGAATTTTATATTTGTTTCAAACAATTCCAATTAGGTTAAGTAAGGATTACTTCGAAGAAGTAAATAAAATTGTGTTGAAGTATATATGGCAAGGCAAGAAAGCGAGAATAAAATTAAAACTTTTACAGGATGCTAGAATTAGAGGAGGATTTGGCCTTCCTAATTGGGAGTTGTATTATCAAGCTGCAAACTTAATGTGGGTTAAAGAATGGATAACGTTAAGAAAGACTAGATTGTTGACAGTAGAAGGTCATGATTTATTATTGGGTTGGCATGCTTTTTTGTGGTATAAGGGAACTAAATCACAGGGTTATTTTAGAAGGCATTATATACGGGAATCGTTATGGTTGAATTGGGAGAAAACTAAGAAACAATGTTGTTTGAAAATTCCAGTTTGGTTATCAACTATGGAAGCTTTTTCGTATCCTATAATTTATAAGAAGGAACAAACAGTTAGATATGGGGAAATATTGGATGAAAAGGGTGAACTTAAAACGATGCAAAATTTAGAAGAACAAGGTATAAAGATGAATTAGTTTTCATATGCGCAAATACATGCAAGGTATCTTAAAGATTCTAAAATAGAAGGATTTTATGATAAATTGACTGACTTAGATAGGATCTTGACAGGTACTGGTGAAAAAGTGATTAAAAAACTATATAGTTATTTGTTGGAAATTAAATTAGAGGAAGAGCAAGTTAAAGAAACAATGATTGCTTGGGGGAAGAATTTTGGATATGGGATTGATTTAGAGAAATGGCAAAAACTGTGGTCACAAAATTATAAAATGACAAATGTCAACAGCATATAAAGAAAATTTGTATAAGATGTTTTACAGTGGCACTTTCCCCCAACAAGAATAGCAAGAATGTTCAAGAATAAATCTGAAAAGTGCTGGAAATGTCATCAGATATCTGGCTCATATTACCATATGTGGTGAACTTGTGAGGAGGCCAGGAAATATTGGACTAGAATTCGCATATGGCTGGAAAAAATGATAAAGAAACACATAGATTTGAAACCAGAGATTTTTTTATTGGGAATCGTACCTGATATATATAATAAAAATTTAAAATATCTGATTGTAAATGTATTAACAGCAGCTAGGATTGTATTTTCTAAACATTGGAAGAGTGAGAAAATACCAATAGAGGAAGAAATTATTAAGAAAATATTGGAATGTGCTGAAATGAGTAGATTGACATTTGAAATTAGAGAACAAGAAGATAAACAATTTTATGAAGTTTGGGATCTTTTTTATCAATGGTTAGATAATACAATATGATAATAGAATATTTGGAAATTTAGGAAATAATGAATATATAATTTTTCTGGGTTTTGATAATTTTTAAGAATATTTTATTATGATAGATTTGATATGATTTCATGATTTATCATAAAATAATTTAATTTAATTATAGTTATCTCGCTTAAGTATGAATTAGTAAAATTATAGTCAAATGATTGTTCAATAATGATATTGGGATATTTTATTGATGATTGATAATGTGAGTTATTATGTAATATAATTATTCTGATGACTATGAAATGGATGCACAAAAGGGAGTGGTAAACCAACCGATACACTGTAAATTTATGAAGAATGCTATAATTTTTTTATTTTTTATTTTTTATTTTTTTTATGTCATGTTTTATGTCATGTTTTTTATGTCATGTTTTTTGTCTGTTGTTAAAATCAATAAAACTTTTACAAAAAAAAAAAAAGAAAGAGGCTGCTCTCTGCCTCTAAAGCACATTTCTCCTTTAGGGAAATATAATATTCTACCTTTTTAAATATAAATAATTCATTCTCACATGTCTGTGATCAAAACCAGCAAATTAAGATTGCAATGCTGTTTGTTTATTGTATCTTATTGAGATAAGACATGCATAACAGCTTTTTAAGGACCAACTTAAAACCTTGCTTTCCCTTGGGTCATTAAGCAAATCACTATGGTTTTAAAGCAAGACATCATGTGAGTATAATGTGCAATTTTACTTCTGCACTGTCTCTTAACTCTACTTGTAATGACTTATAAGATGAGGCACCTGAATGATTGACTCCTGGTCATGGAACAGCTGCAATGTCACTGTGATACTCATAAGTAGACTCTAAAAGGATTGGTTGCAAAGCTATTTTCTTTTTACAGTGTTGTAGCTTTAAGTGCTAAACAAAGTAATAGGTAAGTAAGGACTACTTGTCTGCTAATTGAATGTTAAATTTCTGGGCTAATCCTACTGTCATAGCAAAATAATCCAATAAAATGAAAAAGAATCCTAATAGGTTTCATTACTCTAAAGTACGGGTGTCAAACTCGATCATCTCACATGACGTAGCATGACTTTTTTTGCCTTTGTAGAGCGAGGGTGGACTTGGCCTGCACATGATGCATCAAACTTGTGGGGCGCCAACAGACCTGCTAAAGCTTAGAGATTACAAGTCACTGCTCTCTTTCAGTCAGAAGTGCCAGGACTTAGAGCTGTAAGTTTACATAGATCTTACATAATACTGTTTTACTTATTGTAGATAATATATTGATTGCAGATACTTTGACTATGTGCACATACTAGCAGCAGATTCCCAATACAGAATCAATTGCTTTAGAAGTGATTTCTCTCAGCCTGACTCATTTCACTGGTTGTTGTTGTGTGGAAAATAGGAAAAGGAAGGAGTATTAGGTAAATATGCCACCTTGAGGTATAAGGTATATGAAAAAGTGGGGGGAGGGAGAAGGGAAGAGAGAACGAGAAAAAAAAGAGAGAAATTCATACCCCCCCCCCGATGAATCTGATGTATTCTTTTTCTGACACATAAGTAATAATTACTTATACTGTCCAACTAAGAACATTTACAATTATGCACTCCATAACTGTAAATATGCCCAATATATTTACTGGGGAAACTTTAAGGATCTGAATTCAGAAGAAGTAATAAAAGATCTGAATTCAGAAGAAGTAATAAAATAATATGTGTGATATAATAAAATGATGAAGTCCAAGTTCTTCCCAGCCCCTCCTCACTTTTTCACCACCACTCACACCTGTAATTAAAATTAAAAAGGAATAAAGATCAGCCCCAGGCAACTGCATAAATGCCTCACCAACACAAGAACAACCATCCTTTTCTTAGGGTTGTGCTACTGTCTAATGAGAAAAATGCTTCTAATATTGACACAACACATACCCACCCTTCTTGCCCAAATAAGGTGTACTTGGGAGCCACCCGGAATTGTCTGAAAGATGGGGGGGTATATAAATGTTTTAAATTGAGATGTCAAACTCGCGGTGGCATCACATGATGTATCGTGACTTCTCTCCCCCCCCCCTTGCTAAACTGGGCATGGACGTGGCCAGTGCGTGATGCATCTGGTCTGCTGGCCGCGAGTTTGACAGTCCTGTTTTAAACAAACAAATAAAATAGACAACCATTTCCTACTGTGGGAAAAGCCTCTTTAGTCTTAAAACAATGGAAAGTCCTCACCTGCCAGCCAAAATTTAGACTCTGAATATAGCTAAATTTTGTAACACAGCCTGTAAAATTAGGCAGACTTTTGACAATCCAGTGATGAACCCAACATGAAATGTAACATTTCATCTTTTGTTTTTATTTTTAATGTTTTTTTTTCAAATCTGGTAGGTGACTGATAAAAATATTCATTCATTAAAGTTCATTTAAAGGACATCCTTACAAGGAAACAAGGTGACAGGGTGAGAAATTATCAACATTTCATTGTCCACAAGCAGGTGGAATAGCTCAACATTTCGTCCTTATTAAAACAGAATCTTTTGCCTTACAATAGAGAAATAATTTTTCCATTATCTGCAACATGTTCCACTTCCCTAAATCTTGTTAATGAATCAAATTCCTCAGATTTCCTACCTCTCAACATCGAAGTTTGTAAATTTACAATTTTCCTTTCTGTTGTTCAGAATGCCTTTCCTTGTAAAGCAGGTATCGAATGATGTGACAATTTCATCTCAGTGTAATGCTCCTTCTTTTGGTGAATGTCTACTACATATATAAGTGATATTGAAGCCTTAGCACCATGTAATATTTTTTAAACAAAAACTAATGGTAACTGATCACAATTTAACACATCGCATCTTAATTTTGAAATTGGCCTGGAGGGCTTGAAAATTGTTGTTAGAATAATTAAAAATTTATGGGATAATCACTGCAAATGCACCCTATCTCTCTATGCCCATATTTATATAATGTATTTAAGATAAAGAATTTCAAGCAGGAACTAGAAACATTATTATTTAGCTATGACAGCTGTTACAGGTAGGATGTTACCATTTTCATCAGTAGTATTGCAATATTTTTAAGAAGACACAATACGACCAAGATGGGTATTCAGGTCTTTAGATTTTAGTTGTTTTACTTGAAAAATGCAAATAATATTTTTACTTATAATGTTCTTTCAATTAAAGGATTACATTTCAGGGAATTAATGGTGAGATTCTTTTTCTGAAAAACTAATAAGCATCTAAAATAGTATCGCAAGATAAAAATATTTTTCAGACAAATTAAGGACAAACATTAAAAAATATACTTTAACTTACCTAGTTATGCTGTCTAGAAGAACTTGATACTGAACAGATCCTGCACAAAGCTTGCATTAGAATATAATTCGAATAAATATATATGTAAAATAGATAGATCATAATTACATGGTACATAAAGAAAAAGGTCTTTATACGCCCAACCATGATTTTGATTACCTGCATTGCAGCTTCACTGGTCCACAGATTGATTAATGTTTAAGACATAATTCTTTAGTTGCTCTTTCAATATGATCTTTGCCAACAATGTATTCCATCAGACAATTTTAAAGAACAAGATCAAGAGGCAGAACTCACATGCGAGTCTGATGAAAACATGGTCAGGGAATACTTTTGAACAAGTTTGAATTTCTAGGTCAGACAAATTGGTGTACCACTGGTCTGATCAAATCTTTATGTATTTATGTAATACAGGGGTCTCCACACTTGGCAACTTTAAGACTTGTGGAGTTCAATTTCCAGAATTCTCCAGCCAGCGTAGCATATGGTAAAAATTGGGAGGAAAAGAGAAGAAAACAATCAACAGCCAGATGAATCAACTCAGTTGGAGTGCTGATGAGGGCACTTTGGAAGACTTGAAGGACAGATTGTTATGGAAAAAGAATAATTTTGCATGGTCACTTTGTGACACATAAAAGATAATCTGATTGCAATGGCACTTAATTGATCAAAGGCAGGTTTCATTGTCCTTTTTGTATTCCCACTATTTCATTCAACTAGTCCTTGAGACCCAGTAAGTGGTTAAGGTACTGGCCTCGAAACCAGAAACAACTAGTAAACCAATGAAGGCCTTAGGCATGGAAATCAGACTTTGGATTAGTTGGCCGACTCTCAGGGGAATTCACTTCATAGGATTCTTACAGGAAAAAGAAGAGGAAAAAAAGGAGCATTAGGTATGTTTGCTATCTTGAATTACATAGATGGGATAAAATGGGATAAAAAATAAAGATGGGATAAAAAAAAATCTAATAAATAAACAATCAATCAATTTAGAAAGTTGAGCAGGCGTGCCAAACTCACATTGTCCCTTCATTAAACTGAGCATGGCCATGGCCAGCATGTGATGCATCCAGCCCATGGGTGGGAGTTTGACAGTCCTGGCCTAGAAAAGAAGTCAAAGGAGGATTTGAGAAAATACAGGTGAATCACCCTGATACTGACCTACTGAGAAATAAAATAATAGATGGGATATTCTGAAATCACCCAACAATGTGGCTATTATGTTACCAAAACCACAATTATAGGTGGAAGGATACCTTAATGATACATTATTAGTATATTATCAGAATTAATGGTACTTATCAAAAAGATCTTGAAATACCAATTGATTGCAAATGGAATATACTATTAATAGCAATATGATGTGGCTCTTAAAAGTTAAAAAAAGGCTTTATTAACATAAGTATGGTTTTCAAATTATACAAGCTAATTGTTTCACTTTATTCCACATTGGTCAGTAATGTGCCCAGTTTGATGACCATATTTTAAAGGAGGATTTTTAGAAACTAGATTAGAACATTCTAGTTGTTGTGTCGTCGGAAATGATGCCAGGAGTCAGTGACTTAGTATCAAGCTCTTTTATTGAGTAGGAACCGAATTGGGGCTATGGAGAAACTTTGCGGCTTTTTATTTCTTTAGCCGCGGCGGCCGCGGCCAATGGCACCACTTTGAATCTTCCGCGATTCGAATAGACCAATCGCGGGAGATTCCTAGCGAGCCAATCGGCGCGGCTTGCCTAGCCAACCAGAGTGCCCCGCGCTTTGGCCAATCAAAGTGCGGGGATCTCAAGAATGCTAATGAGGGGACAGAACACCCCTCCCCTTTTGGTTTAGTCCTTACGTTGCGTAGTCCTGTAGGTAGGCGGGGCTCCGTCTTAGCCTACTGGACCTGCGCAGCTCAGTCGTAGGTTGGATCCCGGCCGGTTCGGTCGGGGTCTCTGCTTCTCTGGATGCCGTCGTGGGAACCGGCTGGTCGGTCGGGCCGGGCCGCTCTCCGTAGCTCCCTCCTGGGCTTCCCGGGTTGGTTGAGCTGCGGGTTTTGCCGCTCCCACTCGGTCTTCCCGGGTTGGTTGAACTGGCCTGGCTGTCTCTTTCTGGCGAGGTTTCGTGCTGGCTGCTTTCCAGTAAGTATGGTTGGTTTATTCTTCCTTGGTTTTGGTCCCCTGGGTATTCCCTCCCCTCTTGGTTTGTGTTGTGGGGGTTGGTTTTGCCTGTTTGCGCATCGGTGGTCTCTTGGGTGGTCGTCCTCGATTTTAACTGGTCGATGTGGCGTTTCCATGCTCGTCCGTCTGTTGTTTGTAGCCGGTACGAGTGTGGGCCTGTTATTTGTGTGATGATGGCTGGTACCTATAACAGGTCTCCCGTTAGGTTTTTCGCGTACACGGGGTCGCCTGGTGCGAAGGTTCGGTGTTTGCTGGTTGAGTCTGGGGGTTTCTCTGGGTTATATGTGGGGTGTAATCTGTCGAGTGGGGACCTTATTTTCCTCCCCATTAACAGTTTGGCTGGGCTTTTATTCGTTGTGGTATTTGGGGTTATGTGTTGGGTGAAGAGTAATTTATTTATTTTGTCCTGGATCTCCCTGTGGTCTATTTTCCGGATGGTTTTCTTTGTGAATTGAACCATCCGTTCCGCCCTACCGTTCGCCGCCGGATGCGCCGGTGCTGTCAGTGCGTGTCGGATGCCCCTTTCTGCTAGGAATTTTTCGAATTCTAGCGAGGTGAATTGGGGCCCGTTGTCGGAAACGATGACGTCTGGGAGGCCGTGTGTTGCAAAAAGTTTGCCGAGTTCCTTGGTCACGGCCTCTGTGGTTGTTCTCATGTTGCTTACCTCCAGCCAGTTGGAGTAAGTGTCTACTGTTATCAGGAAGGTGTGTCCTTTTGTGGGCCCGGCGAAATCTATGTGGATCCTAGACCAAGGTCCCCTTGGGGTTTCCCACTCTAGGACGGGTGCTGTGGGTGGGCTTGGCCTAGTTTCCTGGCATCATTGGCACCTTGCTACCCAGGTCTCAATCTGTTTGTCCATCCCTGGCCACCAAGCGGAACTTCTGGCCAGGGCTTTAGTCCTAACGATGCCCGGGTGCCCCTCGTGCAACAGTTCCAGAACCTTCCCTTGTAGCTTTTCTGGAACGACCACCCTATCCCCCCATAGTATGCACCCTTTTAGTAACGAGAGTTCTGTTTGCCGGTTCTGGAATGTCTTGACGGACTCGTCGTTGTCCCTTTCCGGCCACCCTTTCTCTACCCAATGCAACACCCGCGCCAGACGTTTGTCTTTATTAGTTTCTCGGGCAATGTCTGACGCGGTTATGGGTAGGTTGGGTAGAGTCTCTATACTGAGGGTGGTCGTCATGGGTGCTGGGTCGGTGTCAGGTTCCGATAATGGCGAGTGGCTTAAGGCGTCCGCATGGGAGATAGTCTTACCCGGTCTGTGTATGAGTCCGTAATTGTAGGCCGCCAGGAACTCGGACCACCTTGTCATTCGGGGAGACAGAATGTTCGGGGTGACCCGGTTCCCTGCAAGGATTCCCAGCAGCGGTTTGTGGTCGGTTATGATGGTAAATGTCCGGCCGTAGAGATACTCATGGAATCTTTTTACTGCGGCGACGATAGCCAGAGCCTCTTTGTCCATCTGGCTGTAGTTCCGCTCCGGTTTGGTGAGGGTCCTTGAAAAGAACGCGATGGGTGCTTCTTTTCCGTCGGACACGTGCTTCGGTTCAGGATCAGTATTCCACCTTCGTCGCCAGTGTTGTGTCGTCAGAAATGATGCCAGGAGTCGGTGACTTAGTATCAAGCTCTTTTATTGAGTAGGAACCGAACTGGGGCTATGGAGAAACTTTGCGGCTTTTTATTTCTTTAGCCGCGGCGGCCGCGGCCAATGGCACCACTTTGAATCTTCCGTGATTCGAATAGACCAATCGTGGGAGATTCCTAGCGAGCCAATCGGCGCGGCTCGCCTTGCCAATCAGAGTGCCCCGCGCTTTGGCCAATCAAAGCGCGGGGATCTCAAGAATGCTAATGAGGGGACAGAACACTAGTACTAAGCAGCAGATTGGATTCAATGGCCTAAATTGTCATGGGCCAGGACTCAGACAATTATTTTTAACTTTGAAGAGGCTCCAGCAGAACCTGTGGCCTCTGAGATATAAAGCCAAGAATACCATGAGACTGATTAAAACCAGACACTATATAGAATAGTCAGCTGAGAATGCAACTGGTGAGTAAAGATACCAGAGAATTCTTGCCAAAGAAGAAATAAATTTCTTGAGTAATGATAGCTGACTGCAGCCTGATTTAACAGATAGCACTGATATTAATCTCATTTTTAAACAATCTCACAGTTAATTTCAATTATTTCAATTTATTTAATAAACATTAACATTTCTTTTAAATATAAGAATAAAGGTATCCATCCCTCCTTTTAATAATCTATATTTCCCTATTTTCTAAATATTCTGTAATTGCAAATACATTCTTATTATCCCACATCTCCATGCAGAATCCGCCCTTTTTAATTCATTAACCATTATCTCTATGTCTTCTAAATAAACAGTTTCTTCTCATTATTTTGCAATTCCCATATTTCTTTATTTCCTACTTCTGTTTCTCATTACCTCTCTTCCCCTTCATTTTCCCACATCTTTTCTCCTTCCAGTTTGTGTCCCCCTCCCTTTGTATCTTCCTTTTCCCTTTTCTGGTGCTCCTTTCTGCCTTTCCTAATTTCACAGGTATTCCCCTTTTTAGTTACCTTCTTGAATCTCAAATTTTTAACCCCCCTTCTTTTCCCTCTTCTTTGTGGTGTTCTTTGTATTAATTGTCTATTTAAGATGGCTGCTGCTTGAACTAACTCCTCCTTCTCTGAAATTCTTTCTTCGTGTTCTTCAATCACCATTTCCTTTAAAACAGAGCCAAGTGATTCACCTCTTTCCTGTAGTAATTCCTTCATATTTTTAAGTTCCATTTTTAGTTCCCAAATAGATATCATCATTATACACTCTTATACCTTATAATCATTGAAATCCACAAAAACTTTTATTTTGCTTCTTTCTTCTTCAGGCTTTCTAGATTTACAATTATTCCAACAATGAGTCTATACCAAAATCACCAATTAGTTCCGCAATCAATCTTTTCTACTTCTTCTTTTATTCTAGTTCAACTTTCGCTTTCTAGGCTTGTTGCTTTATTGTTTCAATATTTCTTTACATTGTATCAATTCAAGTTCATAAAGAAACAGGATCTTTTTCTTTTTATTTTTAAATTTAAATTTTTATCCATAAGATGGCACTCTCCGTTCTACAAAGTCTTCACCTTTTTCCCCTGTTTTATTATTCAGGGCTTTTCGAGCCTCAATATTCCAATACAATCAAATCTCCAGTCTGTATATTTGCCCCCTCCCCCCAATTTTTTTTGACACTTTTAAGTCCAGCTTTAATTTATGCCTGTTGCCAAAATATTAAAATCCAATTTAATTAAGTATCTTGTTCTGGCTTCTTCCTTTCCTGGTTTGAAGCCCCATTTAGCTGTCAAAATTATTTTTCTTTTTCTTTTCCTTCCCTTTGTATTTCCGCCACTTTCTTTTCTAAAAACTCATTAACTCTTGGCTGACTGGAAGGAGATATTTTTGGTAATGGCCTTGCTGCAGAAAAACAAACAGCATAGAACAACTTGCATGTGAAGCTGCAAACATTACATGCCTAGTGAGTGCAAACAGTAGTAGTATCTCCCAAACTTTTCCAGAAAATGCCCAATTGCCAATCTCAAAAAGAAATTATGGGAAGTTGTCTCAATTTTAGGCACAATGCAATCTCTATATGAGCATGTATGGGCAATTAATTATTCAAGCACAAAGTCATCTAGTTGGGTTTATAATGAGCCTTTAATCCAGAAATACTGTTAGATGGGCCATATTAACAGAGTCATTTGCCAGACAATTTTGCTAAATTTAGTCAACAGATCTATGTCATGCATTCTGACCCTGTGATAATTTAGTCAGCGAATAGCCATATTCGAAAATAGAAATAAGGATGCTCTTAGTAACTGAATATGTAAATTCTTTCCAGTTAATCTCTCAAAATCTGACCTGGATTGAAGCAATACTTATTGACTAATTTCAGGAAGGACTGGCAGATCAAATTCTAGATGTGCTAGCAAGAATTGAATGCCCAAGCACAATGTAGGAATTAGTTCAGCTATGTTTGCGTTGGCATTGGATATTGATAACAGCAAAAAGTTAGAGCTCCGGCTAACAAATCTATTGTCAAGACTGTAGCACCTCTGTCTATGTGGGTGGTACCTGTTAGATATGCCATAGATCGAAGAGTCAGAACAACAGGGAGAGGTAAAAAAGATTCCATTTATTCTGCTCCGTTTAAAAGACTGCCCTGCAGTGCCCCTGCTGTTCTTTTTACAGGTTGCTGTCCAAAACTTCAGCCACTGATGGCTGTTCATTTTCCTGCCCCGAAAATGAACCAATGGGGAAAGTCTGACATCACTGACTTTCCCCATTGAATATTCAACAGTATCCTCACCTGATGAAATCTCCCTTTCACAAGACTCCCACTGGTGACCTGATGGGTTCCTCACCTGATGTGAACTCACCATCCCAAGACCTACTGATCACATGAAGCCCTTGTAAACAGAAGAAATGACATCCCCTAAATTCCACTCAACATGTTACCTAGCCTGGTAATGAAACGTTTGGAAACTAATCAACACGCTCGGAGAACAAATCTTCACCCTCACCTCTGCATATGTTCTGACCTAGGCTTCACAAAATAACGAAGCAGACTCCTCCTCCTGACAAAACCCCTTTTTATTAGACTAATGTGAATTCCTATCATTCACATCCAGCAAAGTCCGGGCAAATAGTCTTTCAAGAGTGATTTACAATCACAAACCTTATCAGGCTTGGAGAGTTGCCAAGTTGATGACTTCCAAAAGCAATGCTGTACCAGAAATTACTTGACAAGGAGTCACGAACAAATCTTCACCCTAATTAAATGAATGAATTGTCTTCTGCAAACATCACTCCCCCTTTACTCCTCTTTATTCCCTATGGGAAGGGTCATTCACTGTCTACCTGAGCCTTTACTCCTGAGTCAACCCTTGTTCCTTAACTGTTCCCTTCTCCTGGAGCTCTGTGTATGCATTGCTGTTCTTCTGCCCCAATGATCTCTGACTCCAAAGGCAGCTGATAACTGTTGGATTGCCCTGGCCCCATATCTGCCTCTGATGCAGAACACTTATCAGAGCCTTCCCCAGACTCCAGGACTGGCCTATGTTCCTCCCCTTCTCACTCTGTGAGTCTACCACCAGCTCCACTAGCCACTAGCAGGCTACAAGATCATATACCTAAACTTGAGATAATGTCTCCCCAAAAACCCATACAAATTGGAGATGCCTGCCCTCACCTGACTGATACAATTCTTTTAATTCATATAGTTAAAGCATCCTAAACTATTTTAGATTTTTATACACCCTCGGATAAAAAGGAAAAAAAACAAAATGCATTAATACTGGAAAGAGTGAAATAAAAGAGATGTGAAAGGAACAAATATTAGTTCTATAGTATGTACATCATAAAACTGGCTTCCCAAAGAAATCAATCAGAAAAAAAGCACACTTTCAAGCACCAATTCAACGAAGATGTCAACTTTTTAATTTAAAAGCATCCGATCAAACATATAATGCTTCAAACTGCTTAATGATCTGTCCACAGGACACAAATGAGGACAAAGAGACATTCACTCTGAAGAAGTTTTATAATCAGTTTGCCCATTCTTTGGTACAGATGGCCTTAGGAGCTGATGGGGAGACAGGTTTCTAAGGGCTTTTCCAGGGAACATTGAATTGATCTTTTGATTGATCAATGGAAGACTACTTATTTAACAGCAAAAAAAACAAAACCCGTATGAATAATAATAGAAATTTACAAGTGACAAAATAGCCTGAAATAAACACAATATTTATAAAGGACCATTGTTCTTCAAAAAAATTTTTCATAAGACTTAAAATTAAAAGATAAAACCTTGTTTTAAAACTGGAATAAATTCTGCACAATCTGAATTTGAAAATAAACAAACATGAATTTCTTACAAAATGTAAATGAGCAAGAACTAACATTACAAATACAAGTAAAATTCAAATGAGTAAAATGCTCATAGAATGTTGATAAATACCAGCTAACTGCTCAACAGAATAATTTATTTTCATATAGTTTAAACTACTTTTTTTTTCAAATTAATCTTTCTGGCCAATCTAATGTAAGCTGGAACTTCCTGTTATTTAGACCGGGAAATGTTTGCATGCATATAACTTTGAGTATGTGTATAACATAGTTTACTTTAAAAGTTAATTTCTAACATATTATATTTTTCAATATAATTTAAACTTTAGATTTGAAGAGTTCAGCTTCTTCCTTAGGTTCTACCTCTAAAATTAAACCTAGTACTTCTGCATTAGTTTGCGTATATCATTATATAGCTCTTGTGGAATATCCAGGCCCAAGATAGGATCCATATGTTGCCAGTCAGGAATATTCTTATAGAAAACCAAATGTGTGATTTGAGAAGTCAGTAATTCAACATCTTTTTTTGGTGCAACAATGTCCCTTCCTCCACTCCACACAGCTACTGGTATTATAACATCTTCAATTTTATAAAATGGAGGTGTTGTCTGTTGATGAAAAGAGAAAAAAAAGAGCAATGGCTTTCATGGATCAATTGCATTTTTAGGTATTTTCTTCCTCAGAAATGTCAGGCCCTAGAAACTAATATTTTCACCCTATCCCCATCATCAAAAGATTATAGCAAAACTACTTATGAGCAATAACTCTGTTCTCAGGGTAAACAGAGCTGCAAGGCAAGTAGGTTCCTCAAATAATTGGTTTATTGGACATATCATATTGGCCTAAGCTGGTGAAAATCGACTCTGAGTATCCCTGCGGTTTTCACCTAATTAAAAGTAAACATTTCTCCCTTTTCCCAGTCAATCACATGGTCCAATCAAGGTCCTGTCTGGTTGCCAGTTGATGTTGCTCCTCCTCTCCCCGGCCTCCTTGGTGCTCAGGAGAAAGTATCTATCTCTATTTCCCACCCCCTATCCCTCCAGTGTAGCAATACTGAAGCTTCAAAATGGCCTCAGTCAGGTCAGCTTCAGGGTTGACAGCTGTAATATAAATGGTGATCTGCTGCAGTACCAATTCTATATGCGACTCTGTATAATAGACTATTAAACATGCTTATGTGTTCTAGAATTTCTTTTTAAAAAGCCAAACTATAATTAATATTATTGAATTTTAGATAATGGCTCTAAAGATGTACCATCTTTTACTCTGAACAGGATATCCTTTGATAGAACTGCTTCATAACTTGCAGCTCCTACCATGATCTTGAGTGACAATTGCAACTTTTCCTGGATCAGGGGGTATTGCATGCTGTCACTTATGCTCTTGTCACTGCACAATTTGATTCTGTAATCTGCTATACGCAGGGTAGGAGGAGGAAGAGACATTTTGATAGTTCAAAAGAAATCAGGCTTATGGTGATTTCCTGCCATAGCAAATACAGAGATTTATAAGATGCAACAACTTACTCATTCCACACAAGGAGGTAGCATATTTTGCATAGCTACCATTTTAATGAAAAAAAAATGTTTCTAGAAGTTGCAAGGGGATGAAGTTAGGGGAATCCTATCAACAATGGCTTTGTCAGTGTTCTTTGGTTGAGTTTACTTAGTGTGCTTTCCATATTCCTGAAATCATGATTCTCCTGCAGCTGAGGATTCAGATCAGTTCAAAGAATGGGTATTGGCATACTTCCCTTTGTCTGATCCTGTATCCAGCTGATCAGGTGAAATCAGTTGCCCTTTCCAGCTGATGAAACCCAACTTAGCAGAACTGTTTCAGAACTAGGAAGACTATTCTTCCAAAGTCTAAGAAATCAAGGTGCTTTTGCCATTTGGTCAGTTTCTGTAAGATTCATCAACCTCCTTGGAACTGTACTGGACTTATGTGCAGGCTGGGAGGCAAATTTCTCTCTGGTATAATCAAAAACACTGGCACAACTTACAGGCAGGCTGATCTCTCTCTCTGCCTCTCTTCTAAAGAACTTCAGTTGTGGATGGAGGCACAAAACGCAGTGTGTATACAAGCAAAGCAACAACAAATTTAAGTTAGATGGATGGGGTTTTCCTCCTCACTATATAAGAGATTTTTGGCCCAAAGCTAAAGTATTATCAGGCTGAGTAATTCTCTCTTAGAAAATGAATTATACACAATGAAGACTATGGTTAATACTGATAATCATATAAATTATACATATGAGTCATGTGGATGAGATAAAATGGTTAAGAAAAGCAATATTGAGCAGACATTATGTTTATTTTTATAAATAAACATAAAATCCAGGGGAAAAAAAGATACAGGACATATTTTAAAAAGTTGAATTTCAATAATTTGTATTTTTCATGTGGGACTGTTTATAGCATCCTTACCCTGTTATATACAGCTTTGTTCTTTTTGCCATGATCAAAATATTTAAATTCCTTGGAATAAATAACCTAAAAGAAATGAAAGCTGGTTCAGTAGAAGTAATGCGTATTTAAATGTGTATTTAAATATTCCGATTCTCATTTCAAATTCTCTGTTGAGATCAATACTATCGAGTTCCAACATAAACTCCTTGTTACTAAGGATCATTGTTCATTAAAAATATGAGCTTTATTGAAGGCCATACAACATGGACTTTATAGTATCAACAAAATGGACTTTGTAGTATTGTTGTACTTGCTAACTAATGTGAGAAATAAAAAAGAATAATTATTCCTGTAAAAGAAAAATGTAAAAGGATCAACATATTTCTCTTCTATATGTTTCTCTTTTATATAACCTTAAAAACCCCAGTGAAACATTAACACACACAGAAATGCTGATGAGATGAAATCCATTCAGCATAAGCTTATTAGAGAATAGTTGTCATGATGACCCAGAAAAGATACTAGTGTAATCATGGCAGGATGCAGCAACTATTAAGCAAATGCTAAGTAGATGATTGTTAAGCATGTTACTATGGAGTTAGACTGTGAACCCAGGCATAATCCTAATAAGCATTGGAGACTCTTCTGAATGGGGCAGTGATGAAGGTGAGAGGTTTTGGGGTCTTGAGTGTATAAAACTCTACACAATTATTTGTCTCATTGCCCTTGTGCCTCCACCTAGAAGATGACAAGGTGCCAGCTTTTGCAAAAGTCAATAAAGTTCTGAAAATTGTTCGTGATGTCTCCTGTTGATTCAAACCTGAGAATTTGTAATTTCACACTAACACAATCATTTTATATTTTAATTTAACTTTATTTTTCTCTCTTTTAAATGATGTTAACGATTTATCAAACCATTGCAGATTGAAATGTAGAATGGATTGATTGATAACATCTAATATGCCTAAATCTCAATATAATAAAGAGACAGAGACAGAGACAGAGACAGAGAGACAGAGAATGTTAATTGGCATTGGTTTGTCTCTTTGTGAATTCCAAACAACCTATTCTCATTAACATGCTGAATTTTACACCTCTACTTATACCAGAACTGATTTAAATAGACACACATGCCAAATGTTTAACTCCATGTAACTGGTGTTCTAAGCAAAGGTTACTTTTGTCCTGTCCAATTAATATTTCTCTTGTATTTTCCTTTGTGTTATGTATGTACCATAGTTAATAAAGTATGAGCTTGAGGTTAAATAATTACACCATAATTAAGAAGCCAGGGGGAAGGAGTGTTATGTATGTACCATAGTTAATAAAGTATGAGATTGAGGTTAAGTGCAGGGTTCTGGCTCTGCACTTCTGATTGGCTGTTAGGCGGCCAGATCAGATTGGCTAGTTCTTAGGAATCCGATTGGCCCTTAACAGAGGATTATTATTGGTTTAAAGTACTTGCGTTCATAGCTCGCTATTGGACAATTCTCACAAAAGTTGCCTATATAAGGCAGGGTTCACTGTTGTTGTTTTGACAAGTCACTATGTAATAAAGAGCTGAAAGTTCACCAACAAAGACTGTCTCCAATTTACTTCAACCCATGTCAGAATACCTAACACTTTGATATGTTATTAACTATAAAATAGAATGTAAGCTGAGGATTTGGGTTCCCTCTTTGATTGAGAGTAATTCTTTTTAATCAGAACATTCTGAATAAATTGTAATAAAATGATTTTCTTCTCTTGGTATATTTCATTGGAAAATATGCATACTGAGGTACAAACCTAGAGTCATATTTGGCCTTCAAAATACATATAGCTGTTGAAATTTACTTGGAAGAGTAAGTGTAATAAACTAATAAAATAGGTAATAGGTTGCACCGAAAGAACATTTTTAAAGTAAACAAGTGATGCAACTATTTATATATGGTATGAATACATTTGCATTACTGTGTGTGTAGAAAAGCAAATAAACTACCCCAATGTCATGCAGAAGCTAACATTAACATTTAAAATCCATGGGAGAAGGTGCTATGAAGATCCATTTTGTATGTCTTTAATAGCCAGAAGGAATTATCTTGAGGGACAGAAGGAACAATAGTGGTTAGATAAAAGAAACTGGGCTGGCAAAACTAAACTCAGACAAGATCCTGCCTAATTCTAAGAAAGATAAAAGGAAGGAGGAGAAAGCACATTCAAACTTGAAAGGTTCTGTTGCTGTGCAACAAAAGTAATATTGGACTGCATGACATTGATTTCCTAGTCTGATCTATCTTGGGAGTGTCTTATAAAAAGTGAAAAATTAGGAACTTAAAATGCAGTATTTTCCTATTACAACATTTGTGAATGATTTCCCCAAATGTAGGAAACACATAGTTCAAAAACCATTTTCTGACTTAGAGACTGCATACCTCACTCACAAAGTAACTCTGGGCAGTGTACAATTAAAAATGGTCCTAATTGTATATGAAACATACAGGTGAAAGTCGAACAATTAGAATATTGTGCAAAAGTTCATTTATTTCAGTAATGCAACTTAAAAGGTGAAACTAATATATGAGATAGACTCATTACATGCAAAGCAAGATAGTTTAAGCCATGATGTGGCATAATTGAGATGATTATGGCTTACAGCTTATGAAAACCCCAAAGCCACAATCTCAGAAAATTGGAATATTGTGAAAAGGTTCAATATTCTAGGCTCAAGTGTCCCATTCTAATCAGCTAATTAAGCCATAACACCTGCAAAGGGTTCCTGGCCTTTAAATGGTCTCTCAGTCTGGTTCAGTAGGAATCACAATCATGGGAAAGACTGCTGACCTGACAGTTGTGCAGAAAACCATCATTGACACCCTCCATAAGGAGGGAAAGCCTCAAAAGGTAATTGCAAAGAAGTTGGATGTTCCCAAAGTGCTATATCAAAGCACATTAATAGAAAGTATGCGGAAGGGAAAAGTGTGGAAGAAAAAGGTACACAAGCAGCAGGGATGACCGCAGCCTGGAGAGGATTGTCAGGAAAAGGCCATTCAAAAGTGTTGGGGACTTTCACAAGGAGTGGACTGTGGCTGGAGTCAGTGCATCAAGAGCCACCACAGATAGACAGATCCTGGACATGGGCTTCAAATGTTGTATTTCTCTTGTCAAGCCACTCCTGAACAACAAACGTCAGAAGCGTCTTACCTGGACTAAAGAAAAACAGAACTGCCCTGTTGCTCAGTGGTCCAAAGTCTTCTTTTCTGATGAGAGCAACTTTTGCATCTCATTTGGAAACCAAGGACCCAGAGTCTGGAGGAAGAATGGACAGGCACACACTGTAAGATGCTTGAAGTCCAGTGTGAAGTTTCCACAGTCTGTGTTGACTTGGGGAGCCATGTCATCTGCTGGTGTTGGTCCACTGTGCTTCATTAAGTCCAGGGTCAACGCAGCTGTCTACCAGGAGATTTTGGAGCACTTCATGCTTCCTTCCGCATGAGCTGACTTCATTTTCCAGCAGGACTTGGCACCGGCCCACACTGCCAAAAGCACCAAAACCTGGTTCAATGACCGTGGGATTACTGTGCTTGATTGGCCAGCAAACTCACCTGACCTGAATCCCATAGAGAACCTATGGGGCATTGCCAAGAGAAAGATGAGAGACATGAGACCGAACAATGCAGAAGAGCTAAAGGCCGCTATTGAAGCATCCTGTTTTCCATAACACCTCAGCAGTGCCACAGGTTGATAGCTTCCATGCCATGCCGCATTGAGGCAGTAATTGCTGCAAAAGGGGCCCAGACCAAGTACTGAGTACATATGCATGCTTATACTTTTCAGAGGTCCGATATTGTTCTATGGACAATCCTTGTTTTATCGATATAATATTCTAATTTTCTGAGATTGTGGATTTGGGGTTTTCATGAGCTGTAAGCCATAATTATCACAATTATGACAAATCACGGCTTGAACTATCTTGCTTTGCATGTAATGAGTCTATCCCATGTATTAGTTTCACCTTTTAAGTTGCATTACTGAAATAAATGAACTTTTGCACGATATTCTAATTTTTTGAGTTTCACCTGTAGTTTAAATAGAGGGAAATCTTCTATAGATAGATTTTAGTTCAAATTTACTTTTCTTTTCCCAATTTTCACCAGCAGCAGGCTTGAAAATCTTCAGTACCGTGTCTCACTATTTAAGAATATTATCTTACTCCTTCAGACCAGAGTATCAGCTTTATAAAGTAAACAAGACTAAGAAAATAATGCCATATAGGTCAGGATAGTAACAATAATAATTCATGAACCTAAACTTCATCTTGTTCCTGATCTGGATTATTGATTGTGCAAAACTTTAATTAGTATATAAGCAAATACTTTCATTCAACAAGAATATTGTGAATGGATTTATATACTTAGCACTATCTCACTTAGCACAAATTTCTGAATATGGGTTTATCAAGTCAGAATCTATTCATATATTTCTGACAGTTCCTGTTCAGATATTGATGAAATTCAGTATTTTAGAAACATTTGTAGAATCATCCTATATATTTTGTGTGAGATGTCAGCATTCAAACCGTTTCAGCACACTCATTCATAAATGAATAAAGATTGGAACCTAGTGATTCGTTCTTAATAATACAGGAAGGAGGGAAATATTTTAAAAATATATAAAACATTATAATTGTTTTAAAAATATTTTATAGGCAATGTTAATAATATAAATATATAAAAAAAATGTCTTGCATACTGAGCAAAGCATTTTGTCAAATACAATATTGATACTGTCTTGCAGTGAAAATGCAAATTACATTCTACCTGTCCCCAATGACATAATGTTTTAACAGATGTGAAATCAGGAAAAATTCCAACATAAACATCTGCTCGACTCTGGAAAACAAGAGAAATTGAAAAGATTTTAATATCTATCAGTGTGTTGTACATACGTCCTAGTTGATGTGGGCAACAGTAGCCTCTAGTATTCTTAGTTTGCATGCGTGAGCATGCTTAGAGTAAAACAAGGCTTCAATTACCTTAATGACCTACAGACCAAATGTGCCCAGACTGATTTAACTTATTATTACATTTAGAAAGGAATACTGTATGTGGCATGAGTATGAATAAAGCTGGTAATAATTCTCACACTAATAATGAGGATAACATTATATAAGCACAAGCCAAGGATAGATTCATTCACAAGAAATTGGCTCCCTCCCTGTACTGAATGTGCCAGAGGAAGAAAGCCACAATTTCACAGTTTTGCTTTACCTATAAATAGGTTCCAAATCTGAAAACAATGTCACCTGCTGTAATATTTGTGTTGTATCTTCAACCATTCCTCTTATCTTATTAATCTGAGCTCAGAGATCATTGTTCATGTACTAAGGAGATCAGGTATCTATCCTACTCTTTGTCTCAACTCAATGCAATTGATCAATGGCATGAGGGGCAGAAGAGGTGATTGCTGGTTCATCTGGTGTTAACTATCACAATTAAAAGATTAAGACTTGGAATGTAAGAAGAGTATGTGGTAAAAAACATCAATTGGTAAAAGAAAGAAAGAAAAATAGGTATTCTGTAGGTTTGCAAAACTAGTAAAAGAGACGATATACATTTGAATGGAAGGTGGTCTGATCTACAACAGAACTGAGGAATACCTGAAGGGTTTATGGCGTGCTATTTTAGACACGATTATTTAAAAAGAAGAAAAAAGTAAAAAGAAATGAACCACCAAAGTAATGCATGATGGAATTTTGGCAGCACAATCCTGTAAGATGTAGGTGATACCAAAAAAAAAAGTAGAGGGGGAGGAATATAGGGAGGTTTACAAAGTCAAGATGGTGGCTGCCATTGTGTGATGAAAACCCTGTTCCTGTTTACATATCTTGCATATGACAGAGTTGACCACCTTTGACAACCTGCCCCTCCCTTTTTTACAATTCCTCCCCAGAGCTACTGCTGCTTAGGATATAATGGAAGCAAAAACCAGGCTGGATGTTAACTGAGGTCTGAGGGAACCCAGGATCAAGTTCACCTGCAGCAATGAAACCTCATGGTTTAATTCAGTAGCTTTTTTTAAACCTCAAACTATTGCACAAGGATTATTTTTGTGAGAAAACTGAAAGAAGAAGTGCTATATACCTACTTTAAAGTTCTGGAGAAAAGGTAAGAAGCACATCTAAATAACAACTCTACTTTACCGATACTTTGTTTTACAGATATTTTGCCAGGCATTATTATTACATTTAATTTTTCTATACCTATTTGTAATATTTTTTTTTTTCGCTAAACAATATTCAGTGAAAATCTTGGTGAATAAAATGGGAATTTCAAACATTGATTCCAACACAGGGATGTCAAACTTGCGGGCTGCAGGCCAGATGCATCACATTCTGGCCACGCCCACCCCTGGTTTAGCGAAGAGGAAAAAAGTTGTGATATGTCACATGGTAATGACTTGATGATGCAAGTTTGACACCCCTGCTCTATTATTATTGTGGGAGCAGGCCTTCCTGTCTTCCTATAACATGGGTGTCAAACTCGCATCATCATGGCATCGTCACATGACGTATTGAGACTATTTTTCCCTTAGCTAAACCTGGCATGGGCGTGGCCAGCACATGACACATCCAGGCCATGAGTTTGAAAGCCCTGTCCTATAAGAATCCTTTTGACTTTTTCATCCCCAAATATCAAGCAACCATATAATTTCATATTGAGTTGTAATTACCCTATTTGTACAGTTTTGATGCTACAGATATAAATTCAGAGCAGATTTCTAAGAGTTGTTTTTCACTTTGTATTTGTTCAGTTGACAAAACAGATATTTCAGGATTCTATAGTCTAATCAGTAAAGGAGAGAGGCTGTTCAAAATATATTGTATAAATATAGGTAAAATATGTCCTTCAACCATTCAAGTATAAGATATTGCATTGTTGTTTTTGGATGATTTAAGTTTTTTTTTCCTCTTCCTTTCCCACCTCCTCTATAGAAATTACAATAAAATTAGAGCTTACTATACTTACTGTATTTAGGTTTTTTGCATTATATCCTCCCATAAAAAAAATACCTTGAAGGCAAAGCTTATCAAACATGGCATGGCTACATCCATAGGCTAGGAAGGCTTTTAATTTGTTACGTAAAAGATAATATTCCTTCTTGCCCCATATTAGCTGTAAAATAAACATGCATAAATATTAAGTGTTCTTCCTTTACATGCATTGTCAGTCTGTGATTATAAATCTACGCACATTCACATGCATACAGATGGTCCTTATTCAACGACCAGTCTCATAGCAACAATTCAAACTTATGACAGACTCTCCCAAAACTACTAAAGATCCAGTTCTGGAGTGGCTGCACACACATTCACAATCACATGACCACTTAGAAACTGGCCCACCAACCTGACCATGATTTACAATGTTTTTTTGCCTGTTTCTGGCCTTTGGGGATGGTTTCCAGCAAAAAACACCCATAGGAAAATGTGGATTCACTTAACAATCATGGTATTCTCTTAATGACCACCACAAAAAAGTAATAAAATGGGGTCCACTCCAGTCCAGTGCCATGATGTACATCATCATGACTTACAATGCAAATTCTGGGATTCATTATACTCATATATTAAGGACTACTTGTACACTAAATACAAACATTAAGTCTAAAAGTGTCTTCAGTGTCCAATCCTCACAATGACCCAGTACGATGCCACAGTGAATGGTATTGAAAGATTTAAAAAGATCAGGATAAAAGACCACTCCTGGAATACTGCATCGACTTTTGGTCACCATGTTATAAAAAAGATGTTGAGACTTTGGAAAAAGTGCAAAGAGCAACTAAGATGATTAAAGGGCTAGAGACTAAAACATATGAAAAACAGTTGCAGGATTTGGGTATAGCTAGTCTAGAGAAAAGAAGAACTGGGGGGACATGAGAGCAGTATTCCAGTATTTAAGAGGCTGTCACAAAGAAGAGAGGGTCAAATTATTTTCCAAAACCAGAGGGCAAGACAAGAAACAATGGATGGAAACCATGGAAGCAATCTAGAATTCAGGAGAAACTTCCTAACAGTGAAAACAATTAATCAGTAGAAAGGGTTTGCCTTCAGAAGTTGTGGGTGCTTCATCTGAAAGTTTTTAAGAAGAGACTGGAAAACCACCTATCTAAAATTGTATAGGATCTCCTGCTTGAGCAGGGGACTAGAAGACCTCCAAGCAGGGGTAGGATTCTACCATTTCACACCTATTCGCTAGAACTGGTTGTTAACATTCTAAGGTTCAGAGAAC
Organism: Hydrophis major; assembly: GCA_033807585.1. NCBI lineage: Eukaryota > Metazoa > Chordata > Lepidosauria > Squamata > Elapidae > Hydrophis > Hydrophis major. The sequence continues at coordinate 87,454,715 of CM066331.1, read as the reverse complement.
TGGTTATTAGAAGAAATTACTGTCCTAAGGAAGGCAGGAAGGAAACATTCTGGTGTTGCTTATAGAAACTGCCTCTCCGTTAACCCTTATTACATTCTTGGCAGGACTAGACTTCCTGTCTCAGGAACTTTTCTGGAATTTTTTTCCCCCTCCTTTGCTGGTACTTTGCTTGTGTGGAGTGACCATTCAAAGTTACAATGGCACTGAAAAAAATGACATGACCATTTTTCACACTTACGACTGTTGCAGCATCCCCACAGTCATGGGAGGCCAGGCAAGGAGATGCGTGCCTCAATGAGATATTGAGTTGGCCACACCCAGCCAATAACATGACCACCAAGCCATGTCCACTCAGTCACATGACTACTAAGCTATGCTCACCAACTAAGCCATGTCCACCCAGTCACATGACTACTAAGCTATGCTCACCAACTAAGCCATGCCCACAGAACCAGTTGTTAAAAATTTGAATCCCACCCCTGCCTCCAAGATCCCTTCCAGCTCTATTCTGACTTTGATTTTGAGGATGGACACATTTCCTAGATTCAGAACTTGACAAAGGTTATCCATTAGTGTAACCGTTGCCAACTCCAAGTCATATCCAGCCCTAAACTCTGACTGAAGGGATTGAGATAATCTACTTCCCCTAGGATACTCTATAGCAACCTTCAAGGCTGCCAATAGTATCCCCTGCAATTTTTTTCAGGAGTATATACCTTCAAAAATCCACATTTTTCAGAAATTCATGATATATCTCCTATTTACAAAATATAGAGTTAAATAGATATACTCGAGTAGGGCTGTAAAACTGACGGCCCATGGAAAGATATGTCATGCACAGGCCATGCCCATACCAGCTCTGCAAATGGGAAAAACGTTGCAAGACATAATGGCAATGTGACACCACAAGTTTAACACCTGTGTACTAAAGAAAAGACTGGTGATATGCAAAACTTTTGACATAGGAAACATTTCTTGCATAGAACAGATAGTTGGGGGTCAAAATGGGTTGAGGAAAAAGGAAATAAGCAGGAAAATGTCAGGATTAATGCAGTTTTGGTTTGCAAGCTACTATGCTGCTCCTCCCTCTCTTTCTGTTGGCAACTTTAAAAAGACTATAGAAACAGTTTATGAGTTGACAGAAAGATCAAAGGGGCTAAGAAGATGGGAGCAGCTCAATTCGTGGGACGTGCTTCACTGGAATATTGTTAGTGGCTGAGGGCAAGGAGGAGAGGGGCTAGGAAAACCAGTGGCATATGATGCATTAGGATATCAACAAAATATCAATAGCAGGCAACAGAGTGGGAAGGCATAAAGAAAGCTGAGGTAGGATGGGCCTGTGGAATATGTTAAAGGGAAAGAGTAGCTGACATACATTACTATTATCTTCCTCGGCCCATCTGAATTTGTTTTGTTGGAAACTCTAACCGACCACATCACTTGGTTCTACTGAATCATAGTTGACTCCAACCAGTTCAGAACTGACTCAAAACCCCTGCTTCACATTGAGTTGTTCCAGGCTTGAAATAAAATATTTTCCCCATTTCTTAAACACTTCCCAAAGCCGGTTACAAAATGTTTTCTGCAAAGGGAGATGATTGCAAACCAAGCGCATGCTGCTCAAAATGATTGTGAAGTGCTTATATTACGAAAAAGATGTAGTAATACCTATGTGAATTTTAAAGCACTTTTCTCTGAAAAAGTGTTAAGCCTGGTTTCCCCAACCAGGGTTAGGGAGACAAGCTAAACAGAATGTGCAGCTTAGTCAGATAGGCACACAGATAAATGAGTGAGCTAAGCTTGTATGTTTATTAACATACAGTAAAAATGACAGATACGCTTGTGCTATCAAATATATAGTTTATTCCATTATGAGTTCATAGCATAGTCAAAATAACAGTCCAATAGTCATGTATCATTTAGTCAGTCCATTCAGGGATATTCAGCTAGCAAAGTCCGTGTAGAATATCCTATGTCAGTTCACTTACAAGCCAGTCCTTTGTTTTCTCTCCCGTTCGAGCAATGCAGTCTTGTTTCCTTGCAGTAATCAGGGATTATCAAAGCCAGAGAGTGAGCAAGCTGCAGCCTTGCTTCTTTTAAAGTGCTTTTACAACCACTCCCTTAATTACTATCCCACAGTTAAAGTTGCAGACACTTTAACATACAAACTATGATTACATATTATTATTTACCTAAACCAGTTAGGGTAAACCAATGTTATCCCTAACAAAAAGTATTAACTGAGATACATGTAATTCTGCTGCTTCTGAAAAAAAAAGTATTTTGTTCTAAAGCTGTGTTTCTTAACCTTGGCAACTTTAAGATGTGTGGACTTCATTCCCAGAATTCTCCAGCCAGCATTGAAACACACATATCTTAAATTTGCCAAAGTTAAGAAATATTGTTCTAAACCATAGCTGGACAATTAATTTCCTCAAGGGGTCATGTGAGAAACTGACACTATTGTGGAGAGTTACCATCACCAAACCATACCCCCCCTACCTTCTCCACAGGCCAGACACAAAGGGCCAGATATGACCCAGAAGCCATAAATTGCCCAGGTCTGTCCTAAAGTATCAAGGAAGTATCAACTAAAACTGAAAGTTTAACACATTTAACTTTATTAGCAATATTTAGGTGGTAACTCTTTATAGAGATACATGTAATTCTTTAATGATTTTAATTTAAAAATCAGTTAGAATTGATCTATTTTTTCTACTAAAACAGGTTATGTTACAATTATCAATAAATAAATCTCACTGCACAAGTCATCCTTTTAATACATTTTTTCCAGAAAACTAAACAAAAAGAGAGCCTGTTTTTTCAAAACTTCTGTATAAAAAGAATGAGTTTAATATACTATAGTAAGAAAAACAAGAGGTATACTTACTTTTCTTAGTCCAGCAGGAATTTTCCCCAGTGCTTGGGGAAGTCCTGTAATACCCCTTAATGTGTAAGCAGGTGTGAAACACAGAAAGAGATTCACTTTTTGTGTTAGGTGGGGCAGGAGTGAAAAGGCAATAAATCCTACAAAAGAGAAGAAGAATTTAGCTTTCAAATTGCATGATGACCAATATCTACACTGCTGTCTGTATACAACTACAAGTTTTATTTCTGTTTAGTTTTAACTTTTGGGCTGAACCCTTTAGTGCATTTTCAAGATTCTCTTGTTTCCTGTGAAGAAAGGAAGCTTCTTTAAAATTCAGGCTTAAGGGCAGGAGGAGTTATGCAACCTCAACGACAGGCTGGGAAGGAGGGGTGTCTATTTTATATTGTATTCAAAGAAGTAGCATGTATTAAGGCTAGATACTCAAACAGAGCCTTCCTTTCCCATGAAACTACTAGGAATGAAAATGTGACTGTTAAGTTTTGAGCATGGGCGAGAAAGAATGGAGACAAGCCTCTAAACGGTGAACTTCAGCTCTTTATTTACATTGTGACTTCCTCATTTCAATAGCAGTTAAACCCGCCTTATATAGGCAAACCCTGTAACTTTCAACCAATAATGAGCTAGGAGCGCTAGCTCTTAGAACCAATAGGAACTCTCTGTTAAGGGCCAGTCGGATTCCCCGGAATGGGCCAATCCAGTCCAGCCGCTTAACAGCCAATCAGAAGTGCAGGGCCAGAACCCTGCACTTACTCCAAGCTCACACTTTATTAATCTTTATGCATACACAACACCCCTTCCCCCTGGCTTCTTATTTGCAGGGCGCAGTTACATAGTCCCTTAGGTAGGACGGTTGTTTTATTAGTCTCTTTGATTTCCGTTGTATCAGCTGGCTGCAATCACGCTGAGGTAGATCGTTGTTTGGCAGTGGGGCTGTTTCTGGTTCAGAGTTCACTTCTACGTCGTTGCCCACATTCTCTGCAATTCCCTGAGGTGCAACCGTTTCTCCCTCTGGCTCCGCTTCCTGAGTTTCTATCAAACAGTCGTTTCCTTCGAACGGGTTTTCTAGGAATTTATCTTCTTCCATACCTCCCCCCCCCTCAGTTTGGTCATAGGGGGTTTTCGGACTGGCCGCTGGAAGCCGCGATCGTAATTGATCGATATGACGTTTCCAAAGTTTATCGTCAAGGCATTGTACAAGGTAGGATCTGGGGCCGGTTACACGTACTACTGTCGCTTCCAACCATAACGGGTCGCCCGATAAGTTTTTAGCATATACCAAGTCTCCTACCTAGAAGGTGTGACAGCGGCTGCTGGATCCTAGTGGTTTCTCCAGTTCGTAAGCTGGGTGCAACGAGGTGGGAGCGGAGCTTCTGTCCCATTAGCAGTTCGGCGGGAGTTTTGTTGGTGACGCTATGTGGGGTGATGTGTTGCAAGAAGAGGATTTGATTGACCTTGTAGTCAATGTTGTCGTAGTCTATCTTCTGCAAGGTTTTCTTCACAAATTGGACCATGCGTTCTGCTTTGCCATTGGTTGCAGGGTGCACAGGCGAGGTGAGTGCATGGCGAATGCCGCGGTCAGCAAGGTACTGCTCGAATGCTAGTGCGGTAAATTGAGGGCCGTTATCGGATACCAGGACGTCTGGTAATCCGTGGGTTGCAAAGAGTCTGTTTAAGATTTTGATAACCGCCTCGGAGGTCGTAGTCATCATGTGATGGATTTCGAGCCAATTCGAGTAGGCATCGACGGTAAGCAGGAAGGTGTGGCCTTTGGTTGGCCCCGCGAAGTCCAGGTGAATTCGGGACCAGGGTCCACGTGGTGTCTCCCATTCAGTAGGCATGGCTTTTGGTGGGGCGTTGCTGACTTCTTGGCATTTGGGACAAGCTTTGACCCACTGTTCGATTTGCTTGTCAATGCCCGGTCATCATGCGTAGCTTCGCGCAAGGGCTTTCATTCGCACGATGCCAGGGTGGCCATCATGCAAGGTTCTCAGCAGCACTTTCTGGAGTCGTTCTGGGATAACGACTCTATCGCCCCAGTTGACACAGCCTTTCTGGGAGAAGAGCTCGGTTTGTCGAGTCTTGAATGGTGTGAAGTCATCTGATAACTGGTCGAATGGCCATCCGCGTTCTACCCAGCCTAGGACTCGTGCTAGGGTGTGGTCACGTTTGGTTTCTCTCGCGATATCTCGGGCAGTTAGTGGCGGCGAGTTGAGTGCTTCGATTTGCAATATGGTTACCGTTGGTGCCGGATCATCAAGAGTCTCTGGAAGCGGTGCTCGGCTCAATGCGTCGGCGTGGGGAATGGCTTTCCCCGGGCAGTATTGCAGCCGATAGTTATAAGCAGCTAAGAATTCTGACCATTGGGTCATCCTAGAGGATAATATGTAGGGAGTCGACTTATCTCCGGCTATTATCCCCAATAATGGTTTGTGGTCAGTCACAATAGTAAAAGCCCAGCCATACACGTATTCATGGAATCTTTTCACAGCTGAGAAAATTGCAAGGGCTTCTTTATCAATTTGTCCATAGTTTCGCTCAGTTTTTGAAAGTGTCTTTGAGAAATATGCAACAGGGGCTTCGTTCCCATTAGCCAGTACGTGGCTCAAAATGGCACCGACCCCGAAAGGCGATGCATCACAAGTTATAACTAACGGCAAAGTTTCGTTATACTGCATGAGTACAGAGTCAGAAGTGAGCAGTTTTTTAACATTTCGGAACTCCTGTTCTTCACAGTAACCCCATAGCCAATTTGCTTTTTTATCTAACAACCAGTGTAACGGTTCAGCGACCGTTGCTTTGTGTGGCAAAAATACATTATAAAAATTGATGAGGCCTAGGAACGCCTGGAGATCGGCCTTGTTTTGTGGCTTGGGAGCGTTTTTTATCGCTTTTAGTTTACTTTCTGTAGGGTGAATGCCCTGGCTATCAATCAGGTACCCTAAAAAGTCAACACTGTCAGTACACAATTTACATTTGGTTTTTTTGACCTTAAGACCGGCCTCTTGGAATTTTTTTAGGACTAATTTTAACCGGTCCTGTAACATTTTTTTGTAGGGGCTGCAATTAATACATCGTCAAAATAGGGGACCACGCCCTTAACTCCTTGCAATAACCTTTCCATAAGGCTCTGAAAAATCCCCGGGGCTACACTAACTCCGAATTGCAGCCAGGTGCATTTAAAGGCACCTCGGTGTGTCACGATAGTTTGGACCTGTGCCGTTTTTTCATCTACTGGTAATTGCTGATATGCCTGAGCTAAATCTAATTTAGCGAAAACTTTCCCGCCCCCCAGGGAATGGAGGAGATGCTGTACCATCGGAACTGGATATGCGTTCTGCTGTAGGGCGTGGTTCAAAGTGGCCCGGTAGTCCCCACAAATTCGGATTGACCCGTCTGGCTTAATGGGTGTTACAATAGGGGTTTCCCAAGGGGAGTGATCGATGGGCTCTAACATCCCCTGAGCTATCAGTTTGTCGAGTTGTTCGTCGATTTTCGATTTTAAGGCAAACGGAACTCGACGGGGCTTTAGGCGAATGGGAGCTATTTTTGGATCGAGGCTGAATGAAATCGGGGTCCCCTTGTACTCGCCTAAGTTTTCTGCAAAGACGTCCCTGAACTCAAAGATAAGGTCTTCCTCCCAGTCACCGCTGCTGACTCAGTTTATGCCGGCCACTTCAATGCCGAGTGGCACGAACCATTGGAGGACTAATAGGCTAGGCCTATTTCTATCGATGACCGTTAAAGGTAAGTATGCTGTGTGCTTCTTGAAGGAGACTCGGACTCAGCAGGAACCGACGACGGGGATTCGATTCCCTTGGTAGTCCTTGAGGATGAGGCGTTGGGAGCGGAGATCTTGGCGTTGAATTGTGGGGATGAGTTGCTTGAGTGTCTTCCAGGACACCATCGAGAGGGACGATCCCGAGTCGACCTCCATGTGGCAAGGCTGGTTCTCGATGGCTACTGTGACTCGGATTTTCTTAGTGTCCAAGGCTGAGGCGTGACCGATAGTGATAGTATGCTGAGCCTCTTCTCTCTGCAAAGCTCGATTTCTGTAGGAGTGGTTTACTGGCTCTCGCCGTACAGGACGGTTTCCTGTCGATTGGCAATAGTTAGCCCCTTTTGAAGCCTGGCTGGGTCCTGGCAAGCTGTGGCAGACCCGTTCAATGTGGCCTCATTTTCTGCACTCATGGCAGAGTGCGTCGCGGAATTTGCATTCGGACCTGGCATGGTTGGCCAGCGCAAGGGCGTAAGGGCTTCGGGTGATAGTCCCGGTCGGACTGCAGTCGATGGACCCCTTCTTCGTCGCTGTCTGACGATGAAGAGAGGTCCTCGTGGTGCATCGTTGTAAGCTGTCCTTCCGACCTGGATAAAATGTCACTTGTCGGTGGTGGTACCAGAGCGCGGTTTCGGCATAGTTGTGCAGCCGACTTCCTGGTTGCATCTGGTGAAGTAGCATCGGCGATGGCGTCGGCAAGGCTGATGTCACCTTTTGCCATCCGCTTGCTTTGGACGCCTGGTGCATCTAGTCCCAGAACTATGCAATCTCTTAGTGCTTCTTCTAAATCGGCGAATCCGCAGAGGCCTCCCAGATTTTGGAGGTCTGCTATGAAGTCGGCCACGCTTTCTCCCTTTCGCTGGCTCCTCTGATAAAACTCGTGGCGTCTCACGAGCGTAGGCATGGTCGGGGCGTAGTGATCTCGTAGGAGAGGTTCGAGGTCATCCCAATCCATGGCCTTCACTTCTCGGGGTTTGCCTAGTGCTTTAGCCATCTTAAATACGGTTGGACTGCAATGCGTTAGGAACACCGCCAGTTTCTTTCCTGGTATAGCGTCCTTTAAGTTGTTGATTTCTAAGAACTTTTGAAAGCGATCCATGTAGGACTCCCAGTCCTCCTGTACTGGATCGAACAGAGCGGGTGGTATGATGCCGCCGGACATGGTTCTGTTGTTAGCGTCGTCTCTCACGTGCTCGGTGTTCTTCGAAGTTTCGTTGTTTCAGGTATCTCCAAATCCCATCCTCGTCGCCAGTGTTAAGTTTTGAGCATGGGTGAGAAAGAATGGAGACAAGCCTCTGAACGGTGAACTTCAGCTCTTTATTTACATTGTGACTTCCTCATTTCAATAGCAGTTAAACCCGCCTTATATAGGCAAACCCTGTAACTTTTAACCAATAACGAGCTAGGAGCACTAGCTCTTAGAACCAATAGGAACTCTCTGTTAAGGGCCAATCGGATTCCCCGGAATGGGCCAATCCGGTCCGGCCGCTTAACAGCCAAACAGAAGTGAAGGGCCAGAACCCTGCACTTACTCCAAGCTCACACTTTATTAATCTTTATGCATACACAACAGTGACCATATGACCACTTTGACTGTTCCAAGAAATAAAATTGGCCTGTAGGAATCTAACTTTTTACAAATACAAAATATACCTGGGGCATTTTATTTCAAAAGCAAAAGACCCTCAGATCCTCACACATCCCCAATTACATTCATATAACTTTGTTACCCTTCCAGCTTTCACCCAGAGCAGAATATCATTACTCTACTGGAAGGTCTCAAAATGACTATTTTGGGAAAATAAGACTTTAACTGCACCACTGAACAAGGCATCTCAACAAACAAAATAGGTTTGTAATACATTAAAAATTTAATTGATAAGGAGCCTGTATTACGTTTAGCAACCTATAGTATCTTCTTCCTTCCCCCTTCCAACTTCATACCAATTTAAATTCAACATCTAGGCACTCTTTGCCTCTGATGAAATGAGCTTTAGCTGACAAAGCTGATGTCTTTTAAGCAAAGTTGTCAGTTTGAAAAGGTGATACCAAATTCCTTCTGAATATCTAAAGAAATTCTTCCTTCTTTCCATCTCAGTGTTATTACTCCCCCCTCCACACATGTAAATATAAGGACAGGGTGAGCGAATATTTGGAACACCATTCATTTTCAAACTAAGAAACAATATATAGTGAGCAAATCTTTTGCATGACAAGTAAGATGTCACCTTAATAATCCAGTTTAAAATCAGACTGCATTAATCTGAGCATTTATAAGGGAAGAATATGATAAATTTAAAAGACCAGATCATGTTACTGAAGGAAATGCTAACATTCCTTTTGAGAACCAATTTGATATGGAGTTAAGGTGCTGGACTAGGTGTAGAGAGAATCTAGTCTTCGCTTAGGCATAGATGTCAGCTATAGACATGGGGCAAGTCATTCTGTCTCAAACTTCATCAGGTCCAGCCCTATAATAAGCTGGCCAAAAATTGAAAATCCCATGTCACATCATTCATGGATAGCTTTGCTCTAAGAACTAAGCAAGCATAACAAAAAACAAGTATATAAATGGAGGGCTTAGAAGAAATCGATTTGTAGGACACAATTCTAAAAACTAATCAATGAAGAAAAAAACTTTAGAGAAAAACTGAAGGTAAGGTGGAGTGAGATATGACATTCACTCACAGAACCCTATATTATGGCTTCAAAGGAACAACTTTGAAGTTTCTCTATGAAAAATTGCAGTGCCCCCTTCCAATTGGTAGAAGCTGTAATGTTTCCCTTCACTTCATCAGAAGTGGCTATAACATAGGAGCAATGATTGCATAAAAGACATTTCTGTCAAATGAAAGCAGTTAAACTAAGCAACTTTGTAATTTCGGTACCAAATCCAATTCACTACTCAGCTGAGTTCAGACACATGCAAATTATCTAACAGGGGCAAACTGATTGCAAATCAGTTTGAGCTCACAACTCAAACACTATATTTTTTATATTCTTATCAAATTGTGGCAAGAATACATATGTCCATTTTTAACTTACCTAGTGTTCCTCCCTGGCCATGACCAAAGTAATATAATCTATTTTGCTTTGTTTTCTGCAGAATGAATGCTATAGTTGCTGGGATATCATATATGGCCATTTCATGAAAACTGTTAACAAAGAGACACATGCACACAAACAAAAGTCAGTGATGATCCTGCTCACCTATCCTATCTTCTCTGGATCTTAGGACAGAATTGCAATTTCTCTCTACCTAAAGCCAGAGAAAGAGAAAGTCTAGTATAAGGCACTCTGGAAAGTGGAGATGTCAGTAAAAGCCAGGCATTCAGTCTATTCTATACCCCAATAAATGGCTTTGAAGCTAGGAGTCCTGCAACCAGAACAGAGAGGTCATCCTCACAGCAGTCTAAAATGTTCCTTGAATCTTGGCAGATCAACTGATGAAATATGTTGGGTTGTATCCAAGCCAAAAGATTGTGGCAGAAGAAGGAAACCAAAGCATTAATACTGGAGAAGCTAAAGACAAATTTTAGCTGTCTCATCCATGAGCTTGGATGAGACAAAGGCAACGTCATGGTGACACATCATATAAAAGGTGCTTACAATGGCACATGATTGTGTCTTGTTTGTGGGACATGGGAAATAGTACCTGCAATTTGATGAGGGACTAACACAATATCTGATCCTTTAAAGAACTGCTTTTTAAACATTGCCTGCATTCTTTTCCTTCTTTTGTGTCCTCTTTGGTAAATCCAGAGTGCCAAGATACTCCTTACTACTTCACTTATCCTAAATTCAACTTCTTATATTTTTAAAATAACTTCTTATTGCAAAGAACGATTTTAGAAAACTGTACTGTTTCTTTTATTCAGTGAATACCTGTGCAAATATTTTTAAGTTGTCATGGAAAATAATAGTTATTTACAAAAAGTCTCCTGTTCCTTTCTTTTATTGATTTTGGAATGGTCTTCATTCTAACTCATGAAAAAAGAGGGAAGCAAGAGTGAGAGAAAACCTCTGAAGCAGTAGGACATCAGCAAGCTAGTTTTAGTGGCATGATTTCTGATCCATCCTTTCAGCTGAAGTGGCTGTTATATTAGTTCAGTTCACAGATAACTCTCATTATTATTTCATTTATCTTGATTGTGAAAGAGAATGTTGCCCTAAAAACATTATACAGTAGATATTATTGTTGAAATACATTGTTGGAATGTATTTTGTGCAACAATTACATCCAACAGTAGATGACAGTGTTTATAGGTTTGCATCTATGTTATATCCTCTATGTCTTTTTGTTCTGAGAAAAGTTTCCTATTTTCTGTTTCCTCTTGCAGTAAAGCAGTAAAGCACATGGTGACTGTGCACTTTTTTTTTGTTCTGTAGAGCTAACAATTATAGAAACTTGATTGAAGGATAAGTTGGATTGATTTTCATCTAATTCTGCTACTTGGTTTCTCAGGGCAGCATCAGTGCAGCAAGTAGAATACAGGGGAAGATAAGAGTTTCTCTGTCCTTTAGTGTCATCCCAAAATAAACTTAAAATTTAGGATTAGTATAGCTTTGAAGGCTTTAACTTGGCATATTGTTTTTGAATAAGGACCAGCCTGGGATTTCACAGCTACCATGCTCCTGACTCAACCTATAAGTGAAGCAAATGTTCAATTTAGAATTTATTTCAGAGTCAACAGAAGAGGTTGGACTGCCTTTTGAGGAGCCAACCCCAATTTCTGTTGTAGCAAAATTACCAACTGCTGAAATTGTAAGAATCTTAGGAGATTACTTTTTTTCTTTTGAGATGGAGGAAGAAATTGGACAAGCAGGTTTTTATGTGGGAAGTCTGGTTGTAACATGATACATCTTTGTTGAAACATTTCAACTGGCTTCCAATTAAGATAGATTATATTTAAGCAGTGATGGATTAAGGGTGACTAGTGCCTAAGCATTGACAAATCTTGATGCCTTCCTCCTTTGTACATACTGTACAAATGAAGCCATATTCTCAACTTTGTGGTACCCCTCTGGGCCTGGTGCCCTACGCACATGCATAGGCTGCTTAGTGGTTAATACACCACTGCATTTAAGAGATATAATGCCATAAACACTCAATTCCATAAACATCCAGATATTGCTTTCACCTGCTTGGTTGTCAAAATAGGTAGGTGTAATATTTCTGGGTGTGACCAGAACTATAGAATGCTATTTTGAACTTAGTTGCAGGCATGCTTTTTCTGTGATGGCAACCACACTTTGGAATGCTCTGTCTTCTGAAGTTCCTTAGGCCTTTGTTAAGCACCTGCCATAGACTTTACTTCTTCAGTCAGGCTTAATGAACGTTAGATGAGTGCTTTTGAATTTCTTTTCCTTTTCCTTTCCCTTCTTCATTTTTTTTGATATATTTTTTATTGTTTACATATAAATATATTGAATCCAGTGTAATTGGCCATGGCATTCCAATGGCCATAAAACAGAAGTAAAAACAAAATAACATATGCAAATTTATATATACAAATTTTTATACAAAAATTTCTGACTATCATATGTTAACTCATCTTTTCTTTTCCTTTCTCTTCTTCATTTTTAATGTCTATGTTTCTATATTATTTTTAGCTTATCATGTTTATTATGAATTGCATATTTTCCAAATCACTATGTGGTGCTTTCCTACCGGGAGTATTGTAAAATGATGTCATAATAACTCCTTTGAACATATGATATACCCAAACTCCTTTAATTCTTGACAATTTTCATGTAAAATCTACATACAAATCTACATTTACACACAAAATCCAGTATATAATGTATATAATTTTGGAATGTATATAATTTTAAAAGCAAAATTAATTTCTAATACTGAAAACTTTGGTATTAGCTGTGCTACAAAAATCTCACATTCATACCATGCTATATATTGTTCATAATTCAATCAAATTTGTTCACATACCGGTAGATATATAAATATGTATCTCTTTAAAATTTACTATCCATTGTCCCTATGTATTATCTCTTGAATTTACCTGAATTCCCAGAATTCTTGCTGGTCAATTGAAAATTTCTGGTGTCTTCTAGACCACGTGGTCCCTCTGATATTTATTATCCAGACATCATAACCAGCATCTGATAGAAAAAACCCCAGACTGTTGCTGGGAAGATTTGCAATCCAACATCTCCCTTCAAACAGCAAACCATGTACTAATAAAACAACTGGCTTAGGCCCTGGGAAAGAAATCATGAGTTTATTACTAATTGTATATTAGCTATGTTGTGTATACAGTATATATCATTCCTGTTCATCAAATTGTTGAGAACAAAGGAGTAGTAGAAATACAGGAGCAGGATCTAATATCCTACATTCTATCTCACTCTGCTGCCACTATGCACACAAAAGGGTTAAAATTTGAATAACCAAAAACTTATCCACTAAATAAATAAACATCAAGCCTTCAATATTTTACTAGCTGTACTGAGTGGTGTATCTCTAATCCAAATATAAGGATTAACTGGATGTGTGCTAGTTGCAAATTAAATTGAAAATTCCCTACAGTAATTTTTCAATCATCCATTGATACTGCCCCATATTTCTGGAGAAGCCTATACAATACTTCTTAACAATTGTAAAAACATTTGAGTATTGTGAATTTCTGAGTTTGGTTGTTTGGTTGCAGATGTTTTATTATCCAACTAGGTAATATCATCAGTGCAAGTGGGTGTGGGCTTTGCTCCCTAATTATAAACAGTAGTTGCCTGCCTGGCAGAGATGTGATTTTCCCTTGGTAATTTCTTGATTAGAGTATTGGTTTCTGCTTGATTGTCTGTTGTTAATTGCTGCTAATCTGGGTGTTGATTGCGTGGTAAGCAATATGGATATACCTGTCAGATGAGCAAAAGGTTTTCCAGAAATAATTCTGTTTAACTTAAGATAATAGCCATCATCAGTCAGGACTTCATATTCTTCACTGGAATATCCCCAGTAATGGATAATTTGAGGCTGCAAATAAAATATTATCTTTGGCCAAAATCAGTTATATAATCACTATTGTTCATTAGATCAAGAACTCAGAAGTTTCTAGTTCCTATATTAGAATTATCAGTGCCAAACAAAGCCAACATCTTTGTGGCTTCACTTGTAATTTTAATGAGAGAACAATTCCAGAATAATTACAAGATAAAAAGGGAAGAAATGATGAATATTGGAAGTACCCTGTTTCTCCAACAATACAGCCTCCCCCAATAGGAAGTCCCAGCATGTTTTATAGGCATGAAATGAAATTAAGCCCCTCCCCCCAAATTAAGGCCTATATTAAAACATGCAAAATGGGGGGGAATGGGGCGGGGCTTGCTGTTAGGAAGTACTTTTGTTGCACACCCGGATATGGTGCTGCCCACATTGACCCCGATACAAAGTGCCCCACCAATGCCGAGATCAACATCCAAGCTGTCGCCACCCGCCCGCGCGAAGATGCAAGGGGGGGAATTAAGTCACCCACGAAAAGACAGCCTAGCTATTTTTTGGGGGCTCAAAAAAAAATAAGACCCGGCCTTATTATATGAGAAACACGGTATCAAAACTAGTCTTGCTCTAAACATTAGAATCTTCATATCTGCTTTACTCTATTACCATCAATCTGTGAAATTAGATATTTTATAGAATGCCTTGAAAATATATAGCCAGGGGTCCCCAAATCTATAGCTGCAGGTCAGTACCTGGTTGTGGCCTGTTGGGAACTGGGCCATGGAAGTGGCAGACGAGCATGTGCATATGTGTGCAGTAGATTCATTTGCACGAGCAGTGGGCAAGTAGTGTTCCATTTGTGCTAGTAGTAGATATGCATGCCTGCCGCTTGCAAAATGGAGCTGCATTGCCATGTTCCCTTGCCTACAGCTCACATGGAACCATCTGCTCTCCCCTTGCCAGTTTGCAAAGCCAGAAAGGTTGGGGAATGCTGATCTATAGAATGCCAAAAATGGGATATTGGAGTACGAAATGCTTAATATTTCATACATTTCCTAGGCATTCCCTAGGCATTCTATGCAATGCCAAAAGGCAAACTGACAAAGTATAAAATACTACTAAAATGCCATTTTAGCCTTCCTTGTTGCAATAGGTAGGTCAATAGTGATCTTTTTCTCTTGTTTTTTTTTTTAGTAAGAAAGTCCTAAGCTTTATTTCACATTTCTTCCTTCATTTTCATATATGTCTTTTCAATAAAGAGTTAGCCTTCTCTGCTGCTGATCCCTTTTTGTGGACATCTTGCTCCCAGAGTTGAGGAAATCCCCCCACATTTTTAGGCCTTCCGCAAAGGAATCAAAATTTGGTTCTGTAGCCTTGCAATTATGGGGCTGGCTAGTCCCTTGAAAGCCCCATCCCACCTATAATAATTGAACACTAAATGGTCATTTTAGAATTTCCCCCCCCTTTTAATGTTTAATTGTCATTATTCTATAAATCTGAAATTTTTAACCTTAATTTCATTTTTAATTTCTAATGTTATTTTTATACATTGTTTTATTTCTTGGTTATATTATGATATATTGTACACTGCCCAGAGCACTTCTTTAAGGAAGATGAATGGTTTAGAAATATGAATTATAACTAAATAAATAAGTGAAATTTTAAGCATGATTGTAATGTGTGAATCCAATGTTCTGTTTTCAAAGGCATCCAGATAAGCAACTTACAATTGTCATGAATTCTTGAGGATTCAAATGGCTTACAGATCCTTCTGAATTTTCAGTCTGCTGGATTAAGCATGCCATTACCAGAAACAGCCACATCCTAGCTCTGTATAGATTAATAACAGAAAAAAATATTGAAACGCTTGAAAAATATTAGATTGATAAGAGTTGTTGGATCCCATTCATCTGAGCCCATCATGGTGGACAATTGACAGTATTTTTTGGGGGGGAGAAGGAGGTTACCACATTCCAGATGTGCATATCTTGTTTTCCAAATTACAATTATTGTAATTGTAGTAGTGCACTTTTGAAGTAAATAATTGGTTTCTATTACATACAGTAGCCTAACTGAACAAATTATTATTGTATATTTAGAGGCCATATTTTTTTTGTATATAGCTTTTTGGTTTGTTCCCTTCTGTAGCTCCTTTTTATCCTCCTTCCCAAACATTTCAGTCTTTTCCACCAGCCAGTCGTTTGCCATATCACTTTTTCTGATCTTACTAACTCCTTGCTGAGATCCTAAGCAACTTAACTAATCATCTTCTTCCAAAGCTCCATTCCAACTCTTCCTTGATTCCTATAACATTGCCAATCCTCACAGCACAAATATAACACTAACCAGCCTGACATTTTACATATTTCCTCTAAAAGACAAAACTGCCCACAGATTATCTGAGGAAACAATCTCCTTTCTGGCTCTTTCCAAGGAGTGGTAGATACAGATAAAGATCCATAATCTTTTTTTTTTTCTTTTTCCTTTACTATAATCCTTTCTTTTCAGATTTTTGTTGTATTATTTTGCCGCACTTTCTAATTTTCTTCTTCTTCTTCTTCTTCTTCTTCTTCTTCTTCTTCTTCTTCTTCTTCTTCTTCTTCTTCTTCTTCTTCTTCTTCTTCTTCTTCTTCTTCTTCTTCTTCTTCTTCTTCTTCTTCTTCTTCTTCTTCTTCTTCTTTTTATTTTCTTATTATTTTACCACCACCACCACCACCCAAAAAAATGCTTAATCTTAAACAAATGTTAACAACAGGACCAACACCATCTCACCTTGCTGTAACCTTGTCCAGCACAGAATAAAAAGACAAGGTTTCAACTGAGCACTCAGAGCTGCCATCTTGACTTTTTTTAAAAAAAATCCCCTCCTAAGAACACTTCTGGTCACCCCCTTCCATATGTATTGCATTATATCCCCAGCCAGCATTAATAATCACATCTGTTCTTTTCAAATAAATAATCTAAGTATAAATATCATTTAAGTGTAATTTCATGGAGGTGGGGGAGACATGTCATACTTACCAACAAAAAAACAATGGTAATCTTTGTTTAAAGGGGGGGAAATAGAAAGAAGACAGGGAGAATAACCTCCTTTGCTTTAGATGTTCCTCAAAATAACTGAAAAAGAGAGAGGGAAAATGATGCTTCTCCCCAAAACACATCAAAACATTTTTAACTAGAGAAGGAAGCTCCTTCTGTTTGGCAATACATTTACTCCCGGTGCTTTACACCCTTAATACTCCACCAGCATAATTACTCTGGTTTATAATTATAATTAGTCAAAATGATTTCACAAATGGCAAGAATAATTGACTAATATATATTTCCCACAGATCCTATCATTAAGTGAATAGTTAAAACTCTATTACACCAGATTTACAAAATCACTAACAAAGGTTTTTTTTTTTTTTTACAGCCTCAGTTGAAATCTTCTGTACATTTTAATTTTTAAGAAAAAGCTTGGCCTAAATTGTAGATAGCTAACATCAGGACATTACTGCAACATTTTATGCATCTGTAGGCCTCACTAGTCTAAAAATAATGAAAAATGACGAAATAATCCATTCTTCCCCATATTGAACAATTTCCTTGTGTAAGGAAGGAGAGAGGAAAGAAAATCACTTGTAAGATGTTGCACAATTTTTTAGGAGGAAATAGATATGAAGGCTATTTCCCCCAAAGCAAGATACTTAACACTGCTATTTGAAACATATTTTATTTAACATGGAGCTGGCTTGATTGAGGATAGATTTTTGCAAACTGAATTAGTTTAGACAGCTTTAAGTCAGAAACAGGGCTCCAACTACAGGCCTAAGTGGCCCATCAACTTGGACTATGCAGCCAGTCAAGGATTAATCTTGGCTTTCTCCTGCAGGAAGAATAAATAGTACCAAGCCTGGAGGTTTTGCTCTCTTGACAGATGGGCTAAAAAGGCAACACCCACGGAAGTGAAGTTTATTCAAGATTTTTAGAGATTCCTATCTAACTACGATAGGAGGAACAGTCCTTCTCTGCCCACTTTCCAAGCTTTGCCCCTCCTTGCTGCATTCCAGGGAGGGAAGGCCCATGGAAAATTAGAGAAGACAGGCTATGCCTTCTTCTTTTAAGCGGTGTCACAGAAGTAAAATTTCTAAATATTAGTTTGTTACCCAGCAGCCATCTGAATTCATCTGAATGAAGACAACAATAGGAAAGCAACCAGTATTTTATGGTACCATTGAAAACATAAACATTTGATTAAATGGGGTGTTAAAGGGGTGTTTAAATGGGGTGTTTGGTTGTTCCATTTTGACCTTTTTATTTACATTAAGAGCAGCAAAATAGAAGTGGAAAATAGGACTCTTCTCTATACTCTACTTTGAATGATACAGTTCGGTGAATGAGAACGATGAATCCACATCAGCCAAAAATCCCAATATTAAGGAGACAATTTTGTGAGAGGATGGTTTATAGCTAAAATGGTGAGGAAAAATAAAATACTCAAAGAAAATTCTGCAACGTGGTTTTCAGGCTTTGTGGAATAAGAGAAAAATATCTTCCTTTTTTTCAGGGGGGAAAAACAATAGCCTTAGTAACAGCAGCAACATGTTCTATGTTATTAAATGTTCAGAGCTGTTTTTGAAATGCTAATAATGGAATGTAAATGTGAAACTGTCTTCAAATCAAGCCCCATGGAACCATTAAGGAACCATATATTGAGAAAAGGCCTTTGACATGCCTTCAGCATAGAGTTTGTGTATGTACCGGTATGTACTGCTGTTGTTGTCTGACATGTGTTGAGCCCTGTCTGGTGCCCGGGGACAAACCTGTCATTGTTTAGATAGAACATCTGTTTTCATAGCATTTTTGACCCTTTCACCCTGAGAAACCAGACCCCATTTTGTAACGTTCTGGAGTAACAGAAACATTTAGAAGAATCCAGCTTAGTCTGTGACACATGTTCTTCTGAAGACAAAAATCTATATCCCATACATAGAATTGCTGTTTCACTGTTCTGTCAAGCTACACACATAGGGTAATGGGTAGTGAGGACAGAACAGACCTTCGTTAATTTATTTTAATTATCTTACTTTTTTTAAAAAATGTTTTGTTTTCCCTCTTCAGTTTAGCCTAATCGTTTCACATTCATCTGCTTAGCAAAGTTGATCCTGTTTAGCTTTTAATTGTAGAAAAGCTTCAATGGGTGGTACTACATGCTTGAAAATGCAGAATATATTCAATTCTACTGTATTATACAGTCTGAGGATAAATAATTGTTAGGGATACGCCCTAGCAGAATCTGCATGGCAGTCAGGCAGGCAGACAAATATGTGAGATAAACGTTTTTGTAGCTGTTAAGTTCTGCGCATGGGTGCAAGGAACGGAGACGAGGCAGTGAACAGTGAACTTCAACTCTTTATTAACCATCGTGAACAGAGCAAAAACCAGGGGCAGCAGCAGCCCTTTTATAGGGCAGGCTGCTGACCTATTAACCAATGAGAACATGGAAGTATTAAACCCTTGAACCAATTAGAGTGGCTCGTTAACAGCCAATCAGATTCTCCAGAACGGACCAATCCGATATCGTATGATCAGCCAATCAGAAGTGCAAGATTAGAACCCTGCTTTTTCTTTAAGCTTTGATAAAACTTTAAGCACATTTATTAGTTCATTAGTTACATTAGTTACTTCCCCCCGGGTTCCGTTTGAGGGGTGCGGTGACATAATCCCTAAGATATGTGGGTTGTTTTAACTGTCTATTAGATTTGCGCTGTCCCACCGGTTCCCGTCTGCAGTCCAGCTTTAGTGGGACGTTTTTGGACATATCTGGTACTGGCGGTTCCGCATTCTCACTGGACGACTCAATGCCGCTAGTTCTGTCATTGTTGTTGTCCTCCGATCTTAGCGGGCTAGCCTCCGTTGAGGTATTCCTCTGTGGTGAGGTCACACCCCTCTCTGATTCTTCTTCATTACTCATGCCCGATTGCTGACTTCCTTCACTTCTGCTCTCCACCATCGCGAATTCGGTTTCTTCAACATTCCCTCCCCCCTCAGTTTGGGAGTCCCAGGAGTCACAGGAACTGGGTTGTAGCCTAGAGCGAAACTGATCTATATGGCATTTCAATATTTTTCCGTTGCAGCTTTGCACACGGTACGATCTGGGCCCAGTGGTTTGAATTACAGTTGCTTCAATCCATAATGGTTCGCCAGAAAGGTTTTTAGCGAAAACTAAGTCACCTACCTTGAACTCGTGGCATTTTCCGCTGGATCCGCAGGGTTTCTCTGGCTCGTAGGAAGGGTGAAGCCGGTCGAGGTGGGAACGACCCATCAATAGGTCAGCTGGCGTTTTGTTGGTGACGCTGTGCGGAGTGATGTGTTGGAGTAGGAGTATTCTGTTTATTTTTTCATCAATGTCCCCATAGTCCATTTTATGGAGAGTTTTTTTAACAAATTGTACCATGCACTCGGCCCTGCTGTTAGCCGCAGGGTGCCCTGGCAAAGTTAGCGCATGGCGGAAGCCCCAATCCGCTAAGTATTGTTCAAATGCCAGGGCGGTGAACTGGGGTCCGTTGTTGGAGACCAGAATGTCTGGCAGTCCGTGCATTGCGAATAGCCTGTTCAATTTTTGGATGACGGACTCGGTTGTAGTATTCTTCATTTCGTGGATCTTGAGCCAGTTGGAATAGGCATCCACTGTTAGGAGGAATGTATGTCCTTTAGTAGGTCCCACAAAATCAACGTGGATGCGGGACCACGGCCCCCGGGGGGTTTCCCATTCTGTTGGAGTTGCTCTAGGTGGGGCACTGCTGACTTCTTGGCACTTTAAGCAAGTCTTTACCCAGGCTTCGATTTGTTTGTCGATGACCGGCCACCACGCGTAGCTTCGTGCGAGCGCTTTCATACGCACGATGCCGGGGTGACCGTCATGCAATGTTTTCAATACTGCTCGTTGTAACCACTCTGGGACAACAACTCTATCTCCCCATAGGATGCAGCCTTTTTGCAAAAACAGTTCTGTTTGCCAGTTTCTGAAAGGGGTGAAATCGTCAGAGGTTTGTTCTATTGGCCATCCTCTTTCGACCCAGCTAAGAACTCGCACTAAGACAGGCTTTCGTTTTGTTTCAATTGCAATGTTTCTGGCTGTTAGCAGTGGTGCCTGTAGCGTTTCAATCTGGAGTGTCATAAGGGTTGGAGCTGGGTCGTCGACAATTTCTGGAAGTAGGGCATGGCTCAATGCATCAGCGTGGGGAATGGCCACCACCCCGGGCGGTGTTGTAATTTATAGTTGTACGCAGCTAAAAACTCCAACCAGCGAATCATTCTAGGTGACAATATATAGGGGGTTGGCTTGTCTCCCGCTATAATCCCTAACAAAGGTTTGTGGTCAGTAACAATCGTAAAAACTCATCCATACACATATTCATGAAACCGTTTCACAGCAGATACAACAGCAAGAGCCTCTTTGTTGATCTGGCTATAATTACGTTCAGCCTTTGATAAGGTCCTTGAAAAATAGACAATAGGCAGGGTTTCGCGATCCTGCTGCGATCCCTGCTGCACTAGCCGTTTTGGTGCCTCCGATCCGGACGGGTTTGGAGGCTAAGGCTGCCTTGCAGAGGCAGCCGAATATAGGGGGAGCTGGTGAGGGGTTTGGGGGTGTTGCAGACCTCCTCCCCAGCTGGCAAAACCCCCTTTTCTCAAGGCGGTCGAGCGGCGGTCTGCAATGGCCGCCACAAAGAAGCCGGCAGCTGGATAAGACTGAGCAGGAGGAAGAGGGGAGAAAGTTTACAAGAGAAAGTTTTTTGGCTGATCTTTAAGAGGCGTTTAATCCTGAGAACTATGACCTTTTGAAAAATACTTTGTTTCCAGAGGAGGATTTCAAGCGGCAAAATTGAGGTGCTGAAAGGAAAGTTTACTCTCCTTCCCTATGGAATCAAGAAATGGCCATTGAGAAACCTGTTGTTTTTTATAAAAAGTAAAACTTGGCTTCTTGTTATAAGTGGGAAGGGAGAGACAAAAAAAATATTAAGATCTTGCTGGAGGAGATGCCTTGAAGATCTTGAGACTAGAAATTGATTGCAACAAGGCTGTAAAATACAGATTGGGCTTTTTTTCTTTTCCCTTTTACTGATACCACCCCAGGAAGAGAAAGCGAGAACTTTGTGCGTTGTTTGGACTGATTGATGTCTCTGGGACTTTGAGGAATTGTTTTAACTTTTGAAACATTTTGGTTGCTCTCAGAAGAACAAAGATTGGCTTTATCTGACGATGAACTTAGAAAGGAATAGCAAGAAAGTAAGGACGCTGTGAAAGAAGCTTTCTTTTCTTTAGAAATGGCGCTTGCTATTTATCAGCAAACACAACAACAGATGGAGGAAATAGAAGGAGAAGAAGAAAAAGAAGAAGAAGACGCCATCTTCAGTGAATCTAAAAAATTAATTAAGAGAGAAAGGAGAAACAAAGGAAGGAAAATGAAGGACTTAAGTCTTAAAAAAACACTTAACAAAGGAAAAAATAAGATGCAAAACCAACTTAATGATACTGAGCAAAAGGAGAAAGGATTACAACAGAGAGGGAAAGCTAAAAAGGCGGAGGTTAGTAGAGGGGGGGGGTAAAAAGGCCAGGGGGGATAAGAAAGGAAGGGAAAAGGGAGGGAAAAGCCACAAAGGTATGAAACAAGATGGGAAAAAAGGATTTTTTTTTAGGGATAAATTTCTTTAAGGTATAATTTCTTTAAAATAAATAATTTTATTTTTCTTTAAATATAATAATATAATATAATATAATATAATATAATATAATATAATATAATATAATTTTTCTTTAAATTTAATATAATTTCTTTAAAATAAATTTCTTTAAGGTATAATTTTTTTAAAAAAGAAGATTCCGCAAGGTACATAAGATGGTACTATGTATTAGAAATAGAAAACTAGAATGTTATAACAATTAATAAAAGATTAAAATATTGAAATGTTTAGTAATGACAGATTTTAAAATTTAATAAAATTGTAGCACTTGTTTTTTGAAATAGACAATCGGAATATTATAAGATTTAATATTTAGATTTATTATCTAATTATATTCATTATTATGAATTTATTATTTTTTCTCTTTAAAGGTTAGTAGGTAGAATGTACTAAGCAGAATCAGATTGGGTATCAGGCGTTATTTTAAATATTAATTTAGTGGGAGGATAGAAAGGCAACATACTCTGATCAGTGATTTCAGGAGAAATTCTTTTATTTTTCTTACTATAGGGAATGAGATAAATGGATAATTTGGAAAGAATGGACAAAAAATACAAATACAATGATTTAAATTAAAATGAATTAAATAAAATAGAAATAAGAAGAATGAAAAGTGGGGAGAAGTTATATAGAAGATATAGAATGGTAAATAAGATAGGTAATGGTATATAAGATGAGCACGAATTTAATTGAAGTCCATACAAAGAGAGGTAATCTGCGGCCAAGCTACTTTCTTAAAAGAAGTTTTATATTTTTGTGTTTTGTGTATCTATGTTTTGTTTGAGAATTAATAAAACCTCGGAGGAATGTTGGATGAGAATAATGGTAATCAAGTCAGAGAGGAATGAAGATGATGACTATAAACTGGATAAATATAGAAAATAATAATAGTAACAATGAAATTGAATACGAAAAGAGAAATAATGAGAAATTTGTTAAGAGATATCTATATGTCTATATTGAAATGGTGTAAAACAGAATTATGTTGCATAAAATAATACTCGACTTGTAAAATTAATAATGGAAAGAGGTTTTATGTATTTAATGGTTAATGATGGTTTGTTTATCTTTAAAATCAATAAAATTTGTTCAAAAAAAAAAACGCAATAGGGGCCTCACTACCATTTGGTAACACATGACTCAAAATGGCTCCTACTCCAAACGGTGACGCGTCACATGTAATTGTTAGAGGCAGAGTCTCGTTATACTGCATTAAAACAGCATCCGAGGTTAGTAAGTTTTTCACTTGTCGGAATGGGTGCTCCTCACGGTGTCCCCAGACCCAGGTTGCTTTTTTGTCGAGAAGTCCTTGTAGGGGCTCAGCTACGGTCACTTTCTGGGGCAAGAAGATGTTGTAAAAGTTAATGAGCCCCAGGAAAGCTTGGAGATCAGTTCTATTTCTGGGTCTTGGAGCGTTTTTTATTGCTCTCAGCTTGCTGTTAGTGGGATGGATGCCCTGTTTGTCGATTAGGTACCCCAGGAACTCTACTTTGTCTTTACACAGTTGACATTTATTTTTTTTAACCTTAAGGCCAGAGTCTTTAAATTTCTGGAGAACCATTTTAAGCCGCTTTTCTAGTATTTCTCTATTCGGGGCAGCAATTAAAACGTCATCAAAGTATGGCACAACCCCCTTGATCCCTTGCAAGAGTCTCTCCATCAGACTTTGAAAAATCCCTGGGGCTATGCTCACTCCGAATTGGAGTCGGTTGCACTTAAAGGCGCCTCGATGCGTAACGATCATCTGTGCCTCTGCGGTTTTTTTATCTACAGGCAGTTGTTGGTAAGCCTGTGCTAAATCTAATTTAGTGAAGACTTTTCCGCCCCCCAGGGAATGGAGAAGGTATTGTACCACCAGTACCGGGTAAGCGTTCTGTTGAAGAGCGTGATTCAGGGTAGCCCAGTAGTCCCCACAAATCCTTATTGATCCATCCGGTTTGATGGGTGTTACAATTGGGGTTTCCCAACGAGCATGGTCCGTTGGTTCTAAAACACCCTGGGCTATTAATTTATTGAGCTGCTCGTCAATTTTTGGTTTAAGGGCAAAAGGTACCCGACAAGGCTTAAGGCGGATGGGGCTACTTCAGGGTTAAGGTTAAATGATATCGGGGTCCCCTTGTACTCGCCTAGTTTGTCTGCGAAAACATCCTGGAATTCCTGGATGAGGGCCTCCTCCCAGTCGTTGCTTCTGGTTTGGTGAATGCCGGCTACCTCTATCCCAAGTGGGGCGAACCATTGAAGGCCTAACAAGCTAGGCCGGTCACGGTCAATGACGGTCAGTGGTAATGACGCAGTGCGATTTTTGAATGATACTTGGACTTGGCTGGATCCAACGACCGGAATTCGGTTCCCCTGATAATCTTTGAGTATGATTCTTTGGGCTCTGAGGTCTTGATGCCGGATGGCAGGGATCAATTGTTTAAGAGCCTTCCAGGAAATCATTGAGAGGGACGATCCTGAATCGACTTCCATCACACAAGGCTGGTTTTCGATGGCGACCTTTACTCGGATCTTCTTTGCGTCTAGAGATGAGGCGTGACCAATTGTAATGGTTTGGTGTGCCTCTTCTCTCCTCAATAAAATGGCTGCTGTTTTATTTCTGTAGGAGTGGTTGTTCCATTGGTGGTTCAATTGTTCCCGACTCACAGGGCGATTCTCTGTGGTCTGGCAGTAGTTGTTTCCCCTCTGAAATGGGCTGGATCCCTGCTTGCTTTTACAGACCTTCCCAATGTGGCCTCTTTTCCCACAGAAATGGCAGAGTGTGTCGAGGAATTTGCAGTCTGATCACAGGTGGTTTGCCCCACAACCCGCGCATTGGTGTGGTAGTCTTTGATTCCGTTGATGGCATTGGTCACGTTCAGACCGGAGCTGGTTGACCTCCTCCTCATCACTTTCTGATAGCGATTCGAGGTCCTCGTGGTGGGTCGCTGTTGTGTGCTCTCTAGGTGAGGTGAGGTATCGCTAGCGAGTTGATGGAGCGGTGCATTGGTGCGGCGCATTCGGGCGGCCGACTTCCTGGTTGCTTCTGCTGCAGTAGCGTCCTTGATGACATCAGCAAGGTTGATGTCCCCTTTTGCCATGATCTTGCTCTGTACCGTCTGGTCATCTAATCCCAGAATTATTCGATCTCTCAGAGCTTCTTTGAGGTCTGTAAACCCACAGAGGCCTCCCAGGTTCTGGAGATCCACGATGAAATCTGCAACGCACTCTCCTTTCTGCTGGTCCCTCTGGTAAAATTCATGTCTTCGGACAAGCGTTGGTACGGCGGGTGCATAGTGGGCCCGTAGAAGGGGCTTGAGGACGTCCCAGTCCATGGTTTTCACCTCAGCCAGTTTCGCTAGTGCCTTGGCCATCTGAAAGACGGCAGGCCCGCAATGGGTCAGGAATACTGCTCGCTTTTTCCCCGTAGTGGCATCCTTCAAGTTGTTGGTCTCGAGAAACATCTGGAACCAGTCTATGTACGCATCCCAGTCTTCTTGTGCCGGGTCAAATGGAGCGGGTGGTATGGCGCCTCCGGACATGGTTCTGTTGTCGATGTGCCTTCAGCCAAGTGCTCTGTTTGGTGCTCTGTAGTGTCCAGTCAGCTCTGATGTCTCCACATCCCATCTTCATCGCCAGTGTTAAGTTCTGCGCATGGGTGCAAGGAACGGAGATGAGGCAGTGAACAGTGAACTTCAACTCTTTATTAACCATCGTGAACAGAGCAAAAACCGGGGGCAGCAGCAGCCCTTTTATAGGGCAGGCTGCTGACCTATTAACCAATGAGAACATGGAAGTATTAAACCCTTGAACCAATGAGAGTGGCTCGTTAACAGCCAATCAGATTCTCCAGAACGGACCAATCTGATATCGCTATGATCGGCCAATCAGAAGTGCAGGATTAGAACCCTGCTTTTTCTTTAAACTTTGATAAAACTTTATTTAAGCACATTTATTAGTTCATAACAGTAGCTTACACTCAGTAAAACAGATACACTGTGATAGTTAAATAGTTTATTCCAGTAAGATTTTTAGCCTAGTTAAACAGTCCATATATCATTCACTAGTTCAGTCCGTTTGGGAATTATTCAGTTGCAAAGTCCAGTGTCAAAAAAGAGGTCAGTAGTGGTTTCCGGTTTCGCGTGGCTTTGGGGCAGCAGGAATTCGCGACAGCTCGTGATTCCTGCTGTGCTAGCCATCGAGGTACCCCCGATCCAGATGGGTCAGGGGGATATGGCTGCCCTGTAGGGACAGCTGAAGAGAGAGGGGAGTCGGATAGGGGGGTGGGGGTGTCGCAGACCCCCCCTTCTCCGGAAAAACCCCTTTTTCCTAAGGCGGTGGAGCGGCGGTCAGCAATGGCTGCCACGAAGAAGCCAGCAACCAGGTAAGATTGCGCTGGAGGAGAAGAGTGAAAGTGATGTCTGAGCCGGGTCAAGTAACATCCTATAAATTGCCTGGAACTGAGCTGTTTGAATTGCTGGAGGATACATTGTATCCCTAAGAAGAGCGAAAGCGGCGGAGAAGCTGTTAAAGGGAACTTTTTTTTTTTCTTCACTCTCCCACCCCATGGAAACAGCAGAAATGTTTGGATATATTGGACATTGAAAGTGAATTGTTTTGAGAGTTGAAGCTAAGGGACAAAAGGATTTTTGGACATTGAAAAATTTAAGAAATTGGAAAACCCTTGTTGGAGGTATGGATTTCTGATTATTTAAAATTGATATTGCAAGTGGGAAGGGAGAGGAGAAAAAATTGGAGCAGAAGCTGAAAAAGGAGGAGATTGCCTAGAATCCCAAAGAAAGATATATGGTAATTGGACCTCTTTGATTAAACATTAACCCCAGAAAGAGAAAGAGAAGAAGGAAGAAAAGTATTAACTTTTGGAACTTTTTTTTTGAATTGTTTTTGATTAAAAATACTTGTGGTTGTTTTGGGAAAAGTTTCTCTTTTCATAATGGCATCGCTTGTGGATGAACTAAAGACTGAATATCAAAAATATAAAAAGGAAGATACTTTGGGCGCTTTGTTTCAATTCTTAGAAATGGCGTTATGTACTTATGAAAAGTTGATTACGCAGCAGAAAGACTGGGACAAAGAAGAAGAGGAAGAAGAAGCCATCTTTGATGAACAATGGGTTCTTTCCGGGGAGGAGGAGAAAAAGGATAAGAAAAAGGGGATTTTAAGAATTATAAAAACAACCAAAGAAGAGAAAAAGGAGTGAAAAGGTGGAGGCAAGGTTAGAAAGCAAAGGAAAAGGAGTAAGAAAAGGGAGGAGGAAAAACAAAGGGGTAAAAAGGGCAAGGAGAAGAATCAGCAAGAGGGAAAGGGGGGGAGGAGAAGCCTCAATGGGGGGAAGCAAGATCTAAAGAAAAAAAGTTTATTTAGAGACAATGGGTGAATTTAATTTAGGATAAAAGAGGGATTCTGGAGGGTACATAAGATTGTGTTTTTATGTGTATTTAGAGTATAAAATTCATTATGTAATTTTAGAATCTTTTAAACAGAATCCCAAGAAAAATTGTTATACGAAGTACTTTTAAGTTAGGGTAATGAGTTATAGACGTTACTCCAATTGGTGTATAGGAGAAGTATAGTAAAAGAAAAAAGATGAATGGACAGTTGGAAATAGAACAGACAAAGAATGTTATTGAAAATGATAATAAGATATGAAAGGATATGTAAAGGTTTTGTTATGGTTTTTTTTTTTTTGGATTTTGTATATTGATAAAAGGCAATAAAATTTTAATTAACAAGAAATAATTTGGATGAAAAGGAGAAGTAGGGATAAGATATGAAGTTAAATAGATAAAGTATTGATACTATAATTTGGAATTGTTATGTTCTATTGGTTTTTTATTATTATTTTTTCCTAGAAAAGAATTTATAAGCTGTTATGCCTTGATTCTTTGTGCATTTTTTTTATAAAATTGATAAAAATGGTTTATATATATATATAAAAAAAGAAAATGATAATAAGATATGGAAGGATATACAAAGTGAATATGATGTTTGAATTTGTGTCTGTGTGAAGAGTTTTAACCCGGGATCAGACAACCTTCAGAAAAGATCTTTTAGTTTTGTTTATGTTTTGTGTTTTGTATGTTTGTGTATTGTGTTTTCTGTAAAATTAATAAAATTTGTTTAAACAAAAAAAAAAAAAAGAGGTCAGTAAACTTACAAATATCAGTCCAGTAATATATCTCCTTCGCAGTAGAGATATAAAGAAATCAAACCTCCTTTCTTTCTTCAGCAACAGGGAACATGCAGTTAGCAAACCATCAATCCATCATAGTCAGCAAGCAATCCAGTAAGCCAGCAATCAATCAAGTTCTCTTGCTCCGTCTTATGGTGGTTTTACAGCCGCACCCAAAATTACATGCTTTGCTGTTTAAAGTGACACACACATAAACTTACTATCATAGTTTATATATATTATTTTACCCAAACTACGTTAGATAACCTTGTTATTCCTAGCAATAATCCTATAAAGTGTGAAAACCCTTAAAAAGCACAAAACATGACTACTTATATGTTATTTCTGGGTATTATATGTGATTCACATGTGAATTCTAAATTTTCTATATGGGGGGAAGAGGTAAATCTCTACTTCTAAATTGGAACAACTAAAGATGCTTTTGGCTACATCAGCAAAGAGCTGGCATTATGACTGAGATCATCCTGAAGACATGTCCCTCAAAAAGAAGTGTCATCCTGCAGCAAGCAGGTTGCAAATAGTAAGTTGTTTAGGAGGAGATACCATTAGCCAGTATTAGACAAAACTATCCCTGCTCCATATCACCCACACAAATTTAGTCCCCTACACTAAAAAATATTTAGGTTCGATAGTAACTGAATTACCATACCTGATTTGAAAAATGTGGACAGATGGCTATACTGTATAGAGTTTTCTTTTTTTGTAAAACAAATTTTATTCAATTTTTCATATAAAAACAAAAAGCTCTTTTTAGTGGACAACATATTTCCGGGTCATCACTTTTACATACGAATATGACAATAGTGATACATTCATATATGCATACTTAATTCTATTATTACCTTTTCCATTCCAAACTTTCAGAAAGGAGAGAAACAAGCAAATTAATCCTAGTCTCTTACGTTAATCTCAATCAAAACATCTTTTCATTTCATTTCAATTATTTCAAATATAATCCTTTAATATTTATTTTAAAAATAAAAATAAACAATATATGTATGCCTAATAATAATAGTTACGAATGTCTCTCCTTCCTTTTAATGGTTTATATTAATTTATTAATTTAAGTAGTTCTTTAATTGTCATATTCTGTTTCCATCACACATTCTTTTTATAGATTCTAGATTAATACAAGTTTTAACACAAAAGAAAAAAAAACAAGTATAGGTTTCCCCCCTTTTACTGCTTTGAATGTGACACCTCAGTGGTTAAAATATACCTTTATTTCCTCATCTTAATTCCCAATAAACCATTATTTTTAAGTAGTTACAATAATAATCATTACATCTTTTCATTTGGATTCCGCAACATGTTTTCCCCCCTTAATTTTATTTCTAATTTCAAAAAAGTGAAAGGGAAAAAATTGACTATTCAATTTCTGGTCACCGATATTGACCTCATTTTTAAACATCTTCACATTCATTTCAATTATTACAATTTCTTCAATAAACCTTAACTTTTCTTTTAAGAATAAAAAATAAAAATGTATATTCATCCAATAAGAGTTATCAGCATCTATCCCTCCTTTAATAATCTATATTACCCTATTTTCTAAATATTTTTAATTGCAGATATATTCTTGTTGCCCCTTGTCACCCTGCAGAATCCCCTTTTTAATTTATCAATCATTATCTCTGAAAAAATGATTTCTTTTCATCATTTTACTATTTCCGTATTTCTTTATTTCATGCACTTGTTTCTTCCTGCTTCTCCTCCCCCTCTTTTCCCCATATCTTTTCTCATTCCAATTTATATCCCTCTCTTTCTTAATATCTTCCTTTCCCCCTTTTTGCTGGATCTTTCCACCTCTCCTGATTTCACAGGTATTCCCCTTTTTAATTACCTTCTTAAATCTCAACTTTTAAGCCTTCCTTCTTCCTCCTCGTCTTTGTCGTGTTCTTTGTGTTAATTGTCTATTTAAAATGTCTTCTCCTTGAATTGACTCCTCCTCCTCTGAAGTTTTTTCTTCTTGTTCTTTAGTCACCATTTCCATTTCTTCTAACACAGAGCAAAATGATTCGCCTCTTTCCTGTAGTAATTCTCTCACATTTTTAAGTTCCATTTTTAATTCCTGAAGAGATATCATCATTACACACTCTTATATTTTATAATCATGGAAGTCCACAAAAAACACTTTTACTTTCCTTCTTTCTTCTTTCAGTTTTCTACAGTTCTCAATTATTCCAGCCTAGGATCTATACCAAAAACATCAATCAATCCCACAAACAGTCTTTCCTTGCTTCTTTCTTTATTCTGGTTCAGCTTTCACTTTCTAAGATTCTTACTTTGCTTCAATATTTCTTTAACATTATATCAACACAAGTTCATACAGAAACAGGATGCTTTCCCTTTTGTTTGAGCTCAAGTTTTTGTCAGAAGATGGCATTCTCCATTTTCAAAGTCTTCACCTTTTTCCCCTATTTTTTTATTTAGGGTTTTTCGAACCTCAATATTCCAGCACAATCCAATTTGTAAATTTTATTATTATTATTTTTTGACAATTTTAAGTCCAGCTTTATTTTATGCCTGTTTATTGCCAAAATATTTTAGTCCAATTCAATTAAATCTTTGGTTCCAGCTTCTTCCTTTCCCAGTTTGAAGCCCCGCTTAGCTGTCAAAATTGTTTTCTTATTTTTTTTCCTGTCCCTTTGTATTTTCACCACTCATTTTTCTTTTCTTAAAAGTTCAATGTTACCTTAATCCTGGGGTATGCCCAATTGTCCCGGTTCAGATATTATCCACCTCTTTCTTCCCTCCTGCACAAATCTTAGTCCATCTGAGTCCTCCTCTTCAGGGTGGCCATTTTAGACCACTGCTTCAGTCGTCTTCGGGGGGATAAAGACCAAGCCCAGGAAGGGAGATGCGTCTCCTCTCAACCTGGCTTGTGGCTTCCCCTTACTCCACCGCTCCTCCAAGGCAGCTTCAACCCCTAATCACAATGATCAGGGCTCTCTAATGAAAAAGCATGGACCATAGCTGTGGACAGTCATGATCCACGGTCCATCAGCAAGGAGGGCTCAACCCAGAAGTTGTATAGAGTTTTCTGTTCTCTATTGGTCATTTGGTTTCATGCATCCCAGTTGGTAGGCCCAATTCAACTTATTGATATTTGGCTAACTTGTTGAACTAAATCTATAAATAGTCCCATTTGGCAAACTTTGGGAAATCTAGTGTGACTTTTTACCAGGCAGACTTGTGTGCTTTGCAGACAATTAAGAAGTGAGTATTTGTGGATTTAACAATAGATGTGATAACATGAGTAGGTTTAATTATCAAATGCTTTCTACTAGTTTGGAATTCAAATTTAGATGCTGAATGCAACAACAGCTGAGAGAATAAATGACAAGCTCACTCAGCCTTGATTTGCAATGTTCCCTTTGTTGTTTAATGCACATATAGATAAATGTGTAGGACAAGTTTGTAATAGTATTACAGTTATGTCTTTCTAATAATCTAAGGATGTTAAATATGATGTGGAGGCACCATTCCTGCATTAACCATAGACAATATTTTCCATGCTGTGCGTATATTTTTCCTAAATCATGTGCCACTACAATATTTTGGCAAGGAGAATTGTCCCCAGAATCTTACGGTTTATAAAATGGTCCTCGGTGATAGGCTCACTAACATTCCATTTGGACTATTAATTCCAGTAACTTATAAAGATGATGGACTGTATCCTGCAGAAGCTTTCTTTATATAGATGATGTTGTCCATACAGCAATTGTAGAAAAGAACTTAGGAGCCTTGTACGGTTTTTATAATCCAATGCATCAATTTTGAGGGATGAGTAATAAAAATCCTATAGATTTAATGACATCTTGCAAAACTCAGGCAAATACGTAGATCTTGAATATACCAGTTATTCAGTTTCTTCTCCAGAACAGAAATATTCAAAGACTAAACTTTTGAGATGTATGTACTCTATAGACACAGAAAACATTTTATGTTAATCTATGACAAAGCCTATTTGTGCTGTTGACAGGCCTCAAAATGTTCATAGACATGCTTCAACCATTTTCCCATAGTATTTCAATTGGATATTGCAACCTTATGAAAATTACATTCAATACATTCCTTGAAAAATGAAAAAATTGAAAAAAAATGGGCCGGCTTCAGGGGATGGGAGTGGGAGGCCTTGTGCTGTCTTGGTTCATTTCCTTCCTCTGCGGCTGCTCTCAGTCAGTGTTGATAGGAGGGGAGAGAGCCAACCCTCGCCCATTGCTTTACAGAGTTCCGCAGGGCTCGGTACTCTCTCCACTCCTGTTCAACATTTATATGAAGCTGCTGGGTGAGATCATCCATCACCATGGACTGAGGTATCACCAATATGCTGATGATACTCAGCTGTATATCTCGGTCCTTGGTGAGGTAAGTGATGCTGTCTCCTCCCTCTTGCAATGCCTGGAGACTGTTAGGGGCTAAATGGGGAGCAACGGGTTGAAACTAAACCCTTGCAAGACTGAATGGCTTTGGCTTTGGGGTTCGTTGGTTCAGGGAAAATTACCACCTGTAGTCTTGGATGGGGTGGTTACCCCAAACAGACCCTGTGCGTATCCTAGGGGTTTTCCTGGACTCATGACTCCTGTTCAAAGAGCAGGTGCCAGTCATGGCCAGAAGGGCCTTCGCGCAACTGCAGGTTGTGCACCAGTTACGCCTTTTCCTAGATCAGCAGTCCCTACTCACAGTTCCTCATGCCCTGGTCACTCCCCATCTTGATTATTGCAATGCGCTTTATATGGGACTGCCCTTGAAGAGCATCCGGAAGCTCCAGTGGGCCTGCATGGTTTTATGCAGACCCTGGTGTGCACATGTGTCATCTCTCCTGCAGGAGCTGCATTGGTTGCTGATTTGCTTCCAGGTGCAATTCAAGATGCTGGTTATCACCTTTAAAGCCCTTCATGGTTTGAATCTGGGTTATCTAAGGAAACATCTCTTGCAGTCACATCCATCCAACCCATTAGAGCAAGGAGACAGGGAATGTTGCGGGTCCCACCCTGAGGGAGATACACCTGGTGGGACCCAGAAGAAGGGCCTTCTCCAAGGTGGCTCTGTCTCTCTGGAACATCATTCCCCCAGAGATTAGAATGGCCCTCTCACTAATAGTCTTCTGAAAGGCACTGAAGACCCAGTTTTGGCAGCGGGCCTGGGGAACCCAGAGAGGGATGGAGCCCATCAAATGGCTAGTGTGATCTGCTGTTGTCGGGGGGGGGGTAGGAGTTGGTTTTTGATTTTTTGTTTTTTGTTTTGTTTTGTTTTCCCAAATTTTGTTCAATTGTACTTTACTAATTTATTTGATTCTTTTTGTTAGGTTTTATTGTTTTTATTTTTATTCTTTGTTTTAAATGTGGCTTTACATTGTGTAAGCCACCTCGAGTCACCATGGGTGAATAGGCAGCAATATAAATTAATTAAATAAATAAAAAATAAATAAAAATATAGCTGATTTCTTTTCACACATTTTATTACTTGATTCAAGATGAAACTCATGGTGGAGAAATAACAAATGCATTGAGGAAAGCAGGGAGGGATCATGTTCCTTTAATGTGATCCAATTAACAAATCCTCAGGTTATGAATGTACAATAGAATCTTAGGTGACGTTGGCAACCCATTCCATGAATTCGGTTGTTACCCGGTTTGGTTGTCACCAGAAGCACACGTCAAAAAACAAAGTGTGGAAGGGCAAATCGCACCAGCTGTTTTGCTGTTTGGAAGTACCCATTCGCAACCAGAAGTAAAAAATTTGTCACCCAATTTGGTCATGAACAGAAGAGTTTGTGACCAGAGGTTCTACTGTAATTGGTAGGCTCTGTTATATTCGTAACTGAGGATTACCTGTACTATGTCCACAGCATTTAGCTGGTCTACTAATTTAGTCACTTTGTCAAAGAATGAAATAAGATTGGTTTGGCGTGATCTGTTTTTCACAAAGTTGTGCCGGCTTCTAATTAAAACTTTATTTGTTCTAGTTGTTCACAGATTTGTTTTTTTTATTAGTTTTTCCAGTAACTTCCCAGTACTAACGCTAGGCTGATTGGTCTGTAGTTTCCTGGGTCTGTTTTTTTAAAAAAATTTTTTTTCCTTTTTTGAAGATGGGAACCACATCCAAACCTCAGCTAGTTTCTCAGTGCTTCAGGATTTTTGAGTGATATAGTACAACAATGGTTCTGTGCTAACATCTGCCAGCTCCTTTGGAACTCTGGGATGTTATCTGTCATGTCCCAGTGATTTATGTTCATCACTTTCAATTTATATTCCATTTATATTGTCTCAGTGTTATCTCAGCATTTTGTGGTGTCATGCAGTATGATTATGCTAAGATAACTGTTTTTGGCCAGACTATCTGGCTTTTACAGCATATTACTTCAGTGAGAAAATTCGTACCATTGGGTTGCATTTTCCAATGGTAAATTACATTACAAGTATATCACATAATAAATAAACCTAACAGTTATGGTAATTCATTAAGATGATGTCTGAGGGTCAGGAAGTGCCCGCACTGGGAAAATTCCACAAATGCATAACAATGTTATCTCTATAACTCCAGATGAACTAAACCCCTTCCTATTGTTCTCGTCATGTTTTCAAACTACATTGCAAGCATTTTGTTTCACCTTCATAATTCACAATAAGGCTTCATTGGCAGACTTGTGAGAGCCAAAGACCCAGGCAGCATCTCTCAAGGAATCTCAATATTGAAAAGTAACTAATATATGTGACTGTTTATGCAATTATTACTCTGGTGATTATTATTTGGATTTTAACCATTATTAGCCACCCAGAGTTATGATGAGATAAGCAGCCATATAAATTGAAATGAACGAATGAATGAATGAATGGACTCAATCAATCAATCTTGTTTTAAAAGATCAGTAGGATCTTGAAGAAGGGTAACTTGTTGAAAAAGAAAACATATATAGCCTCAGTGGGGTGCCTCCCTGGGAATTGCTGCCCAGTCTGGCCCAGTTGTTTAGAAAAACTGGATACTGCGGGAAGGGAAAGAGAGAGGAGGAGGAGGAAGGGACTTACCTAGAGGCCAGCTGGCAGGTAAAAGTTTCAAGGGTTTGCCATAGTTTGGGGACGGCTCTTTGATCCCTGCCCAAACTGGCCCGGAAGTGGTGCAGCACCTTGCGCCTGTCCTTGGCCTCCTTCCACCTGACCACTGGCTTCTTGACATGAATGTTTTGTGGTGACATAACATTCATTATCCAGTTTTTAGCTTACCTAGTGTCCCACCTTGTGAATGACCAATATAATAAAGTTTTTCTTGATTAGTCTTATTCAGGATGAAGTCTATTGTTTCTGGAATATCATAGATTGCTATTTCATGAAAATTGAAAGATATACATAGTATTTAAAGTATTGTCTACCTGAATTTGGAAACAAAAACTGAAAACACAGAATAATTATTTTTATAAACTCATCTGTGACAAAGTCCTCCAAATTAAAAGTATGAGGAAGTAGGAAAATAGTCTGTGAAATTCACAAGAATGTGGTGAATTGTTCGAATAAAAGGACATAAACTGGAACCCGCTCTTTGAGTGAATATCAGCCATGAGAAACATGCATTTTATTTATTATTTATATATATATAAAGTTTAAAATTATTGTATCATGCAAGATCTAGCTGTTAATAGAAGAGTATGCTGAAGTTTTATTGTAAGACCACTTGACTACCATTTTTGCTTAAAAGATTAAATTAAGAAAGAGACTTTGTTTACCTGTGCTTTGCTGTCCTGTTGACTTTAAATGCCACTGAAAAGGCCCTGATGTTGTACAAGGCCTAAAAGATAATAAATACCATCCAGCTGTCTACTCTATATAATTATGCACCATTCATGATGATGGCCTTGAAATATAGGCAGGAAATTTGGCTTTACTAGTATGTGACTTCATCTAACCTGCTGGGGATACAATGACTGTGTGACAGGTAGGACAAATACGTGCCATGCCTTGGTTATTTATTTATTTTTACTTTAGGTGACAATCTAAAACCAGCATAATGAGTTTTCTCTAGAGAACTCAGATGAAATGTATATACCTCCAAACAGGGGTGGGATTCAACTTGTGTTACTACCAGTTTGGTGACTATGTTAAGCTGTGCTGCCCGGACAGCTGAAAAGCACTGTGTGTGGGTGCCTCTTTTTTCCTGCTTTTTCAACTTCAGTTGTGCCACACAAAGCAGCTGAGGTTGAAAAAGCAGGCAGTAAAGGACAGGGAAGAGCCCAGATGGGTGGGTGGATGTCCAAACAGCAGCAAACATAGAACTGATTTGGTGTCTGCTGCTCTTCAGAGTTACCCGTTCTTTAGAACCAGGCAGAATCAGTAGCATCCCACCCCTGCCTCCAAAAGCAAATAGATATATCTGTGTTCACTATATACACTAGATACTTTGGATGGCAAATATACTATCCAAATATACCACTGGTTGAAAGGCTCTGTCCCTGTGATTCTAAAGAGATGTAAACCCAGGGGTGGAATTCTACCGGTTTGGACCTGTTTGGGCAAACTGGTAATTCCAGTGATCATTTGGCCCCCCCACCTGCCCTTGTCCTTTTCCTGTGCTTTATTTCCTTGTTTTTGAGCACAGCTGATTTGCTCAACAAAGTGGTTTGACGTGCATCAGCTGTTTTACCCACCAAGGCTGCAGCAGAAGGTAAGTATTATAGCTAAAAATGGTCTTTTCTAAATGCTATGTGTGCGCATGAAGCGTGCACTCACCGAACCGGTTGTTACACTAGTTGAACTCCACCACTGTGTAAACCTCTGCACATGTCCTTCTTCACTGCTCTTTTTATAGAAACATTTGAACAAAATGTATTTGCTCAATAATTAATAGGTATCCTGAACATTCTGACACTGTTTACCTTCAATGGTTGGTTAAAAACAAATGGATTGTGGCTACAAAGTAGATAGCTAGATTCTACACAGCAGCACTAAAGATTCACTGGAACTTGATCAATAATCCATTATAACCATTTTATACAATTAATGCACTAAATCTTTTGATATTATCATCCTGTTGTATGTTAGCACCTAATAATTGTAGGCCACCATAATTCACGGATTAATATTACATAATAGCTTAGGATGTGCTCTTTTTTATGTGCAACTTGTGGCATTCGGAAAAGCTGAAGTCTTCACTCTGGTCTGCGTTTCCAGTGGGAACATGAACCGTTCCTATTGGCTGATGCCGTTTGACAGCCGGCTATAAAAGGGAGCTGTCAAACAGCATCAGCTGTTGTCTGCCGGCTGGCTACTTTGTTAGTGCGACAGCCACGGCAACCCTTTATTGCTACAATAAAGTAAAAGCTAAAGTTTGCTCCGTGTTTGCCTCAGGTTATTCCGCCACTCCACAACACTGGTGACGAGGACGGGATATCTATAAGAGGCAACCGGGCAAAGAATCGCTGAGCGAAGTCACTACAAAAAGAGCCAAAGTCACTACCGAGCTGAATGTCACTTTAAGAGCTACTGTCACTATTCACAAGTGCGAATTTCAACTTTCCTTGAAAGATCCGGCACCGCTGAGTCGAGATGACTTCGAACCCTGCATTCCCGTCTTTCAGACTGACAGCGGAAACATGGGAGTCCTACAGAAACCAATTTGACTGTTTCCTAGATACCATAGACCTTGCTGACATTTCCAACCATAGGAAAAAGTCCTACTTTTTAAGTTTTTGCGGAGCCACAGTGTTTGACACTGCTACGGCATTATTGGCACAGATAAACTCAACGAAACATCAATACAAAGTATTTATTGAGGAAACTTTTGCCTACAAAAAGAGAATTTTTTGCCTACAAATCAGATATATAAAGGAATTGGACATAAAGAACTTCATCACAAATGTGAGTTATGAAGATATCTGATGAACCAATAATAAATACTTTGTATTGATGTTTTGTTGAGTTTATCTACCTATTGTGATTGTCATATAATTCTGGCAGATGCCTACACTATTGACCAGCTGTCAAAACTCCATGAATCCACTAGGCCAGGGGTGTCAAACTGACATCCTGCAGGCCAGATGCATCATATGCAGGCCACGCCCATCCTGGCTCTGCAAAGGCAACAAAGTCCTATGTTGTGATACATCACATGACATGATTGAGTTTGACACCCATGCACTAGTCAATTTCTGTGCACAGTCAGTGGGCATATTTTCCAAATTACAATTCCCTTCTTTCTCTTCTTTCAATCCACAGACAACACCTCCATTTTATAAAATAGAAGATGTTACTGTGCCAGTAGCCATATGGAGTGGAGGAAAAGATATTGCTACAAACACTCGTAATGTGGAATCATTGCTTCCTCGAATCCCTCATTTAGTTTTCTATAAGAATATTCCTGACTGGGAATATTTTGATCCACGCTTGGGTTTAGATGCTCCACAGCACTTCTATCCCAATCTGCTTGAATTGATGCAGAAGTACAAGGGCTAATATCAGGGTTGGAGTCTCTGGCAAAACAACAACATCTCAGAGATCTATGGAGATTCTCAGTCATCCAAGTCATGGTCATTTGCCCATTTCTTGAAATCTTAGAATCCATCTTTTTAAATTAAGTGAGTTTATTAAAAATCCAATGATTCATAGCCTTTACATAATTTCCATGATAAACATTTCAGGTTTTCTAGTTCATTACTTTTCCTGATGGCTTATTTTACAGAAATCCATATAAATCAAAGTTTCCTTAGAGAGTTAGCTGATAATATTATCAAAATTCATCTTTGTACATATAGATTGTTACTCCACAAAACCTTTGAAGAAATTTCAGGTTAGATCAGACTTTTTCCACCAAATAATTTATTCTGATATAATCAAGTGACTGAGCCCAAGTATTTCCTATAGGAAAATAATTTTGCAGCCTAAGGTCCTTTTCTTTCATTATTCTAATTAAATTGGGCAGTTTAAGCATTGATAACAACTGTAAGAAGGATGCTTTGGCCTGCTTTACTGTGTTTACTTCTTTACTGAAACAAATTCAGACAAGGTTTAATCTTTTTCCAAGAATGTTATTGCTATATTAACCCACAGATCTTCTTATATTTCTAGGTTCCACCATTTCACCACCTTTTAATCCCCTCAACACTGTCAAACTATTACTAAGTCTGCATTACTATTAATCCTCCCATTCTTCCTTTCATCCATCTCCTCCCGCTAATTACCATGTACCCTTAATTGAAATTGCATTTAGCATCACTTGCGATTTGTCATTAATTGCTCAATGTGTCCATCCCTGCTTCCTAGAACTGTATACATTGGATTTTTTTTCTGTTTAATTGTGTTTGATTCTCATAGACTGCCAGGACTGCAATATTTTCTTGGCAATATTTTTCATAAAAGATTTCCATTATCCCCTTAGTGAGGAGCTAAGAACAAGTGAGTGGCACAAGGTCACTTTCTAGATGGCTTTGTCCCTAAGGTGGAACTTGAGTCTGTCATCTGCACCTCTATGACTGTCTGGTTTGATTATGCAACCCAACAAGACAGACACAGACTTCAGAGAGTAATTAGGACTGCAGAAAGAACAATTACCTGCCTTCCATTGAGGATCTGCACAAGTCAAAGAGGGTTGTGAAAATGTTTACAGACCCTCACATCCTGGACATAAACTGTTTCAACTCCTACCCTCAAAATGATGTTATTGAGCACTGCACACCAGAACAACTAGACACAAGAACAGTTTTTTTCCAAATGCCATCACTCTGTTAAACAAATAATCCCCTCAACACTGTCAAACTATTACTAAATCTGCATTACTATTAATCCTCCCATTCTTCCTTTCATCCATTTCCTCCCGCTTATGATTGTATGACTGTTGTTTATATCCTAACAATTTTTATTGACTGTTTCCTAGTATGATTTGATCACTTATTGTACCCTATAACCATCATTAAGTGTTGTACCTTATGATTCTTGACTCTTGACAAATGTATCTTTTCTTTTATGTACACTATTCTATTCTATTCTATTCTATTCTATTCTATTCTATTCTATTCTATTCTATTCTATTCTATTCTATTCCTCATAGTTTCCTGATTTCTAGACTGATGCCTTAACCACTACCGCAAACTGGTTCTCATACATGAACAGATGTAGTCATTAATTAGATGATGGCTGAGCACTTTACTCAGCAATGCTTGTTTTGAATATTGTTTCCACTTGATCCAATCAAATGGACTCATAATCAGAATAACCTTATATTTCTTTCAACATTGGGACTGATTACTGTGATAATATCAAGGCAGCCTTTTTAGATTACACAGGGACTTAAATTTCATTGCTCCCCCTTGTGTATCAAATGAAGAAACTTATCCTAGCTGAACATACTGTAAAAAATAACTTCTATATAAAATATTTATAAAATAGGCATTAAAAAAAAACATTATATAGAAAAAAATTATCAGCTGAAATGAAGGTGGAACAGGTGATTGGAATTTTACATGGCAGCAACAGAAGCTTAAAAGTTTGCTGGAGATGATGTTTGTTTGTATTTTATGGTGCAAGATTTACAGTTATGGGACTTCTGGTTTGGAGTCTTCCCAACTGTATGAGTTTTGCCGTGTTTTCAAGTCTCCTGCCCTGTCAAGTTAATTATCTCAGCTTGGTTTGTTTGGATTTTTAGTTACAATTTGTATGTACCTTGTTTTGGACTGAATTCTCTACACCAGTGGTTCCCAACCTTTTTTTTGCCCCGTACCCCTAAAGAAATTTCACTCGAACCTCGCACCCCCTGAAATAAATAATAAATAAAAATGCCAATATATAGCCAATATCCTATTATTTACCTGGACTTTTCTCGCACCCTCTGGAATATCGTCTCACACCCTAGGTTGGGAACCCCTGCTCTACACCATAGTTAAAGGCTGATCCTGGGAGAGTTTTTCTCCAGCCGAAGGTAACTTGGACATTGGGGGCAAAGTTGGAGATAATAAAGTGACTCTTCTTGCTTATTTGACTGTGTTGCCTTTGTGCCATGCCCTGGGTCATCACACATAATGTAAAATATACAAAAGAATAAAAAAGAAAAACATTCACAAATACAATAAATGCTCAATGAATTGGGAAAGGGGTGTATATTTGTTATTGTGATTGTGAGGTCTCTACATTGCAATCTCCCCATGTAGCAACAGTGCAGAATGTAGCCACTCTCTAGAGGTTTTGCCAAAAAGGAAAATGGGTTCTTTTCGTCTGTCAGAAGTACAAACCCAATAGCAGATGAAAACTTGCTTAACAAGAAAGAGGATCATAATAACACATGTGAGACTTGTCTGTGAGAATCTCTGTCAAGCTAGTAGAGACATGTCAGCTCCTGAACTGTCACTCTGTGCTGTTGTGTCTCCCTTTCAGCAATATGGAAGGCAAGCAATTGAACACCACCAGAGAGAAAGCTTTCTGATTCTATAAGTACAAGATATTAGATAGCAGGCATAAGAGTTATCGGATCTTCAATGCTTTTGAAGATCAAGTCACATAGTTAGAATTCCAAATTGGCTCTCTCCACTCCTGCTCAAAGCAGATAGCAGGCTACTAGATGACACCATCTAAAGCAGGAGTGTGAAACTCGTGGGCCCGTGGGGATGCGTCATGAGCTGGCCATGCCCGCTTCCAGTTTAGCAAAGGAGGAAAAAGTCACAATACGTCACGTGATGACAATGTGATACTGCAAGTTTGACACTCATGATCTAAAGATTGGTCCCCTTTCTCATTGGAGGAGGGCTCTCAAAACTAATTCTTAATGATCTCCCAGAAAAGTCATTTTGAGATGATTGTCTTACTTTGTCAGCTTCATCCATGTTATTTCCAATTAAGAACAAGATAATCATTTTAAGTAAAAAGAGTTAATGCCTTATTATATAATTTGATTAAATAAAAAATATGTCTCCTTTATACATTTCTCTGTGCTATTTCTGAAAAGTGGTTCTCGATAAAATGCTAATGGCTCCAGCAGCAGATTATCATTGCTTTACATTGACCACACCTTGCTGGCGGTGGAGGTGGAATTGCAGTTCAGATTTACAGTACTTTGCACACCTGTTCACTCCTTATGTCTCTGAGTGAATGTCAGCTGGCATATTTAAATGATCTTATATAAGATTTGCTACTCCCTTGCATGTCTCTTAGATTTAACAATGTGAGAAATAATCAAAATCAGAATCAGCCTTTTCAGAATGGCTGATTTTTTTTATACTTGCCAAGTTGTTTCCATTGCAAGAAATGTCAATAATCCCACAAATTTCTCAGAGGGTGGATTATGTACTGTTTCTTCTTGCTATGCAATGAAATATTTTTCCTTCTTCCATTCACATAACTGGTATCATTCACAAATTACCTTTTTTCTTCTTTTTTCTTCTTCTTTTTTTTTAGTCTTGGACATTCAGGGCTCCTGGATTTCAGCTGACTTTGTGTCTCAGATGTATGGAAGGGCAGATTAGCACTAAACTCTGCTTAACAATATTGCAGGCATTTGGACTGCCCCGTTTCTCTCCCATTTGAGCCCTTCCCCCAGCATCAGCACAGCAGTAAATAAATAAAGCTGTAATCTTGACACAGGTGTTGTAGGAGACAGATGTCCTGGAGTTTTGTAGCCACTAGCAAATAGAGTACAGTAGCCAAACATCCTTTTGAAGGCATCCAAAGGAGATGAAAAGCAAGTATAGCAACACAGCTAGGCAAAACACAATGTTAACAAGGTGCAAGCACTCTACAAGTTGGCCTTTAGCAGAAGGCCAACAATCCAGGGTGCAGTTATTTACCAGCATTTGTAGGAAGATATAAAGAAGCCTTTTGTTCAGGGTCTAGTGCTTTTGTGTCTGTCTTCAGTTTGGATCTGTCTAATTGGGTATAAATTTCTTCAAAAAATTAACAGTGTGCTAGGCTCTTCCTTTATAATTTCTCAGGAGAGTTGTCTGTCTCTAAGATGCTGGCAGCATGTATAACACTAGTAGATATCAGAAAGATTTACACTATTTGTTCTCACAGTGGCTTATGGGTGCATTGAGAAAGGGTGTGCTACCCTGAATTGGTTTGTGAGTATTTGCATAAAGATTGTTACAATGCTAGAGCTGGGTGAAATAAAAGTTAGTCTTCTGCATATTAATAACGTCTCAGGTTTCTTTGTCATGAAAGGTCTTCTTTTTAATTTTTATTAATAGCATTAAATATAAGGACAGAGTCAAGAAGGCTAAGGATCAGAATGAACTAAGACTTGCAACAAAAATATTTTAAAATGTTTCTTTCAATATGTAAGAAGAAAGAAGAAATCCCAGGAAAAGATTGGTTCACTAATGGGAGAAGATGGTAAGAAAATGACAGGGAGAAAGCAGAATTGATTCATTCCTCTTTTGTATCTGTCTTTACTCCAAAAGGAAAAAAAATAGTCCAACTATCAAAAACAGCACCATGGGAGAAGGAATAGGAATGCAAGTCAAAATGGACAAGGAATTGATAAGAGAACATCTATCTGCTTTGGGCAAGTTCATATCACTGGGACCAGGCTGCTGAAGGAGATGACCACTGCTTCAACACC
Source organism: Hydrophis major (assembly GCA_033807585.1). NCBI lineage: Eukaryota > Metazoa > Chordata > Lepidosauria > Squamata > Elapidae > Hydrophis > Hydrophis major. Next base: position 87,410,639 of record CM066331.1, on the reverse strand, counting down.
CTGGGATGTAATGAAATGAATAAAAGCTTTCATAACTCCTGGAGCACAGAGGACCGGAAAAAAAAACTGATGTGGTTCCAATCTTTAAAAAGGATAAGAAAAATGGAACAAGGAAACCACAGATCAAGCAGCTTGACATCAATACCTGGAAAAATTGTAGAAAAGATCAAGGAATGGGTTTTTAAGCACTTAGAAATGAACAAGGGTAACTCCAGGGGTAGGATTCTACCAGTTTGGACCAGTTGTATAGAACTGGTTTTTATGATTCTGTGCACTTTGGAAGATAGAATCAAAATTCAGAAAGTTCTTGACAGACTTGAGCATTGGGCCCGATCCAACAAGAGAAAGTTCAGTGATGAGAAAAGTAAGTTCCTACAGTTAGGCAGGAGAAATATACAGGTATAGGATAAGCAGTACCTGGCTTAACAGTAGTGCCTGTGACAAGGATCTCGGTGTTCTGGTGGATCATGGCTTAAGTTTGAGGCAGCAGTATGTTGCAGCTTCCAAAAAAGCCAATGCAGTCCGAGGGCTGCATCAACAAAGGATAACATCGAGATCACAAGAAGTGATAGTATTGCTTTATACTGTTCTAGTCAGGCCACTGTGTCCTGTTCTGTTCAACACAATACAAAACAGATGCTGAGACTCTAGAAAGAGTGGAGAGAACACCAACAAAAATGATCAGGTATCTGGAGGCTAAATCATATGACGAATGGCTAAGAAACTAGGTATGTTTAGCCTAATATAGAGAAGGCTTAGGGGAGACAGGATAGCAGCCTTCCAAAAAGTGAAGGGAAGAGGGTGCTGATTTATTCTCCATAGCCCTGGAAAGCAGGAATTGTCAGAGGGAAGTCCAGCCTGGAAAGAAAGATGAATTTCCTGGCAGTGAGAATGCTGGAGGTTTTCAATAAAAAGATTGAACAACCATTCATTCAGGATGATTTAAGAGCTCCTCTCTTGGGCAGCGGTTGGACTAGAAGCTCTCCAAGGTTCATTCAAGCCCTGTGATTAACTATTGTTTTAATTTCTCCTTCTCCTGGATAATTTCTCCTTCTCCCAGTGTTAATAGTAGACGAATGAATGGCTTGAGAGCATTTAATCATGTCTGTCTGTGATCCAATTTGGACATTGAAAATGGGTCAGAGAGGGCTAATCTTTCTTATGTCCCTGATAAGTAAGGATGCTTGTTACATCTTTACTAGCTGCTTTGGATCTGAGATTTCCAGGGATGCTACCACACACTCAGGACTTTTCTAGTACTACAAGTACAACATGTCATCTTTATCTGGTGAGATGTTAAATCCTTTGATTCCTAGCTCTCAAGAGAGTTGGGCTATTTCCTTTCCTTTTCTTTCTTTCTTTCTTTCTTTCTTTCTTTCTTTCTTTCTTTCTTTCTTTCTTTCTTTCTTTCTTTCTTTTAAAGTTTTATCACAATTTTTTCTTCTTCTCACATGCAATTTAAGGTGGCAAACAAATCAATACTACTATTTTCCTCACAATAACCCTGTGACATGGGTTGGGCTGAGAAAATATCTGACCAAAGTCACCCAACCACATTGGACAGCATAGCTGCTCTAGATTATCCCTTTCCAGTGTTGGAGGAGGGGAAGGAGCTCAGCTGTAAGATCGCTGAAGACCCGACAGAGGGGAAATAAATTGAAACATCTGGGCAAGTATAAGGTGTAACTATAAAGTCCTTCAATATTGTCCAAATCCAAGTCCAATTATAAAGTCCAGGTCCTTCTATGGTGAAAGGCAAGGGGAGTGCATCAGTTGGGAAATTGGGGTGTGAGATGGTCTTTGCAAGAAAAGGGACATATTAGTCTAACCGAGGGAGTTTAGGAGCATCTTATCTGGGATCCTGAAGGAATGTAGCCTGCTAGAAATGTGGCAAAGAAGTAGAGTAAATTTTTACATAGCACCAAGACAGGGACACCCAGAGGACATTTGCAAGAAGAAAAGCTGTTGGTAGGATGCTAATCAATTTTTATACTCAAGATTGATGGAGGTGGATGGATATCCAACACTACTCAGAAAGACAAAGAATATTTCCCCAAAAAGGTAAAAAATAATGCTATACAGACAATATCTTTCCTAACATGGGGAGAGGCTTAGGGACTTTTCTGAATGTTTAAGATAACAAGAAGCCAGAAAGATAATGGAAACAATTCCTTATGTATATAATTATTAATCATTTTGATTATAATAGTACATCTAATGTAGACTAAACTCAGAAGAAGCTAAAGAGTGAAAAGTGTAATTAAAAAGAAAGAAAAAAGAAAAATAAGAATGCAACACATATTTCTTCAATAATATCTTTTGAACATAGTCTATTCATAGAAGCAGATACAATTACTGACATTGATATCATGGCTACTATTTTCTGATTTCATCCTTCAAAAGCCTATTTCAATGTTGTTATTATGATGGCCATCTTGCAGGCCAGTGTATCTTTCTTCTACTGAAAATTTTTGGTTTCTCCTGTTGTCCAACATTTGAAATCATGAAATTATTAATCTGTGTTATATCTCATAAAAAATAAATCAGATCTATCTCCTCTGAGAAGCTATTTTTACTCAATCCCAAAAGTTGTACTGTAAAAGTTTGTTTAATAAACTCATTGATGTTTTCATAAACATAGTGAAAACTAATAGAAACTAAACTAGAAGAAAAAATAAAAAAATAAAAGTTGATGCAGAAAGAAAAAAAGAAAAAAAAAGACAAGAAAGACAATAATAAAGAAATGGCTTCCAACCTTCAATCACAATGAGCATAAACTGAACAGCCATTCTTTTAGCCGCCATTCAAAGTTACAACAGCACTAAAAAAAAAAGTGACTTACAACCAATCCTCACAGTTATAACCATTGCAGAATCTCCTCGGTTACATGATCAAAATTTTGGTGCTTGGCAACTAGCATGTACTTCTGATTATTGCAACATCCCAAGGTAATGTGATCACCATTTGCAACCTTTCCAGTTGGTTTCTGACAAGCAAAGTCAATGGGGGAAGCTAAATTCACTTAACTAGGTGATTCACTTAACAATGGCAGTGTAACAACCATGGCAGAAAAAGTTGTAAAATCGACCTCCTTGCCCAGAAATTGAACTTCTGATCCCAAATCTGGTTATAAATCAAGGATTACGTGTACTAAATGTTCATCTATGTTAGGGATACACACCCTAGCAGAATGTGCAACAGCAGTCTAGCAGGCAGGCAAATGATGTGAGATAAACGTTGTTGTAGTTTACACTCAGTAAGACAGATACACTGTGCCAATTAAATAGTTTTTTATTACAGCAAGAGTTATAGCATAGTCAAACAGTCCATATGTTATACACTAGTTCAGTCCATCCGGGGATTAATCAGTTGCAAAGTCCAGTGTCGAAAATAGAGGTCAGTAAACTTACAAATAATCAGTCCAGCAATATATCTCTTTTGCAGTCAGAGATATGAAGAAAATCAAACCCCTTTTTTTCGTTTCAGCAACAGCAGGGAAACACACGCAGTTATCACCATCAATCCATCATTGTCAGCTATCCAGTAAAAGCCAGCAAACATTGAGCTCTCTTGCTCTCTCTTATGGTGATTTTACAACCGCACCCAAAATACATGTTTTGCAGTTAAAGTGATGCATACACTTAAACTCACTAACATAGTTTATATATTATTTTTACCCAAACTAAGTTAGGTAACCAATGTTATCCCTAACAATCTTCTTTTAAAGTTAAAAATAGAAAACACTCTTCTGCCCAGAGCCTAGCTTTGATCTAACTTTTATCTGTGCCAGGCTTTTATTGTTTGTGGTATTAATCAGTGGTGGGATTCAATTTTACTACCAGTTCTTTGGGCATGGCTTGGTGGGCGTGGCAGGGGAAGGATGCTATAAAATCTCCAGTCAGAGGTGGCATTTGCTGGTTCTCCGAACTACTCAAAATTTCTGCTATCAGTTCTCCAGAACTGGTCAGAACCTGCTGAATACCACCTCTGATATTAATCTATTTATGAATTATGTTATTTTATTATTGATACTGTTTTAATGGCTTATTGGCAGCTGCCCACAGTTTAATATAAGATGTGCAGCTACATAAATATTTTAAACAGATAAAATAAATAACATCTATACTTCATCATCATCCTTTCCATCTTAGTTCAGCAAAAGTCCATTAGGAATTACAGAAGTATCAAACAAATATTTCATTGCTGGTCAAATAGTCCAACTTTACATTCATACTTTTTGCTCTGACATTTAAATCTTTCTTGTGGCACTGCAGAATTTAATTTTTCTTGCTCTTTGAAATTTAAAAAGGAGTCTTCAAAGCTTCTACCAACCAACTTTTTAAATCTTGTAAAGAGGCACCATTCAGGATTTCTTGGCCAAGCTGTTTCATGTCCAAATCCTTTTTTTCATAAATAATAAGCATCCTCAGCTATAAGAAGACATAATGGTAATTGTGTAGCAGTTTTTGTTTTTCTGAATTCCATCTCTTGTTTCCCTGAGTCAGCCAATTTAAAACGTAAAGTTGATACAGATTTTACCCTAAGGGTATTCAAAATGTCTTAGAAAATTTGTTCAGCTTAACTCTTATGTCATAGCTTATAATCACATAAATTGCTACTGTTATGTCCGCATGGAAGGAAGCCAGGAGTTGGTGACTTTGTATCAAGCTCTTTATTGCAGTCAGGAACCGGACTGCCTCTTAGAAAAACTTTGCGGCTTTTTATTCCCAAGCCGCCGCGGCTGCGGCCAATGGCACCGCTTTGAAACTCCCGTGATTCGAATCTACCAATCGTGGGAGATTCTCAGCGAGCCAATCGGCGCAGCTCGCCTAGCCAATCCGATCGCCCCGCGCTTTGGCCAATCAAAGCACGGGGATCTCAAGAATTCAAATGAAGGTACAGAACAGCTACATTCACCAACTTACTTGTACTTTACTATATTCTGTTAAACTTTATGCAGCATCTGTTCAGTACTCAAGATCTCCTGGACAATAAACTTAACAGGTAAGCTTTAGACTTTTACAACTGAATTTCTTACAATGACAGAACTGATCAGTGATTCTATCTGGAGATTATGGAGTTTGAATCCTTTAAAGGGCCAGGTTTCAGAATGAAAATTATCCAATACTTAAAAAAAACACAGGACAACCAAAATACCTATTTCTCTCTGTTTTTTTCCACAATATAAATGTTTGTGTGGATTGAAATATGTAATATATTTTACTCATTCTCGTGTATCTAATTTTCATTTTGAGTACATGAGAATGAGGAAAACATATCACATACTTCAATCCACACATACATTTATATTGTAGAAAAACAGATTTTGTAGTTATCAAAACCAATATCTTCTCTGTGCCTTTTAAAAAAGATTTATTTTAATATTTTCTTAAATAAACTTATATTTTTGAACTATATAAAGGATTTCTTTTTTGTAAAGAACAGATGGTTTTTATTAGTATCATTATTATTTCTATGGTAGGAATGGTCGACCATTTGAAAAATATAAATCTAGGAAATGCCGACTAATAAATGTTACCAAATTGTTTTAGTTGTGAAGATAATACAGCCAGGCCTTTGGAAAATATATTCTAATACCCATCAAAAAAGATTCCTGAAGATTTTCAGACATTAAAATTATAACCTTAAAACATAATTATTTTACCCACAGGTGGTATGTGGGCGTTTTTGGTATTGGCATGCTTAATCCAGCAGACTACAAATTCAGAAGACTCTTTTAATAGAAGACATTTGAATCCTGAAGGATTCATGACAATCGTAAGTTGTTTACATGAAGCAACTATATCTTTTTTTTTAATGATTGTGTTCATTGCTTCTGTCCTTGGCATGCCAAGAGCATCTTAAATATTTATGGAGATTCTGAATAATCCAGGTCATGGTTGTCCCAAAGGTGCTTTTTCCAAAAGGCACTGGCTTGGCTTGGTTTTTGGTTTTTGGTTTTCTTATGAGAAAGGAGAAACGAAATGTTTCAAAGAAAAAATTAAGAAAATCTCATTGCCTTTTGGAAAGAGCACCTTTGAGACAACCTCCGAAGTAGAAATCCAGTTGTTCTGAAGCTGCACCATTTATGATGACATTAGTTTATTGTAATAAAACAGAACTGGAACATGTTCTGTTCTGCTGCCCAATAGGGATAACAGTACATAATTACAAGGTACAGACCTCTCTTAGGAGTAACTCACTGAGCAGAGCACTCATTCCACCCATTGTTCTAGGATGAATCATATCATACAAATTTTAGCAGCAAATCAACAAAAGATCTGCTACTACACCCACGAAATGTCAGCTAATTGTGCTACATTCTAAACAGTCTGTTTGCGATCTAACATGCAGATCCGGTGTAGCTTTTAACTGCTCTGCATTTATAATTTCTGCATGTTCCATCTGGATTAATTTTCCCAGGACCACTAACTCACTAAAACCAAAGTTATATGGAACAGAAGTCAACTTCAACTTACTGAGAATAGTTATGTACCTTATATATTGAGTAAGAATTTATTTCTTTTACAGCCTGAAATCACCCAATATTGGGGGTATCCCAGCGAAGAATATCAAGTTCTGACTGATGATGGCTATTATCTTCAGTTAATCAGAATTCCTTATGGAAAACACTGTCCCCAGCATAAAGGTAAGGCTATAATATAGCATTTCCACACTTGAATTACATATACAGTATAAGGATCAAGAAAAACTCACTCTGCCTTTTGGAATGAGTACAAAGCTACTTCCATTTTCAACTTTGACTGGAAAAGAGTTCTTTTTTACACCCTAGATATTTGGCTTGGATATTATATTGCCATTCTACAACGTGCAGGTGTTAGCAGTATATTATGATGAGGGGTTCATTCCAAGATTTCTTTGAACTTGTGTAATCAAAGAAATGATAGGTTGTTAAGTTCATCTGGAGGTTTTCTGTCATCAGGGTCACCTGAGTGGTGCAAAATGGTGTGGAGCTGTTGGAACTGTTGAAAGGACTATGTTGTAGATTGGAGATGGATGACATCATATCCCTCCCCCTCTGTTGATAGACGGCTGTTCAATTTTGACATAGATGGTCTCTTTACCCCTCTTTCAAAAGAGTGGCCTCTGTCTTTTAAACATATCGTCTTGGTGTGTTTGTTTTCCTATGTTGTGCCATGCATTTATTTAAAAAACAACAACAAATTTTATTAGTTTTCAAAGACAATACGCAAACAAACAAAGCATAAGAACATAAAACATCTTTTCTAAAAACTGCTTATTGAGTTTTAACAAAACAAATAAAACATCTTATTTGAGTACAGCCTAGTTCCAGATTATCACATTTCCATATTCTTATGTGTTCAACTTCATATCTTATTACTCTTTTTCCAACTTCTCACTATTTCTCCCTTTACTTCTATTCAATTATATTTCTTTTACCTAAATTTCTATATCTTTTTATTCATTGTACTTATACTTTCATCTGTCTTATTTACAATTTCATATGTTCTCTTCCAATATTCTTCCAAAATTTTCTCAATACAACAAACATAGACAAACAAGACACGAAACATGAAAACATAAAACTTCTTTTTAGAAAGCGGCTTAACCCCAGGTTACATCTTTTTGTACACACATAAATCAAATTCGTGCTCACCTTATATACTATTTCATATCTTATTTAACATTCTATATTTTCTATATGTCTTCTCCCCTCTTTTCACTCTCTTAATTCTATTTTATTTATTCATCTCAATTTAAATCATTATACTTGTATCTTTTGTCCGTTCTTTTTCAATTATCTATTTTTCTTTTCTCTTTAATACAAAATTTCTCCTGTAATCACTGGTTGAAGTATGACACCTTTCTATCTTTCCCCTAAATTTAACACTTAAAATAATATATAATTTCCATTCTGATTCTGCTTAGTACATTCTACATGCTACGTTTTATAATAAAAAAGTAATAAGCTTATAATATAGTAAAAACAATGTTCCATAGCAAATTAAACTCTATGATTAAATCTTAGACATTTTACACATTCCCTTTAATATCTTATTAACTCATATAATATTCCAATTTTCAAACTCTATTTCAAATACAAATACTACAATACAATCTTATGTACTTTTGCAGAATCTCTTTTTAGATTATATTTGACCCTTTATCTCTGAAAAAACCCTGTTTATTAACATCTTGTTTTAAGCCTTTATAACTTCCCTTCACTTTTTCCCTTCCTTCTTGTCAAATCTAGCCTTTTTACCCCTCCCCCAAATCTCCAGCCTTTTAGTCTCCCCTCTCTGTTGAATTCCTCTTTTCTGTTGCTTTCTGACATTATTTTCACCTTATTTTTCCCTTTCTTGGTTGTTTTTTTAGAACTTAAATTCTCCATTTTCTTTTCCTTTTTACCCTTTTCTTTCTCAATTAAAATCATATGTCCATTAAAGATGGTTTCTTCTTCACCATCCCAGCCTTCTTGCTGTTGCATTTCCTGATAAGTAGAAATCGCCATTTCTAAGAAGTGAAAAATAGATCCAAAGGAGCCCTTGGCTTCTTCTTCCTCGTCTTTTAACTTTTCAAATTGCATTTTCAGTTCTTCAACAGATACCATTGTGAAAATTTTTTTAAACAATCCAATTATCCAAAAGATAGTTCGCAAAAGTCCTAAAGTCATCAAGCAATCAAAGTCAGCACAATCAGCACAGTCTGTTTCATTCAGCACTTTCTTCTACTTTCTCTTCCTGGGGTAGAATTCAATTACACAATTCCAAGGTATTTTTTGGAAGTTTTATTGCAATTTTATCTCTGATCTTCTAAAACTCAAAGCAATCTCCTTCAACAAATCTTGGTATAAATCATTTACCTCTCTTCCTTCCCACTTAAAGCAAAAAGATTTTAATTTTTAAATGTCAGTGTTTAGAAACCTAATGTCCTCTTGGCTTTAATTTTCAAAGTTAGTACCTTCTGCTGCCAAAGCGGGTATTTCTGATTTCCATCTGCTGTCTCCGTAGGGAAGGAGAGTGAGGAGAAAAAAAAGCTTTCCCTTTCACTTTCAACCACAGCTTTACGATTTTCTGGGAAACAATGTATCACTTAAAGAGCCAAAGTTCCAGGGTATTCAGATGTTGATTGTCGTCCCGGTTCAGCCCAAAGCTTTCACTTTCTTCACTTCCTCCTGCACAAAACTTGTCCGGCTGAGAGGTTCTTTGTGGCGGCCATTGCTGACCACTGCTCCACCACCTTTGAAAAAGGAGTTAAGCTAGCTGGGGAAGGGGGGTGCGATATCCCCAGACCCCTGCCTGGATCTCCCCTCTCTTCAGTTATCTCTACAGGATAATTATAGCCTCCCAATCCAATTGAATCGAAGGCACTCCGGCAGCGAGCACGGCAGGGATCGTGCACAAACGCGAATTCCTGCCGCCGCTGAAGCCTGACTTTTTCAGTTAAGTTTTTACCCATTATCTCTAAATAAGTCCTGTTTCTTTACATCTTGCTTCACACCTTTAAAGTTTCTCTTCCCTTCCTTCCTCCCTTGCTTCTTCTCTCTGTCCTTTTTACCCCCTTGTCTCTCCATCTCCATTTCCCTCTTCTGTATTCCCCTTTTCTGTTGCTTTCTGACATTATATCCACTTTTCACATTATTTTTCCCTTTTTTGGTTGTATTTTTAGGTCTTAAATTCTCCACTCTTTTTCCTTCCTTTCCCCTTTCTTCCCCAGTTAAAGTTACTTGTTCACCAAAGATGGCTTCTTCTTTGTCCCAATCTTCTGTTGCACAGTCTTTTCTTGTAGCTTCTCATAGGTACGAGATTGCCATTTCTAAAAATTGAAAAACGGAGTCAGAAGAGCCCTTCCCTTCTTGTTCCTCTTCTTTATATTTTTTAAATTCCATTTTCAGTTCATCCACAAGTGATGCTATTGTAGATTGTTTTTTAAACAACCACCCAATTGTTTGTAGTCATTCAGATATAATTTCCAAAAGTCCCAAAGTCAGCAAACAATCCAAATACACACAAGCTGTTTCTTTTAGCACTTTCTTCTTTTTTCATTTTCTCTTCCTGGGGTTACTATTTAGTTGCAAAGTTCCCATTAAAATGTATCTTTTAGGAGTCTTGTTTAGATTTAACTTTAAGTTCTTTTGAATTCCAGGCAGGGTCCTCCTTCCAAATCCTTCTCTTATTCATTTCCTCTCCCTTCCCAGTTATAGCAAAAAAAGGATTTTTTAATATTCAAAAATCTTTATTGTCCCCTTGGCATTTAATTATATTTCTAGTTTAATTACCTATTGGTGCCGAGGTGGGTTTTGCCAATTTCTCATTCATCTGTCTTCTCTGTCACCATAAGGAAGGAGAGTGGAAAAAAAATCTTTCCCTTTTCACTTTCATTCGCTGCTTCGGAATCTTCTTTGGGAGCGATGTATCTTTTATAAATTTTTAATTCCAGAATACCTTGGTTCCTGGTCAGCCAAAACTTTCACTTCTTAACTTCCTCCTGCACTTTCTTTTATGGATGAGTGCTTCTTTGAGGCGGCCATTTCTGACCACTGCTCTCGCCGCCTTCGGGAAAGGGAGTTTGGCCAGCTGAGGAGGAGAGATGCGGCTTTCCTCGACCCTGCTGGAATCTCCCTCCTCTTCACCACCTCTACGGGATGGCTGAGCCCTGAAGCCAAACTGGCTCGGGGTGCTCCAGCGGCGAGCCCAGGCAGAAACCCTGCATGATCGCAGATTTCTGCCTGCCGCTGAAGCCCTGCAAACCGGAAGTATGACTATATCTTTTGTTTTAATGATTGTGTTCATTGCTTCTGTCCTTGGCATGCTAAGAGCATCTTAAGTATTTATGGAGATTCTGAATAATACAGGTCATGGTTGTCCCAAAGGTGCTTTTTCCAAAAGGCATTGGCTTGGCTTGGTTTTTGGTTTTTGGTTTTCTTATGAGAAAGGAGAAACGAAATGTTTCAAAGAAAAAATTAAGAAAATCTCATTGCCTTTTGGAAAGAGCACCTTTGAGACAACCTCCGAAGTAGAAATCCAGTTGTTCTGAAGCTGCACCATTTATGATGACATTAGTTTATTGTAATAAAACAGAACTGGAACATGTTCTGTTCTGCTGCCCAATAGGGATAACAGTACATAATTACAAGGTACAGACCTCTCTTAGGAGTAACTCACTGAGCAGAGCATTCATTCCACCCATTGTTCTAGGATGAATCATATCACACAAATTTTAGCAGCAAATCAAGCAAAAGATCTGCTACTACACCCACCAAATGTCAGCTAATTGTGCTATATTCTAAACAGTCTGTTTGCGATCTAACATGCAGATCCGGTGTAGCTTTTAATTGCTCTGCATTTATAATTTCTGCATGTTCCATCTGGATTAATTTTCCCAGGACCACTAACTCACTAAAACAAAAGTTACATGGAACAGAAGTCAATTTCAACTTACTGAGAATAGTTATGTACCTTATATATTGAGTAAGAATTTATTTCTTTTACAGCCTTAAATCACCCAATATTGGGGGTATCCCAGTGAAAAATATCAAGTTCTGACTGATGATGGCTATTATCTTCAGTTAATCAGAATTCCATATGGAAAACACTGTCCACAGCATAAAGGTAAGCTATAATATAGCATTTCCACACTTGAATTACATATACAGTATATTCAAAGGATCAAAAAAACCCACTCTGCCTTTTGGAATAAGTACAAAGCTACTTCGGTTTTCAACTTTGACTGGAAAAGAGTTCCTTTTTAAGCGCTAGATATTTGGCTTGGATATTATATTGCCATTCTACAATGTGCAGGTGTTAGCAGTATATTATGATGAGGGGTTCATTCTAAGATGTCTTTGAACTTGTGTAACCAAAGAAATGATAGGTTGTTAAGTTCATCTGGAGGTTTCCTGTGTCATCAGGGTCACCTGAATGGTGCAAAATGGTGTGGAGCTGTTGGAACTGTTGAAAGGACTGTGTTGTGGATTGGAGATGGACGACATCATATCCCTCCCCCTCTGTTGATAGATGGCTGTTCAATTTTGACAAAGATGGTCTCTTTAACCTCTCTTTCAAACCAGGGGGCCTCTCTGTACAAAATATGGACAAAATGCATCTTCAAAAGAGTGGCCTGTGTCTTGAGAGAAGGCGGAGCTTCATTTCGGCGATACAGCTGCAATCTCGGGGCTCTGAGATCGCAGCCGATATTTTTGCCCCTGGTTGTTCCCAACGGACCTAAACCGTCCTGTAGAGACAGTGATCATGAAGAGCATAGTCCCAGGATCCCAGGGATATCGCAAAACCCCTGGTTTGATCCAGGAGAAGTCCTTTTGCTGGCGGCGGAGAGGCAGCCTCCATAGCTGCTGAAGTTGGGATAGCTCCGGAAAGGAAGTGGCTGGAAGTGAAAGTGTGTCGGCTGGGTGAGAAACTTCTTTTTTGTTGTAAATTTGCTGAGATTTGAAAAGGCATCCTGAATAGAGAAGAAACCTGAGAGATTTTTTTTTTTGACAAAAACTATATGAGCGGAGTTTTTTAAAGTAATGTCAAATTGAGGCTTGGTTTTTTTTTTTCTTACTTTTTTTTTCTTGGGATTTTAGTGTGACTTTGTAGGTAACCGGACTGAATTTTTTCTTATATATATATTTTATGCTCCTTTTGATTTTTTAATTTTCTTTTAGGATAGAGGCTCCCTTTGGCTATTTTTTTCTTTTTATAAATTTTTTTTTCTGGCTGGGGGGGGGGGGAAGAGTATTAAGAAACTTTGTAACACTGCCAACTAGAGGCTTGAAAATATTCTATTTGAATTGGAGAGAACTGTAAGAAGACTCCTTCTCAAGGACATTTCAATGTGATAAGATAGAGGAGAGAATCATCATAAGAGCCTTGGACAACTAAATAAAGTGCAGTGTGCTTTTTTTTTTTTACTTGTGATACTCCAACTCACCAGCCTCTTTGTAAATTTTAATTCTAGTAATATTCTTATTTTTGCTTTTTATTTCAAAGGGAAAGCCTCAGAGCTTTTTCTTTATTTTTCTTTTTTTCTGCTTATCTTTACTGGGATCCTTTTTTCTATTCATGTTTTTGGACCACTCTGTTTTTTCTTTTTGATTATTGAGGCTTCCCAATTGGATTAAGGTGTGAAGAACCTGAAGGAATTTCTTCTTCTTTTCTTTATTTTTGTTCTTTTTCTTCTCAATCAATATTATTATTTTTGGGTTGTTTTTTTCTTTCTATTTTTCATTTTTTATGGTGGACTACTTCGTAATTGGATTAGGGTCTAGAAGAACCTGAAGTTTTTTCTTTTTTCTTTCCTCCTTTTTCTTCTTTGGTTTTGGGCTTTTTACTATTGGATTTTTCCATTTTGGATTATAATTGGCTATTCTACCAGTTGGATTAAAAGCTAAAAAGAATTTGAAGCTTTTGAAGCATTAAAATGAGCAAGAAACCAATATCATCTGGTGTTTCTACTTCAACCTCTGCCTCCCCACCAGCTGGAGGGCAACGTTTAATTCAGACAATGTTGAAGCAAGATAAAGAACAAGAAAAAGTGACTTTACAGATGATTATGCAAGGAATTCAAGATCTCAAGATAAAAACAGACACTATTGAGCAAAGAGTAGAGAAGACTGATGAAAAAGTGGAAAATATTAAACAAATGATGGGGAAGTATGAGGAGAGATTCCAAAAAATTGAGGAAGAAGGTAAACAAAGAGAGGAGAAGATTGGAAATATTGACAATAGATTAACAGTGGTTGAACAAGATAAATGTGGGATGCTGAGGTGGGAGATGGCAAGGTCAGAATTTTATCTCAGATTTCAAAATATAGAAGAAGAAAAAGGACAAAATTTGGCTGCAATAATAATAGAAATTTTGGTGGATGCTTTGGAAATTACACGGGAAAAGATGATGGATGGAGTAGATGAGGTATATCGAGTTTATACAAGATATGCTGTTAAGCCTGGGTTCCCCAACCAGGGTAAAGGAGACAAGCTAAACAGAATGTGCAGCGTTAGTCAGATAGGCATACAGATAAATGAGTGGTATAAGTTTGTATGTTTGTTAACATACAGTAAAAATAACAGATACGCTTGTGCTATCAAAAATATAGTTTATTCATTTAGAGTTTATAGCATAGTCAAAATAACAGTCCATTAGTCATATATCGTTTTAGTCACTCCATTCAAGGATATTCAATTAGCAAAGTCCATGTGGAATATCCTATGTCAGTTCACTTACAAATCAGTCCTATCTCTCTCCCGTTCCAGTAGGGGAAAAACGCAGTCTTCATCCAGTAATTAGGGATCATCAAGCCAGAGAGAGAGCAAGCTGCAATGCCTTGCTTCTTTTACAACCACTCCCCCAATTACATTCCTTCAGTTAAAGTTACAAACACTTTAACTAATAAACTATGATAACATATTTATTATTTTACCTAAACCAGTTAGGGTAAACAATGATATTCCTAACATTCTCCCCTTTTAGGTAAATATAATAATATAACTATTTACATCTTTAAATCATATTTGTTACAACTCTCTTTAAACTTAATTACTCCTTGAGCTTTTGTAAATTGGTCTGCAATGTTTTCTTCCGTCATGCAGCATTCCAATTTAATTAGCCCATTCTTTACAGATTCTCTAACATTTAAGTATCTTAAATCAGTATGCTTTGATCAAGTTTTTACAGCAATATTAGTAGCTAACTTTATGGCTGCCTGGTTGTCCTCGTACACAATAATGAAATCTTTAACAGTTATACCCATGTCTAATAATAACTGTTTGTACAAAATTAAGTCAGTGCATAGTAATGACAGACATGAAAATTCCGCTTCCATCGTGGACAAGCTAATATGCTGTTGTCTGATTGACCTCCACCCTATTAGTATCTTACCAAATAATATAGCCATCCCAGATGTTGATTTTCTAGTGTTTATGTCAGTTGTAAAACTTGCATCTGCATAGGCACTAAGACTCAAATCACCCTTTGGTTCTAAATACAATACATGGTTCATTGTTCCTTTAAGATATCTTAAAATTCTTTTTCATGATTGCCAATGACATTGATGTGGATCCGAATTAAAACGTGCCAGCTGATTAACACTATAAGCTATATCAGGCCTTGACCAATTGCTTATATATGATAAGCTACCAATCAAAGATTGATATATTGAATTATCAAATTTGGGACTTTGATCATTAGTTTGGCAAACTTCCTGACTCATTGGAGTCTTTGCCGGTTTACAAAGTTCCATTTTATACATTTTAATTTATTGGCAAATTTTATCTTCTTGAGATATCTTAAATCCATTTTTTGTTTTGTTAATTGTCAATCCTAGATACTTTTTAATTTCACCTAAATGCTTTAATTTTATCTTTTTGGCTAATAATGATATAATCTCATTAGCTTCATTATTAGTCTTAGTTATCAAAGCAATATCATCTGTAAATAATAACAATAATGACACCGTTCCATTATTTTCTCTTCTACACACACATGGATCTGCTAAACCAGATTTAAAACCTATATTGTTTAATTCTTTCACAATATATTGGTTCCACTCAAAGCCAGATTGTTTCAACCTGTAAAGACTCTTTTTGAGTTTCCAACAATCATTACTATTTAATTTATTGTCTTTTATAACAATTGGCTTTTTCAAATATATAGTGTGCTGCAATGGTGCATGCAAATAAGCAGTTTCTACATCTAAATGATTAATGACATAGTTTTTCTTAGCTGCCCACACTAAAGCTGCTCTCAAAGATGTTGCTTTAAGGCTTGGTGCAAAAACTTCATCGTAATCAGATGCAGTTTGATTAAATCCTTGAGCTACCAACCTAGCTTTATGGGAAACAGTCCCATCATTTCCAGTTTTTACTTTAAATATCCATTTGCACCCAATGGATTTTTCTCCTGGAGGTAATTTAGCATCTTCATATACTTTCATTACCTTTAATGAATTTAGTTCTTTTTCCATTGCCTTTTCCAATTCTTCTGATCCTTAGCAGGATACATCCTAAATTCATCTATACTAGTTGGAACTTTAATTATTTGGCAAACTATACTTGCTTGATACTATCAGGTGGTCTAGTTATACGTGTAGTACGTCTAGGTATAAAGCCATTATGTTGTGGCCTATATGGTGCAAACTTTTTATGTTGAATACCTAACATTCTAAGTCTATTCTGGAATTTATTATTTGTAAATTCCGTACCATTATCTGTTATAAGAGTTACTATTTTCTTTTTAGTTTTTCTTTCAGCAAATTTTATCCAATTAAAGAGATTTAGATACATTTCAGTTTTGCTCTTCATTAAAAAGCAAAACCCATATCTAGAATAGTGGTTCATTATACTTAATATGTATCGAGCTCCTCCTACACTTGGTTTTTCGGACCTATTAAATCAGCAAATACTACTTCTAAAGGCTCTTTGGTAGTAAATCCATCAACTCTTTTTGCCGGTTTGATCTTGCTCTTGCTTTGATTGCAAGCATTACATTGCAAATACTTATTACAAGGTTTTAAACTTATTCCTTTAGATAATTCAACAGTTTTCTTAAGCATTTTAAAATTTAAATGCCCTAGCCTTCGGTGTAACAAGTGAATACATTCATCATGAGGTTTCTTATTATCATAAACCATGTTAGCCACCTTTAAACCATTATCATTTAACACATATAATTCACCTCTTAAAGATGCAGTAATTTTCTTATCTTCTTTTTCAATTATGCAGTTATCTCCTTTAAAAGTAACTACATATCCTAGTTTAACCAAAATTCTAACTGAAATTAAATTAAACTTAAGTTGTGGTACATATAACATTTTTACATTCTCTTTTATAAAAGAACAATATGCTATACCTTGACCTTTAGCTTTCAGTTTCCAGCCATTGGCTAACGATATCTGCTGTGCACTCTTGGACATTTTAATAAAATTTTTGTTATCATTTGTTATACAGTGGGATGCTCCACTGTCAACCACCCATAAATTATTTTTTACAGCTCCGTTAGTATACATGGCTAACTCTAAATTTTTATTTATCTTTTGATGACTTTTAGTATTCTGGCCAGCGTTCTGGCGCTTTGCTTTTTTACAAAATCTTGCCAAATGTCCTCTTCTTCCACAATTAAAACACTTTTTAATTGCGTATGCAGTAGGAGATTTATTATCTTCTTTTTGAGGTTAACTGATATCCTTAACTGATATCTTTCAAGTCTTCTTCTGGCCTCTTCAATCAATCTGCCAGTTATATCAGTTAAAGTTAGGCTTTCCTTTGGCAATATTTCAAGGCAAGTGATGTAGTTATCATAACTTTCGTCAAGTGAAGATAGAATTATGTAGACTTGGTGTAGTTAAAAGAAAATAAGCTCTTTCTCGTGCAGTTCTTGAAAAATGCTTTGCATAGTTTCTAAATGACTAAGCATATCACCATTCGTCTGGAGATGCGTCCTGAAAAGCTTTCGTGTAAAATTTATGTGAGCACCAATGTTATCTCGTACATAAATCCTCTTTAGCTTCTGCCAACACCCAACAGCCGTTTGCTCTCCGTGGATATGAACAAGTTGTTGATCAGACAGTGTTAAACCTATTATGCAAATAGCTTGTTCATTTTTATGCATAAATTCTTCTATTTTTAGTCTATCTTCATCATCCTTTGGATCCCATTCCTCTACGTTTGGTGGATTTTCAATTATATTCCACAAACCTTCTCTTTGTAGAAGTAGACTACATTTCATAGACCATGATACATAGTTTGTTCCATCCAGCTTGGATATAAGGGACAAACTTTGTAAATTGACTTGTGCCATGTTTTATATATGGATATAAAACTATAATTAATAAAACACAGCTATCTGTTTACTGCAACGTATCACAACACAAACTCTCACTTTTTACATAAATCTGTTTTATCCTAGTTAAACTGACTTTTTGCAGCCTCTGGGCCCATAACCAGTGTTAAGCCTGGGTTCCCCAACCAGGGTTAAGGAGACAAGCTAAACAGAATGTGCAGCATTAGTCAGATAGGCACACAGATAAATGAGTGAGATAAGTTTGTATGTTTATTAACATACAGTAAAAATAACAGATACGCTTGTGCTATCAAAAATATAGTTTATTCCATTTATAGCATAGTCAAAATAACAGTCCATAAGTCATATATCATTTAGTCAGTCCATTCAAGGATATTCAGTTTGCAAAGTCCGTGCAGAATATCCTATGTCAGTTCACTTACAAATCAGTCCTTTGTTTATCTCTCCCGTTCGAGTAACGCAGTCTTGAGTCCATGCAGTAATTAGGGATCATCAAAGCCAGAGAGAGCAAGCTGTCGTCTTGCTTCTTTTAAAGTGCTTTCACAACCACTCCCCTAATTACATTCCTATATTTAAAGTTGCAGACACTTTAACTTATAAACCATGATTACATAGTTATTATTTTAACCAGTTAGGGTAAACAATTTTATCCCTAACAAATACCATCACTGCTTTTAAGCAAAGCTATTAGTGACTTCCTCTTGATATTGTTGTCCTCTTGCTTTCTGGTGCCACATATTAGCAGCTAGTCACTTATTCATCATAACTTTGCTGTCATTGGCAGATAATTCTGACCGTTGACTTCACTATGAGTTTAACCAGCTATCAACATTCCATAAGTCCATCAGGCAACTTCTCTGCACAGTGGGTGATTCTCAAATCACATTCTTCTTTTTTTTCATCCGTAGACAACCTCTCCCCTTTATAAAATAGAAGACATTCGTGTACCAGTAGCCACGTGGAGTGGAGGAAAAGATATTGTTACAAAAAGAAGAAATATTGAATCATTGATTACTCAAATCACTTATTTAGTTTTCTACACAGATATTCCTGACTGGCAACATTTTGATTCTATCTTGGATTTGGATGGCGTTCAACGCTGTTATCCTGATATTCTTGATTTGATGCAGAAACACAAGCATTAATATCAGTGTTGGAATTTCTGGAGAAAACAATATCTCAGCCACTTGCCTGTCTCTCAAAATCTTAGCATGTAGCTTTCTAAATGAAATCAGATTATTAGAAAACAAATTATGCATACCCTTTACAGAATTTCCAAGTTTAAACATTTTTTGTTTTCTATTTTTTCTCTATTCATTACTTTTATATTTGTTTAGTTCATTACTTTGCTTGATTGCTTATTTTACAGAAATTTATGTAAATCAAAGTTTCCTGATTAGATTAGCTGATTTTCTTTGTGTGTGTGGATAGATGGATAGATAGATAGATAGATAGTTGTTCCATGGTACTTTTAAGAAATTTCCAATTATGCTGCAATAGATATTTTAAATTATTTGTTCATACAAGATCTAGCTATTAAAATAGAAGACTAAGTTCAACTAAAAGCATTCAACTCTCTAATATATATAACTACGCATCATTCATGATGATGGCATTGAAATATAAGAAGGAAATTTGGTTCTATATATGGGATTTCATCCAATTTGTTGGCAATACACAGACTGCATGACAAGTAAGACAAATCTGTGTTATACTTTGATTGATAGACCCCTTTGTGACTTTAGTTGACAATTTAAAACTAGCACTATGAGCAAAAACCTTTTCTTGTCCTGAGAACTCAGGTGAAACGTATCTATCTCCAAAAGCAAATAATGCTATGTTTTCTGTCATGTCCATAGGTAAGGAGACCAGGAGGCGGTGACTAGGTTTCAGCTCTTTTATTGGTCCCCGGAACTGATCTGGCTCCAAGGGAAAAAACAGCGACTTTTTATTCTCAAGATGCAGCGTCCCTGGCCAATGGCACCGCTTTGAATCTCCCGCGATTCGTATCCACCAATCGTGGGAGATTCTTAGCGGGTCAATCAGCGCGGCTTGCTAAACCAATCAGATCGCCCCGTGCTTTGGCCAATCAAAGCGCGGGATTTCAAGAATGCTAATGACTGTACAGAACGCCCCTCCCCTCTTGGTTTGGTCCTATGTAACATAGTCCCGTAGGTAGGCGGGGCTCCGTACTTGCCTACTGGACCTGCGCAGGTCAGTCGTGGGTTGGCTCCCGGCCGGTTCGGTTGGGTTCTCTGTGTCTCTCGGACTCGTCGGTGGAACCGCCTGGTATGTCTTGCCGGGCCACTCGTCGCAGCTCCCTTCCGGTCTACCCGGGCTGGTTGAGCTGCGGTTTTCACCGCTCCCGCCTGGTCTTTCCGGGCTGGTCGAGCTGGCCTGGCTGCTTCTTCCTGGTGAGGTTCCGAGCTGGCTGCTTGCTAGTGAGTATGGCTGGTCTTTTCTTTTGGGTTTTGGTTCCCTGGGTATTCCCTCCCCTCTTGGTTTGTGTTAAGGGGATTGGTTATGTCTGGTTGCGTGTCGGTTGTGTTTCTTGTGGCTGTCCTCAATCTTAATTGATCGATGTGGCATTTCCATGCTCGTCCGTCGGTTGTTTGTAGTCGGTACAAGCGGGGACCTGTCAGTTGGGTTATGGTTGCTGGTACCCATAGTGGGTCTCCGGTTAGGTTCTTTGCGTAGACGGCGTCGCCTGGTGCAAAGGATCGGTGCTTGCTGGAGGAGTTTGGGGGGTTTTCTGGGTTGTATGTGGGGTGCAGTCCATCGAGTGGGGACCTTATTTTCCTCCCCATTAGTAGCTCTGCCGGGCTTTTGTTCGTAGTCGTGTTCGGGGTTATGTGTTGTATGAAAAGCATTTTATTTATTTTGTCTTGGATCTCCCCGTGGTCTATTTTCTGGATGGTTTTTTTCGTGAAATGAACCATCCGTTCCGCCATTCCGTTCGCCACCGGATGCGCCGGGGCTGTCAGTGCATGTCGTATGCCCCATTCTGCTAGGAATTTTTCAAATTCTAGTGAGGTGAATTGGGGCCTGTTGTCCAACACGATGACATCTGGGAGGCCGTGTGTTGTGAAGAGTTTGCAAAGTTCCTTGGTCATAGCCTCTGTGGTGGTGGTTTTCATGTTGCTTACCTCCAACCAGTTGGAGTAAGCATCTACGGTTATTAGGAATGTATGTCCCTTTGTGGGCCCAGCGAAGTCTTTGTGGATCCTAGACCAAGGTCCCCTGGGGGTTTCCCATTCTAGGATTGGTGCCGTGGGCGGGCTTGGTCTGGTTTCTTGGCAGCGTTGACACCTTGCCACCCAGGCCTCGATTTGCTTATCCATCCCTGGCCACCAAGCATAACTCCTGGCCAGGGCTTTTGTTCTAACTATGCCCGGGTGCCCCTCGTGTAACAACTCCAGTACTTTCCTTTGCAATTTTTCCGGGATGACCACCCTATCCCCCCACAGTACATACCCTTTTTGTAGCGAGAGTTCTGTTTGCCGGTTCTGGAATGTTTTGAATGTCTCGTCGTTGTCCTTTTCCAGCAACCCTTTCTCTACCCAATGTAACACCCTCGCCAGACGTTTGTCTTTATTAGTTTCTCGGGCAATGTCTGATGCGGTTATGGGTAGATTGGGCAGAGTCTCTATGCTGAGGGTGGTCATCATGGGTGCTGGGTCGATGTCTAGCTCGGGTAGCAGTGAGCGGCTCAAAGCATCTGCATGTGTGATTGTCTTACCGGGTCGGTGTGTGATCCGGTAGCTGTAGGCGGCAAGGAATTCGGACTACCTTGTCATTCTAGGAGATAGAATGTTCGGGGTGGCCCTGTCCCCTGCGAGGATTCCCAGCAGCGGCTTGTGGTCGGTGATAATGGTGAACGTCCGGCCATAGAGGTACTCGTGGAACCTCTTCACTGCGGCGACGATAGCCAGGGCCTCTTTGTCCAGCTGACTGTAGTTTCTCTCTGGTTTGGTGAGGGTCCTTGAAAAGAAGGCGATGGGGAGAGTGTGGCTGAGGACGCCGCCGACGCCGAAAGGTGATGCGTTGCATGTGACGGCTAGTGGTAGGGTCTCATTGTATTAGATGAGGACAGCATCCGAAGTGAGCAGGTCCTTGGGTTTCCTGAAGGCAGCTTCCTTGCATTTCCCCCAAGTCCAGGTAGCCACCTTGTCCAAGAGCCTATGCAAAGGCTCTGCCGTGGTCGCCTTTTGGGGCAGGAAAACATTGTAAAAATTAAGCAGTCCCAGAAACGCCTGCAGTTCCATTTTAGTCCTGGATATGGGGGCCTCTTTAATGGCTTTAATTTTGGTTTCGGTTGGGTGGATGCCGTGCCGGTCTAGGAGGTACCCCAGGAATTCGACCCGCTCTGTATAAAGTTGGCACTTTTCCCTCTTCACCTTTAGCCCGGTTTCTTTGAATTTGGTTAGCAACTTCCTTAGTCGACCCTCTAGTTCTGGCTGGTTGGCTGCCGATACCAGCACATTGTCGAAATAGGGCACCACCCCCTTGATGCCTTGTAAGAATCTCTCCATGAGGCTCTGGAAAATTCCAGGCGCCACGCTGACTCCGAACTGGAGTCGGTTACATTGGAAAGCTCCCCGGTGGGTGACTATGGTTTGCGCCTCCGCGGTTTCTTCATCGACCGGCAGCTGCTGGTATGCTTGGGCCAGGTCGAGTTTCACGAAAACCTTGCCTCCCCCCAGTGAGTGTAGAAGATGCTGCACTATTGGGACGGGGTAGGCGCTTTGTTGCAAGGCACAGTTTAGGGTGGCCTTATAGTCCCCGCAGATTCTCACCGACCCATCAGGCTTGACTGGGGTGACTATTGGGGTTTCCCACCGGGCATGGTCTATTGGTTGTAGGACCCCTTGCTTGATGAGCTTGCCAATTTGCTCATCAATTTTTGGCCTGAGTGTGAAAGGTACCCGCCTTGGTTTTAGGCGTCTTGGGGGAACATTCGGGTCTAGGCTGAAAGAGATAGGGGGTCCTCGGTACTTGCCTAGGGTGCCGTCGAACACTTCCTGGAAGTCCCGTGCCAGTTGTTGCTCCCAATCGGTCTCGGTGATGTGGTTGATGCCCGTGACTTCGATGCCGAGCGGTGAGAATCATTGCAGTCCCAAAAGGCTGGGTCGGTCTCAGTCCACGATTGTTAGGGGAAGCTTTGCAGTGCGTCCCTTAAATGTTACTTTGAATTGTCCGGTTCTGACTACTGGGATGCGGTTTCCCTGGTAGTCTTTAATGATTAGTCTCTGGTTCTCCAGTCCCTTCTTTTGGATAGTAGGCACCAAGCGTTTGATTTCTTGCCAGGCGACCATGGAGAGGTAGGACCTGGAGTCCACCTCCATCTTGCATGGCCCGCCTTCGATGCCTACCTCCACGTAGAATTTTCGGGCGTCAGTGGTTGATGCGTGGCCGATGATGACCGTCTGGTGGGTTTCCTCCTTCCGCAGGGTCTCGCCACCTCGTCGGGCTCGCCTGCTCCGGTCCCAATGGCTGTCGGCTGGGCGATCTCTGGTTCTGGGGGGTGTGCTGTTCCATCTCTGCTCGCTGTGGTCCCGCCGTCTGGGGCTGTAGGCTTTCTTTAATCGGCATACGCGGGCGATGTGACCCTTTTTGTCGCAGTGCTGGCAGACTGCGTCGAAGAACCGGCACTCGGATCTTGGGTGGTCACCTCCACAACCGGCACACGCGGTCCCCGACTTACAACCCCGCCGACTGCGCTGGTCGCGTCCTGCCTGGAACCGGTGAATTTCCTCCTCCTCATCCGAAGTGTCGGAGGCGGAGTGGAATTCGCCATGGTGGGTGGTAGTTTCGTGGTGACTTGCTTCCGGTTGGGCCTCGGTCACCCGTCCAGGGTTGTTGTTTGCGGTCCGGTCTCCGCATGCGGTTTGCTGACTGCCTGGTGGCCTTGGCTGTGGTGGCTTCAGCGATGGCGTCGGTGAGGGCGATGTCACCTTTGGCCATCAGCCGACTCTGTAGGACTGGGTCCCGAAGCCGGAGCACGACTCGGTCCCGTAGGGCCTCGTCCATGTTGGAGAACCCACATAGTCCTCCTAGGTTCCGCAGCTCTGCAACAAAGTCGCTGAGGCTTTCGCCCGACCTCTGGTCCCGCCGATAAAACTCGTGCCGTCTGATGAGGGTGGGCATGGTGGGAGTGTAGTGTTTTTGGAGTAAAGGTTCGAGGTCAGCCCAGTCCATCCCGGTGACATCAGTGGGTTTCGCTAGGTCTTCCGCCATCTTGAACACTGCGGGCTCGCAGTGTGTCAGGAAGACGGCTCATTTCTTCGGCCCGGTGGCGTCCTTCAGGTCGCTGCATTCCAGGAACATGCAGAATCTGTCCATGTAGGATTCCCAGTCCTCACTCGCGGGGTTGAAGGGAGCGGGCGGAGCGATGCTGGCCATCTCATCAGTCTTGCTTCCATCAGACATGTGCTTCCTGGGGTTCAGAATCGGTATCCCATCCTCGTCTCCCGTGTCGTGTCCGTTGGTAAGATGACCAGGAGGCGGTGACTAGGTTTCAGCTCTTTTATTGGTCCCCGGAACCAATCTGGCTCCAAGGGAAAAAACAGTGGCTTTTTATTCTCAAGCTGCGGCGGCCGCAGCCAATGGCACCACTTTGAATCTCCCGCGATTCGTATCCACCAATCGCAGGAGATTCTTAGTGGGCCAATCGGCGCGGCTTGCTAAACCAATCAGATCGCCCCGCGCTTTGGCCAATCAAAGCGCGGGGTTTCAAGAATGCTGATGACTGTACAGAACATTTTCAGTCTCCTAAACACTGTAGATTTACTAGACTAAATTAGGCTAGATTTGACTAGAACAGAATAGAATAGAATAGAATCCCTTTAAGCAACATTGAAGGTAAGCAATTGAACTTACCAGAGAATGGTAAGAGAGAGAAAGCTTTCTGGTTGTCTAAGTACAAGTTACTAGATAGCTGGCATAAAAAAGATGGTCATCTGTCTATTATCTTCTCTCATTAACACAAAATTTCTCCTGTAATCACTGATTGGAGTATGACACCTTTTTATCTTTCCCCTAAATTTAACACTTAATATAATACATAACTTTCATTCGGATTCTGCTTAGTACATTCTAAAGCTACACACTATATTTTAAAAAAAGAAAAAATTATAAATATATAATATAATTAAAACAACAATCCATACCAGTTAAACTCTATCGTTAAAATTAATATCCATTTAAATCTTAAACATTTTACACATTCCTTTTCAAATAAGTATCATGCTTCTATGGGAACTGTTAGGGATAACATTGTTTACCCTAACTGGTTTAGGTAAAATAATAAATATGTAATCATGGTTTATAAGTTAAAGTGTCTGCAACTTTAAATATAGAAATGTAATTAAGGGAGTGGTTGTGAAAGCACTTTAAAAGAAGCAAGATGACAGCTTGCTTTCTCTCTGGCTTTGATGATCCCTAATTACTGCATGGACTCAAGACTGCTTTACTCGAACGGGAGAGATAAACAAAGGACTGATTTGTAAGTGAATTGACATTGGATATTCTGCACGGACTTTGCTAACTGAATATCCTTGAATGGACTGACTAAATGATACATGACTATTGGACTGTTATTTTGACTATGCTATAAATGGAATAAACTATATTTTTGATAGCACAAGCGTATCTGTTATTTTTACTGTATGTTAACAAACATACAAACATATCTCACTCATTTATCTGTGTGCCTATCTGACTAATGCTGCACATTCTGTTTAGCTTGTCTCCTTAACCCTGGTTGGAGAACAGGAACCCTTATAAATTTTGCGTAGTTACTTCCCCCACATTTCACTTCTATTTTAAAACATTATGTAATTAAAATGTTCCCATTCCTTTTTAATTCAATTCTCTCATATTTCGTTTCATTTATTTTGCTCAAAAAAGAAAAAGTTTCATTAAATTACGTTGAATATTTTATCCCATTTTATAATCATATGTTGTTCCAATTTTCTAATATTATTTCCTCTTCTGTATTCTTCTTTTCCTTTGCTTTCTGACATTATATCCACTTTTCACCTTATTTTTCCCTTTTTGGTTGGTTTTTTAGGTCTTAAATTCTCCACTCTCTTTCCTTCCTTTCCCCTTTTTTCCCCAGATAAAGTTACTTGTTCATTAAAGATGGCTTTTTCTTTGTCCCAATCTTCTTGTTTTTGTAGTTTCTCATAGGTAGAAATCGCCATTTCTAAAAAGTTGAAAACATAGCCAAAAGAGCCCTTCCCTTCTTGTTCCTCTTCTTTATATTTTTTAAATTCAATTTTCAGTTCATCCATAAGTGATGCCATTATAAAAAATATTTTTAAACCACCACCCAAGTATTTTTAATAATTAAAATATAATTTCCAAAAGTGCCAAAGTCACCAAGCAGTCCAAATACACACAAGCTGTTTTATTTAACACTTTTCTCTTTTTTTACTTTCTCTTCCTGGGGTTACAATTCAGTTACAAAGTTCCGATTAAAATGTATCTTTTAGAAGTCTTGTTACAATTTAACTTTTGATTCTTTTAAATTCCAAGCAATCTTCTCCAGCCAAATCTTACTTTTTATGCTTTTCCTCTCCCTTCCCACTTGT
The DNA here is from genome assembly GCA_033807585.1 of Hydrophis major. Lineage (NCBI taxonomy): Eukaryota > Metazoa > Chordata > Lepidosauria > Squamata > Elapidae > Hydrophis > Hydrophis major. The sequence goes on along the minus strand of CM066331.1, from coordinate 87,384,264 downwards.
AGTGGGAAAAAAAAGTTTTTTCAATGTTCAGAAATCTTTATTATCCCCCTGGCTTTGATTTTCAGTTTAATTATCTGCTGATGCCAAAGTGGGTTTTTCTGATTTCTCATTCATCTGCTGTCACCATAAGGAAGGGGAGTGAGAAAAAACAAACTTTCCCTTTTCACTTTCATTCGTTGCTTCCGGGTCTTCCTTGGGAACGATGAATCTTTTTTGAGGTTTAAATTCCAGGATATCTTGAATGTTGCTTCTTATCCCGGTCAGCCAAAACTTTCACTTCTTAGCTTCCTCCTGCACATTCTTTTCCAGATGAGTGCTTCTTTGAGGCCGGCATTTCTGACCGCCGCTCTACCACCTTCAGAAAAGGGAGTTAAGCTAGCTGAGGAGGGGAGGTGCGGACTCCCCTCAAAACCCTGCCGGGTCTCCCCTATCTTCAGACTCCTCTACGGGGTGACTTTAGACCCAAAGCCGGCTGGCTTGGGGCACTCCAGCGGCGAGCGCAAGCAGAAACCGTGTACGATCGCGGATTCCTGCTGCTGCCAAAGCCCAGCAAACCGGAAGTCCAGACAAAGGACAGGACAGATAAACAGGACAGACAAAGGATATAAGTATAATGACTTAAATTGAGATGAAATAAATAAAATAGAATTAAGAGAGTGAAAAGAGGAGAGAAGCTATATAGAAAATCTAGAATGGTAATAAGATATGGAATGGTACATAAAAGTGAACATGAATTTGAATTTATGTCTGTACAAAGAGATGTAACCCAGGATCAAGCTGCTTTCAATAAAGATGTTTTATGTTTTTATGTTTTGTGTTTGGTTTGTATGTTTGTTTTTTAAAAATTAATAAAAATTTTGGGGAAAAAAAAGATGGTCATCTGATTTTCATTGTTTTTGAAAGTCAAGTCGCATACTTAGAATTCCAAATTAGTTTTCTCCCTTCCTTCCATAAGTAGATAGCAGGCTAGTAGGTGACACCATCTAAAGATTGATTCTCTTCCTCATCTGTGGAGGCCTCATGAGCCTAATCCTAGATAGCATGCAGAAAAGTCACTTTAAGTAGACCAGTGAAATGCTATGGACATAATATACTTAGACTTCAACAAGGCATTCGACAAAGTAGACCACAACCTATTTCTTAGTAAGCTGGAAAAAAAAGTGGAATAGATAGTACCACCACGAGATGGATTCGCAACTGGCTGACAAACTGTACTCAACAAGTTGTCCTTAAAGGATCTAAGTCTACATGGAGGAAAGTAAGCGGTGGGGTGCCACAAGGTTCTGTCTTAGGCCCAGTACTCTTGAATAACTTCATAAATGATTTAGATGAGGGAATAGAAGGGGAACTTACTAGGGATGGGATTCAAATTTTTTAACAACCAGTTCTCTGGGCATGTCTTAGTTGGTGGCGTGACTTGGTGGTCATGTGACTGGGTGGACATGGCTTGGTGGTCATGCTATTGGCTCGGTGTGGCCAACTCAGTAACACATTGAAGCACACATCTCCTCGCCTGGCCTCTCAGTCGTAAGTGTGAAAAATGGTCATAAGTCTTTTTTTTTTCAGTGCCATTGTAACTTTGAATGGTCACTTTACATAAGCAAAGTACCAGTACAGGAGGGAAAATAAATTCTAAAGAAGTTCCTGAGACAGGAAGACTAGTCCTGCCAAGAATGTAATAGGGGTTAACGGAGAGGCAGTTTCTGTAAGCAACACCAGAATGTTTCCTTCCTGCTTTCCATACAGGATTAGGCCAGTAATTTCTTCTAACAACCGGTTATCCAAACTGCTTAGAATGTTAACAACCGGTTCTAGCAAATAGGTGCAAACTGGTAGAATCCTGCCCGTGGAACTTACCAAATTTGCATATGATAAGCTGGTAGGAATAGCTAACACCCTAAAAGATAGGCTCAAGATCCAGATGAATCTTGATAGACTTGAACACTGGGCCCTATCTAGCAAAATGAAATTTAATACAGAGAAAAGTAAAGTCTTACACTTAAGCAAGAAAATCCAAAAGTACACATATAGACTGGATGAAACCAGGCTTAATAGTAGTAAACGTGAGAGGAATCTTGGAGTTTTAGTGGACAACCAGTTAAATATGAGCCAACAGTGCAGCAGCAGCCAAAAAAGCCAATGCAATCCTAAATTGCATTAGCAGAGGGATATAAACAAGATCAAGTGAGGTACTAATACCATTCTATAAAGCCCCAGTAAGACCACACCTAGAATACTGCATCCAATTTTGGTCATTACATTATAAAAAAGATGTTGAGACTCTAGAAAAAGTGCAGAGAAGAGCAACTGGGATGATAAGGGGACTGGAGACTGAGACATATGAAGAATGGTTACAGGAACTGGGCATAGCTAGTCTAGTGAAGAGAAGGACCAGGGGAGACATGATAGTGGTCTTCCAATATTTGAGGGGCTGCCACAGAGAGGAAGGGGTCAAGCTATTTTCCAAGGCACCTGAAGGCCAGACAAGGAATAATGGAGAGATTCAACCTAGAAATAAGGAGACATTTTCTGACAGTGAGAACAATCAACCAACAGAACAGAAGTTGCCTTTGGAAGTTGTGGGAGCTTCATCACTGGAGGCTTTCAAGGAGAGACTGAACTGCCATTTGTCAGAAATCGGGTAGGGTCTCCTACTTGAACAGGGTGGTGGTGGCCTAGATGAGCTACAAGGTCCTTTCCAACTTGTTAATCTGTAAGTAAGTAAACACTTTACTTTGTCAGCTTCATCAGTGTTATCTCAACGTAAGAATAGGATAGTAAATTTTAAATGAATAGAGATGCCTTGTTATTCTACTTTTAGATTAGAAATAAGTCTTCTGTGTTACTTCTGAAAAGTGGTTCTAACTTGTAAAATACCAGCTGCTTCAGGAGCAGATTCTCTGTGCTTTCATTGACTATACACACATTGCTGGAGGTAGAGGAGCAGTTCCAGTTCCAACTTACTACTTTTTGCACACCTGTTCCCTTGTTATGCCTCTGTGTGAATGCCATCTGGCATGTTTTAATGTTCTTTTTTAAACTTAATTGAGATTAAGGTTAATTAATCCTACTAACTGACATCAATAGGAATTAATTTAAATGTAACCATTTGGTCCAAGCCCAGAGGAAACACAGCAAAATTCAATCAAATTCAATCCTTTAGTTGCTTACACCTAATGGACAGAATCTTGCCAAACTAAAATCATAACCTTCTAATCCACTAGATCTATTCTAGAATATGGGTACCTTGAATCTCTTCCTGCCTGCCTCATCCAGTTAGAACTGCACAATCTCTTAATTCAAGCCTCTCTCTAGGAAATCTCTGTGTTCCCTAAAATTTTCCCCACTGTCCTCGAAGTGCACATTATATCAACTCATGGTCACTTTGTAGGGTGACTCTTTTATGCGTAAGACAAAGCCCAAATCCAAAAGAACTTGTAGGCCAAGCAACAATCTCTCAAATGCACATTTCCTTTAAAGAAAATTCCTTGTTTCATAGTATAGGTTCAGCTCAAGTAACATCATTCGAAAGGTATCTACTTTGAACCTTAATTTAAAGTTGTGTCAGGCAAAACTGAACATTTAAGAAATTAAACGTGGTGCAAATTTACCTGAGGACATTCAGAACGTCTAAGCAAATTTGTTCAGGTTGCCGCCTACATCATCATTTATAATTACACGAATTCCTGGATTCATTGTCTTACTAGTGCTTTACTACATTCTGTTAAAATTCATGCAGCATCTTTTCAGTACTCAAGATCTCCTGAACAGGTAAGAATTACACTTTTACAATTGAATTTAAGTTATTGTTGTTACAAGGACAGGGCTGCTGAGCCTTGGTCTGGTCAGTGCTGAGTGGAACAAAGCCAAAGCCCTTTGGACTGGCATGTTCCCTGAGCCCAGAAAGTGGAATGTAGGCTGGGCTAGAGTCCAAGCAAACTGGATTGGATATGGGGATGTCTGAACGGTGTGTTCCACACTCAGCTGATCAAACTTCTCAGGTAGCCCTGCAAGCGACTGGCTCTGCAACATCAGTTGGAGCCTCTATTCCCTGGACTCACTAAGCTCCAGGAGCCTCAATAGTCTCCACTTGAAGGCTCCTACTTGCTCGGGTTGTCTTGACATCCCTGGAGGCCCTGTGGTGATCATTGCTGGCTCCAACTCTAGCTGCACAGCTGGTTCAGTCAATTAAGACTGCCATAGGTCCTTCTATCGGGTGCCCCTCCCAAGCTCGGTCTCTGTCGCCTCTGTTTCGGCTACCACCATAGCTGATGAATAGTAGAAGCTCCACAAACATCCTCTGAAGCAGATCTGGTACCTCCCTCTGGGATCACAGTTCCCTGTTCCATCTTCCCTGAGTCTTTACGCCTCCATTAGATTGAGGTGAATTCGGGGCTCAAGATCCCGGACTGTGGCACTGTTTTGCGAGAAGCTGCTTGGATTTTCTTTGGATGTAGAATATCAACGTTCCAAGTAAACTCTCCAAACAATCCAGAACTCTGAGACAAAGCCCATCAAAGTAAGTTATTTATTAGAGTAGTCATGTTGGCACATCTGGGAAAAACCTGAATCTGAATTGTGTGTTTCCTCCCCTACACACTAAAACTCACATCCTGCCCCATTTATCGACTTTCAGTTCACGTTGGCCAATCAATCTCCTTTTTCAACTCCTGCCAAATTTCAGTCACTCCCCTCCAGGTCCCAGAAACTTGTCCTTGACCACTGGCAAAAGAATGTTGTTGTGGTTGTACTCCCTTCTCGCCTCTCCCGTTCCCACAACTTGCCCATTTCCTGCAATGGAATTTGTCTCACAATGGATCCAGGGATGACATCTAGTGAAAAAGAATTCAGGATAGAAAATGAAAAAAATGTAAATACAATATCAATCCTAATTTAGGTGATTTTTTAAAAAATATATCTCATCCTCCAGATGATGCTAATTTTCTTCATTCTGCAACTATTTAAAAAAAGGAAGGGGGAGTGGAAATATCCTATGCCAAATTGTGGAGCAAACTATTAAATCAATTTATCCAGAATAAATTGAATTTCAATAAACCTATTGTCATCAATAGGATTTAATTTGTCAGGCCCAAGCCAAGAGACAGCACCACAAAATTCCAATGAGTTCAGTTCTTTATTTGCTTATACCTAATGAACAGAATCTTGCCAAACTAAAGTTAAACCTTCTAACCTACTAGAGATATCCTGAGATTCTAGGATATGGCCAGGGGTGGGATACAAAAGGGTGAACTACCTGTTCGGGATTTACGAGCTTCATGCTGCCTGCCCAGAAGCAGCCTTGAAACTGCCCTCTTTTCTTGTGTTTTTTAAGTGCAGCTGTGCCTTGTTCAGCAGCTGTGCCTCGTTCAGCAGCTGAAGTTGAAAATTCAGGAAATAAAGATCAGGTAAGAGCTCAGGTGGGCAAAAACATCAGCAGACATAGAACCGGTTCTATGTCTGCTGCTCTTTAGAGCTACAGGTTCTACAGAGTGGACAGAACCGGTAGAAACCCACCCCTGGATATGGCTACCTTCAACATAACAAGTAAGTCAAGCAAAAATCCTTTCACAAAAGTATCTTTCTTCAAAAAAATAATTTCTGTTTCATAATATAGGTTCACTTCAAGTAACAGCAGTCCGAAGAGGCCTACTCTGAACATTAATTTAGAGTTGAGTCTAGCAAAAGAGAATATTTAAGAAATTAAACTTGGGAAGATTTATCTGAGGGCATTCAGAAGGTCCTATTACACCATCATTTTTAATAGTATAAATTACTGGACTTACTATCTTATGTTGTACTTTAGTACATTCTGTTAAACTTTATGCAGTATCTGTTCAGTACCCAAGATCTCCTAGAGTCATCAACTAATAGGTAAACACTAAGGGGTTACAAATGAATTTAAGTTATTAACAAAGGCTGGGCTCATTAGTAGTTTTCACTGGAGATTGTGCAGTTTAATTCATTTAGAGTAATTCATTTAGGCCAGGTTTCAGGATGATAGTAGCCAATACTTCCAAAGAATAGGATAATTGGGAATTTCAGGTTATGTGGCTGACTGAAGGTGGCTGTGCTTTTTCTTGGAGCTAGTTCCTTTGATCCATGTGATTCTTTTTGTATTTATTGATCTTTTAATTGGAGAAACCTGACCTATTGGATATTGCCTATTTGGTGTTTTAACTTTTTGATTTACATATATTTTTTCTATTCTAATTGTTTAGTATCTTAATGCTTAGCACTTGTCTGACTTTTTTTTCTTTCAAAGGAGAAACTAGCTCTATTGTTTGGATAAGTTTTAGTCTTTTTTATATTAGGTGGTTTGGATTACTTTATATTTGTAAATAGCTTGAAACAGAGATGTTGAATGGAATACATTGTGTTAAGTCTTAGTTTTGGTTTGTTTATAGTAGACAATTTGTGCTTTTTAAGTGGGTTTTTGCCTATAACTAAAAATGAAAAGGTAAAAATTGAGTTTTTATATTTATTAATTAATTTTCATCTTGTATAGGTCTGTTTGGACTTTTTTCTGACAATTTCATAAGGAGAAAATATTACTTATTTATTTATTACTAAGAAAGAGGTTATGGGATGAAAAGTACTATATTTCTTAACTGAGAACAGATTATGAAATTGTTTATAATCTGGGATGAAGGTGGGAACTCACTTTCTTAAAGTGGGGAGTCTTTTTTTCTTTCTCCTTCTTCCTGTTTTCTGTTTTTGTACTATCTGAACTGTTATTTTTTTAAATCTTCATAAAAAATTGGGGGAGGGGGAGGGGGAGGGAGAATAGTCGCCAAAACACTTCTTCACTCTTTTCTAATAGAATGGAAAATGGAACTGGGGTATTATGTTTTCCACATTCTAAGGTATTGAAGAATTTAAACTGATTTAACTCAAGGTCTTCTCTTTGGATTATTTTCCATTTATTTTAATAATATTTTCTTAATAATATTTAAATTATGTTTGTACTGTAAATAAGATTTTTGCAAAATCAGTTTTAATTTAATGAGTATTGTAGACCAGTTAATCTGCAAGGCATGCCTAGGAAATGCCAGATAATACAAGTGAACAAATTGTTTTAGCTGTGAAAATAATATGACCAAGGCTTTGTGGAATATATCCTAATGCCAACCTTAAAAAATCCTGAAAATGTTTAGACATTTAAATTATAATTTTAAAGCATAATGATTTTCCAGATAAGTGGGATGTGGCTGTTTCTGGCAATGGCATGCTTAATCTAGCAGTCTACAAATTCAGAAGAATCTTTCAAAAGAAGACATTTGAATCCCGAAGGATTCATGACAATTGTAAGTTGTTTCATATTCAAACAAATTCTTCTTCTTCTTCTTCTTCTTCTTCTTCTTCTTCTTCTTCTTCTTCTTCTTCTTCTTCTTCTTCTTCTTCTTCTTCTTCTTCTTCTTCCTCCTCCTCCTCCTCCTCCTCCTCCTCCTCCTCCTCCTCCTCCTCCTCCTCCTCCTCCTCCTCCTCTTCTCCCTCCTCTTTCTCCTCCTCCTCCTCTTCTTCAGATGAAATTCTAGCAAGCAGTAACCAAAGTTGGACTGGCCCTTTGGCATATTAGCAACTTTGGAATAAGAATAATTCTACATTGGTGCAGCTGCCTCTTCCTGCAGCACTGTGTACAACCGCAGCTTCCAGGTGTACCCAAAGGCTATTTTAGGTAGGGGCAATCCAGCAGGTTAATCCACAGTTATGAAGATATATCTTTCAAAAGTCAGATATTTCTTTGCCAGGTAGGGCATGTGAGCCAAAGCTCAGTCAAAGTTGACTGGCTATGATTTATAATTTCACCTTAATCAATGTTAAAAGGTAGATAAAAATCATAGCTAGCCATCATTAAGGAGAAGCAGTCTTAAGGTATAATTAATTTTGCATGTTCCATCAGGATTAGTTTTTCCAGAACTGTTAACTCACCAAATCTGAAAATGAAGCCACAAAATTATATGAAGGGTCCTTGGTACTCTTTGAGTTTGGTTCTTGGTTGTCAGGGGATAATTTTGTGTGTTTTGACTTGTTAAATATATTTTTATTGGTCAATGTCCCAAATAAACTTCTCTCTGTCTGGCAAAAATATATGCACCTTACATCTTGAACAAGAATTTATTATTTCATTTGCAGGCTGAAATTATCCAATATTGGGGATATCCCAGTGAAGAGTATCAAATTCTGACTGATGATGGTTATTACCTGCAGCTAAACAGAATTCCTCATGGAAAATACTGTCCCCAGAATGAAGGTAGGTCTTCAATGTGAGATTTCCGCATCTGAATTACTTACATACTTCATATATCGGCATACACACGGTCATGGAAATCTTGCTCTGCCTTCCAGAGAGGAAAATAGAAAGCTCCTGTTTTTAGCTTTGACTGGAAAAGAGCTTCTGCTGGATTTTTGTTTGAGCCATAGCTACTCAGCTAGCATGTGGTATTTCCTTTTGATAAAAATCATGTAGCTGTTAGTGGTATATTATGATGGGGAGTTCAGTCAAGGATTCCTTTAAACTTGTGGAACCAAAGAAATGATCAGTTCCTCTTTAGGGTGAGTTACGCTGAACTGGGCTACTGGATTATGCAGGTGGAACATGTATGGCTGGATTCAAGAGGCAGTTAAGGTTTCTCTGAGGGGGACAGTTCAATACCACTTGCCTTGAAAGAAGTTTAGTGGTTTCTTTTTGAAAGGGACCGTTCTTTAATCTTCAGAACTTTCACTTCATCTCCAATCTTATTCTAGTTGCCAATTTTAAGAAAATCTGTTACGATAGTAATAGGGTGTCCATTGAAGAGGATCTTAGGGGAAGTAAATTATTTTCATTTGCTGTACATTGGATTGCCTTTGAGCACAGCCTTTGAGCACAGCACACCAGTTGGAAGTTGCAATTGTTACACAGTGTAGTACCCTGACTGCTACTTATGGTATGGTTTTATATATTGAATCTAATATGTGTGGGTAAAAGTTATATTTTACCATTTGAATCCATAACCTTGTACTTATAGATAACATACAATAAATCATGTATTCTTGGATTCTTTTGCAGGAATTGTTTTATTGGTACATGGTTTTCCATCGGAAGGGAGATCCTGGATTGCAAACATTCCTAGCAACAGCCTAGGATTTTTTCTAGCAGATGCTGGGTATGATGTCTGGATAATAAATAATAGAGGGACCACTTGGTCTAGAAGACACCAAGAGTTTTCAATTGATTAGCAAGAATTCTGGGAATTCAGGTAAATTCCAAGGAGAATTGAATTTTAGTAATAATTTGTTTCTGAAACTATACACTTTGATATGGCTCAAGGGCTAAACAATAAATAAAGAGAGAGAGAGAGAGGTAAATTCCAAGAAGAGTTGATAGTGAAATTATTATTAGGAAATATTATGAAAATTGTTTTAGGGTGAATGTAAATGAAGAATAAATATTTGCATATTGTATCTTATTTTCTTTAACCACAATATATTTCCATTCTTATTCTCTTAATTTAAAAGGTTTGGGTTTTTTGGAAAAAATAACAGAATGTAGGGAGAAAAAAGATAAGTCAATTTCAATTTGTTTAAGAGATCATGGGTGAATTTTTGAATATCACATCATATTTTGTTAGATTAAGATTAGACTAAGTTAAATACAATGTCACCGAACAGTGTGGAATGGTGGACTGGGAAAAGGGTTGAACAGAGGAACATTTATTTTTAATAAGGGGGTCAGATATGTGTGGTGATTCTCACATTGTGAATCTTTGAACTATAAGTGACAGGTTCTCATGAGGAAATTTTAAGCTAGTGGACTAAAAGGAAAACTTGAAATGTAATCACCCTAGTGCTCTTTAGTCTTCTTTTCACCTTATTGGGTCACACCAGGATGTTCCTTTTGTGAATATATTCAAAGATACACTATCTAGTCACTTGATTCCAGGGGTGTTTGTGAAGGAGAGATCCCATTCTACTATGCGGTGGGGTGCCACAGGATTCAATGCATTCTCCTGTCCTTTTTAGCTTCTGCATAAGGCCACTGACTGACTCACCTGTCACCATGGGGTGAGGTATCATCAATATGCTTATGATACCCAATTATATATCTCTACCCCATTGAAAATTAAGCAACGCCATGAACTGTAAGGATCTGGATGGGAAAAGGCTTCAGCTGAACCATGGCAAAACTGAGTGGCTCTGGAATTGGAGGCCCAATGGTTCTAGGTCTATGCCATCACTGGCATTGGATGGGATTGCACTTTTCTACAGTGACCCATTGCATTATCTAGGGGTCATCTTACACTCATGTTTCCTTCTGCTCACCACTCCTGCTCAATGAGCAGATGACAGTCATACTTAAGAAGCTGTTTGATCAGCTATAATTTGTGCATCCTACATACACTCACTCATGATCTCATCCCCTCCAGATTTGACTTTGTGCTCTACATAGGACTGTTCTTGAAGAATACCCAGAGACTTCAGCTGGTTTTGAATGCTGCAGCATGAGCCAATATGGGTACTCCTAGGACAGAACACATTACACTTCTGCTCTGCAAGCTGCATTGGTTGCCAGTTTGCTTGCAAGTCCAATTCAAGGTCCCAGTTTAACCTTCTAAGCCCCTCATTGCATAGGACTGTCTTGTTTGAGATACTGACTCTCCTTTGTTATATCAGCGTGTCTCATCAGTTCCACCAGAGAAGATATCAGCTTGGGATTAGTAGATGTGCCTTCTCTGCCAGACAACCACATTATTGAAAATGTTTTCCATGAAATTAGATTAGCTGCATCCCTTTTGACATTTCAGATCTCCCTCAAGATCTGCTTATGTTATCAGAGCTCCCAGAGGAACCAGAAACATACTTTGATGCCTCTATTCTTATCCTTCCTCTGTCCATGGTTTGCATTTTTGTTTTTATAATATTTTTTAAATGTGTATTTTATAGTTTTATATATTTAATATCTGTTATTTATTTCATTGTTGTATGCCATCTAAAGTTGCTTATGGCAATATGGATGGCTACACTGATTTCATTTAAAAAAATAAAAACAGAATATTATCCCCAGGTCCAGTTTTATATTCCTGTGATTTTCCATTTTTAGAATGCCTCATCATCACTATCACCAACCCTAGAGCAAATCTACTTTGAAATATTATTTGTTAAAATGGGGAAAACTGAAGCCTCTGTGGAGTAATTGTACTTTCAAGTTGGTGAGCCCATGATCAGTGAGCTGTGATCAGGGGCTTTGACACTAATGTTCACAGATAGCAGCATAGGGAATAAACTTAAGGTGTATTTTGTGTTACAGTTTTCATGAAATGGCAATTTATGATATACCAGCTGCAATAAACTTCATCCTACAGAAAACAGGACAAGATTCTTTATACTATATTGGCTATTCACAAGGAGCATCATTAGGTATTATCAATGAGGAATATACTTCTGGGATCATGTTATAATAAAACTGTTTTTTTCTCTCTCTACCAACCAAGGATCCAAGGTTCCCTCTTCAACTGTGATGAGCAAAAGCAACTTGTACTTTTGTTTGTTTTCATTCACATTAACTTACAATATCCAATCTGGGTCAGCCACGGGAAACGAAGATTTACTGGGATTGTTAAGTGTGGAGCATGGGTGTGAAGAATGGAGACGAGCCAGTGAAACAGTGAACTTCAACTCTTTATTTACATGGTGTGACAGCTCAAACTGGATGGCTGCTATAGCCTTCCTTATATAGGCAACTTATTAACTATTCAACCAATGAAAACCTGGGAGCGTTAGCTCCGTTGACCAATGAGAACGGCTCGTTAATGGCCAATCAGACTCTCCTGAACGGACCAATCTGATCTCGCCATTTAACAGCCAATCAGAAGTGCAGGGCCAGAACCCTGCACTTGACTTCAAGCTCTAGATAACTTTATTACACATTTATTCATTCACAACACCCCTTCCCCCCGGGTTCCGTTTATGGGGTGCGGTCACGTAGTCCTTGAGGTAGGACGGTTGTTTTGTTAGTCTTTTTGATTTTCGTTGTGCACCCGGTATTTGGCTGCACTCTTGTTGAGGTAGGGCGTTGTTTGGCGAAAGAGGTGTCTCTGATTCTGAGTTCACGTTTTCATTGTCACCTACATCTTCGGTATCACCCTGAGGTGAACTCACTCCCATCCCTGCTTCCTGTTCGCGTGTTTCCATTCCACTATTGTTCCCTTCAAAAAGGTTTTCTGCTAACTGAAGTTCATCTTCCTCTGTGTCTCCCCCCCCCTCAGTTTGGTTATTAGGGGACTCGGAGATCCCTGACTGCAGCCTTGATCGTAGTTGATCGATATGGTGCTTCCATAGTCTATCATCACAGCATTGTACAAGGTATGATCTCGGGCCAGTAACATGGACCACGGTCGCTTCTACCCACAACGGATCGCCCGATAAATTTTTAGCGAACACCAAGTCGCCTACCTGGAAGGTACGGCATCGGCCGCTGGATCCGAGTGGTTTCTCCGGTTCATACGCTGGGTGTAACGGGTCGAGGTGGGAGCGGAGCTTTCGTCCCATTAACAGCTCGGTGGGAGTTTTGTTGGTGACGCTGTGCGGAGTGATATGCTGTAAAAAGAGGATTCGGTTTATCTTTTCTTCGATGTTGTCATAGTCCACTTTCTGTAGCATTTTTTTGACGAATTGTACCATGCGCTCGGCCCTTCCGTTGGCCGCAGGATGCGCAGGCAAAGTCAGCGCATGTCAAATACCGCAGTCCACCAGGTACTGTTAAAAGGACAGCGTGGTAAATTGGGGCCCGTTGTCGGATACCAGAACATCTGGTAATTCGTGGGTTGCAAACAGTCTTTCTAGTTTCTTAATAACCGCTTTGGTTGTTGTGTTCCTCATTCGGTGGATTTTGAGCCAGTTCGAGTAGGTGTCCACGGTTAACAAGAAGGTGTGGCCTTTGGTCAGCCCAGCAAAATCCAGATGGATACGGGACCAGGGTCCCCGCGGTGTTTCCCATTTGGTTGGGATTGCCTTTGGTGGGGCGTTGCTTACTTCCTGGCATCTATGACAAGCTTGAACCCAAGTCTTGATTTGCTTGTCGATGCCTGGCCACCACGCGTAGCTTCGTGCGAGGGCTTTCATGCGCACGATGCCGGGGTGGCCATCGTGCAAGGTTCTCAGTGCTGCTTGTTGGAGTCGTTCTGGGATAATGACTCTATCGCCCCAGATGATGCAGCCCTTTTGAAAAAACAACTCTGTTTGTCGACTTTTGAATGGTGCGAAGTCATCTGATACTTGGTCCAATGGCCATCTGCGTTCCACCCAAGTGAGGACTCCTGCTAAGGCGAGGTCGTGTTTTGTTTCTCTCGCGATATCCCGGGCGGTTAATGGTGGTGTACGAAGTGCCTCGATCTGCAACATTGTCACTGTTGGCGCGGGGTCGTCAATAGTCTCTGGGAGCGGTGCTCGGCTTAATGCATCGGCGTGGGGAATGGCTTTCCCGGGGTGGTATTGCAGCCGATAATTATAAACAGCCAAGAATTCTGACCAGCAAGTCATTCTGGGAGATAATATATAGGGGGCTGGCTTATCCCCCGCTATTATTCCCAGCAAAAGTTTGTGGTCAGTCACTATAGTAAAAGCCCGGCCATACACGTACTCATGAAATCTTTTGACAGCAGACACAATAGCAAGGGCTTCTTTATCAATTTGGCTATAATTTCGCTCAGTTTTCGAAAGCGTCTTTGAAAAATAGGCAACAGGGGCTTCGCTACCGTTAGGCAAAACATGGCTCAAAATGGTGCCCACTCCGAAAGGCGATGCATCACACGTGATAGTTAACGGCAAGGTCTCATTGTACTGCATTAGTACAGCATCAGAAGTCAGTAGTTTTTTCACATTACGAAATGCCTGCTCTTCTCTTTGACCCCATACCCAAAGTGCTTTTTTGTCCAGTAAATGATGTAAAGGTTCAGCGACAGTCGCCTTGTGTGGCAGGAATATGTCATAAAAATTGATAAGGCCTAGAAACGCCTGAAGGTCGGCCTTATTCCGGGGTCTGGGAGCATTTTTTATTGCTCTCAATTTGCTATCGGTAGGGTGAATGCCCTGACTGTCAATTAGATACCCTAAAAATTTGACACGATCTGTACACAGCTTACACTTATTTTTCTTCACTCTAAGGCCTGTGTCTTTGAATTTCTGGAGAACCAATCTTAAACAATCCCGTAAAATTTTTGAAGTAGGGGCAGCAATTAACACATCGTCAAAGTAGGGGACATTGCCTTTAATCCCTTGGAATAGTCTTTCCATCAGGCTCTGAAAAATCCCTGGGGCTACACTCACTCCAAATTGGAGCCGTGTACATTTAAAGGCACCTCGGTGCGTCACGATTGTCTGTGCCTGTGCTGTTTTTTCATTAACCGGCAGTTGTTGATATGCCTGAGCTAAGTCTAGTTTAGCGAAGACTTTTCCGCCCCCCAGGGAATGGAGGAGGTGTTGCACCACCGGCACCGGATATGCATTTTGCTGCAGGGCATGGTTCAGGGTGGCCCGGTAATCTCCACAAATTCTAATCGAACCATCCGGCTTAACAGGTGTCACAATTGGAGTCTCCCAGGGAGATTGATTGGTTGGCTCTAACACTCCCTGGGCTATTAACTTATCAAGCTGTTCGTCGATTTTCGGTTTTAGTGCAAATGGAACTCGACGAGGCTTAAGGCGGATGGGAGCTATTTTTGGATTAAGGTTAAATGAGATCGGGGTCCCCTTGTACTCGCCTAGCTTTTCTGCGAAGATGTCCCTGAATTCATGGAAGAGGTCCTCCTCCCAGTCACTGCCGCCGACTTGGTTAATGCCTGCCACTTCAATGCCGAGTGGCGCGAACCATTGGAGGCCTAACAGGCTAGGCCGGTCCTTGTCGATCACAGTCAGGGGTAAGTACGTTGTGCGGTTTTTAAACGAGACCCAGACTCGACTGGATCCTATGACTGGAATCCTATTCCCCTGATAGTCTTTAAGTATGAGTCTTTGGGAACGGAGGTCTTGGCGCCGGATAGTAGGGATGAGTTGCTTGAGGGTCTTCCAGGAAACCATCGAGAGAGACGATCCCGAGTCGACTTCCATTTGGCAGGGCTGATTTTCGATGGCCACTTTAATTCGGATTTTTTTTGGCATCCAATGAAGAGGCGTGACCGATAGTGATAGTTTGGTGAGCCTCTTCTCGCTTTGTTGGGCGATTTGTGGTTCGGTTTCTGTAGGAGTGGTTTACTGGTTCTCGCCTTACAGGATGGTTTCCTGTCGATTGGCGATAGTTAGCCCCCTTCGAGGTCTGGCTGGGTCCTAGGAGACTTCTACAGACCCGTCCGATATGGCCTCGTTTCCCGCACTCATGGCAGAGCACGTCGTGGAATTTGCATTCGGACTGGGAATGGTTGGCCCCACAGCCAGCGCATGGGTGTTGGGACTTCGAGTAATGGTCCCGATCGGACCGCAGTCGATGGACCTCTTCTTTGTTGCTGTCTGATGATGAAGAGAGGTCCTCATGGTGGGCCGTCAAAAGCTGTCCTTCTGACTTAAGTGAAATGTCGCAGGTTGGTTGGTGTACCGGAGCGCGGTTGCGGCACAGTTGGGCAGCCGACTTCCTGGTTGCTTCTGCTGCAGTAGCATCAGCGATGGCATCGGCAAGGCTAATGTCACCTTTTGCCATCAGCTTGCTCTGCACATTTAGCGCATCTAATCCCAGAACTATTCGGTCTCTCAAAGCCTCTTCCAGGTCGGCGAACCTGCAGAGGCCTCCCAAGTTTCGGAGGTCCGCAACAAAATTGTTAACACTCTCTCCTTTCCGCTGGTTTCTTTGGTAGAACTCATGCCGCCTTACGAGCGTTGGTACAGTCGGTGCATAGTGGGCCCTCAGTAGGGGTTCGAGGACGTCCCAGTCCATAGCCTTCACTTCAGCTGGTTTTGCTAGTGCCTTGGCCATCTTGAATACGGTCGGCCTGCAATGCGTTAGGAATACCGCCCGTTTCTTCCCGGTTGTGGCATCCTTCAAATTATTAGTTTCCAAGAACATTTGGAAACGATCCATGTGGGACTCCCAGTCTTCTTGCGTTGGGTCGAATGGAGCGGGTGGTATGACGCCGCCGGACATGGTTCCGCCGTTGTGCGTTTTCAGCCACGTGCTCGGTTATCTTTTTGTTGTTCAGTCAGCTCTGACGTCTCCAAATCCCACCTTCGTCGCCAGTGTTAAGTGTGGAGCATGGGTGCGAAGAATGGAGACGAGCCAGTGAAACAGTGAACTTCAACTCTTTATTTACATGGTGTGACAGCTCAAACTGGATAGCTGCTATAGCCTTCCTTATATAGGCAACTTATTAACTATTCAACCAATGAAAACCTGGGAGCGCTAGCTCCATTGACCAATGAGAATGGCTCATTAATGGCCAATCAGACTCTCCTGAACGGACCAATCTGATCTCGCCATTTAACAGCCAATCAAAAGTGCAGGGCCAGAACCCTGCACTTGACTTCAAGCTCTAGATAACTTTATTACACATTTATTCATTCACAACAGGGACACATATGTATTTGCCTTCCCATCAGCCTATATCACAACACATTCTCCATCTGCATCTCTGTTATGAAATATTATCAACATTTATCCTAGTTAAGGACCATTGACCATTAAGGCCTCTATGAGGATGGCTGTCAAGAATTTATAAATGCCATTTGAGCCAATACAGAGTAGGCCTTCATTTCATACCTAATGGAGGAAAGCACTTAACTGAAGTTGAGATTTGCCTCTTTTTCTCCACATAACATATTATAAAACTTTTTATGGTTTTGGCTTTTCTCACATTCTGCTTCCTAGTTCACTCCTATTTTTAAATCTTCTGCTATGTGTCCCTCGATGTGGGAGCTTTTCACACAATGGTGTTAAGGTTGGAAACCAGTTCCAAAATACTTTTCTGATAGTAAATAGTATTCTTCTCAAAATAAAAAAGAATTTTCCCCCTATATGAAAAAGAAGGGAGTGTCATCATATTGCTCTTCAAATTTATCTTTAGACTTCATATTCGTAACAACCTTGGTGCTCTCTGAACTTGGTGGTTTTCTTGTAGATGTTTCTTCACCAGACTAGGGAATGTCATCAGTGCAATCTACTACTGAGACTTCTGATTTGAAATCTGAATACATCAGAATTCTTCCTTGCTAGTATAACCAGCATCTAATAAATCTTGCTGAGTTGTGATCTGAGAGAATTATTCTCAGAATTAACTATTTTCAGTCTGGATAACTATTGGAAAACCTTCTGACATTAATTCTAACATACCATTACTCCTACTAGGGAAGAAATTTGCCTTGGATCCTTAATGTCACACCCCTTGATACACCATTGACAACCAAACATTTCACCAACACTGCATTCTAATATAGGAATCAAATTGGTCTTCATCAGGACAAATCTACTGCCTAGATTAGTTTACCACACAGTCATTCAGCTGACAGAACAACTAGTCCACTTCAATCATTGCCGACTGCCACAGTGTTCTGTCCTAGGCTTCCTTAGAAAGCATAAAACACAATCTTAGTTCCAGCAAAACCTCTTTTATTTCCACAGCTGTGAATTACTTTCATTCACAGCCTGCAAGGCTTCACAAACAGTTTTTCAGGGGAATGTTTACAAACACCCACCTTATCATACGAGAACTAATTGCCAAATGCAAGGCAAGGCCACACTTGAGGCAGAGTCAAACAGAAATTTTCAAAGCTTGAATCAACCAGACAAACTAATTGCTTCCTGCAAAACCTCACATACCGTCTGCACCTTTTTTATATCCTATGGTAGTGGCTAATCATCTCCGAGGTATGGCCTTACTCCTAAGTCGACCCTGCTTTCTCAATTGTTCTTCTCTTCTGGTAGCCCTGCACATGTGCAAGCTGGGAACCAGTTCCAAAAACTCCCCCACCTCACTGCTGTCTGAGCCCGAAGGCAGCTGCTGACTGCCAGCCTGCCCTGGCCTTATCTCTGCCTCTGATGCAGAGCCGTCGTCCGAGCCTTCCTCAGTTTCCAAGACTAGCCCAGGTTCCTCCAAACCTCCTCACTACTGTCCGACTTTGCTGCCAGATCCATCAATGGCTGGCAGGCCACAACATACAGCTCCTTGGTAACTTCCAGGGTAGCTTGGTAGCTTCCCTGGTTCCTGCAATCTCTCTCCTTTTCTTACTAGGTGCTTTACTAGATTATTGGATTTCAGTGCTTATGGCTAAATATAACAGTAGATGGACAGGTAACAGGAAAAGTGTTAATATATGGTATTTTTATGTTGTTCATTGTTTGTAAATGTTCTTAGGTTATAAGAGCTCTTGTATGGAGGTAATTGATGGGGCTTTTCTGACAAATATAGGGCATATTCAAGAGTTCTTCATCCAGCTGTTTAAAAGTTCATATTCTAAGTATTTCTCTCCCTTATCAAGGATGCTCAAGTGGAGGCAATGTTTTAATTTGTTTGTTTATGCATATACTTGTTTAGCATCCCACCTTTATCATTTTTTACAAATAACTCACAGTGGAGAACATATCCAATACACTTTCCTTATTCTATTTTCCCCACAACAATGACCCTCTGAAGTGGGTTGTTCTGAGAGAAAGTAACTGGCCCAAGGTCACCCAGACAAATTTTATGGCTAAAGTGGGATTTGAACTCACTTTCTACCCTATTGCCTTATTCATCGACTCGTCTCCACTTCTTGCACCACGCACAGAACATAACATAACCATCTCTTTATTCCAATCTGGGAATGTGAAGAAGTCAATAATTTATAATTTGTTTATTAGGGGAGGGGGGAGAATTTCTCAAAAGGAGGGCTAAGCAGAAGTTAAAGTTATAGCATTCATGTATCCTAATTTTCTCCTGCTTCTTTTCATTTTGCAGGTTTCATTACTTTTGGGATCCTTCCCTACCTCTCTGACAGAGTGAAGCTGTATATAGCCCTGAACCCACCCTACACCTTGAAAAATACTTCTGCGTTGCTTGCTAGACTTGCAAAAATTCCACGTGAACTGAGAGAAGTAGGTATTTATTGATTTAGTTCCTTTACCTGTATTCTGCCATCTCTAGCTTTAAGTGACTAGTCTAACATGATTTTAACGCCCCAACTCTGTATGTCAGGCTTATTGTTAATAAACAATTCTGAATATTAATGGTAACTAGACAACCTGGGACAACCTGTATTGGGTCATGGTCAAGGCTGACCAGCAGGGCAGAAGCAGAAAGGGACTGGTGAAGAGTGTGAGGGAGTCAACCTAAGCAGCTTGTGCACTTACTCCCTGAAAGCTATCCAAGAAAGAAGCTGCAAAGCCAAACCCCCAGCTGGGTTCTCGCAGTTAACCATAGTCACATGATCCTCGTTGATTTTCCCCTGCAAGAATCTTTGGCTTTCCCATTGATTTGTGGGAAGATGTCATCATTTCAGAGCTACTTCTTTTTCAAAACAGAGAAACAGAGTGACCACAAGCAGGCAAAAAGAAGTGAGAGCAGGATCGATATCCAACTTCTTGTAAGCTTTGCCATTAACTTTCATTTTGAAAAACTGATGGTGAGCATCAGAAACCAACCTTCCTCCCTCTCTCCCTCTTTATCTCCTATCCTTTCTTAGTTTCCTCCTTCCCTCCCTCCATTCTTTTCTCCTCCCTTCCCCTTCCCAACAGACAGGTAAGTGGTTGCTACTAGGTGAAGGTGGAAGCAAGGGATTTGAAAATGAGGATCACATAACAGCATTTAAGCAGCTGAAGCCCTGAAGCCTATACAGCAGGGTTCTACAAAACTTGACAGCTTTAAGACTTGTGGACTACAACCAGGGGTGGAATTCAACCGGCATTACAACCAATTCGGTGATTACATTTTACGTGCGTGTACAGTAACCCTAGGATGTGCTGCCCAGACAACTGAAAAGTGCTGAATACAGGTGCGCAGCATTCAAAAAGCCTCTTTTTCAGGGGTGGGATTCTGCCAATTCACACCTATTTTCTAGAACCGGTTGTTAACATTCTAAGAAGTTCGGAGAATCAGTTGTTAGAAGAAATCTTTTATTTTTTTCCACTTTACTGGCCTAATCCTGTAAGGAAGGCAGGAAGGAAACATTCTGGCGTTGCTTACAGAAATTGCCTCTCCGTTGATCCTTATTACATTCTTGGCAGGACTAGACTTCCTGTCTCAGGAACTTCTCTGGAGTTTTTTTTCCCCTCCTTTGCTGGTACTTTGCTTATGTGGAGTGACCACTCAAAGTTACAATGGCACTGAAAAAAGTGACTTATGACTCTTTTTCACACTTACGACTGTTGCAGCATCCCCACAGTCATGAGAGGCCAGGTGAGGAGATGTGTGCCTCGATGTGAGTGATATTGAGTTGGCCACACCCAGCCAGTCACATGACCACCAAGCCACACCCACCCAGTTACATGACCTCCAAGCCACACCCACCAATAAGTCACACCTACAGAACCGGTTGTTAAAAAATTTGAATCCCACCTCTGCTTTTTTTCCCTGCTTTTTCAACCTCAGCTGTGTCACACAAAGCAGGAAATAAAGGACAGGTACCAACCTGTGTGGGCGGGTGGGCCAACAGAAGCAGACACAGAACCGGTTCGGTGTCTGCTGCTCTTCAGAGCCACTGGTTCAATAGAGCCGGGCAGGACCGGTAACATCCCACCCCTGACTACAACTCCCAGAATTCCTCCTCCAGTCATGTCAGCTCAGGAATCCTGGGACCTGAAGTCCACAAATTCTAAACTTGCCAAGCTGCTATACAGCTTTCTCAAATAATAGGAATAATTGGGAATAATAGGGACTTCATTTGATAATTTAATCCAACTGAGGTATGTTTGTTGTCAATGTTTTGCTCTGTTAAAGGTTGCAGAAACAATAGTTTTAATAGTGTGTAGCTAAAATATAGCCATTTTTATTTTACAGCTAATATGGGGCACTAAAGAACTTTGCCTTCTTAGTGAGAGACTAAGAACCATGCTGGCCTATGCATGCAGCTATCCAGTAATTGACAAGCTTTGTGTCCTCTTCGCTTCCTTTACAGGAGAAAATAATGTTAAAAACCTAAACATAGTAAGTAAATTCTATTTTTATTTAGACTTTCTACAAAGGAAGTAAGTGTTAACCAAAGAGATCAGGAAACCAATGTCCCACTGGAAGACTAGGATATAGTTTAACAACAGTATATCTCAACACTTGGTAGCTTGACAGACTCCCAGAAATCAAGATTGAAAAACACTTATGTAGCAGAATCTTTAGCAGAAGGTCCACCTGTGTTTTTCCTTCCCCTCTCCAGGGAGTCAAAGAAGCTTGGGGGAATCTTTCTGAATCACTTTTCATGCATCCATATTTTTTTCTGCACTTGCTGTTTTTCTAACCACTTCTGGCTGCTTTCTTAACTTTATCATCATCATGGCTCCCTACAAGAAGTACAAAAAAAAAATCCACAATGAGTAAAATATCTACTTACAGCAACATCTCCTCACATACTGTATGGTTTGTTTTTGGTTTTTTTTTAAAAAAAAACTAGTCATTAATCTAGGACATTTGCAACTTCTATTTTGAAGATATCTTTTCTCCATCCATACTGATAGTCTTTGTTTAACAACCATGATTGGGACCAGCAACTTGGTTGTTATTTAACCATTGCTAAGTGATATCACAACTGCATTTACATTCTTACTTCAACTTTCCTTTGCTTTCCAAACTTCTTAAAGTCACTTTTTTTATCACTGGCAAAACTGCAAATGAGGCAATTTCTAAACAAGAACTATGCGTATTTAGATTTTCTCAGTGTAATGACTAGAGCACATAATCTTGAAACTCTTGCTTTCAGGCAATCAATTTTCTTAGAACATTAACTAACTGTCAAGGCCAAGCCCAGTGATAACACAGCAAAATCCTATGCAGTACAATATTTTATTTGTTTATGCCTAATGTACAGAATCTTGCCAAACTAAAATTATATATTTTCTATCTACTAGGTATTTCTTGAGATATTCAACTTTGTAGCTGCCCTTAATTCCTTTAGTCCTGCCCCATCCAGCTTGGGACTGTTCAGCCTCTTAATCGGGGTCTCTCTGTGTATTCTGCTTCCCCTCCCTTGGGATTCATACAAGCCTTTTATTAATTTATCTATTTATTTATTTATGAAGAATGAATTAGATAACAAATATAATTAGAACATGATTACGATTACATGAAATGGGTACAAATAAAAGGGGATATTAGGACTGGTAGGCATGTTGGTGCCCTTGGACTTCCTTTTCATCCCATTGAGTCCCACAGCCTCCACCTCCTCTCCTGTCACTTACATTTTTGCTAAATCTCCTTCTGGAATCAAGCACTATGGAGTTTTGGAGCCCCAGAGTTCATACTGGGGAAGGAGAGTAGATAAGTCTGTCCCTAGACCTCCCTGTGTGTGTTCCTGTCTTGGAAGCAGGCAGAGTGTAGGGAGTGGCTGCAATGAATGGCGGCTTCCAGAAGGAGATTTACAAAAAGGCTATCTGGTAAATAAGGATGGGGAAGAAGGAATGGGACCCAGCAGGGTCAAGAGCCAAGTCCCTTGGTGACCCAGTGAGGCAAGAAATCAGCCCAAGGCCTTCTAGATCCTGGCAGAGTAGAAATGGGAGGGAAGAAAAATATGCAGGGTGGATGCTGCAGCACCTCTCTATTTGCTTGCCTGATTTTTGTTCACATAACCATAGTTCATTGCAGTGGTCATAAGTCCCCTCATTCAACTCCATTACAATCCTGAAAAATCCAAATAATAATGGTCTTGGTCTATCATAATAAAAATGTATTTCTGGGGGATTTACTCAGCTCCAAAAGCTTTAGACAATATAGATGTAGTTCCCAGCCCCTCATAGTATTTCTCTCCTTAAATAATCCTGTGATAGTTTCATCTAAAAGTTAGCAATTGGCCTAAAGCTAACCACTGAACTTCCTGTCTGCTGAACCTGATCTCTGCTGTAAGCAGAGCCTACAGTCAGGGTGACAGCAAGAAGCTAAGATAGCTGAGATGCATACAATTATACAACTCAAGTCCTTTCCCTTTGTAATCACCTACAACATACCAACAACACTGCTACCCTTCAAAAAGACCTTGACTATGTGACAGAATGGTCAAAGAAGTGGCAACTTCAAACCTGAACCAAAAAATGCTCATTGGCAAAAAAATAAATAAAAATCAGAACATAAAATACCAGCTGGATGGACACAACCTTGTGGACAACACTCAGTCTGTCAAGGACCCTGGATTACTCATCTGTAATGATCTAAGTGTCAGAGCCCCCTGTAACAATATTGCCAAAAAGGCATTAAGAGTTTTTAACCTAATGCTGCATAACTTTTTCTCTGATAATCTTGTACTGCCAATTAGAGCATATGAAACATTTGCTAGACCAATACTTGAATACAGCTCACCTGTCTGGAACCCACACTGCATATCAGACATTAATACAATTGTGAGAATCCAGAGATATTTTCACAAGAAGAGTCCTTCACTCTTTTGTTTGCAACAGAATACCTTATACCACCAGACTTGAAATTTTGGGCATAGAAAACTTAGAACTACACCGCCTTTGCTCTGATCTAAACATAGTACACAAATTTATCTGCTACAATTTTCTACCTGTCAATGACCACTTCAGCTTCAATCACAATACATGAGCACAAAATAGATACAAACTTAAGCGCTAAAATTGACTGCAGAGTTGGCAATGCCTGGAATGTCCTACCTGATTCTGTGGTTTCTTCCCCAAACCCCCAAAACTTTATCCTTAGATTGTCTACTGTTGACATCACCCCATTCCTAAGAGGTCTGTAAGGGGCATGCATAAGCGTAACAATGTGCCTACCATCCCTGTCCTAATGCCTCCCTTTTATTTGTACCTATTTCATGTAATCCTAATTATGTTCTAATTATACTTGTTTGCTAATACATGCTTGACAAAATATATAAATAAAGTAGATGATAGATAGATAGATAAATAGTCGCACCCTTCATTATAACCCACATAGCACCGCACTGCTAATGCCCAGCCTTCATTTTGAAACAAAATAAAGATATCACCATTAACCAATATTTATAGTTGAGCTAAGGATAAGTTGATCTGAGTCTGCTTGTCTAGTCCAAAATCTGAATAATTACGTCACGTGTGTTCTTCTACAGACAACATAAGGCAGATCAATTATGTTGTGTTTTCTGTATTGCTAAAATGGATAACCACTTAAATATTTTGCAAACTCTCTCCTGTTTCTATTTTATAACGTGAAACATTAAAAAAATCTCTTCATATATTTCCTTTGTGTATAAATTTAAATTCTTTTTGTTTTGCAGAGTCGGGTGGATGTATATGCTGCAATAAATCCTGATTATTCATCTGTAAAAACCTTGACTCACTGGATTCAGGTAAAATATGAATTTCATTTGTTAGTTACTTTTGAGGCAAATAAAAATTGAGACGTTATTTAACTAAGTGGTTGGTATAGGTACAAAAGACATGATTACCAGATTTATTTACTGGATTATGTAATTTTAACACCTTTTCCCGTCTGTCCTTGAAAAACAAAATGTTGTGGTATAGAGTCCCCTTCACCACATTGTGGTGTACTGTACCTTGATCCAGGAACATGGCTATCTAAATCTCATTTTCCTTGCAGCTCTTAGACATAACATCAAATATCAAATGATTTGATATTTAATTTTAAAAACAAAATAAAATTGGAGAGAATGCAATGTTTCTACTTCTAATGCATTTCTGGGAAATCCAAATAAGATAATAGAACAACCATTTCATTAAGTATGTAAAATTTATATTTACCAACAAAAAGGGGAGACTAGTATAGATCTATTTAGCTCTTGACAGTTAGCCATACCCTTCTAGTATTCGAACCCAGGCTACTTACATATTAGGTCAGAAGTTTCCAAATTTGGCAACTTGTGGACTTCCGCTTCCAGAATTCCTCAGCCAGCACATGCATAGGAATTCTGGGAGTTGTAGTTCACAAGTTTTAAAATTGCTCTTCTGCCCAAGACTTCCTGGGACCGTAATTAAGCACACACTTAGTCCAAACAACTCTTGTTTTATTTCAATGCTGGAATTATGTTCATTCCCGGCCTGTAATGAGTCCCAAACAGTCTCTCAAGATAAGCACCCACTTTTATCTCCTTTGAATTGCTACAACAACTAAAGTGCCAAATTAACTGTAAAAAGCTAAACAAAGTACAAAGTCCACACAGAGGTTCAAGGTTTAATCTGAACACAGTGAATGACTTTGCTTCCTGCAAAAGTTTATCTACCTTTGCACTTCCTTTATACCTTATGGATTTAAGCCTTACTCCCGAGTCGCTCCTTTTGTCTTAGCTGCTCTTACCTTCTGGCAGCTTTACACACACGCACACTGGGAACAGGCTCCCCTTGTTCCTCTGCCTCACTGCTGCAAGATTCTGGAAGCCCTGGAGTCAGCACCTAACTCCCAGATGGTCCTGGCCCCATCTCTGTATCAGACACAGGACTGTCATCCGAGTCCCACCCCCCTGCCAGACTCCGAGACTGATCCCTGTTCTTCCCCACTGTCTAATTCTGCTGCTGTCTGCACAGGTTGCTGGTGAACCACAACAATTGCCTAATTTGGGGCCCCTGTATTAGGTAGATGTATTAATCTCTAAGTCACAAGTTATGCTTTCTTTGTTGGCTATACCAGGGGAGAAATTGTTTTTTATAAGGGAAACCTGGTCTACCCAAATATGGGACGGAGCTTCTGCTTCTGCTTTTGCCTTTCAGTCTCAATCCAGGAGCCTTTGCAGGAAGTCGCTTTTGCGACAAACTATTTTTGTGATAAATTTATATTTACATTAATGGTTTGGGCCTGGGAAACAAAACTCTCCTGAGTTATATGCATGTTTTTTGTTTGTTGTTTCTTCTGGTTATTTAAGAACCTGTTTTTATTGCTTTTGATTTCATTATACACTGCCCAGGGCCACAACTGAGAGATAGGTAGCTATATAAATTTGATAAATAAAAATAAATATACTTAAACCTACATCTTGACATTTTTACAATACAAATAAATTTTCAAAATCTACGAGGAAATTATTTCCTAAAACCATTCTTTCGTTATACTTAGCCTTGTAGAAGCCTGTTCAGAACCAGTCTAAAGTACTGCTAGTTTTCCAAGAAGTTTTATTTTTTATTTAAGATTAAGATTTCACTCTACATTTTTGGTCAGTTCCTTTTATGAGTTTTGCATATAGCGATTTGAAATTTATTACCTGTATTACTTATTTAATAAAATAAAATAAAAAGTAGCAATTTTTTTCTTTCTGTAAAATTGCAGATTTTACAGAAATCCTTTTTTTTTTTTCATAAAAATTTTATTTGGGTTTTCACAAAACATAATGCAAGGAAAATTCCTTTTTTTGAGAATAGCATGGTCCCAGGTTATCACTTCTCCACAATGAAATTCAATTTCATTTTCATTTGTGTTCTATTCCATATCTTATTACTATTTTAACATTTTCTCAATAATTTTTCCCTTCCCTTAGTTTTCTCAATCTTACTTTTAATTATCTCATTCCTTCCTAGATTCAATTATATATATCTTTTTCTAAGTTTCAATATCTTTCTAGTCATTATATTTATACTTTTATCTGTCCTGTCTCAATTTCATATTTTCTTTTCTCATTAAACAAAAATTTTCCCTGTAATTACTAATTGGAGTATGACACCTTTTTATCTTTTAATTTTTATCCATTCAACTCTTAATTAAACTTCAATTTATGTCTTTACAGTTATAACATTCAATATAACACATAACTTCCAGTCAAATTCTGCTTGGTACATTCTTAAAATACGCGCTAAGTTTTTAAAGAGAATATATATGTGTGTGTGTGTGTGTGTGTATGTGTGTATATATATATATATATATACATATATACATATATATATATATATATATATATATATATATATATATATATATACATACATACATACATACATACATATATATATATATATATATATATATATATATATATAAACAATAATAAATAAAATACTTATTCTATTCCAATTCAGCTCTATCATTAATGTTAGTTATAATCTTTAACATTTCTTTTCAATAGGGTATCATACTTCTAGGAACACTAATATTTCCATATTTTTTTCATGTTTCTTTCATATTCCTCTTCACTTAAATTTTTATAACACATTTATAATAATTAAAATGTTCCCCTCCTTTCCTAATTTCATTCTCTCATTCTCTTTATTTCATTTATTTATTAAACATTCCATTCCATTCCAATGAGTATTTTATCTGTCATTTTAATCACACTTGTTTCATATTTTCAAAATTCATTTCTATTTCTAATATAATAATACTATCTTATGTACCCTTGCAGAATCCCCCTTTCAATTAAGTTTTTACCCATTATCTCTGTATCTTCTAAATAGGCTTATACCCTTAATCCTTGTACATTTTCTCTGTTTCTCTATATCCTGTTTCTGTCCTTTATAATTTCTTTTCCTTTCCCTCTTCCCCCTCTTCTTCTCCCTTCCCTTTTTGATCCCTTCTCTCTCTAATTCTGATTCTCTCTTCTGTAATCCTCTCTTCTGTTTCTTCCTAATGTTGTAATTACTTTTCAAACTATTCTTTTTTTAGATTGTTTTTTCAAATCTTAAATTTTTCACTCTCTTTCCGCCCTTTCCTTTCTTTTCCCCACATAGAAGTACTTGGTCATTGAAGATGGCTTCTTCTTTGTCCTGCCCTTCTTGTTCTACAGGCATTTCTTCTTGTTTCTCATAGTTCAGGATCTCCATTTCTAAAAATTGAAATATGAAGCCAAAAGAACCTCTTCCTTCTTGTGTATCTTCTTTCTGTTTTTTAAGTTCCATTCTCAATTCTTCCAAGAGTGATACCATTTTAAAAACTTTTAAACAACCACCTGATTAATTTTAGTCCTTTAGATTCAATAGCCAAAAATCCAAATATCACCAAGTAATCCAAATAATCCAAAGCTGTTTCTTCTTGCTTCTTTTTTCCACTTTCTCTTCCTGGGGTTCTCTTATTTCATTACAAAATTTCAGTTAAAATGTATCTTTTAGGAATCTTGTTAAAGTTTCACTGTTAATTCCTTTTACTTCCAGGTGGTCTCCTCCATTTTTCCAGATCCCACCCTTTTGTTTTTTTCCCCTTCTTTTAAAAGTTTTTGGGAATCCAGAAATCTTTATTATCCCTTTGACATTTTATTTTCAGCTTAAATACCTGTTAATGTCAAAGTGGATTTTTACTGATTTCTTGTTTAAATCTCTTAGTTCTCAATATAGGGAAGAAAAGAAAAAAACCCGAATCCTTTCCCTTCCCTCTCTCATTCTCTGCTTCAAAGTCTTCTTTGGGAACAATGTTGTTCTTTATAATTCAAATTCCAGGGTACCTTATATTGTTGCTTTTTAAGTTCGACCTGGTCAACCAAAACTTTCTCTTATCTTACTTCTGTACATTCTTTTCTGGTTGAGTTCTTCTTTGAGGTGGCCATTTCTGACCACCGCTGCAACCGCCTTCAGGAAAGGGAGTAATGGCCAGCTAGAGATGCGACTCTCCTCAACCCCGCTGGTGGTCTCCCCCTTCTTCACCACCTCTACGGGGTGGCTTAGCACTGAAACCAGCTGGCTAAGAGCGCTCCAGTGGCGAGCACAGATAGAAACTGCGCACGATTACAGATTTCGGTCTGTCGCTGAAGAAGCTCAAACTGGTGTTCAAAAAATCACGTGTATATATCTGAAGGTCTATCATGTTAATATATTTCAAAACCAATGTTTAAATTTGGAATAATATTTTAATTTCCCTTTAGGTTGTACGTTCTATGGAATTTAAATATTATGACTATGGTTATAAGAACATGGAAGTATACAACATGGTAAGAAAAAAATATGATGGTGATAGGTATTTGTCATTTTTTTTAATGATTGTTGACTTCCTCTAACTTATCCTACAGCTATGAATACTTCAAAACTAAACAAGCAAAATTACTTGAGATGTGAATTATACAAGTGTATATATGTAAACATGTAGATATTTATATCCTTCCATTTTGTGGGGGAAGGCAAGAGGGGTAGCTATCCATCTTTCAGACAACATAATCATTTCCTGAGTCTTACAGAGGACACTGGTAATGTCCTGATGGAGCTTCAGGTAAGCAGAGTCCCACTTCCCAATTTGACCATACAATTTCTTTAGGAGAAGCTGCCTGAAACCCTACATTTAACCAGGATGGTCTTAACGATCATTATGGCCATAGGCAAAGCAGCATACTGGGGCCCCTACAACAAATATTCACAGGAATAAAAATGTTAATGGTCAATAAAATTAAACATATATTTGCATAGCATATGTATAATATATTTATATGATCCAAGGTGCATTGAAGGGTTAACATGCACAGATTAGTATTAGGCCCCTATGCTCGCAGGGCCCATGGGCAACTGCCCATCAGGCCCATGCATTAAGACAGCCCTGCATTTAACCTTCCTTTCTTTATCTCAAAGTGGATTAAATCTTTTTTTCTGTTTCTTCCTACTTTATTTGAATTCAAAAATTGTTAAAAAAAAAAATTCAAGTGGTAGAGCCTTAGAATAGTAATATCACCATAGAACTGGAGCAGAGCAGCAATCCATGGACAAAAAAATGTGGTGGTAACTCCATTTTACATCCACCAGCATTCCTGGCTACTTCTCCTTAGCTATGGTACAGAAAGGTAAAATTGAGATAGTTCTCTCCATACTCCAGTCCTGTGGATAGATAGATATTCAGTATTGAGAGCAAAGGATGCATAAAGCTCATAGCAATAGTTCCAGTTGCAACCTTACTATAAAAAAGAAATAATGGTGCTTTTCTAGAGAAGGACTATATAACCCTGGCTTGAACTGCACACTGCAGTTTGTTGAAGGGTTTAACCTCAAAGGAGGTAGTCTTAGAAAGGGAATGGACAGGTAGAAAGTAAAATATCTGATTAGACCTCATTTGAACTTCAAACCCAAGATCACTTACTACAGGTAGAATACCTGATATACGGTAATCTAACAGGTCATCTCAGGTCATGAGACCCACTTTTCAGTGGTGGGATCCAACTTTTATTTTCCACCGGTTCTGTGGGCGTGACTTGGTGCACGTGCTTGGCACATGCGTGTATGCTTCATGCACGCAGAGGGTTTGATACTCACCTTCTGCAATCCTACACTCTCCCTATGTCTTCAACAGCTGACGTGCAGCAATCTGCTGTCTCTGCAAAGCAGCTGAGCTTCAAAACCAAGAAACCAAGATCAGTATAGAGGCGGGGAGGATGGAAGGGCCCAGCAGTTGATCATCGTAGAAAACCAGCTCGCTCACAGATGATCCTCAGAACTACCAGTTTGACCGAACTGGTCCAAACTGGTAGAATACCACCACTGAGCCTTTCAATGGGGAATAGGACAAATAGAGGCTGACAAAAAGACATTCCCTACTATGATATTCCTCCCTTGGAACTTGCTCTCCCAAAGTGAGGATGGTTCCTTTGCTGGTAAAAAGTTTGGACAACTGTTAACATGTATAACCATCAGGGACTGAGGAACAGGGTTGGGTTGCAATGTATTTTTTCTAGGTAATCAACAGTAAAATGCTAACATGATGAATATTGATCTATTGTGGAAAGTTTTCACAATTGCCTTCATAATTATACTTTTATAATTTATTCTGTTTCTAATATATTTATAGTAAACCATCTAGACTGTTAAGACTAAATAAGTCCTTGATAATCAGTTAATCAATCTCACATAAACTCAGAGAAGAAGTAATGATGCCATATTTCCCCAAAGAAGACCTCAGGTCTCCCCTTGTAAATAATTTTCCAGCCTGTTTAAACTTCAGCATCCTCCAAGAGCACCAGACATTTTTCATGGCTCAGTTAATAGCAACATAACATTTAATGTCTTGATTGACCATCCCTCTCCTACTTGTGTAGTCTTGTGGCTAGATAATGATCCTTTAATTTTGGATGCTAGCTTTCCTTAAACCTCTAAAATGAAGGCAGCGTCATTTGATTGCAAGACCATAGAAGGAGGAGATGGAAAGTTTTTACTATTAATAGCTATTGGCTATTAAACAAAGCTATCAATGAAATAAATCCTCTTGGTGTTGCTACCTTCCACCTTTTGGATGCCACTAGTTTGCAGTAGGTCATGTACTGGTCATAGCCCTGTTGTGATTGGCATGTAATTCTGACAGATGCCTATACCATGGGTTTAAGTAGTTGTAAACACTCCATGAATCCATTGGACAATTTCTCTGCACACTGGAAGTGAGTCCCAAATCACATTCTTTTTTTTTTTCTCCTCTTTTCCTCCACAGACGACACCTCCATTTTATAAAATAGAAGATGTTACTGTGCCAGTAGCCGTGTGGAGTGGAGAAAAAGATACTAGTGTAACCAAAAAGAATATTGAATCATTGCTTGCTCACATCACTCATTTAGTTTTCTATAAGGATATTCCTGACTGGACCCATTCTGATCCAGTCGTGGGTCTGGATGCTCCACGACGCTTGTATCCCGATGTGCTTGAATTGATGCAGAAGTACAAGGATTAATATCAGGGTTGGAGTTTCTGGGGAAAACAACATCTCAATCACTTACCTGTATCTTGAAAGAATTTAGATTTTTAAACTGAGGTGATTAAAAACCCTATTAGACATATCCTTTGCGTATTTTCCAACATTAAAGTAAATCTTTCAAGTTTTCTATTATTTCTCTAGTTCACTCCTTTGCTTCCTTGCATATTTTACAGAAATCCATTACTGTAAGTTTTTTGAGCAGGTTGTCAACCATCAAGATAGATCAGACTAGGAAACCAATAGGATGTTAGGTCAGTATGTCCAACTCTCTGTGTACTTCAGCCTCCCTCCTTTTATCTTTGGATAAGATAAGTCTGTTTTGTTTACTCACCCTGCTTTCTTATCCCCATCTCAGGTCCCCTTTTATCTGACCATTGCTTTGTTGTTGTTTCTTCTTTCTGTCCTCCAAGGCCATTCTCTTTCCTCTCTGAATCCATTTTAAAAAAATAATTGTGTTTAGGATTAGGGTTAGAACAACACACAAGTGCGGTATCTGCTATCCCGCATCAGATGGGTGTCTCATGATAGGGAGCAAAGGAGAAAGAAACGACAGGAGACGAAGTTCCTTGGGATGAGTGCGCCCAGAATGTCTTGGTGCATGCTCTTTTATTGTGCTTCTTCACAAAGGGGGTGATTTTTTTCAGAGCCTAGGTCAAGCCCAGGGCTGCATACCGGACAATTTGCTCACAATGTGAATAAGCTGTTAGCTCCTTGCCCCTTGCACGTGCCCTGCAAGGGTCACTGAAGAGACAGAAGTTTAATGATTACATGTGAATGATACAATGTTGCAATGATACACAGTTGCAAATACATGAATGATACATAGTTACAACATCTCCTCTGTTTTTATTATTTATGACGAGTGTTCTTCCTCGTCCGAGAAGACAGGAACCATTTTTCTGAAATGTTCGCCGTCCCCGTCATCTAGGTAGGAGTGCGATCCATCAGCGTCAGGGTTGTCCAAGGAGCGGTAACTCAGCAATGACATTTTTTCGTCCAGTGTTAAGGACATAACATGAGCTTGCAATAACACATTAACATTAGCAGTTATGGAGGATAATTGATTTTTCAAAAATTGCAATATTCTATTAAAACAACAAGGTCCTATAATACATATCAATATAATGATTATTAATGGTCCTGCCAATGCAGTTAAAAAGGTTGTAAGCCATGGTGAAATAGAAAACAAGCCTTGATACCAATTATACATGTTTAACCTTTCTTTTTCTCTATCTTTTAAGTGTTTTTCTAATTCTTTCATAGAATCCAACACGACCCCCCTGCTATCAGCATAAAAACAACATTCTTCTTTAAGCGCAGCACACAATCCCCCTTGTTTTAAAAATAAGAGATCTAAGCTTCTACGATTTTGCAAGACTACTTCCGGGAGGGACGTCAAGGAGTCTTGCAAAGCTATAATTGATTTCTCAATTCATAATAAATCATCATCAATGGCTGAACCCAGAGCTGTAATTCTTTGGTCAGAGATAGCTAGTCCTGCAATGCCCGTGGCTGCGCCCGTGGTGCCCAGAGCAAGCAGTAGACCTAGAGTGAGAGTACTAATAATTTCCCGCTTTGCTCTGAGGGGGTATTCCATGGGTGCCTGTAGGGATATAAAATCATCAGAGTTATACACATCAATTTTTGGTACAAGCCATACTTGAATGCAAAATGATTTGGATTTAACAAGTTCATCCCCGTGGACACATGCTGTGAGACCGGTTTTACAAGCCCAGACAGAATTATTGCCAGGGATAAAATACATTCCTTTCAGGCGCGATGTTAAATTTCCTCCTGAAGAGGTGTAGACTGGAGAATATCCCCCAATGGTGTGGAAGCGGCCAAGGCGGTTCTTAGGAAGATATAAATCACAATGATAGCCATTAGAAACATTATGACAATATTGTGAGTAATTGGATGGAATATTTCCCAAGCAACAACCAACCCCAGTGATGGAAGAAACAGTAATAGTGGAGTTCCTCCAACGGCAACGTTCGTCTGATGTGGAATTAACAATGGGTTCTTGGGAAGCGATGGCTTCGTAAAAAGGTGGAGAGGCAGAAACACAAAGCCAACATATGGAGGCAATTGATGAGTTTGAGGAGTTCAGCAAGGCATAGGAAGCTTTGATCAATGGAATCAATGGGTTAACTCCCTGTGCTCTGGGTTGCAAGAAAGGGGATTTAATAACCTTTTCATGTGGTCCCACCGGGTCAGAGCGAGGGAGTTCAATGTGACGTTGAATGTAAAAAATATTTCCATAATGCTTTCCTGGCCAGACTCCTTTTAGGCGGGCACCCCATTTCAAGCCAGTGTCCCATAGGGTACTTTTCTTGCCTTGGTCCGTGAACCTTATGGTTACCGGGTTGCATTTGGGCAATGTTTTACCTTTACTATCGCATGGAATATCCCATGTGGTGCGAAAGGCAGTAATGAGATCACCCTTAGTGCCCGGATCCCAATAAATATGTCCAGTTGAAACACACGACCAGTCTTTGCAAAAGTAATCCGACGACCCCCCACAGTCGAGAAGTCGTTGGGCAGGGGACTGAGTGTTGGAAACGGGCTGTCCGGGGCATACATAAAACCTATATTCATTTACAACTCTATGACTAGGCTCCGTTGGATGAGAAGGCAAGTTGTAGGCGGTGGAGCCTACAAGCATTTCTGCCAAATCGAATTGAAGTGGTGGGTAGAAGTCTTCTATGCGAGAAAAATTGGTTGTAGAGTTTAAACGAACGCCTTGAAAGTCAGTTATAGTCCAAGTAATATTATATCTTCTATGAGACTTCTGCGGATCGTGGACAGTTCTTTTGAAGCGTCGTTTGTTGACAGGATCAGAGTTCGGGTATATAAAAGCATCACAAGTAGGAGAGAGGACTGTGGACAAGTTAGTTGTAGAACATTTACGAGATGAAAAGGGAATGCAATTAGTAGAAAAAGGATAATAATTACAATAATGACAATGAAGATTAATTTGGTCATTCATCAAGGATGTTAGTTGGGTTGGAGGAACCCGTAATACAAGAGAAGGACATTTAGGTCCCCCTATATCTAGCTTGAATAGAGGAAAAGATTTTAAGGTTCTTTTCCATAGGAAGAGTAAAGAAGGAACAAAAGAGCGAGTGGTAGAGTGTTCTGTAAACAAAACAGAAGTGACAGAGTGAAAGCTACGGGTAGCATTTTCATGACGTACCCACATGGAACAAGTATAATAGCCTTCTGTTAATGAAGTGGCTTTAACACGAATAATCTTTTGACAGGAAGCATAGGTTTTGTTGAAGTATGTGTGAATATAAGGAGATAGATTTATGGGAAGATTATCATGCCAACAAACAATAGGACAGTCACTATCATAATTAATAAAGTGAAATTCTAATATATATAAGTAGGATATGAATAAGGTAGAAATTGCAAAGAGGATATAGGCAAGAATATCAGGAAGAGTTTAAGATGCAGATGCAGCGAAGGAATTCCCATGATAGGGTCTTACCACCCGACCAGGGACCCAGCAAGTGGTTTTGTCTGGTAGTAGAATCGCAGCGTAGCCTCGTCCCCAGGTGAGAAGCTCAGCGGGACCCTGCCAGGCGGGATCTGGCAATCTGCGATAATATACCAGAGGTCTGTTAGGGGGGTAAGGGGGAGGAAAAATGACGTGAAGCAGCAGAAGTGGGAGGAATGCCAGTCAGATTAAGAAAATTTAAAGTGTAAAGACAAATGTTAAGAGAATTTTGCAATGCTGGGAGGTTCGGGGGTTTTTCCCGCAACGAATATCTATCAAGAGCACGTTTCAGAGATAAGTGAGCTCGTTCCACAATAGCCTGCCCCTGGCTGTTGTAGGGAATCCCAAACTTGTGAGTTACATCCCATCTGTTACAGAAGTCCTGGAAAGCAGAACTTGTATAGGCAGGTCCATTGTCTGTTTTGATTTCTTTTGGACGTCCCAGCGAGGCAAAGGTACGAATTGAATGATTGATGACATGTTTTACAGTTTCTCCCCTTTGAGGAGTAGCCAGAATAAACCCTGAATATGTATCGATTGAAACGTGCAAATATTTCCAAGGGGCAAAAGGTGGATACTGAGTTACATCCATTTGCCAAATTTCACAAGCTTTTAATCCTCTAGGATTTACTCCTATGGGAATGGAATGTCCTTGCTTACTACATGTGGGGCATTGTTGAATAATGGCAGCAGCTTCTGCCTGAGTTAGAGAAAATTGTTTTTGTAATGCTTTTTTATTTTGGTGAAAATAGTCATGGCTTTGGGCTGCTGTCAGATTACAAATTGATTTACCTGATGCAGCTGCTGCAGCTGTGTCTGCCACCTTGTTTCCCTCCTGTAATATACCAGGAAGAGGTTGATGGCTCCTGATATGTGCTACAAAGAATGGATGCGTACGGCTGTTGATACATTGCTGTAGAGGAAGCAACAATTTTAACAAAGAAACAGATATACTAGGAGATAAATAGGCTTGATATATATTTTTCAAAATCTGAGAAACGTATAAGGAATCTACTATTAAATTAAAAGGAGCTTTTTGAAACTGTTGAAACGCAATAAGAGATGCAGCAAGTTCTGCCTGTTGAGCAGAAGATTGCGGAGGGGTAATTTTAGTTTTCCACTCTCCCTCCTGGTACCATGCACAAGCACCATACATTTTCCCCCCATCTGCATAAAGCGTAGGTGCATCTACTAATGGAGATATTGAGAGGGGGGATTGCCATTCAAAAGGGAGAGTTTTAAGAAAAGTGAAACGTGGGTCCGCTGGTAAATGGCAAGAAGTTCGCCCTGGCCACTCTTCTAAAGCGTATTGTAGTTCTTCTGAATTACACCATAGCATTTCCCACGTGGTCAGTGAGCAAGGAGTGAATATTGAAACAGGCTCACATCCCATGAGTTGTTTACATCTTTGTCGACCTTTAAAGATCAACTGGGAATATGCAGAGGTTTTACTAGTGATTGTGGTCCGTG
The DNA here is from genome assembly GCA_033807585.1 of Hydrophis major. Taxonomy (NCBI): domain Eukaryota; kingdom Metazoa; phylum Chordata; class Lepidosauria; order Squamata; family Elapidae; genus Hydrophis; species Hydrophis major. Next base: position 87,347,637 of record CM066331.1, on the reverse strand, counting down.
GGGTGTGAGACAAATGCAGCCATTCTAAAATCAGAACCTGTGTCTGATGAGATTGCATAATAACAGCTGTTGGTCTCTGAACAGTATTTGGTAAAGCAATTGATAAAGGGCAATTCTCTATAGCTCTATCCACCCATCGAGTAGCCAGTGAATGGGAAATGTCTTTTAATGCCTGCAACTGCTCTTTTTTTAGAATGATAACATCAGACGGGGCTTTACCTTGTGTGAGGGCATTAAAAAGAGGAGCTAATGTAGCTGTGGTCAAACCCAAATAAGGACGTGCCCAATTTAAGGTTCCCAGGAACTGTTGTAAGGTCACAAGTGTGGGTTTCGGGGGAAGTGTTGGGAGGGGAAGGGAAGGAACAGCAGCTGAAGCAAGTAACTTGTGACCTAAATAGGAAAAGGGTGGTTTGGATTGTACTTTTTCTGGGGCTATTGTGAGACCTGCTTTACCTAAAATGGAGGTCAGGCACGGCAGAGTTTTTAATACCGTGCCCTTTGGGCCAGGTGCAGATACTAATATATCATCCATGTAATGATAGATTAAAAAATGAGGATATTTGTCCTAAATCCACAAAAAATTGACACATAGTTGGACTGTTTAACATGCCTTGCGGTAAGACTTTCCATTGATATCGTTTGGTAGGTCTCTGATTATTTTAGGTTGGTACTGTAAAAGCAAATAATTTTCTCTCTAACTGGTGTAATGGAATGGAGAAAAAGCAGTCTTTTAAATCGATAATGATAAGGTCATACTCTTGAGGAATTATGTTAGGATTTGGAAGACCACATTGCAGGGGTCCCATTGGAAGGAGGACCGAATTCACAGCCCTTAAATCCTGAAGGAGGCGCCAAGTGCCATTTTTCTTTTTGATAACAAAAACTGGGGTATTATATGGACTCAATGAAGGTTCTAGATGACCTCTATCTAATTGTTCTTGAACAAGAGAATGTAAGGCTTCAAGCTTTATAGAAGGGAGAGGCCACTGATCAATCCACACAGGGTTATTGTGAGTCAAATGCAAGCGAAGCATGATTAGTGGAGGGTAAGTTGTGCATTAAACTGTGACATAAGGTCTCTTCCCCACAAATTAGTATACAGAGGAATTACAGCTGGTTTAATATAAGCAACACATTGAGACTCAGGGGAATGGGCTTTTTCCCAGTTTCTGCTAATGCGAGTCTCCTGGAGTCCCCCCACTCCTCTCACCGCTGGTGCCACATCTGCAGGCCAGGTGTTCGGCCACTCAGCGGTTCGGATGACGGAAATATCCGCTCCAGTATCTAAAAGACCAAGAAAGGATCGACCATTCAATAAGAATGTCACCGTAGGTTTTGGTTGACTAATTGGTCTTTCAATTGCATAGAGTTGCTCTTGTTGTTGGTCTAAGAGCACAATCATTTTTGCCACAACATCCCCCTCATTTATAGTAACTTCTGTATTAGCTAGTACAGACAGACAGACAGACATCGGACAATACAATGGGGTCATGCAGAAAAGGAGAGGCAAGAATACCTTGTTCAGCTAAATTCCTTACAGGAAAGACTAGCACTGGAATATCAGGGGGCATATGAAAAGGCTGAACAGGATGTACCGTTAAGCATATCTAAAGTGACATTTGCCGACAAGCCTCTAGCAGCTGTGGCTGTGGTACGTTTGTGAAATTCTGACTCCCAGACCAAAAATTGTGAAGGTGTGAGGATCATGGCAAATAATGTACGCCAATCAGCATTTATCAAGTCAGCGCCTGGTTGGGTTATTGATCCTAAAAGACCCTGTACATAACGAGATTGAATACCATTTTCCTTGCAAGCTGCTTTTAAATCCTTAATTATTTTATACGGCATTGGGGTATACTGAGGAGCTGGGGGATTGCCGGCTTGTATGACAGGATAAAGGGAGGCAGCTGCAAGGGTGCCCTCATCCATTTCTCCTTCATAAAAGGCTTGTTGAATGGCTTTTACAACACCCCCCCCCCACCTCGGGAGGGTGGTGGAGGACACGGGGGCTCTACATTTGTGGAAGTGGATTGAATGGAGGGAGGCTCCCGTAATGACTTATGATCATCGGGAGCGGAGGGTTGAAGGACAGAAAAGTTATCATAACTTGGTGGGGGAGATTCAAATACACTCCCTGCTTCTATTTTATAATGGACTTTTAAAGCCTCCATAATTTTCCTTCAAGTGACCAAAATGCCAATAGGTACACGAGGAGGATTATGGAGATATTCACCAATTTTTTGCCAAGTGGAGATTTTTAAGGACCCTTTCTCTGGATAATTGGGACAATGTTGCCACACATAAGTCAATAATGTAGCAATAGGTTTCATTTTTACAGGCGAGCCCTTTAAATTAGCAGAATATTTAGAAGAAGAAGCGACTAACTCCCTCAATTCCTTCAGATGCTCTGTCTGTTGTTGAGAAAAGTTTCCGCCCATACTTACGAAAGTCGAGACCGTGTTTCAGATCTGATGATGTGCAATTCGCTTCAGGCCTGGCGATGCACAGCTCCCATTGAGCGGGTAAGATATGAGCGCGTCACAACGTATCCCCCTTAGGGAATCACGTCGGGGTCACCAGAATGCGGTATCTGCTATCCTGCATCAGATGGGCGTCTCATGATAGGGAGCAAAGGAGAAAGAAATGACAGGAGACGAAGTTCCTTGGGATGAGTGCGCCCAGAATGTCTTGATGCATGCTCTTTTATTGTGCTTCTTCACAAAGGGGGTGATTTTTTTCAGAGCCTAGGTCAAGCCCAGGTCAAACAGGATATGCAAGATTTACAATAGCTCAGGTCAGGCAGGATACCAGGTCAAACAGGATATGCATGATTTACAACAGTTCAGGTCAGGCAGGAAAACAGGATATGCATGATTTACAGCTCAAGCAGGATATACCTGCTTTACAAAGCTGCATACCAGACAATTTACTCACAATGTGAATAAGCTGTTAGCTCCTTGCCCCTTGTACGTGCCCTGCAAGGGTCACTGAAGAGACAGAAGTTTAATGATTACACGTGAATGATACAATGTTGCAATGATACACAGTTGCAAATACATGAATGATACATAGTTACAACACACAAGACCAAAGAAGGGATAGAAGAAAAGAGAAAAGAAGGAAAATTAAATATGACTTTTAAAATCTGGACAATTGGGAAAACAAACAATTGACAAATTAAAAGACTATAAAATACTAAAGAATTTTAAAAATTATAAACTTAGGGGTCTTGGAGACAACTATGAGAATGATTAAGTTTCACTAATAACTGGATTGGTTGGAGTGTTTATTGAGTCATTGGAATTACTGAGGTATATTGAGTAATTGTTTACTGAATTGAATTAAAATTGATTACCAGGACTAATAAAGGACTATTAAGAAATAATTTTGATGCTTAAAAATATGCATGAAACTATAAAAAAACAATAAGGAGACAAGGGGAGTGCCTAAAGATAAAGATGAGTATAGAAGGCCTTAAACAATTGGGGGGGGAAGAGGAAGAAGATATCTGGAAAATAGATAAGAAGTTAGAAGAAGCAGTGGAAGAGAAAAATCAAAGTGAGATGCAAGGAAAAAAGGAAATGGAAAGAAAGGACTGATAAGTTGGAATCAAGTAGATAACATTTAAAAAGCTTATAACAGAATAGAGAAAAAGAGGAAAATCTCTTCAAGAAAGGAAAAGTTCAGAGAAAAACAAAAATCTCTTTTAAAAAAATGATGGGTATTCAAAAGATGCAACAAAATGAGATAAAGGGCAACTCAAAAGGAATATTTAGTGGGCATAAAAACTATAAGTTTCCAAGAGAGATAAAGAAAAGGGTGACTAAAAAGTTAACAAATGATGGAACTCGAAAGAGACCAAGAGATGATGGATAGTGATAAAATAAACTAATAAAATGGAATTGTAGAAAATATAAAATAGGGGAATCAATAACATAGTATATACAAATAGAAAAATAGAATTTACTTTATTTAAATATAAGTTAAGGGTAGAAAGTGGAAGTTTAGGATTAGGGAATTTAATTGTATTACTAATATTAACAATGTGTCAAAATATATTGTGAATGTCAAACTTTTAAGGATCAGAAATTGTAAGGAATTGAAGATATAATCCCGGGATCGATTGAATACTGTTAATATGTGGATTGATTAGTAATGTTGGATATTTAGGATATTGAAAGCATGGTGGAAAAATGTGTAATTTTAAAATATCAAATATAAGATAAAGGATAATAAATAATGGTGAAAAGAAATGTTATGTATACTTAAATGAACCAATGGGAAAAATAAGAAAGAATAGAAATTGAAATAAGAGGGGAACAATAATACACATATTTTAATACAAGATATATGTAATAACAAGAGGGAGGTCTAGAAATTGAATGGCGGTAGTATTAGATATGTTTAAATAACATGAAACAATGAAAATGAAATGTAATAACGATGGGTTACAATATGATTGTAATCTGTACCGAATGTATTTGACACCCCTGATCTAGAGGTTGGTGGGGGCTTGGCAGTGGAGTGTTTGCCAGCCATGATTGTCTATGGATTGTCTGTTTTTTTTAATTATTATTATTATTTATGTTTGTTTAAGATGTATATATTTATTTATTTTATTTTGTGTGGCTGGGTTCTTTAGAGCAGCCAGTGGGAGCTTCGCCCTGCACTTAGCTCACCTCATCAGCTCTTGGGAAGTTGGCCTCCCTTCAAAGCGGTAGCCCAGCTCACTCCCCAGGTCTCCCTGGCTGCCCAGCTATTTATTCCCATTAATTAGTTTTATTGCTTACTTTTTGCAGGAGGGACTCCTTGGATCACCTCAGTTTCTCTCCTTTGTTAGTCTCTGGTAGGGAATTGTCTTGCCATTTGTACTTTTCTCTCCTTCAGGCTTGCAATGGCCTGGCTATGCATCTGCCTTGGTCCCGCCTTGGCCACCTTCCAAATTATACTAAAAGTCTACTCTGACTACTAATTAAGGAGATTGGGGTATTAATAGCCGGTTCATCTGAGCTAATATAAGCAAGCAGGGGGATCCCATTGCATTAGCATTTGTTCTTAAGTGCCAAATTTTAAAAGTAGATAAGAATTGGTTTAGCAAATTATGTGGCCTGCTGTTTCCAAGCACCTTCAAATAAATAACTTACCATGGTCATAAATTCTTGAGGATTCAAATGTCTTCCTCTTTTGCATTGTTCTGATACATCTTTTTGCTAGAGTAAATGTTGTGTCCGCGAAATGATGCCAGGAGTCGGTGACTTAGTGCAAAGCTCTTTATTGATCTGTGGGAACCGAACTGGCGAAAGGAAAAAAGCCCGCGGCTTTTATTCCTTTCGCTGCGGTGGCCGCGGCCAATGGCACCGCTTTGAATCTCCCGCGGTCTGAACAGACCAATCGCGGGAGATTCTTAGCGAGCCAATCGGCGCGGCTCGCCTGACCAATCGGAGAGCCCCGCGCTTTGGCCAATCAAAGTGCGGGGATCTCGAGTATGTTAATGAAGGACAGAACACCCCTCCCCTCTTGGTTCAGTCCTTATGTTGCGTAGTCACGTAGGTAGGCGGGGCTCCGTCTGGTCCTACTTGACCTGCGCAACTCAGTTGTAGGCTGGATCCCGGCCGGTTCGGTTGGGATCTCTGTTGCTCCTGCTGCTGTCGTGGGAACCGGCTGGTCGATCGGGCCGGTCCTTTCTCCGTAGCTCCCTCCTGGGCCTTCCGGGTTGGTGGAGCTACGGGTTTCGCCGCTCCCGCTCGGTCTTTCCGGGTCGGTTGAGCTGGCTTGGCTGTTCCTTCCTGGCGAGGGGGTTCGGTTCAGGGTCTGGATCCCACCTTCGTCGCCAGTGTTGTGTCCGCGAAATGATGCCAGGAGTCGGTGACTTAGTGCAAAGCTCTTTATTGATCTGCGGGAACCGAACTGGCGAAAGGAAAAAAGCCCGCGGCTTTTATTCCTTTCGCCGCGGCGGCCGCGGCCAATGGCACCGCTTTGAATCTCCCGCGGTCTGAACGGACCAATCGCGGGAGATTCTTAGCGAGCCAATCGGCGCGGCTCGCCTGACCAATCGGAGAGCCCCGCGCTTTGGCCAATCAAAGCGCGGGGATCTCGAGTATGTTAATGAAGGACAGAACAGTAAAGATGTTAAGGACTGAAACACGGCTCTGTGTTAAACAATTTGAAAAGCTGAATTATTACTGCCTTAAATTCTTGATTTCTCCATTTTTTAATATCTGTAGGACTTTAAAAAAAATTTAATATCAAAATTAGATATCCAAAATTTTGGCAATAATATCAGACTGACCAAATGTATCATAGGGTAAAATGTTTATTTTGTGCAACATATCAAAACTACCATTACAATGTATAGGTTAGATGGAATTTAGGTAAACATATGGACAATATTACATCTTAGAAGGTTGTGGTATAATTTTGAGGCTCTAAAGAAGAAGAAGAAGAAGAAGAAGAAGAAGAAGAAGAAGAAGAAGAAGAAGAAGAAGAAGAAGAAGAAGAAGAAGAAGAAGAAGAAGAAGAAGAAGAAGAAGAAGAAGAAGAAGAAGAAGAAGAAGAAGAAGAAGAAGAAGAAAAAACCAGGGAGTCAGAAATCGGATAATATATCACCCCTGCAGGATACACCAATTTGTTCAATATATTGTGTTCTTAGGACAGCTGCCTTGATTATAAACTGAGCAGTCCTATGAACAATGTGTACATTAGTGGCCCGGAGGTAATATAACAATCTGTGGTTTGATTCCCAGTGGGTTGTTCTTTCCAGTAGAAATGATAAATATTTAAGCCTAATGGGGGTATATATGTGGCAGTTGAACAAGATGTGGGAAATATCTTCAGTGGCAGATGAACCACATAAGCAGGTTCTCTCGTGGTATGGTACATGGTGGAAGTGCCCATGTCTGGACATGGAATTCAGTAACTCAAATCTGGCTCTGGTATAGGCTCTTCTCTGTATAATTGTGGCATACCCATTGAAAGGTATTGTTCAGGTTGGAAGATGTTTTTATTCTTAGCCAACCATCTTAAGGATCTGTTTTTTGCAAATAATTCCATGTCAGTCTGGGCACTAATATCCAAGACTCTGTGTTTAAAAATTTCCCTTGCCTGGGAAGAAGGCTCTGTGGACTTGACTGACCCAGGAGTTAAATTGGAACTTATTTAACTGTTCAGTTAGGCATAGTTTGGGAAGTCTATCCGAATCCATTGTTTGTATCTTTAGCCAGTATGTAAATGTTTTAATTATTAAGTGGCTATGTAAGGAGTGGATACCCAATTCTGCTCTGACTGCTGAAGCAGAAATGTTCTTATTGTTCTGTATTGTACATTAGCATTCTTGGCCGAGCGAGCCGCACTAATTGGCCCACTGCGAATCCCCACGATTGGTGGAAACTGATCATGGGAGATTCGAAGCGGTGTCATTGGCCGCGATCAGCACGCCCAGTTCTATATAAGCCGCCACCAATCCCCAGGAACTGAGTCAATCTCGGGACTAATAAAGAGCTGAAAAATAGTCACTGACTCCCATGCCTTCTTCCGATCGGCATATACAATACTTATAGTCCCCAATAAGTGTCTTAAAAAGCAGGTCTGTGTTTGTTCAAGTGGGGAGGCTTTATTAAAACCCCACAGTTCTGCACCATATATCAGCATTGGAACTATTTTTGCCCTAAATACTTTCAACATAGGAGTCAAAGTGCCTGGGTAATTATGGTTAAATAATTTATATAATCTTTTGGTGCTCATCTCAGCTCTTAATGCACTACTTTTAAAGTGATTAAACCAAGATCCTGTATTAGTAAAGACCACTCCTAAGTAGGTGTAAGAATTTACTTGTTCGATTGACTCCCCATTAAACTGCCAATTATATTTCGTACTTTTTGTGCTGAAAACCGACATTTTGGATTTATTTTTATTAATATTTAAGAAATTCAAAGTACAATAGGTATTCAACTTATGCAACAGTCTCCTCAGGCCTATTTGTGAATGAGCCATTAATACCATGTCATCGGCATATAAAAGAGCATTAGTAAATTTATCAAGAATCTTTGGCATATGCAAATCTACTGCATGCAGGAATCCTGGTAAATCATTGACATAGAGATTGAAAAGCATTGGGGCTAAAATGCAGCCCTGTCTTATGCCATTATTGGTTGGTATGCTCTTAGATAATATTGGTTGGTATGCTCCATTTACGCCAGTACGGATTTTCACATGGGAATTTGAGTAAAGGGCCCTAACCAGAAAAAGGAGTCTGGGCTCCATGTTCAGGTCTGCCAGTTTCCTCCACAAGATATTTCTGTTTAACGAATCCAAAGCCACACTTAGATCAATAAATGCAGTGAATAATTTCTTACCCATTTTTAAATACCTTGTTACCAAGTGATATAATGTGAAACAGTTATCTATGGTAGATCGCTCTGGTTTAAAGCCTGCTTGTTCCTCCGCCAAAAGATTATTCTCCATAACCCAGATTTCAATTTTGCTCAACAAATGCTTTGCATACATTTTAGCAACAATTCCAATTAGGCTTATTGGTCTATAATTATTTGGATTGCCTCTATCTCCTTTTTTATGTAAGGGAACAATAATGGTCACTTCCCAACCCACAGGTATGCGGCCAGTATTGTTTATAAAAGTGAATAGCCCTGCTAAGAAAGGCGCCCACCAGTCCATATAAGTTTTAAATAATTCTGGGGGCAAGAAATCTTCACCAGATGCCTTATTAACTGTTAATGATCAAATAATGGATTTAATTTCTGAAACAGAAACAGGGGGCCAGATAGGGAGATTTTCTAAAGTTAATAAATCATTCCTTTGGGTATGCATAGAGATTGGATTTAAAAAGATTAGAATAAAAATTCTCCCAAAATAAATTTTATCAAAATAAAATTTACATTCCTTCAATATACCTGAGACAGCATTCCAAAAGAAAGCTGAATTTGACCCTTTTGCCCAAATTTCCAAGTCCGACCATAATTTAGTCCTAAAGGAAGCCTTCTTTGATGCTATCAATTTCTTATAATCACACCTAATTTTCAACATGTAGTTTTTTGAGGTGGGACATCGCTGAACCCTACGCATTGCAGCTCTCAAATATTTTCTAACAGTCAGAATCAAACCAACTACAACTTGTTGGCGGTTTCTTATCGGAAATTTGACAGTAAGAAATTTCTTCAATGAATGACATAGATCGTCATAATGGGCCATAATATTATCTGAGCCTGAAGATGAATGAGAAATTAAGCTTCTCCAGATATGAGATTGTGCAGAATCCAAAAAAATAGATAATGCTGCAGTATCAACTTTGACCCATTTGAGTTTTCTATCCTGTCTCACTTCAGGTTTGCAAAAAAACTTTTGCCACAATATGAGTTTCTCTGTATATCTGAACTGCCTTGACATAAAACTGAAATTGGTTGGTGATCACTACCTTCCCTCACATGGACTTGTATATCTGCGAACCTCTCAAGCTTATCTCTTGAAACACATATATAATCTAGAATGCTACTGGAGTTACTTGAGTGATAAGTAAAAGGATATATAAAACCTGTTGTGAATGAATAAAGTGTTAAATAAAGTTATCTAGAGCTTGAAGTCAAGTGCAGGGTTCTGGCCCTGCACTTCTGATTGGCCGTTAAATGGCGAGATCAGATTGGTCCATTCAGGAGAATCTGATTGGCCATTAAAAAGCCTTCCTGATTGGTTAATGGAGCTAGCGCTCCCTGGTTTTCATTGGTTGAATATATAATAAGTTGCCTAAGTAAGGAAGGCTGTAGCAGCCATCCAGTTTGAGCTGTCACACCATGTAAATAAAGAGTTTGAAGTTCACTGTTTCACCGGCTCGTCTCCATTCCTGTGCCCACGCTCAGTACTTAACACTGGCGACGAGGGTGGGATGTGGAGACGTCAGAGCTGACTGAACAACAAAGAAGATAGCCGAGCATGTGGCTGAAACGCACAACGGTGGAAAGATGTTCGGCAGCATCATACCACCCGCTCCATTTGACCCAGTGCAAGAAGACTGGGACTCCTATATGGATTGTTTCCAAATGTTCTTAGAAACCAACAATTTGAAGGATGCCACGACCGGGAAGAAACGGGCAGTATTCCTGATGCATTGCGGGCCGACCGTATTCAAGATGGCCAAGGCGCTAGCAAAACCTGCAGAAGTGAAGTCTATGGACTGGGACGTCCTCGAACTCCTACCGAGAGCCCACTATGCACCAACCGTGCCAACCCTCATATGGCGGCACGAATTTTACCAGAGAGATCAGCGGAAAGGAGAGAGTGTTGCAGATTTCATCGCAGACCTCCGAAACCTGGGAGGCCTCTGCGGGTTCGCTGATCTGGAAGAGGCCTTGAGAGACCGAATAGTTCTGGGACTAGATGCACCGCACGTGCAAAGCAAGCTGATGGCGAAAGGCAACATCAGCCTTGCAGATGCCATTGTGGATGCTACTGCAGCAGAAGCAACCAGGAAGTCGGCTGCCCGAATGCGCCGCAACCGTGCTCCGGTTCACCAACCGACCGGCGACATTTCACCCAAGACAGAAGGACAGCTTCCGACGGCCTACCACGAGGACCTCTCTTTGTCGTCAGACAGCGATGAAGAAGAGGTCCATCGACTGCGCTCCGAATGGGACCATTACCAGAAGTTCCAACACCCATGCGCTGGCTGTGGGGCCAGCCACCCCCAGTCCGATTGCAAATTCCGTGATGCACTCTGCCATGAGTGCGGGAAACGAGGCCACATCGGACGGGTCTGTAGAAGTCTCCTAGGACCCAGCCAGCCCTCAAAAGGGGCTAACTATCGCCAACCGACAGGAAAACATCCTGTAAGGTGAGAACCAGTGAACCACTCCTACAGAAACAGAACCCTAAACTGCCCCACGAAGCGGGAAGAGGCTCACCAAACTATTATTATTGGTCATGCCTCCTCCTTGGATGCCCAGAAAATCCGAGTTAAAGTAGCCATCGAAAATCAGCCCTGCCAAATGGAAGTCGACTCGGGATTGTCTCTCTCGATGGTTTCCTGGAAGACCTCAAGCGACTCATCCCTACTATCCGGCATCAAGACCTCCATTCCCAAAGACTCATACTTAAAGACTATCAGGGGAATCGAATTCCAGTTGTAGGATCCAGTCGAGTCCGGGTCTCATTCAAAAACCATACAGCGTACTTACCTCTGACTGTGATCGACAAGGACCGGCCTAGCCTGTTAGGCCTCCAATGGTTCGCGTCACTCGGCATTGAAGTGGCAGGCATTAACCGAATCGGCAGCAGCGACTGGGAGGAGGACCTCGTCCAAGTATTCAGGGACGTCTTTGCAGAAAAACTAGGTGAGTACAAGGGGACCCCAATATCATTTAATCTTAATCCAAAAATTGCTCCCATCTGCCTTAAGCCTCGTCGGGTTCCATTTGCCCTAAAACCAAAAATTGACGAGCAGCTTGATAAGTTAATATCCCAGGGGTTGTTAGAGACCACCGATCACTCTCCTTGGGAGACCCCAATCATAACACCCATTAAACCGGATGGATCAATTAGAATTTGTGGGACTACCGAGCCACCCTGAACCATGCCCTGCAGCAAAACGCGTATCCGGTACCGATGGTGCAGCACCTCCTCCATTCCCTGGGGGGCGGAAAAGTCTTCACTAAACTAGACTTAGCTCAGGCATATCAGCAACTGCTGGTAGATGAAAAAACAGCACAGGCACAGACGATCGTGATGCACAAAGGTGCCTTTAAATGTACACGGCTCCAATTCGGAGTGAGCGTAGCCCCGGGGATCTTTCAGAGTTTGATGGAAAGACTATTACAAGGGATTAAAGGTGTTGTCCCCTACTTTGATGATGTGCTAATCGTTGCCCCTACTTCAAAAATTTTACGGGATCGTTTGAGAATGGTCCTCCAGAAATTCAAAGACACAGGTCTTAAAGTGAAGAAAAATAAGTGTAAATTGTGTACAGATCGTGTCGAATTTTTAGGGTATTTAATTGACAGTCAGGGCATTCACCCTACCGATAGCAAATTGAGAGCAATAAAAAACGCTCCCAGACCCCGGAATAAGGCCGACCTCCAGGCGTTTCTAGGCCTTATCAATTTTTATAACATATTCCTGCCCCACAAAGCAACTGTCGCTGAACCCCTACATCATTTATTGGACAAAAAAGCAATTTGGGTATGGGGACATAGAGAAGAGCAGGCGTTTCAAAATGTGAAAAAACTACTGACTTCTGACGCTGTACTGATGCAGTACAATGAGACCTTGCCGTTAACGATCACGTGTGATGCATCGCCTTTCGGAGTGGCCACCATTTTGAGCCATGTTTTGCCTAACGGTAGCGAAGCCCCTGTTGCCTATTTTTCAAAGACGCTTTCAAAAACTGAGCGAAATTATAGCCAGATTGATAAAGAAGCCCTTGCTATTGTGTCTGCTGTTAAAAGATTTCATGAGTACATGTACAGCCGGGCTTTTACTATAGTGACTGACCACAAACCTTTCTGGGAATAATAGCGGGAGATAAACCAACCCCCTATATATTATCTCCCAGAATGACTCGCTGGTCAGAATTCTTGGCTGCTTATAATTATCGGCTGCAATACCGCCCAGGGAAGGCCATTCCCCATGCCGACACATTGAGCCGAGCACCGCTTCCAGAGACCATCAACGACCCCGCACCTGCAGCGTCAACATTGCAGATCGAGACACTTCGTACACCTCCATTAACAGCCCAAGATATCGCGAGAGAAACAAAACGTGACCCCGCCTTAGCACGTGTTCTCAGTTGGGTGGAATGCGGATGGCCATTGGACCAAGTACCTGATGACTTCGTCCCATTCAAAAGTCGACAAACAGAGTTGTTCTCACAGAAGGGCTGCATCATCTGGGGCGATAGAGTCGTTGTCCCAGAGCGACTCCAACAAGCAGTACTGAGAACCCTGCATGATGGCCACCCCGGCATCGTGCGCATGAAGGTCCTCGCACGAAGCTATGTGTGGTGACCAGACATCGACAAGCAAATCGAGACTTGGGTCAAAGCTTGTCATAAATGCCAAGAAGTAAGCAACGCCCCACCAAAGGCAATCCCAACCAAATGGGAAACACCGTGGGGACCCTGGTCCCATATCCATCTGGACTTTGCAGGGCCTACCAAAGGCCACACATTCTTGTTAACCGTGGACGCCTACTCGAACTGGCTCGAAATCCACCGAATGAAGAACACAACAACCGAAGCGGTCATTAAGGAACTGGACAGACTGTTTGCAACCCACGGATTACCAGACGTTCTGGTATCCGACAACGGGTCCCAATTTACCACGCTGTCCTTTGAACAGTACCTGGCGGACCACGGTATTCGACATGCACTGACTTCACCTGCGCATCCTGCGGACAATGGAAGGGCTGAGCGCATGGTACAATTCGTCAAAAAGGCGCTACAGAAAATGGACTATGACAACATCGAAGAGAAAATAAACCGAATCCTCTTTTTACAGCATATCACTCCGCACAGCGTCACCAACAAAACTCCCGCTGAGTTGCTAATGGGACGAAAGCTCCGTTCCCACCTCGACCGGTTGCACCCAGCGTACAAACCAGAGAAACCACACGGATCCAGCGGCCGATGCCGTACCTTCCAGATAGGCAACCTGGTATTCGCTAAAAACTTATCGGGCGACCCGTTGTGGGTCGAAGCGACTGTAGTCTGTGTAACCGGCCTGAGATCATATCTCGTGCAATGCCGCGATAATAGACTTTGGAAGTGCCATATCGATCAACTACGATCAAGGCTGCAGTCAGGGATCCCCGAGTCCCCTGATGACCAAACTGAGGGGGGGGGAGATACAGAGGAAGATGAACTCCAACTAGCAGAAAACCCTTTTGAAGGGAACGATAGCGGAACGGAAACACGTGAAGAGGAAGCAGGGATGGGAGTGAGCTCACCTTAGGGTGATACCGATGATGTGGGTGACAATGAAAACTCGAACTCAGAGTCAGAGACACCCCTTTCACCAAATAACGCCCTACCTCAACAAGAGTGCAGCCAAATACCGGGGGCACAACGAAAATCTAACAGACTAACAAAACAACCATCCTACCTCAAGGACTATGTAACCGCACCCCGTAAATGGAACCTGGGGGGAAGGGGTGTTGTGAATGAATAAAGTGTTAAATAAAGTTATCTAGAGCTTGAAGTCAAGTGCAGGGTTCTGGCCCTGCACTTCTGATTGGCCGTTAAATGGCGAGATCAGATTGGTCCGTTCAGGAGAATCTGATTGGCCATTAACGAGCCTTCTTGATTGGTTAATGGAGCTAGCGCTCCCTGGTTTTCATTGATTGAATATGTAATAAGTTGCCTATATAAGGAAGGCTGTAGCAGCCATCCAGTTTGAGCTGTCACACCATGTAAATAAAGAGTTGAAGTTCACTGTTTTACCGGCTCGTCTCCATTCTTGCGCCCACGCTCAGTACTTAACAAAACCAAAATCCTTACCTCCTATAATATAGAGGTTACAGTTCTAAATCATAGAAACCAATTGTGTACCTGAAATATTTCTTTTATAATCACTGGAATGCCAGGGAGGAATAGTTAGTAAATAATCCTCAGGAATAACACCAGAATAAACAAAGTTATGTAAAGATGCCCCTTCCCTGGCATTAAAATCTCCTGCCAAAACTAAAGTAATGTTAGGGTGTTGACATTTAACTTTATAACTGTCTTTTCCAAATTTTCCCAGATATTAGGTGTATGATAAGGGGAGGAGCGAAGAGGGATATATATATTCAGCAATATCAAATCAAAAGAACCATAGAAGAACTTGACAATTAAATGTGAAGCAGAAGCATCACCAAAGCCGAGCTTCTGGGCTTGCCAGCCCAACTCTGCTTTGGCTAAAATTGACAAGCCTCCAGAGGCCCTTCCTTTAGTCTTAGATTTAACTGCAGGAATTGTTGTGTATGTACCATAGTTAATAAAGTATGAGCTTGAGGTAAAGTGCAGGGTTCTGGCCCTGCACTTCTGATTGGCTGTTAGGCGGCCAGATCGGATTGGTTAGTTCTGAGGAATCCGATTGGCCCTTAACAGAGGATTCTTATTGGTTAAAAGAGCTAGCGTTCATAGCTCACTATTGGACAATTCTTACAAGGGTTGCCTATATAAGGCAGAGTTCACTGTTGTTGTTTTGAGAAGTCACTATGCTAATAAAGAGCTGAAAGTCACTATTCAGAGGCTGTCTCCATTTACTCTGACCCATGTCCAAGTACTTAACAGGAATAGACCACGAATCAAAGCCAGGCAGATGAATCTGTTCTTCATCCATGATCAGCCAGGTCTCCTGAAGGGCTATAAGATCAAAGTTTATCAAGAAATCTTCCAAGTCACCATCCATGGCTCTGGCTTTCCAGCCAGCAATATTCCAGGACAATAGGTGAAAATAATCTACTTGCTTGTCATCTGTCATTATAGGGAGGGAATTAATGTGAGCATTGGGAGGGACACTAACATTTTCCAGTCATTCCACAGGAGTAATATTATCCAAGATTCCCTCAGAGTCAAAAAAGGCACACTGGTTTGTTAGGTGTTTGCCTTCACTACTGCCAAATTGGTAATATGATTCCAAATGCTTCTGAGGGCCCACAGCCTTTTGCAAAGGTATCATTGTTTGTTGTCCCAGTGGGATAGTGCCCAAAACCAAAGGGAGTAGCAATGAGCAGGTGGGAACCTCCTTATGATGCAGTTCAATACTTACTCCAAGGTCATCTTCTATTTGTTGTTCTATTTGTTGTTCCACAGTGATTGAGCAACCACTCCTTTCTTCTCACTTGCACACCTCTTTTACAGAGTTATTATTTGCAGCATCTATATGAAGAGGAATTTCATCAGAATTCTCAGAAGGAGCATTAATAACATCTGCAACTGGGATAGCAAATTCTATGGAAGGTTTTGCAGCTTTATGTGTGACTTCTAAAAGATCCTTCAGGTCGTCTAATCTTTTAATGATGCCCGCTTGTTCTAGCTCTGGCAAAGTACAAAAAGAATTAATCAGGCTTGACTCCAGTATCTCAGTACGCTGCCAGATAGGAGGTTGATTTTTCAAGTTGCCACTTCTCTAGGATGCGGGAGAGATAACATCCTTAGAGTTAACATCATTGCAATTAGGCTTGTGGAAAGCAGTGCTCTTCTTGCCAATATGAGTTATTAAAGGACTGATACCATCCTTAATAGACACGCAAATAGGAAAAAATTCAAATTTACTAAGGAAGGAATTCATTTTAAACAGCATACTGGTTATCGTGGGCTGTTTAAAAGTCAGCAAAATATGTTTAAAAGCCCCTCTGGAGGGAAGCCATTCCACCTTCTGCAAATCCACCAACTGCCTTTCACAGTGAAGAAGCTGGCTAAAGGAAAGAATAACCACATTTCTAAATCCCCACTTCCCTTTATTCGTTTGGTTATTTAAAATTTGTAAGGTAATCTGTAATCTGTAGATAACAGTTGAAACTTGTATGCTTTTTATCCGAAACTTATTGGGAGAGAGAACCTTGCTTAGCATGCACCTCTAGGTGAGGGAGTAGATCACATGTCAAGTTTTTTGTACTTTTAGTGAAGCCCAAGTTAGTATCCATCTTTGGATCAGCAAACTTAACAGTTGACTCTTTTAATGAGTCCACTTTATTGTTGACCTCAGTTAAAAGCTCAAAAGTAGTCAGCACTGTCTGTGCCTTCAGCCTGCATTGCCTAGATATAAAATCAAAAAAGTTTTTATTTTTAATTCCGCATACTCTTGTTGCAACAAACCCTTAGCAGCAACACTGATAGCTGATGTTTGAAAGAGGGAAGACTCCCCTGATAAAGAAGCAGAAATGTCCGGAAGCTGTGAGCTCTCTACCTCAGCTTGTAAGTCCCATTCCAGTGGTTTGTATCTGTTAGAAAGGCTAATAAGTGAGGATGATAATTTATTACTTACGACTGTTGACTGAATATTGTTTAAAAAGTCATCCATTTTAAGTTGTTTGGTAGGGTTGCATAAGAACTGTGTAGCTGAAAGAGGACACTCCCTCTTCTTCTGTTTCCTGTTGTTCACTATGGCCCCCCACAACCCATAGAAAGCAAACACTCTCCAAAAAATTTTCCCAAACTTTTCCGGTCCTACCTTTCGGGTGCTACAGGGTGGAGAAGGGGCTGCTGCAGGGTTCAAAGGTCCAGCGGCTTGTGAATAATAGCTGCTGGAAGACTTCCACGTAAGAATAGGATAGTACATTTTAAATGAATAGAGATGCCTTGTTATTGTTAAGTCCTGAGCATGGGCACAAGGAACGGAGACAAGACATCGAACTGTGACTTCAACTCTTTATTTGTGACTTCAGAACAGAGCAAAATACTTGGGCAGCAGCAGCTCTTTTATAGAGCTGGCTGCTGTCAAAACAACCAATGATTTGAGTTTACCACTCTCACAAGCATCCAATCAGAGAGACCTGCTGTCAGCCAATCAGATTGGCCAGAAACGACCAATCACGACTCGCTGTTCGCGGGCCAATGAGAAGTGCAGGATTATAAGCCTGCTGTTAAAGTAAAGCTATGAGGGTTGTTACTGATGCGTTGGCTTAGTCCATAACAGTTATTCTACTTTTAGATTAGAAATAAGTCTTCTGTGTTACTTCTGAAAAGTGGTTCTAACTTGTAAAATACCAGCTGCTTCAGGAGCAGATTATCTGTGCTTTCATTGACCATACACACATTGCTGGAGGTAGAGGAGGAGTTGCACTTCCAACTTACTACTTTTTGCACACCTGTTCCCTTGTTATGCCTCTGTGTGAATGCCATCTGGCATGTTTTAATGTTCTTTTTAAAACTTAATTGAGATTAAGGTTAATTAATCCTACTAACTGACATCAATAGGAATTGATTTAAATGTAACCATTTGAGTAATTGGTCGATATGCCATTTCCACAGTCTATTGTCACAGCATTTCACTACGTAGGATTTGGGGCCGGTCACTCGCACTACCGTTGCCTCTATCCATAACGGATCACCTGATAAGTTTCGTGCGTAAACACGGTCTCCTACCTGGAAAGTGCGATAGCGACCAATGGATCCTATTGGCTTTTCTGGTTCGTAAGCAGGGTGCAACCGGTCGAGGTGGGAACGGAGTCTTCGTCCCATCAGTAGTTCCGCGGGAGTTCTGCCGGTGACGCTATGTGGAGTTATGTGTTGCAAAAAGAGAATTTGGTTGACTTTGTCATCGATATTGTCATAGTCCATTTTGTGCAAAGTCTTCTTAACAAATTGGACCATGCGTTCTGCTCGGCCATTGATCACTCTGGAAAGGGATATAAAAAACATGTTCCATTCAAAACCTTGCCTTAAATCTGTTGCATGTTGGATATTTGCCTTTGCAGAGATGTTTATTAAGGCAATACTACATTCTTAATAAAGAAATAATCCGATAGTTTCCTCAACAGACACCCATACCCATATCCACATCCAAACAGAGGGAGGAGAGAGAGAGAGATGTAATCAGTCTTGTTTCACTTTTAACCTTGTTTACCTTTTTATTACCCTTACAACATACAATCTTAGCTAGTATAGAAATATAAACCTCAGGCAATTAAAATTATCATCTTTAATCATAAGGTTTTGTACCAGCTAGGTTTGCCTGTGAAATTGGTAGGAACATTTAACCTGTCCTTCAACTGATGAGAACATTAATAACAGCAATGTCTCTACATATTATAAGAAGCCAGTCTCACAAATGAAAAAGTGACCTTTTGGGGGTCACCTCTTCAGCATTTGGAAGAACAATTTTGATAGATATGTTCCAGTCTAACAGGAGACCAAAGGCAATGATTAGAATCTTCCACTAAATCAAAGCTGAAGCTGCTTTCCATAGCAGCTTGCCAGTTTGTCTCCTGCATAAGATTACCAAAATCTGTATCTTTAGCTTCCTTTAATCCATATAGTGGATCTTTATTTCTGATTGCAATAATGACCTACATATTTTTGGTTGATCTAAAGAATGAAGTATTACATTCTCAGAATTATTATAAGTTCCAAGGAGATTTGAGTTGACATAAAAAAGTCATAATATCATATTACCTATTCATTGCTCTCTACCTTATCTTTATTGAAAAGTGTACCATTACAGTAAGAATCCTTTTGTCTATATAAAAAGACTGTATCCATCAAAGATTTCTTTTTAGCCAAACCAGAATAAAGATCCCAATAAAAATAGGTTATCAAAGGAGTAAAAAGAGAAATATCATGTATCAAAACTGTGTATTTATTATTCCAAATTTGGAGACTATTGAATATTAAGAGTAAATGTTTTAATGAAAATATTTTCAAACTGTTTTATTCCAGAAAAATGTTTCAGGTAAAAAACAACAACATTGATTTAAAAATTGCTAAATGTCTATGGAGATTATCAGTCATCCAGGTCATCAAGACATCAAGCAGAACTCAAGAATCTCAAAGGTGCTTTTTTCAAGAGGTAATTGGTCTTTCTTTTGTTTTTCCTTGAAGATGTTTCACTTCTCACCCAAGAAGCTTCTTCAGCTCTGGATGAGAGCTGAAGAATCTTATTGGTTGAGGAGCAAAACATCTTCAAAGAAAAACCATAAAGTCCAGCAGCCTCTTGAAAAAGTACTGTTGGGACTGATTTATAAACAGGGGTGGGATTCAAATTTTTTAACAACGGTTCTGTGGACATGGCTTAGTTGGTGGGCATGGCTTGGTGGTCATGTTATTGGCTGGACGTGGCCAACTAAATATCACTCTCATCGAGGCACACATCTCCCCGCCTGGCCTCTCATGACTGTGGGGATGCTGCAACAGTTGCAAGTATGAAAAATGGTCATAAGTCACTTTTTTCAGTGCCATTTTAACTTTGAATGGTCACTCCACACAAGCAAAGTACCAGCAAAGGAGGGGGGAAAACTCCAGAGCTGTTCCTGAGACAGGAAGTCTAGTCCTGCCAAGAATGTAATAAGGGTTAACGGAGAGGCAGTTTCTGTAAGCAACACCAGAATGTTTCCTTCCTGCCTTTCTTACAGGATTAGGCCAGGAATTTCTTCTGACAACTGGTTCTCTGAACTGCTTAGAATGTTAACAACCGGTTCTAGCAAATAGGTGCAAACCAGTAGAATCCCACCCCTGTTTATACACTTATTTGACTCCAACTAGTTTCAATCCAAATCCAGTGATTAGAAGAGCCCTCCATAATAAGTGAACTAACCTGCCACTTGATAATGTAACAACAAATTGGGCATGCTCCTGCCTCCTGAGGTGGAAGAGATTTCTGCAGAGTATTATCAGAGAAGTCAAGATAGCATCTACAATAGTGCAATCAGTGATTGCACCACTGTAAGATCTATGTCAGGTACACATAGATCAAAATTTCTGAACTCAAAAGAATATTCCAACTCAAATAGGAATGTTAAATGATACCAATAGACAAATGGTAATAAATTAAAAATAGGTCAGAGAAAAAGGGTTTAACTTTAACTTTTTTAATTTATTGTTTTACATTGTTTTGTTTTGTTTTATTTGCTCTTAAAAGTTGACCAGTGATTGAATGGTGGACTCTTTTTTTATTTTTATTTTCCTTTATGTTTTTCCCCCTTTTTCCTGTAAAGCCTGATGAAGATTGGAGAGTAGATTTATTACACCTAACTGGAAGCCACTTCTATTTGGGCTTTGTTGGGAAGATAGACCCATTGTGGGGACTGAATTTATTTAATTAGATAACAACTGATAAAAGATGGCATTAAGAAACAAGCATGGATATTTAATCCAGGATGAATTACTTTTAACTTTTGGGATGAGTTGGGATAGATGTTGTGGCAAACTTTCTACGGGTGGATAACAATAACATTTTCTTAACAGAGAGTTTTGAGACCTTAATCTTGTCGTTATTGTTATTATTACCATTATTATTATCATTAACTATGTTGTCATGAATATAGTATGTAAAAGACAGATCAATAATTTTCAAGTAGATTTACTGGTTTAATTTTTTTGGGGAGGCTTATTTTGCATGGGGTAGGAACTAATATTGTAGTAATGTATTAATCAGTATTCAGTTAGGGAGGATAATATATGTATATGTTTTTTAGTTCCTTTCATTTTGATACACTTTTTAAAAATGTCTTGATTGTTTTATATTTTTCCCCTTTCTTTGGAATTTTTTTAGAGTTTTGTATTTTAACTTTCTTTTGAATACAATAAAAAATAGGGAGGGGAATATGATAAGCAACAGAAGAAAAATCAGTAAAGGTTCTAATTAGGAATGCCAACCAACCTGGGAAATGACACAGAGGACACAAAGATGTTCCAACAGATGTACAAACTATGGTCCTATTTCACAGACTGGCAAAATAATGTTTAGGATCAATTAGTGCAGATTACAACCCTACATGAAGAAAGAACCTTGGACACCCAACATGGTAAAGAGGAAATAAAGAGGAAAAAGAGATGCAAGATATTTAATCTGGCTTTAAAAGAAATCCAAGGAACATGAAATATTGGTACATAATTGAGAAAGTGAAAGAGTACCAGAGGGAAATCAATATATGCTTTTTGAATCCTAGAAAGGCCTTTGATGTTGTAACTATGTATCATTCATGTATTTGCAACTGTGTATCATTGCAACTATGTATCATTCAAGCATTTTGCAACATTGTATCATTCACGTGTAAACATTAGACTTCTGTCTCTTCAGTGATCTTTGCAAGGCACGAACAAGGGATGGGGAGATAAACATCTGTCAATAAAGCATGCATATCCTAACTGACCTGAACTGTTGTAAATCACGCACATCCTGTTTAACCTGGTATCCTAACTGACCTGAACTGTTGTAAATCACGCACATCCTGTTTAACCTGGTATCCTAACTGACCTAAGCTATTGTAAATCTTGCATATCCTGTTTGACTTGAGCTCTGAAAAATTTCACCCCCCTTGTGAAGAAGCATAATAAAAGAGCGCGTACCAAGACATTCTGGGCGCACTCATCCTGAGAAACCTCGTCTCCTGTCGTTTCTTTCTCCTTCGCTCCCTTTCATGAGGCGCCCATCTGATGCGGGATAGCAGATACCGCATTCTGGTGACCCCGACGTGATTCCCTAAGGGGGATACGCAGCGACGCGCCCATATCTTATCAGCTCGATGGGAGCTGTGCATCGCCAGGCCTGAAGCGAATTGCACTTCATCGGATCTGAAACACGGTCTCGACTTTTCGTAAATTTGGGTGAAAACTTTGCTCAACAGCAGACGCAGCATCTGAAGGAGTTGAGGGAGTTAGTCGCTTCTTCTTCTAAATACTCTGCTAATTTAAAGGGCTCTCCTATAAAAAAGAAACCTATTTCTACATTATTGGCTTATGTGTGGCAACATTGTCCTAATTATTCAGAGGAAGGGTCCTTAAAAATTTCCAATTGGCAAAAAAAATTGGTGAACATCTCCATAGTCCTCCTCGTGCACCTATTGGTATTTTGGTCACTTGGAGGAAAATTATGGAGGCTTTAAAAGTCCATTATAAAATAGAAGCAGGGAGTGTGTTTGCATCTCCCCTGCCAAGTTATGATAACTTTTCAATTTTCTCTAACTCAGGCAGAAACTGCTGCCATTATTCAACAATGCCCCACATCTAGTAAGCAAGGACATTCCATTTCCATAGGAATAAATCCTAGAGGATTAAAAGCTTGTGAAATTTGGCAAATGGATGTAACTCAGTATCCACCTTTTGCCCCTTGGAAATATTTGCACGTTTCAATAGATACCTATTCAGGGTTTATTCTGGCTACTCCTCAAAGGGGAGAAACTGTAAAACATGTCATCAATCATTCAATTCGTACCTTTGCCTCGCTGGGACGTCCAAAAGAAATCAAAACTGACAATGGACCTGCCTATACAAGTTCTGCTTTCCAGGACTTCTGTAACAGATGGGATGTAATCTACAAGTTTGGGATTCCCTACAACAGCCAGGGGCAGGCTATAAGGCTATTGTGGAACAAGCGAACTTGTCTCTGAAACGTGCTCTTGATTGATATTCGTTGCGGGAAAAAACCCCAAACCTCCCAGCATTGCAAAATTCTCTTAACATTTGTCTTTACACCTTAAACTTTCTCAATCTGACTGGCATTCCTCCCACTTCTGCTGCTTCTCGTCATTTTTCCTTCCCCTTACCCCCACCTAACAGACCTCTGGTATATTATCGCAGATTGCCAGATCCTGCCTGGCAGGGTCCCGCTGAGCTTCTCACTTGGGGGAGAGGATACGCTGCGATCTTACTGCCAGACAAAACCACTTGCTGGATCCCTGGTCGGGCAGTAAGACCCTATCATGGGAATTCCTCTGCTACATCTGTATCTTAAAACTCTTCCTGACATTCTTGCCTATATCTTCTTTGCAATTTCTACCTTATTCGTATCCTACTTAAAGAACACTCTCACACTTGCTCTTTTGTTCCTTCTTTACTCTTCCTATGGAAAGGAACCTTAAAATCTTTTCCTCTATTCAAGTTAGATATAGGGGGACCTAAATGTCCTTCTATTATATCATGGGTTCCCCCACCCCAACTAACATCCTTGATGAATGACCAAATTAATCTTCATTGTCATTATTGTAATTATTATCCTTTTTCTACTAATTGTATTCCTTCCTCATCTCGTAAATGTTCTACAACTAACTTGTCCATAGCCCTCTCTCCTACTTGTGATGCTTTTATATACCCGAACTCTGATCCTGTCAACCAACGACGCTTCAAAAGAACTGCCCATGACGATCCGCAGAAGCCTCATAGAAGATATAATATTACTTGGACTATAACTGACTTTCAAGGCGTTCGTTTAAATTCTACAACCAATTTTTCTCGCATAGAAGACTTCTACCCACCACTTCAATTCGATTTGGCAGAAATGCTTGTAGGCTCCACCGCCTACAACTCGCCTTCTCATCCAACGGAGCCTATTCATAGATTTGTAAATGAACATAGGTTTTATGTATGCCCCGGACAGCCCGTTTCCGACACTCAGTCCCCTGCCCAACGACTTCTCGACTGCGGGGGGTTGTCGGATTACTTTTGCAAAGACTGGTCGTGTGTTTCAACTGGACATATTTATTGGGATGCAAGCACTAAGGGTGATCTCATTACTGCCACTCGCACCACATGGGATATTCCATGTGGTGGTGAAAAATTGCCCAAATGCAACCTGGTAACCATAAGGTTCACGGACCAAGGCAAGAAAAGTACCCTATGGGACACTGGCTTGAAATGGGGTGCCTGCCTAAAAATAGTCTGGCCAGGAAAGTATTATGGAAATATTTTTTACATTCAACGTCACATTGAACTCCCTCGCTCTGACCCGGTGGGACCACATGAAAAGGTTATTAAATCCCTTTTCTTGCAACCCATAACACAGGAAGTTAACCCATTGATTCCATTGATCAAAGCTTCCTATGCCTTGTTGAACTCCTCAAACTCATCACTTGCCTCCACATGTTGGCTTTGTGTTTCTGCCTCTCCACCTTTTTACGAAGCCATCGCTTCCCAAGAACCCATTGTTAATTCCACATCAGACGAACGTTGCCGTTGGAAGAACTCCACTATTACTGTTTCTTCCATCACTGGGGTTGGTTGTTGCTTGGGAAATATTCCATCCAATTACTCACAATATTGTCATAATGTTTCTAATGGCTATCATTGTGATTTATATCTTCCTAAGAACCACCTTGGCCGCTACTACACCATCGGGGGATATTCTGCAGTCTACACCTCTTCAGGAGGAAATTTAACATCACGCCTAAGAGGAATGTATTTTATCCCTGGCAAAAATTCTGTCTGGGCTTGTAACACCGGTCTCACGGCATGTGTCCATGGGGATGAACTTGTTAAATCCAAATCATTTTGCATTCAAGTATGGCTTGTACCAAAAATTAATGTGTATAACTCTGATGATTTTATATCCCTACAGGCACCCATGGAATACCCCCTCAGAGCAAAGCGGGAAATTATTAGTACTCTCACTCTAGGTCTACTGCTTGCTCTGGGCGCCATGGGCGCAGCCACGGGCATTGCAGGACTAGCTATCTCTGACCAAAGAATTACAGCTCTGGGTTCAGCCATTGATGATGATTTATTACGAATTGAGAAATCAATTGTAGCTTTGCAAAACTCCTTGACGTCCCTCTCAGAAGTAGTCTTGCAAAATCGTAGAGGCTTAGATCTGTTATTTTTAAAACAAGGGGGATTGTGTGCTGCGCTTAAAGAAGAATGTTGTCTTTATGCTGATAGCAGGGTGGTGGTGGTTTCGTTTTCTATTCGCCATGGCTTACAACCTTTTTAACTGCATTGGCAGGATCGTTAATAATCACTATATTGATTTGTATTATAGGACTTTATTGTTTTAATAGAATATTACAATTTTTAAAAAATTAATTATCCTCTGCTGATGTTAATGTGCTATTGCAAGCTTATGTTATGTCCTTAACACCGGACGAAAAAATGTCATTGCTGAGTTACCACTCCTTGGACAATCCTGACGCTGATGGGTCGCACTCCTGCCTAGATGATGGGGACGGCGAACATTTCAGAAAAATGGTTCCTGTCTTCTTGGACAAGGAAGAAGACTCGTCATAAATAATAAAAACAGAGGAGATGTTGTAACTATGTATCATTCATGTATTTGCAACTGTGTATCATTGCAACTATGTATCATTCAAGCGTTTTGCAACATTGTATCATTCACGTGTAAACATTAGACTTCTGTCTCTTCAGTGATCTTTGCAAGGCACGAACAAGGGACGGAGAGATAAACATCTGTCAATAAAGCATGCATATCCTAACTGACCTGAACTGTTGTAAATCACGCACATCCTGTTTAACCTGGTATCCTAACTGACCTGAACTGTTGTAAATCACGCACATCCTGTTTAACCTGGTATCCTAACTGACCTAAGCTATTGTAAATCTTGTATATCCTGTTTGACTTGGGCTCTGAAAAATTTCACCCCCCTTGTGAAGAAGCATAATAAAAGAGCGCGTACCAAGACATTCTGGGCGCACTCATCCCGAGAAACCTCGTCTCCTGTCGTTTCTTTCTCCTTGGCTCCCTTTCATGAGGCGCCCATCTGATGCGGGATAGCAGATACCGCACTTTGATCGTGCCTATCATTATTAAGTTATAGAATGTCCTTAGAAAAATGGGATTCCCAGAACATTACATTGACCTCATGATAAATCTACCAGTTAGATGATAGATAGACAGACAGACAGATAGATAGATAGATAGATAGATAGATAGATAGATAGATAGATAGATAGATAGATAGATATAGATAGATAGAGATGATAGAGATAGAGATGATAGAGATAGAGATGGAGGGAAGGAGGGAAGAAGGGAGGGAGGGAGGGGGAGGGAGAGAGACAGAGACGGAGAAAGGGAGAGGGAGAGGGAGATCAGGGAGTCTCTTCTATAGACAGAATATGGTGGACAGATTGGGTCCAAGCTGGCAAAGAGGTGAAACAAAGCTTCTGTCCCCTTCTTTAGGTTTTGAAGGAGGTGCCCATTGGCCTATGAGTATCTAAGGAATTTAACCTTGATCATTGCAAACTCTAAAATAATTGATTCAAATATAAATTTACTAGTAAAAGTGGAACATTTTTACCATTGTATATATGATACCTGGATTCAGAAACCAGATTAGAATTGACAATGAGGTTCCAACCATTACAGTATAAAATATTGTACTAAAGTATATTAACTACATTAAACTTACAATATTCATGAATGTTTCAAGGTTCCCTTCTGTCTTTGTTCTTGACAATTCTTTGGAATCATTGAACTCCAGAATCAAAAGAGATATCACAAGAAACAAAAACATCTTCAGTATCTGTAAAATAGCAATGGAATTTATGGCATTATTGTACTTTTGCCAGGCAGCTTTTAAAGGGTTAAGATTATAAACTGAAGCCAATGTGTTTTTGAGGTTGACAACAGTGTTTAAAAAAAAAAAAAGAAAGTGAATACCTTATGTTACTCTGCAGCCTTGAGGGCTTGAATCAGTTCCCACATTTGTTGTTTCACGCAACATATACCTTTCTGCATAATCAAACATTATACAACAGTATTTACTTCATTTGTTCATTTAATCTTTATAATCCATATAATCCTGAAATCATTTTCATTCAGACAAATTAAAATAATGCTATTATAACAAGATGCGTTACTGTATTGTATTCAGTAAAAATATGCAATATCTTCACATCATACAATCTCATAAACGTATCGGAAACCATTTCTTTTTAAAAAATAATAAATGAAAACAGTGCAACCATTATTTGGAAGCTCATAGTGAAAGAAAGAAACATTTGTCATTAGGTGACAAAATAGATTAAATAAAAGGTTACAAAAGCTAAACAGAAGAGAGTGTCTATATTCAAGGAACCAAGAACCTGGTTGGGCAGGCAATTCTTTTTTTTTTTTTTTTGAAAAAGATTTTATTAATTTTCTACAAACAAACAAGACAAACAAAACAAAAAAACATCAACTCTCATATGTACATCCAGTGTGTCAGTTGGTTCATCATTTTTGTGTATTCATTCTGTAGTCTCAATTACAATTATGTTACATAACAACTCATATTGTCAATCCAAACTTATATATCCTAATATCACTAAAAAAAGAAGTTTTTGACTATATTTTTAATCATTCATGCTTTATGAGCTAACAATACTTTAAACCAGTTTACTCTATAACAAATCATATAATCATATCAAATCAATTCTAAAAAACCCTTTATAAATATAATGTCAAATAACAAAATAATAGCAAAATAGCGAAATAAAGATATTCCTTACTGTCTAGCATTCTAAATATTCTATTATCGTATTTTATCATCTAGCCATTGATAAAAAAAGATCCCAAATTTCATAAAATTGTTTATCCTCTTGCTCTCTAATTTCAAATGTCAATCTACTCATCTCAGCACATTCCAATATTTTCTTAATAATTTCTTCCTGTAATGGTATTTTCTCATTCTTCCAATTTTTAACAAATACAATCCTAGCCGCTGTTAATACATTTACAATCAGGTACTTCAAATCTTTACCATATATATCAGGTAAAATTCCCAATAAGAAGATCTCTGGTTTCAAGTCTATGTGTTTCTTTGTCATTTTTTCCAACCACATGCGAATTATAGTCCAATATTTTCTAGCGTCCTCACAAGTCCACCACATATGGTAATACGAGCCGGGTATCTGATGACATTTCCAGCATTTTTCAGATTTGTTCTTAAACATTCTTGCTATTCTTGTCGGGGGAAAGTGCCACCTGTAAAACATGTTATAAAAGTTTTCTTTATATGCTGTTGACATTGTCATTTTATAATTTTGAGACCACAATTTCTGCCATTTCTCTAAATCAATCCCATATCCAAAATTCTTCCCCCAAACAATCATAGTTTCTTTGACTTGTTCTTCCCTTGATTTCATTCCCAGTAAATAACCATATAATTTTTTAATCACCTTCTCATCAGTACCCATCAAGATCTTATCTAAATCAGTCTGCTTATCATAGAATCCCTCCGTTTTAGAATCTTCATCATACCTTGAATGTATTTGCGCATATGAAAACCAGTTCATCCTTATACCTTGTTCCTCTAAGTTTTGGATCGATTTAAGTTCACCCTTTTCATCCAAGAGTTCCCCATATCTAACTGTTTGTTCCTTCTTATAAATTATAGGATAGGAAAATGCTTCAATAGTCGATAACCAAACTGGAATTTTCAAATAACATTGTCTTTTTATCTTCTCCCAGTTTAACCACAAAGACTCCCGCATATAATGTCTTCTAAAATAACCCTGTGTTTTAGTTCCCTTATACCATAAAAAAGAATGCCAGCCCAACAGCAAATCATGCCCTTCTAATGTCAACAACCTATGCTTTCTTAATGTTATCCATTCTTTGACCCACATCAAATTTGCAGCTTGATAATACAATTCCCAATTAGGCAGGCCAAAACCTCCTCTAATTCTAGCGTCTTGCAAAAGCTTTAGCTTTATTCTCGCTTTTTTACCTTGCCATATAAACTTCAACATGATTTTATTTAAATCTTCAAAATAGTCTTTTCCAAGCCTAATTGGTATTGTTTGAAACAAAAATAAAATTCTAGGTAAAATATTCATCTTAATTGTTGAAATTCTCCCTATTAATGACAATTGCAAGTTTTCCCACTTCTTCAAATCTGTAGCTATCTGTTGTTTGAGTTTCATATAATTATTCTTTTTTAATGTGCTACATCTTGCTGTCAAATATATCCCCAGATACTTAACCTTATTTGTAATTTGGATTTTCAAAAGATCTGCCAGTTCTTCTCTTTGTCTCAATAGCATATTCTTTGTCAAAATCTTTGTTTTATCTTTATTTATTTTCAAACCAGCCATCTCACCATATGTCTCTATCTTTTCCAATAACCTTGGAGCTGTTTCTAACGGGTCTTCCAGAATAAAAGCTAAATCATCAGCAAAAGCTTGTAGTTTAAATTCTTCCTTCTTAATTTTCATTCCTTTTATGCTTTTATCATCCCTAATATTTCTATTCAACACTTCCAAGGTCAACACAAATAGCAAAGGAGATAGGGGACACCCTTGTCTTGTGCCTTTTCTTATATTAAAAAAATCTGTAAGTTCCCCCTCCATCATTACCTTTGCTGTCTGTTTATTATATATGGCTTCGATTGCTTGAATAAATTTTTTAGCAAAACCCATCTGTTACAATAGTAATAACATAAATCTCCAGTTCACGTTGTCAAATGCCTTTTGAGCATCTAAAAATATTGAAGCCATTTGCTTTTCAGGATGAGCCTCATAGTATTCCAAAGTATCCAAGATTACTCTCATATTGTCTCTGATTTGTCTCTTTGGCAGAAATCCATTTTGATCTGGGTGAATAAAATTATTTAAATATTTTTTAAGTCTTTCTGCTAAAATTGAAGCAAAGATTTTATAGTCTGCATTCAGTAAGGAGATGGGTCTGTAGTTCTTAATTTGCAGTGGGTCAGCCTCTTCTTTTGGAATAAGTGTGATATAAGCCTCTGACCATGTTTTGGGTATCATCTTCTTTAACATAACTTCATTCGTGACTTCTAACAATGGGATACTCAATGACTCTTGAAATGTTTTATAGAATTCTGCCGGAAGCCCATCTGGACCCGGTGCTTTCCCATTGTTTTGTCTCTTAAATGCTTCATTTAATTCCATCATTGTTATATTGCTTTCTAACATTTATTCAGTCTCTTTAGGTATCTTCGGTAAATTAGCCTTCTGTAAATATTGTTTGACTTTTTCCTCATCAATATTCTCTTGTTTATATAGTTGCCCATAAAAATCTCAAATAATTTCCTTTTTCTCCTTATTACCATAACAAACTTGGCCTTGATCATCTATTAACTTCAATATTTTTCTTGATTCCTTCTCCTTTCTCAATTTATATGCCAGCCATCTACCTGGTGTATTCGCATCTTCAAAGTAATTCTGTTTATAATTTCTGATTTTCTGTGCCAATTCTTCTTTCTCTATTAATTCCATTTTATGTTTAATTACATCCAGCTTCAATTTAATATCTTTTTTCTGTGGCATTTTCTGTAATTCTTTTTCAAGTCTTTTATACTCATCTTCCAAGGCCTTAGAAGCTTGCCTTTTCCTAATATTCTTTTTTCTTGTATAATCTATTATCAGACCTCTAGTATATGCCTTCATTGTATCCCAAACATTCTGCGTTGAAGTTTCTTCTTTTTTATTTTCTCTGAAAAAAAAAGGCAATTCCTTCTCCATCCATTGTATAAAATCTTTCTCCTTTAAAATAGTATTGTTTAATGTTCCATCTCGATCTTTTTTTTTGTCCCTTCCATTTAATTGTCATTGGGCTATGATCTGCCCAAGTACTTGTTTCAATATTTGTTTCTTGAATATTGGATATTAATTCTGTTGATATCCAAATCATATCTAATCTGGACCATGATAAATGTCTATTTGAATAAAAAGTATATTGTTTAGCTTTAACATTTCTTTCTCTCCAAATATCTTTTAAAGATAGTTCGTCTGTCATTTTAAAAAAAGATTTAGGGAGAGCCTTTCTATTTTGCTTGGTTGTTGTTGCTATATAGTCCAATTTATTGTCCACAATTCCATTAAAGTCTCCCATCATAATTATATTAACATAGTCCAGTCCAGTTATTTTCATGTGTAGCTTTTTATAAAACTCTTCTTGTTTTTCGTTCGGAGCATAAATTGCAATCAAGAGTATTTTTATATTATTGTCCATAATTTCCACCATTAATACTCTTCCATCTTCATCAGTGTAAATCAGTTTTGCTGGGATAACCTCTTTAATGTATAGAACCACTCCTCTTTTCTTACATTGAGTCAAAGAAGTAAATATTTTCCCCAATTTTGGCTGTACTAACAATTGTCCATGTTGTTTTTTAATATGAACTTCTTGTAGACAAATTATATCAAATTTTAATTTCTCTAATGTATGAAAAGTTTTCCTTCTTTTAACAGCTGAATTAAGTCCATTTATATTCATTGTAATCAGTTTTCTTTCTTCCATGATTATGCTTTATATTTAGGTCTAACAGCTCTCGTGGATCTCACTTCACGCTGTTCTTTACTGTCCACCTGTCCACCTACAGCTCCTTTCTCTTTTTCAGTCTCTAGTTGTTCCTCTTGAAACTCAATTAATGAGACCTCTTTCTCTGCCTCCTCTCTTCTTCTTCCAAAAAATTCTGCATGGAAAAGTTCTGCTTTCTCAATTGAATCAATTCTATGTCTCTGCTCTTGCCACGTAAACATTAATACTTCTGGAATCAGCCATCTATAATTCACTTCGTTTTCCAGAAGCATTTTGGTCAGAAATTGATATTCTCTTCTCATCTCTCTCACTCTTCTGGGTATTTGTTTTAAAACCACAATCTCTTTACCTTTGTATTTCAATGTTTTCTCTCTTACCACTTGTAATATTTGTGTTTTAATGGATTTTTTGGTAAATCTAATATGGACTTCCTTTGGTAATTTATTTCTCATCGCATATCTTGTATAAACTCGATATACCTCATCTACTCCATCCATCATCTTTTCCTCTGTAATTTCCAAAGCATCTGCCAAAATTTCTATCATTATCGCAGCCAAATTTTCTCCTTTTTCCTCTTCTATATTTTGAAATCTGAGATAAAATTCTGACCTTTCCATCTCCCACCTCAACATCCCATTTTTTCCTTGTTCAACCACTGTTAATCTGCTGTCAATATTTCCAATCTTCTCCTCTCTTTGTTTTCCTTCTTCCTCAATTTTTTGGAATCTCTCCTCATACTTCCCCATCATTTGTTTAATATTTTCCACTTTTTCATCAGTCTTCTCTATACTTTGTTCAATGATGTCTAATTTTATCTTGAGATCTTGGATTCCTTGCATAATCATCTGTAAAGTTACTATTTCTTGTTCTTTATTTTGCTTCAACATTGTCTGAATTAAACGATGTCCTCCAGCTGGTGGGGAAGCAGAGGTAGAAGTAGAAATGTCACCTGGTATTGGTTTCCTTTTCATTTTAATGTCTCCAAAGCTTCAAATTCTTTTTGACTTTTAATCCAACTGGTAGAGTAGTCAATTATAATCCAAAATGGAAAAATCCAATAGTAAAAGACCCAAAACCAAAGAAGAAAAAGGAAAAAAGAAAGAAGAAAAATCTTCAGGTTCTTCTTGACCCTAATCCAATTACAAAGTAGTCCACCATAAAAAATGAAAAATAGAAAGGAAAAAAACAAACAAACCCAAAAATGATATTATTGATTAAGAGCAAAACAAAAAAAAAAGAAAAAGAAAAAAAGAAATTCCTTCAGGTTCTTCACACCTTAATCTCAATAATCAAAAAAGAAAAACAAAGTAGTCCAAAAACATGGATAGAAAAAGCAAAAAAGTCCCAATAAAAATAAAGAGAAAAAAAAGAAAAATAAAGAAAAAACTCTGAGACTTTCCCTTTAAAATAAAAGGCAAAAATAAAAATATTACTAGAATTGAAATTTACAAAAAGGCTGGCGAATGGGGTATATATATATATATATATATATATAAAACTTTTCTTAAGTTTTCGCGGGTACTTACATGTCTGGCATTCAGCTTTGTTCGGGTATTTTCCCATGTGGTGCTTTTAAAGTTGTAGCAACGTTTCAGCAGAATCTCATCTGCCATCATCAGGCTTCTGTATGGTGTTTGTCTGTGAGTCAGACTTTTACAGTGGTTTCAGATTTAAATTTGGGGCAGCCTATTGCTGTGTCAGAATGGTTTTTTCTTCCTCCTGATTGGTTGAGAGTCTTGGTCTGTGTTTATTGGTCTTGGAGTTTGCTGTGTTCTGCTACTAATATCTTCTGTCTGTTTTTTTGGGGGGGGCTCTTTTTGTATCTTGATTGGCTGGCAACATTGTGTTACTTTATTGGAGGCCTTTAGTGCAGCTTGGCTTCGGGTAAATGAACGGCTATCATTAGTTAGGAAGCTGGGTTTCATCTGGGTGCCTGGTTGGGGTGTGTTTGAGCTGGAGGTATCAGGGGGGATCTGTTTGTGCCCAGGTGTTTGCCTGGCTTGTGGTGTGGAGATTTTTTTGTTTGTGAGTGCAGGCTTCCAAATGATTGACAGCCTGGTGGAATCATCTCTTCTGTTCATGCTTTCTGGTCTTTTTTCAATCTCTATGGCTTCTCTGATGATTCTGTGGCTGGGATTTTCTATGGTGGCTAGGGTTTTGGTGCCATTGAAGTTGATGTTATGACCTGTGGCTTCCATGTGTTGGACAAGTGAGGAAGTGTGTTCCAGCTTTTTGACTGCATTTTTGTGTTCATCCAGGCGGGTGCTTATTCTTCTATTGGTCTGTCCAATGTATGTGGCCGGGCATGATGCACAGGGGACTTCATATATGCCTTGGTTTTCCAGGTCAATTTTGTCTTTGGGGTTCCTGAGGATGGCTGCTATTTTTCTGTCTGTTTTGAAGGCAGTCTTGATGTGGTGTCTGTATAGAATCTTACTAATTTTGTCTGTAGTGCCTCTTATGTAGGGCAGGACAGCTGTTCCATGGGTCTGTTCATCTTCTGGGTCTCTATTATGTCTCAGTGTGCTTTTGTGGATCAAGTTGGTGATTTTGCTTTTGTGGAAGCCGTTGGCTGTCAATATTTTAGTCAGGGTGCATAGTTCAGCCTTAATGTGTGTCTTGTCTGCCAGGCGTTTGGTTCTAGTAATTAGTGTTTTAGCCACGGAGTTTATCTGTGCTGGGTGGTGGTGGGATTGGGCGTTGAGGTAGCGGTTGGTGTGTGTTTTCTTCTGGTATATGATGTGTCCTAGTGTGCCATCTGTTTTCTTGTAGATTAGTACATCTAGGAATGGTAGTTGTTTGTTTCTGTTTCCATGGTGAACTTGATTTTGGGGTGTGCGCTGTTTAGGTGTGTTAGGAAGTTGTTTAGGTTTTCTTGTCCATGGGGCCAAATCATGAATGTGTCATCGATATATCTTAACCATAGTTTGGGTTTGAGTATGGCATTAGCCAGGGCTCTGGATTCGAATTCTTCCATGAACAGGTTTGCAATGACAGGTGACAGTGGTGATCCCATGGGGGCTCCTTCAATTTGTTTGTATCTTTGTCCTTTGAATATGAAATATGTGTTGGTTAAGCAGTGTTCTGTTAGTTCCATGAGGTGTTTAGCTGGTTGGTATTTATTTTTGATGATTTCGAGGGTCTCTTTTATCGGGACTTGAGTGAATAGTGAAACCACGTCAAAACTTACAAAAAAAAACAGACAGAAGATAGTAGTAGCAGAACACAGCAAACTCCAAGACCAATAAACACAGACCAAGACTCTCAACCAATCAGGAGGAAGAAAAAACCATTCTGACACAGCAATAGGCTGCCCCAAATTTAAACCTGAAACCACTGTAAAAGTCTGACTCACAGACAAACACCATACAGAAGCCTGATGATGGCAGATGAGATTCTGCTGAAACGTTGCTACAACTTTAAAAGCACCACGTGGGAAAATACCCGAACAAAGCTGAATGCCATATATATATATATATATATATATATATATATATATGTTTTCTTAAGTTTTCGCGGGTACTTACATTTCTGGCATTCAGCTTTGTTCGGGTATTTTCCCACGTGGTGCTTTTAAAGTTGTAGCAACGTTTCAGCAGAATCTCATCTGCCATCATCAGGCTTCTGTATGGTCCATACAGAAGCCTGATGATGGCAGATGAGATTCTGCTGAAACGTTGCTACAACTTTAAAAGCACCACGTGGGAAAATACCCGAACAAAGCTGAATGCCAGATATATATATATATATATATATATATATATATATATATATATATATATATATATATATATACATATATATATATAATCTCCAGCAGCTTCAAAGCTAAGCCTCAAGTGTTGAAATATTGATAAGAGTCCAGGAAAACACCTGTAATAATATTTTGCTGTGCTCTCCCTCTATCTTATCACGTTGAAATGTCCTTGAGAAGGAGTCTTCTTACAATTCTTTCCAATTCAAATAAAGTATTTTCAAGCCTCTAGTTGTCAGTGTTGCAATGTTTCTTAATGCTCTTCCCCCCTCAGCCAGAAAAAATGAATAATGTATACAAAAAAAGAAAAAGAAAATAGCTAAAGGGAGCCTCTATCCTAGAGAAAATTAAAAAAATCAAAAGGAGCATAAAAATATATATAAGAGAAAATTCAATCTGGTTACCTACAAAGTCACACTTAAGTCCCCAGAAAAAAAGTAAGAAAAAGAAAAAAAAATCCAAGCCTCAATTTGACATCATTTAAAAAAACGTCGCTCAAACAGTTTTGGTCAAAAAAAAAAAAGTCTCACAGGTTTCTTCTTTGTTCAGAATGCCCTTTCAAACCTCAGCGAATTTACAACACAAAAGAAGTTTCTCACCCAGCCAACACACTTCCTTTCCAGCCACTTTCTTTCCGGAGCTGTCCCAACTTCAGCAGCTATGGAGGCTGCCTCTCCGCCGCCAGCAAAAGGGCTTCTCCCGGATCAAACCAGAGATTTTGCAATATCTCTGGGATCCTGGGACTATGCCCTTCACAATCCCCATCTCTATGGGACGGTTTAGGTCCGTTGGGACTGACCAGGGGCGAAAATATCGGCTGCGATCTCAGAGCCCCAAGATTGCAGCTGTATGGCCGAAACGAAGCTCCGCCTTCTCCTGAACCGGTAGTAAAAAATTTTTGAAACTCACCACTGGTTTGGTGATCTGCAGGAAACCTCCAGCTGTTATTAGCTTGCTCCTTTATCAAAACTTGCTTTCAGCACATGTTGCTGTGAGGTCAATTAGCTTCTCTACAGATATGTTCATTCATTCATGTGTTGCTTGCATCACTGTTCCAAACAGGAGTTCATCTGAAACATTTTATTTTCCTTTTACAGCCTGGAGATTTGCATTCATTGAGAAGTATTGAACACAAACTTCTTTTGCTATAGTAAGAATTTACCCATGCTTTACTTTACAGCAGATGCCCTGCTGCTTGGGGTCCACAGTTGATCTTTTCCTCCACTGATTCTCCTGGAAGAGGAATGTTAGATGGAATATATTCTGGTGGTGCAGGAGGGGGAAACTGAAATGCATAACTCACTGGAATGGATACTCTGATTTGGAGCAATCCTAAAAAATGGCAGGCGACATCAGGCACCGTAATTAGTTCTCTGTTAATTCCACTTGAAATACAAAACCCATCCTAATGAACTGCCTCTAGTCTTGCCAAATGATACTCTCTGGGAAGAAGAAAACACCCTGCTTCCTGCAACGTCGGTTTCCATGAAGCAGTAAAAGAGAGGAGACACTTTTCAGCTCCAGCTGGAAGAATTGTCCATTGACCTTGACAAGTTGTCAAGGCCATCTTAGTCCATGAGAGAAGAGTTGATGCTAATGGAAGGATCCAAAGGAATGGGGCAAGGGACGAACAATTCAGGGAGGATTTTCAGAAAGCATTACTCAGTTCTGGCATAGAAAGACCTGGTTCTGTTTCTGAACTTGCCTAGCTTGGAGGGCTGACATAACCATCACTGCTGATCAGTTTGCCTACAGAGATTACTACATAGCAGAAACTTGGCCATATTTCCAATATGCTAAAAGATGGGTGTGAAAGCTGAGATTCCAAGAAAGAGGAAGTTTGGCCTCTTTGCATATATATGAATTACAGATAACAGATAATCAGAGTTGGAAGGGACTTTGTAAGTCATCTAGTCCAACCCCCCCAACGCTACCCAAGCGGGACACGCTACATCATTACTGACAAATGGCAGTCCAGTCTCTTCTTGAAAGTCTCAAGTGATGGCACTCCCACAACTTCCGAGGGCAACTTCTGTTCCATTGGTTGATTGTTCTCACTGTCAGAAAGTTTCTCCTTATTTTCAGGTTTAATTTCTCCTTGTTCAGTTCCCATCCATTATTCCTTGTCTGGCCTACAGTTGCTTTGGTTTTGCTTTAGTTTTGCAGCTCCTTCATTTCTTACTTCCATCACTTCTAATATGATGAACTTACTGTTTCATTTTCCTGGTAATCATTACAAGAAAGATTTCTGTTTCTATTATGGTGGAAAGTGCTGAATTTTGTGAATTTAAAAAATTTTCTCTTACAAATCCAACTGATTTCATATCTATATTTCAAAAGAGGAATTCTCAAATACTTTGTAATTTGGCATTCAGTAACAATATTGATAACAGCAACAGATAGAAGAACTGAAAGAATGACATCATTGGAAATCACTTCCTATAATTATAAGTTGGGACACCAGAAGGTGAAAGAACTTTAAAAGGCAGGAGTTCACTCACTCTTCTCACTTCTTACTTAAAGCTGTGAACATTTGAATCTTTCCAGGCTCAGCATTTCCATCCAGGACAGAAAATAAATTCTGGTAAATATTTCTTTTTTTCTTTAAGCAAATTGGCTTGTTGATTATTGTAGAACAGAAGATTTATAATGTTCTCTCTATTCAGAATCATTTTAAGGATCTGAGAGCAATTTTAGCTATAATAGATTGTTGGCTTTTCAATAGATGCCAGCATTGCAATTGTTTGCTTTCATTTAAAGAATGTATTACATACATATATACATACATGGGATCCAACCGGTATAACTACTGGTTCTATTGCTATGAGTCGCGCAAATGCAATTTATGACCTGCTGAGCTGCCCAAGCAGCTGAAAAGTGCTGCATGCAGATGCGGAGCATTTGAAAAGCCTCATTTTTCCTGGTTTTTCCAACCTCAGCTGTGCCACGCAAAGCAGCTGAGGTTGAAAAAGCAGGAAATAAAGAACAGGTAAGAGCCCGGATGGGTGAGTGGGCCAAAACAGCAGCAGACACAGAACCGGTTCTATGTCTGCTGCTCTTCAGAGCAACCAGTTCTACAGAGGTGGACAGAACCAGTAGAATCCCACCCCAACATACATACATACATACATGTGTGTGTGTGTGTATGTGTGTGTGTGTGTAAAAGAAGAAACAGACATCCTACTATCTCCAGAACTTAAAATTATATTTAATGTACTTACTAACCTTTCGCCAGCCTCTGATAACATTGTCAGAGAGTTAATCTACCATTACAGAGATCTTTGCCTTTATATATCATTACTCATTAATCTCTTGTTATTTCCTCCTTTGATCAACATGACGGAAGCAAAAACAACAGAGCTAATTACAGATGGGAGGTAGTTGGAAGGGCCTATCATGAGTGCAAGGGCTAAATTGATTAAGGATATATAAAGGCAAAGATTTCTGTAATGGTAGCTTAATACTCTGACAATGTCAGCAAAAGCTGATGAAAGCTTAGTAAGTACATTAAATATAATTTTACATTCTGGAGATTGCAGGATGTCTGTTTCTTCTTTTACAAGCTGAAACTCGTATTTTTAGAATAGTTTGGTATATATGTATGTATGTATGTATGTATGTACGTACATGCATACCCCTCCTCTGACAAATATCCACCCATTGTTTATCTAAATTCAGACATCAGAAATTCATTTATGAGGAGTGAACATGTTTTTTTAATTAATTTAATTCAAGAAACTGTGATGCTCCTAAAATAGTCTATTAAGTGGATGTATGCCAGATTTATGCTAACATCACTGAGAACATTCTCAAGCTTAACAAAAATCCTAGCAAAGTGTTTTAGCTAAAGAATATTCACTGAATCAGTAGTAAACATCAGTTTATTTTATTGTTGCATATATTTGCTTAAAGTTATTGCTCCTACACCAGCCCTAATATGATTTTTTTTTAAAAAAATCCATCCTTCCCCTAAATACATTGCAGTGCAGAATTTCTTGCAGAATTTACATTTCTAAATGCCAAATTAAATCAAAAGTTTATTGTACCTATAAGACAGTCAGTGAAGTGAAAGTAAAACAGGTAAAAATTAAAATATAAAACTAAAAAGAAACTGGTGTCCAAAAAGTAAGCCAAGCTTTCTGTCAGAGGATTTCTTAAGACAGGATAGATAAAAATAATCTGGAATTCTCTGTAAAAAGAGCAGTGAAGAAATGTTTGGCTCAAGGCAAACCACAGCCGTTTCAATATTCCATTGTAAAGCAACGGAACCTGTAACAAATGTTTCAGCTTTTTGGATTGCAACATATTTGGTGTCAAATAGTAGTATTATATAGAATGGTTCTGAGATTGTATTTTACTTCATAAGCAGTTTGAATTAAGGGGTTCTACCCTTGTTCCTCACTTTCTCCAACTAAAGACTTCTCTCGTGAACAGTGGTGGTATGCTACCGGTTCAACCAAACTGGTAGCAAAAATTCCTACTGGTTCAGCCCAGCCAGTAGTAAAAAAAAGCCCACAATGATCAGCTGAGAGAGGGGGAAAAAGCCTCCAGTGATCGGCTAAGAGGAGAAAGAAGAGAAAAGCGCAGGATTGGCCCTGCCATCCGTCCCTGCACTTTTTTGTTCTTTAACCTCTCGGCTGATTGGCACTGCAGGCCTTAGCTGGTGTGTGGAAAGCTGCACACATGTGTCAGGTGCACGTGCATTAGGTGTGCCTGTGAGCAGGTGTGCTATCACCAAACTGGTAGTGGAACAGGTGGGATCCCACTGCTGCTTATGCAGATAATCTGAATGTTTTTCAGGAGGGGCTGATATAGGGTAAATTCTCCTCCAGTTTCAGTGCTTGTAAAAGTATGTGGGAATGACCCGTGAGAGGCAGGAGGAAGAACCACAGTCTAGACAACAACTCTGAGTCCAAAGGATGAGTGAAGAAAGCATCTTAGAAGGGACCCTCCCAAGATTTTCAAGATAGTAAAAGTGAGGGATAGGAGAGGTGCTTTCAGACTTGCAAGGTTCTTTTACTGTAACCCTAGAATATCTCACAATGCTAACCACCTTACACATCTGAAAGTTCTCCTCCCATCCCACACTTTTCCTTTTCCTTCGGAAACTAGGGATGATATCATCTTTAAATGCTTTGCTCATCTCTTCTTCAGATTTAAATTTTGTAATCAGATCGTTGTCTAGGCCAGGGGTCACCAACGTATTCGGCCTCAGGGACCACTAAATTCATAATTTTAAATCCTGCGGACCACTAATACAATCTGCCTAATGACCAGCTGAATGGGTGTGGCTAGGTGGGCATGTGACTGGATGGGCATGGCCAACTCGATGTCACTCATGTTGAAGGATGCC
The DNA here is from genome assembly GCA_033807585.1 of Hydrophis major. Classification (NCBI taxonomy): domain Eukaryota; kingdom Metazoa; phylum Chordata; class Lepidosauria; order Squamata; family Elapidae; genus Hydrophis; species Hydrophis major. The sequence continues at coordinate 87,306,899 of CM066331.1, read as the reverse complement.
TCATTGGCCTCTACTCGCCCTCCCCTTCCCAGCCACTCCTCACCTCTCTGCCCAGACTTTTTAAGGCTCCAACAGGAAGCAGTTGTTGGAGCTAAGCAGCCACCATGAGAAAGAGTTGGCAAAACAGCTCAGTTCAAATTGGATCTGTCCGAGAAGGAGGCTCAGCAGAAGCACCTCACTGAGGACTATGATCATAGGCTTTCCAAGCAGAGGAAAGACCTGTGGGAGTGCAAGGTCAGGTACCAGCGCTGGAGGTTCAGTGGGCTGAGATGGTCAGCCAATTCCAGGCCATTATGCAGTACCACTGGAACAAGGCCCTCTGGCTCTTCGCTACCAGCAGCATCCAGTCTTTGCCCAAAGCCCCATACCAGGAGGCTGAAGCAGACTCCAAATCAGAATTTCTGCCCCTTTCTGACCCACAGAAAAAGATCCTGAAGGGGGGAGACTCTGCAGCAATACAAATGTTCATTGCACATATCCGCCTCAGGGGGTGTAGTTTGAGGACCCCTGATTTAATGCAATATAAAAAATGCAAATAATTTTTTTGAGGACTACCAAAATTTTCTCACAGACCACCAGTGACCGCTGGTCTAGGGTGTAACATTTTTTTCTTGTCTCCCAGAGTTTTCTTACATACCACAAACCATAATGGTTCTTTAATCAAATGTATGACTCCCTGCTTACAGTTGAAACACAGGTTTTTGAAGATAATAATATTCATATATTAAATTTATATGCCATCCCACTCCCAGCAATCGAGTACTGGAATTCTTACAGATTTCGTCCTCTGGTACATCACTTAAAGTCATATGAATAAGCATAAGACTGCAATATTAGTAAATATCAGTGCACTTCAAATTGGTCTTTTTAACAGGGTCATCCCCAGAGCAGCTAAGCCCTTAATTCTAATTGTTAGTTACACAATGATTACTTAATAATTCCCAATTGTTACAACTTTTGTGTGGATATTCTAGCAATTTCATGCATGATTTATTGGCATCAAATATTTCTCAATCTTCTAAACACCTTTTTTTAAATATAGGTACAAGAAGATGGGGCTCTTATTTTTAATGGTTTTTGCAGTTCAAGGCATTTTATCTTCCATGAGAATAATGCCCCAAGTCAGAAACCCTGAAGCATACATGAACATTGTAAGTTGTAATTGTGTTGGTGATTGATATGGTATTATATAATATAGAACATTAAAAGGGGCAATAAGGATAAATGGATCCCTAGAATAAATGTTTAAAACAGGGTATTTCAAGTTCCATATTTATTCAGTCCCAGAAAAGCAAAAAACATTTAAAAAATAACCCTGCCTTGGTTTAGTTTAAGATGTAATAGAGAGAAACAGATGGTCTTTCAAAATAATGTTCTCATAGCCTATAACAATAAATAATATTCCTGAACTATCCTATTGCTTCTGTTTCTTCCCTCCCTCAAAAGAGCTAAATAAAAGCTGAAAATGACTAGAAAATAATACAAGTAAATTAAAAGAATTATTTATGAATAAATAAAAAAAAGAAAGTCTTTCCAGGAACTTTAATGATTGATTAATTATGATTATGGGACTGGAAACTAAAACATATGAAGAATGGTATAGGAACTGGGCATGGCTAGTCTAGTGAAGAGAAGGACCAGGGGATATCAGTCTTCCAGAATATGAGGGGCTGCCACAGAGAGGAAGGGGTCCAAGCTATTTTCCAAAGCACCTGAAGGCCAGACAAGGAATAATGGATGGAAACTGATCAAGGAGAAATTCAACCTGGAAATAAGGAGAACTTTTCTGACAGTGAGAACAAGCAACCAACGGAATGGTTTGTCTTTGGAAGTTGTGGGAGCTTCATCACTGGAGACTTTCAAGAAGTGATTGGACTGCCATCTGTTAGAAATGGTTCAGGATCTCCTGCTTGGGCGTGGGGTTGGACTAGATGACCTACAAGGTGCCTTCAACTCAATCTATAAAATATCTGTAAATCTGTAAATTCTTTCCATTATGGATCACTGAAGCTCTTCGAGGTTAAAAAGGGCTTGGTAGGTTTTATTGATAATGCATACATGTTCTCATTTTTAAAGTAATACATACATATTAATTCTTCCAATCCTTTTCACATTTGATATTCTACATTTAAAAAACAAAACAAAACATAATCCTTTGGCTATTTCCAGACTTCTTTTTGGTTGTGCTACAGATTAATAATGCACCAATTTATAGGTAACGTAAAAACATGATGCATTTATACTGAAATTTCCTTCACCAGAGTGAAATCATTCACCATAAAGGATACCAAGCTGAAGAATATGAAGTAACAACTTCTGATGGTTACATTCTCACTCTTAACAGAATTCCACATGGCAGAAAACAACATTGGAGCCAATGTAAGTAAAAATAAATAAGACTATACATTTTTAAAAATTGTGGGCGATATTTATGAAAAGTTTGTTTAGAACATATTGCAAATAATAATAATAATAATTCAGATATGTCTATCTTATCCCATTGGAGTAGCCAACATTATGTGATAGATTGTCTTCCAGTTGACACAACTTTCAAATATACTTTTCAACTGATCACAGAAATCATGGGTTGAAAGCCAGCATGGAGGGCTTCTAGCCATCACCTTTCTAAGAGCAGGAACAGAAGCATAATTCCCAGTTCTTAACTTTTTGAAGATTTTTGAAGATTAGAAGGGTACAGAGGTCGGTACATAAATTTATTCTTAGGCATTTAGGATAGCAATAGCACTTAGATTTATATAGTGCTTTATAACCCTCTCTAAGTGTTTTACATTATATTGCCCTCAACAACCTGGGTCCACTTTTTACCCATCTCAGAAGAATGGAAGGCTGACTCAACCTTGAGTCTGGTGGGATTTGAACTGCCAAATTGTAGGCAGCTGGCTGCAGAAGTAGCTTGCAGTACTTCACTCTAACCACTGCGCCACAGAGGCTCCATACTTATTTCTAGGTATTTAGGGTGCATATTTTCCCCAACATTAGGCATTAATGATATGTGGGTGTGGGTGTATGTGTGTGTGTGTGTGTGTGTGTGTGTGTGACCATGGGGATGCTGCCACAATCATACGTGTGAAGAATGGTCATGTCACTTTTTTCAGTGCCATTGTAAATTTTAATGGTCACTAAGTGAACTGTTGTAAGTTGAGGACTATCTATCTATCTATCTATCTATCTATCTATCTATCTATCTATCTATCTATCTATCTATCTATCTAGAGAGGATGCACATAGGATGGAGTAATATGACTGCAGATAAAAGAATACCACAGTTCCACTCTCAAGAGGACAGGCAAGAGATGATACAGAAAGGAAAATGCTCTGTTCAGAATTTTGTCAAACAAAGATGCAGTTCTATGGCCTTTGAGGACAGCTTCCCCAGGACTACCAGGTTTCTGGTTACAAAATAAAAGGCAGATTTCCATTTTGAGAAGAAGGAATCCGATATCTGATTGTCTTTCCACCTCCCCACTGGTCTATGAGACCATATATTTCTAAGGTGACTTTATAGATAGTGTTGCAAAGTCTGAGAGGTCCAAACATCCATGGAATTATAAGCCTTGAGGAACTTTTAATTAATCCTCCAATAATGAATATATTTATTTCTCCTCACTGCTTAATGTGGGGAAAAATTCCACTCCCCCCCCCCCAAATGCAACAGTTCTTGATCTTATTCTTTCTGTATTTCTCCAAGGGCATGATTATACGGAAGGGCATATGCTATGATAGGGGATGGACCAAACAAGTTAAAATAAAGGTTGAATTACTCAATCAGGCCTGCTTAGGGCTGCCAACCTTGAGTGATAGTTCGGAGTGAGACAGTGCGAGGGAGTGGAGCGACCGAGGGGGGGATGGTGTGGAAGGGGGGTGTCCCCCCTTCCACGGTAGGGAGCTTTGACAATTTTACATTTTAAATGGTGCAATCTGATGCATACTTTAGTCATGATTTGGACATATACATACATACATACATGCAAGCAGCACCAATGTACTTGAACCGGATTTGTAAGATATTAATAATGCAGTTCACTGACCATCTTGGCCGGAAAGGGTCCACATTCTTGGGCCTCTACCCATCTGCTCCGTCCCTTTGGGCTGCTCCGGCTCTCCTCCTCCTCCAGGGTCCCTGGCTGAGAGGGGCGTCCCAAGTGCCTGGGATCCGGCCCCTCCAGGCTGCCTCTTCAGGGCCACAGAAGCCTCCCTCACATGGCCCCGGGGGTGGAGGGGGCCTTGCCAGGGTTCCCGGCCTTGGAGCTGGGCAGAAACGGCCCTTCCCAGCCCTCTCCCACCCTCTGGGCCTCCCACCTGCGGAGGGGAGGGGGATCCAGGCTGAGTCTTGGACCCACCAGCCTCACAGTCCAGCTGAAGGGTCGGAAAGGGCCAGGCAGGCAGATGGACACACACACACACACACACAGAATGGGGGGGGAGGCTGGTGTCCTTCACTCCCCAAACGCCCCCCTCCCAGTCTGTGCATGAGACCCCCAGCAATGCTGCCATCAGCTGCTCCCCTGCAGGGAAGTCCTGGATTGTCTGGGGGAGGAGAGGAGAGGACAGTGGCCACTCCCCCCCCCTTTGCTTGGCATTTGTGGGGAGACCCCTCAAGGCGAGATTCCTTCCCAGGGGCTCCCAAAGAGCATCCAAACATTCCTGGCATCAAGTGGGGAAAGAAGCCTAAAAAGAGAGAAACTCCTGCACCGGCTGCGATTGGGGCTCGGAGGGGACAGGAACCCCCCCTCCTTGCGAGCCCCCCCCACCCTGCTCCAGCCTGCCCTCTGGCGGGACCCCCTTCCTGGAGAGGCTCCTCCCTGCCAGACCCTCTTGCAGCCTCTTGGACCCAGGGGAGGCTGGGGGGGGCGCATATCTAGGTGCAAAGGGTGGGGGGAGGGACACAATGTACCTGGGAAGGAGCCCTCCCCCCCTCTTCCCCCTCCCTCTCCAGGGACTTCCCATCAGGCTGGGGAGCGAGAGAAGCCGAGGCGCGCAAGAGGCCAGCCACGGCAGCTCCCCTTGCGAGAGGGAGGCCGGAGAGGGACGCGCCTTTGCGCCCCAATCCCAGTGGCCTTGAGACCAGACGGGTGCGGGGAGGGGATGATGGGAGCTCAGCTCTCGAGAAAGGCCCAGGGATGCCCTGTAGTCGTACTTCATGGGGGATCTCTCATCTCCGCCTGCCAGAGCAGAGTGCAACGCAAGGGTTAAGCCCAGAGAGTTGTGACATCCTAGAGCGGAAAGGAGCAACCGCTTCCTGCAGCGTGGAATTCTCTCCTCACCCCAGTACAGAAATCAATGCGGGCAACGTCCTCTCGCACATGCTCTGTTCACCCTCTGAAGCCGCCCAGGATCGGAGGCTTCACTTCTCGAAACTTTGGGCTTGGGCATATCGATATTCGGAATATCAGAGAATGTAGAGATATATTTATTTTTGTACATTCCATTTTGGGGGTTTAGCGTGAGATTTCGTTTATCAGAGTGAAACAGTCAAAATTGGTTGAATTGCGTGAGTCTCATGCTGATTGCGTGAGAGTTGGCAGCCATGGGCCTGCTGTTCAGACATTTCTGCCCCCACCCAAAGGTGGGACTCAAAAATTCCAGCAACCAGACTCTGACCAGTTGCTGGGTGGGTGTGGACATGGTGGCCATGGCTTACCAGAACTTCCAGGAGGGCCATTGTTTGCCTTTCCAAGGGTCCAGACACTTCCCTCAGGCCTCTGGGAGGGCAAAAATGGCCTCCCCGGGCTCTGGAGGCCCTCTGGAAGCTGAAAACAGGCCCATTTCCAGACTTCCAGTTCTTCTGGGAGGGCCCATTTTCCCTTCCCAAGGGTCCAGAGGCTTCCCTAAGGCTTCTGGGAGGGCAAAAATGGCCTCCCCCAGGCTCTGGAGGCCCTCCAGAAGCCAGAAACAGGGCCATTTCTGGACTTCCTGTACATTTTCCTCTGTCCAGAACCTCCACGCAGAACCTGCACTTACCTGCATTGAAAATGGGCCATGTGGAGAATCCTGGGAGGGGAGGGGTGGGGTTGGCCCCCTGTGCATGCGATCATGACCCCTGTGACCCTGTGCATGTGCATATGAACCCCATGAACCCCCATGCATGCGTGCACAACCCCTGCACATGTGCTCCACCCTCCACACATGCACGGCAGAGAATGAAAACCAACTGGCTGGCTGAGTTGGGGTAATGGCTCGTATGCCCAGAGAGAGGGCTCTGCATGCCACCTCTGACATATGTACCATAGGGTCACCATCACGGCTCTAGGCGGTGATTGAATCCTAGAATGGACATGACTAGCAAATACAAGGTCAACGATATAAGTATGAGAATGAGCTTTCCATCGCTTGGAGGAGGCCAAACTGGTATATAAGCAAGCTAATCATCAAAGAACTAATTATCACTGTGATTAGACATGTATTTTAAAAACTAAAATTCAATTGAAACTACATATGGACACCTTTATTCATTTTTATGGATCTCACTGACATCTAGAAAGCCTTTTTAAAGTGATCAGTTCAATTGGGGGAGGACAAGCAACAGAGAAGGCAAAAAAGCAAAGTAATGGGAGAAAGAGGCAAAAGGAACTACCTCTGTCTACTTTGGATTCTAACTCCATCATAAATTGCCTTTAATATCCTTTATCCTAACATGTGACTCCCAAAAGATTAGATTTTGGAAATATGATCCTCAATGGAAAAATAAATTCCATGTCATGATGGAGAAGTGTTATTTTTTTATTATTAGATAAAGGAATGATAAATAATGGATTTAGCAGAGTGAATCGATAATATGATGATCAATTGATGAACTCTTCCCAGACCCCTTAATGATACGCAGCATTGCTACCATTGACCATGGAAGACTTAAAATCACATAAAGAATTTGTACTTTTAGGAAATTATGAATATGAATATTTTGAATATGAATGAATATTTTGCTCTGGTTTTGAGTAGCAGCCTAGATTCTAATATTAATTTGGGGACAGGGATGAAGAACTAAGGACCTATGCTAATACTGAATCTAGAGTTGCTCCATGTGCACAAGATAAACAAACTTGGGTAGCCCACAAAATTTCAGGAACTGATGTGAACAATAATGATCTTTGTGATGTCTTTTTACAGCAGGAAAACCAGCTGTACTTTTGCAGCATGGGTTATGTATAGAAGGAAGGGTATGGATTGCAAACATGCCCAATCAAAGTCTTGGATTCATGCTAGCAGATGCAGGTTATGATGTCTGGATAGGGAACAACAGAGGCACCTCCTGGTCTCGAAAACACCAACACCTTACAATCAAGCAAGACCAGTATCATGCATACAGGTAATTTAAAATAGAATGGATAGACAGCCTCAGGATATGTGGTGTTTTGGTTTTTTTTGCTTTTAATTGCATTTCTTAGACTTAATGTGGAGCAGCTTTTTATCAGATTGCACAACTGTATTCACAAATCCATACGATTTAGCTGCATTTCCTATTTCTTTGCTCAAAATACATGTTATTAAATTTTAAGCCTTGTGTTACAAAGGAGAAATGTTTGGCTTTTTATTATAAAATACAGTAAAGATTTAAACATTGAACAGCAAGAATAGAAGAGAATTTTTTTGAAAACAGAGTAGTGTGAAAGTTTGTCCTTAATTCTTTGGTATTAATCAACTGATTATGTTCTCCTTCATCATGTCAATAACATTATAAAACTAGTGGTTAGTAATAACAAGTAACAATGAAATAGGCTGTTCAGATTCTTATTTGTAAAGAAAAATCCATCCATTGATTCATCCATTGACAAATATTATGATATGGAGTTTCAATCCTTGAACTTAAAATATTTTTAAGAGTTATATTAGGGGTGTATAACATTTTTTTTACCTGTAATCAAAGGAATGAAAAGTTCCATGTACATGTGGAGATTGATAGCGATATGAACGATTTCCTTGCCCGCGAATGTATATGCAGAGTTCACAGCAGGAAGATTAAAAAATTGACATGTCCCAAAGTTTTTTTTTTCAGGAGGCAACTGGACTTTGTTTTTATTTTTCTGAAGATGTTTTGCTTCTCACCTAAGAAGTTTCTTTAGCTCTGACTGGATGGTGGGGAATGGAAGGATTTATATTTCTTGTAGATAACTGGTCATTTGAATTCTTTTAGAGAGTCATGAAGGCCACTTGGGTCATCTGGGTCACAGTGCAAATGGATGTGAGCCTTCTATGTTTCAAAGGTAACATAGATACAGCATTTGGATTGGTGAAACTCCCCAACCAATCCTTAAGAATCGTGGTGAGGTTAGTAAGGTGATATCACATACAAGTCCAGGACTTTCCAACCCAGGACAGGGAGTGAGATCATGCAAAGAGGCCTCTGTATTAGACACAGCATGCGCCATCTACAGGATCTTTTTTGTTACTACAATTAAGGCCACTTGGAGTTTATTTGTGCCGTCAGGATCACAGTGCAAATGGATGTGGAGCCTTCATGGTTTTAGGATGTTTTCTGCCCTGTGATCCTTCACTGGTGAAGACAGGCACAGGCTTTTGGGGATGAGTCTATGTTGCCTGCATCTCAAATTGAAGCACAAATGATTACTATAGTCTCCAATTTTTCTGGAAATCCGTTCATACTCCTGCACCATACGAAGGGTGTTCATCTCAAAGTACATGGCTAAATGTCTATGAAGCTTCTTGGATAAGAAGCAAAATGTTGTGTATGCATAAAGATTAATAAAGTGCGAGTTTGGAGTAAGTGCAGGGTTCTGGCCCTGCACTTCTGATTGGCTGTTAAGCGGCCGGACCGGATTGGCCCGTTCCGGGGAATCCGATTGGCCCTTAACAGAGAGTTCCTATTGGTTATAAGAGCTAGCGCTCCTAGCTCGTTATTGGTTAAAAGTTACAGAGTTTGCCTATATAAGGCGGGTTTAACTGCTATTGAAATGAGGAAGTCACAATGTAAATAAAGAGCTGAAGTTCACCGTTCAGAGGCTTGTCTCCATTCTTTCTCGCGCATGCTCAAAACTTAACACTGGCGATGAGGATGGGATTTGGAGAAATCTGAACCAACGAAACTTCGAAGAACACCGAGCACGTGACAGATGACGCCAACAACGGAACCATGTCCGGCGGCATCGTACCACCCGCTCCGTTCGATCCAACACAGGAAGACTGGGAGTCTTACATGGATCGTTTCCAAATGTTCCTAGAGACGAACAACTTAAAGGATGCCACAGCCAGGAAGAAACGGATGGTGTTCCTAACGCATTGTGATCCAACCATATTTATGATGGCTAAAGCACTAGCCAAACCCCGAGAAGTGAAGGCCATGGATTGGGACGACCTCGAACCTATGCTACGAGACCACTACGCCCCGACCGTGCCTACGCTCGTGAGACGCCATGAGTTTTATCAGAGGAGCCAGCGAAAGGGAGAAAGCGTGGCCGACTTCATAGCAGACCTCCGAAATTTGGGAGGCCTCTGCGGATTCACCGATTTAGAAGAAGCACTAAGAGATTGCATAGTTCTGGGACTAGATGCACCAGGCGTCCAAAGCAAGCTGATGGCGAAAGGCAACATCAGCCTTGCCGACGCCATCGTTGATGCTACTGCAGCAGAAGCAACCAGGAAGTCAGCTGCACAACTACGCCGAAACCGCGCTCCGGTACCACCACCGGCCAGCGACATCTCACCTAGTTCAGAAGGGCAGCTTGTGACAACGCACCACGAGGACCTCTCTTCGTCATCAGACAGCGACGAAGAAGGGGTCCATCGACTGCGGTCTGACCGGGACCACCCACCGAAGCCCTTATGCCCTTGCGCTGGCTGTGGAGCCAACCATGCCAGGGCCGAATGCAAATTCCGCGACGCACTCTGCCATGAGTGTGGGAAATGAGGCCACATCGGACGGGTCTGCTGCAGCTTGCCAGGACCCAGCCAGGCCTCAAAAGGGGCTAACTATCGCCATTTGACAGGAAACCGTCCTGTACGGCGAGAGCCAGTAAACCACTCCTACAGAAATCGAGCTTTGCAGAGAGAAGAGGCTCACCATACTATCACTATTGGTCACGCCTCAGCCTTGGACACTAAGAAAATCCAAGTCACGGTAGCCATCGAGAACCAGCCTTGCCACATTGAGGTTGACTCGGGATCGTCCCGATGGTGTCCTGGAAGACACTCAAGCAACTCATCCCCACAATTCAACGCCAAGATCTCCACTCCCAACGCCTCATCCTCAAGGGCTACCAAGGGAATCGAATCCCTGTCGTCGGTTCCTGCCGAGTCCGAGTCTCCTTCAAGAAGCACACAGCATACTTACCTTTAACGGTCATCGATAGAGATAGGCCTAGCCTACTAGGCCTCCAATGGTTCGCGCCACTCGGCATTGAAGTGGCGCGAACTTCAATGGCGAGTCAGCAGCGGTGATTGGGAGGAAGACCTTATCTATGAGTTCAGGGACGTCTTCACAGACAGCTTAGGCGAGTACAAGGGGACCCCGATTTCATTCAGTCTAGATCCAAAAATAACTCCCATTCGCCTAAAGCCCCGTTGAGTTCCGTTTGCCTTAAAACCGAAAATCAACGAACAACTCGACAAACTGATAGCTCAGGGGGTTTTAGAGCCCATTGATCACTCCCCTTAGGAAACCCCTATTGTAACACCCATTAAGCCAGACAGGTTAATCCGAACTTGTGGGGACTACCGGGCCACTTTGAACCATGCCCTGCAGCAGAACACGTATCCAGTTCCGGTGGTGCAGCATCTCCTCCATTCCCTGGGGGGGCGGGAAAGTTTTCGCTAAATTAGATTTAGCTTAGGCATATCAGCAATTACCAGTAGATGAAAAAATGGCACAGGCCCAAACTATTGTGATGCACCGAGGTGCCTTTAAATGTACCCGGTTGCAATTCGGAGTTAGTGTAGCCCCGGGGATTTTTCAGAGCCTTATGGAAAGGTTATTGCAAGGAATTAAGGGCGTGGTCCCCTATTTTGACGATGTATTAATCGCAGCCCCCTACAAAAAAAATCTTACAGGACCGGTTAAAATTAGTCCTAAAAAAATTCCAAGAGGCCGGTCTTTAGTTTAAAAAAAACAAATGTAAATTGTGTACTGACAGTGTTGAGTTTTTAGGGTACCTGATTGATAGCCAGGGCATTCACCCTACCGAAAGTAAACTAAAAGCGATAAAAAACGCTGCCAGGCCAGGAAACAAGGCTGGTCTCCAGGCGTTCCTAGGCCTCATCAATTTTTATAATGTATTTTTGCCGCACAAAGCAACGGTCGCTGAACCGTTACACCGGTTGTTAGATAAAAAAGCAAATTGGCTATGGGGTTACCGTGAAGAACAGGCATTCCGAAATGTTAAAAAACTGCTCACTTCTGACTCTGTACTCATGCAGTATAACGAGACTTTGCTGTTAATTATAACCTGTGATTCATCGCCTTTCGGGGTTGGCGCCATTTTGAGCCACGTACTGCCTAATGGGAACAAAGCCCCTGTTGCATATTTTTCAAAGACACTTTCAAAAACTGAGCGAAACTATGGACAAATCGATAAAGAAGCCCTCGCAATTGTCTCAGCTGTGAAAAGATTCCACGAATACATGTATGGCCGGGCTTTTACTATTGTGACTGACCACAAACCATTATTGGGGATAATAGCTGGAGATAAGCCGACTCCCTACATATTATCCTCTAGGATGACCCGATGGTCAGAATTCTTAGCTGCTTATAACTATCGGCTGCAGTACTGCCTGGGGAAAGCCATTCCCCATGCCGACGCATTGAGCCAAGCACCGCTTCCAGAGACTCTCGACGATCCTGCACCAATGGTAACCATGTTGCAAATTGAAGCACTCAACTCGCCGCCAAACCGACTCGACAAACCGAGCTCTTCTCCCAGAAAGGCTGTGTCATCTGGGGCGATAGAGTCGTTATCCCAGAATGACTCCAGAAAGCGCTGCTGATGCCGGCCACCCCGGCATCGTGTGAATGAAAGCCCTTGCGCAAAGCTACGCATGGTGGCCGGGCATTGACAAGCAAATCGAACAGTGGGTCAAATCTTGTCCCAAATGCCAAGAAGTCAGCAACGCCCCACCAAAACCCATGCCTACTGAATGGGAGACACCATGTGGACCCTGGTCCTGAATTCACCTGGACTTCGCAGGGCCAACCAAAGGCCACACCTTCCTGCTTACCGTCGATGCCTACTCGAATTGGCTTGAAATCCATCGCATGATGACTATGACCTCCAAGGTGGTTATCAAAATCTTAAACAGACTCTTTGCAACCCACGGATTACCAGACGTCCTGGTATCCAATAACGGCCCTCAATTTACCGCACTAGCATTCGAGCAGTACCTCGCTGACCACAGCATTCACCATGCGCTCACCTCGCCTGCGCACCCTGCGACCAATGGCAAAGCAGAACGCATGGTCCAATTTGTGAAGAAAACCTTGCAGACGGTAGACTACGACAACATTGACGACAAGGTCAATCAAATCCTCTTCTTGCAACACATCACCCCACATAGCGTCACCAACAAAACTCCCGCCGAACTGCTAATGGGACGAAAGCTCCGCTCCCACCTTGACCGGTTGCACCCAGCTTACGAACCGGAGAAACCACTAGGATCCAGCGGCCGCTGTCGTACCTTCCAGGTAGGAGACTTGGTATATGCTAAAAACCTTTCAGGCAACCCGTTGTGGGTGGAAGCGACAGTAGTACGTATAACCGGCCCCAGATCCTACCTTGTACAATGCCTTGACGATAAACTTTGGAAACTTCATATCGATCAATTACGATCGCGGTTTCCATTGGCCAGTCCGCAACTCCCCTATGACTAAACTGAGGGGGGGGGAGGTACGGAAGAAGATGAAAACCCGTTCGAAGGAAACGACAGTTTGATAGAAACTCAGGAAGCGGAGCCGGAGGGAGAAACAGTTGCACCTCAGGGAATTGCAGAGAATGTGGGCAACGACGTAGAAGTGAACTCTGAATCAGAAACAGCCCCACTGCCAAACAACGATCTACCTCAGCGTGATTGCAGCCAGCCGATACAACGGAAATCAAAGAGACTAATAAGACAACCATCCTACCTAAGGGACTATGTAACTGCGCCCTGCAAATAAGAAGCCAGGGGGAAGGGGTGTTGTGTATGCATAAAGAGTAATAAAGTGTGAGTTTGGAGTAAGTGCAGGGTTCTGGCCCTGCACTTCTGATTGGCTGTTAAGCGGCCGGACCGGATTGGCCCATTCCGGGGAATCCGATTGGCCTTTAACAGAGAGTTCCTATTGGTTATAAGAGCTAGCACTCCTAGCTCGTTATTGGTTGAAAGTTACAGGGTTTGCCTATATAAGGCGGGTTTAACTGCTATTGAAATGAGGAAGTCACAATGTAAATAAAGAGCTGAAGTTCACCGTTCAGAGGCTTGTCTCCATTCTTTCTCGCCCATGCTCAAAACTTAACACAAAACGTCTTCAAAGAAAAACCAGTAAATCCAGTTGCCTCCTTAAAAAAGCACCTTTGGGACCACCATGATCTGAATGACTGAGAATTTCTAAAAACATTTTAAAAATTGACAGTTGCAACAGCACCATTAAAGTTCCCATCCCTCTTATGCTATATGCATCACATACATGATACCTGTAAAAAAAATAATAACACAGGACTTCAGTCATGGTCATGACCATCCTCTCATCTTTTTAGGATACATTTGATTCAGAGTATGTCTATTTCTACCATGGATCTCAGTACTTATTGCCATCCATCTTTGAAAAGGATGGTTCAATTGACCTATATTATGTTGAAATTATATTGATTGAATTAGAGAGCTCATAAAAACAATGTCAATTAATTTATTTAATATAAACTGTCTATTATATTTTACAGTTTTGATGAAATGGCCAGATATGACCTCCCAGCAATGATTTCTTTTATTGTGAAAAAAACGAGAAATTCCAAGATACATTTAGTGGGCTACTCTCAAGGTGCCACTCAAGGTATATTATAGAAACCACTACTACACAAACTACACGTAGCTGTATAGTATGTATCCATGGCTTCCATATGGCAAAAGATAGAGATGGCAGAGATAGAGATTTTATAAAATTAGAATCACATTAATATATGTTTATTTCACACATGCTTTTAGATATATTGCCACAGAAAAACCAGGGTAGAAAAAGTTAATTTCTTTAAAACAGGATAAAAGCTTAACCAAGACTTCTGATTTGGATTTTAAAATAATCTGCTTATTAGTCTTCAGGAAGTCTCTTTAAAATGCTTAATGTTCTTTCAATGCAACTTTCAGAAATTAAGTAATATCATGCTACTAAAAACTAAATAAAGTTTAGTGAAATAAAGAAATTGGTTATTGCAGAATAGTTCAGTGGATAGCAATATATTGCCCAGGTGAGCTACAACTTCCTCCAATTAGCAGAACTCTATAAGCAAATCATTTCAAAGTGGTCCAAATCTCATGAGATCACTCAGCTCAGGCCCTGAAAACAGCTGTCTCTCCACCTGAGCATGAGTAGATAGATCGGCCCTGCTCTGCGTCTGGCTCTGAGATCTCCTGCTCCTCAGGGCCTTCTGCCGGCCCCAATGCTAACCCAGTCACTCCCTCCATCTCCTCTGACTCATCTGACTCAACTGCCATCTCCACTGGTAATTGACGAACCACAACACTTAAGTATTTTTAATTTGAAAATCCTGCATATGAATATTAGTTTGGATAAGAATCTATTCCCCACTCCCCAAATAAATCTGTCTTGGTTCTTTTACTTCTATTGATTTTGCTTAGAGTTTCACCTAAAATATGGACTCTAGAAAAATATGGGTTTTTTAGGCTAATATTTTGGGCTTGTATTCTCAGGTTTGATTGCACTTTCATCTGTGCCATATGTGGCTGAAAAGATAAAAATGTTCCATGCCTTGTCTCCAGCAACCATAGTAAAGAATTCTCAAACTCCAATAATCAAATTACTATTCCTGCCAGATGCTGTATTAAAGGTATTTGACATATAATGTGATGGTAGTAGCAAAGATGAGGAGTTCAATTATTTAATTTTGTTCCCCTATAACACATAGATTCAACTTTGGGCACGTAACATTTTGATTTTTGCTTTATCTGTTGTATGAGGAATCCCTGCTACATAAAATGGTTCCTATGATATGGGACCATTTATGATCCAATCTTTCTTCCAGATATTGTAAGCTTACTAGCCAAAAACTAAAATGTGAAGATGCATTTTAATTCACTCTGCTGTACTTCTGCTGATCTGAACTTTCTTGAAATACAATATTGACATAGATGAGCCAGTATTAAGAGTTACAAACATCAAGAGTTAGCTACTAACATTAGAATGGCGACATATTTTTTAAGTTCACACCTGAATACACTTTTCTCTAATTTTGCATTTTCTGACTAATAGAAGAAAGAAAATTTACTTGTCATTCAGAATGACCACAGCTCCAGATTTTGCACTATAGCAAATTCACCATAAAAAAAAAATATTGGAGAAAGAGCTATAAAATGCTTTATGTGAGGGAACCTTACCTGCAAAAATGCCAGAGGCTTAAAATGCTTCTCTTTCAAGATGCACCTAAAGTCTCAAGGCTGAGGGACCAAATTTAGCAGATGTATAGAAATGAGAAACTGACAAAAACCAACACAATAATAACCCACAAACAAACCATAGATGCAAATAACTTTTGGCAGCCTATGCTCATATTGAAAGTGGATAGCTATTTGTTATCCATGTTGCAAGTAGCACTTACTCAAATAGGCTGGAAATCTGATTTGTTTATTTGGCCTAGATGGTGTTCTTCCTCCTCCTCTGAATTATCTGGTATTATGTGGTAGATCAGGTTGGCAGAATTATTCTGCTAATAAGATCATTACAACATCAGCCTTCCTGGAAAAGGAAGCTGGCAGCTCTTGTCTCTCAAACTGTGAATAAGTCCTCTCACTTGTCCTGAGGATGAGAAAAACAAGGCCAACGAGCAGTGAAGAGCTGTTATGAAGAATGGGCAGTCCTTAAGTGGCCCAGAAAAGCCTTTGGCAGCAGCAGGTCAGCCTTATAAGATTGTCCAGACAGGAAATGCAACCAGATGGACTAACTACTTTATTTTAAGGTTAAATTAACAGAATCTTACAAGTTTGAAAGTACATTTTTCTCCCATCATCTTTACAAAAAATTAGATAAATTTAACTTCCGAGATGCTTGCCATGCCCACATTCCTTTTGTGAGACCAGCAGCTGCCTCTTATCTGTTCCCCTGGATGTGGCTCTTCCCTCATCTCCCATGGGCCTTCCCAGGTACCACTGCACAGAATGTCGACAGCCACTTCAGTCTGGGGTTGACTGTGTTGAACATATGTCCATCTGAAACAGCTTCCTTTCAGGAAAATGAAAGGAAAATGCACTTTTGGAAGATGAATTTCAAGTTCTCCAGGTGAAATCCTGAGAGATTAAGGTGCATTCACTTTATTTCTAAATAAGTAATTACAATTATTTGCATGGTTAGAGTGAAACCAGGCATTCTCACACCCAGCTATTCCAAGCTATTTGCTTTGAAACAAAATCATCATGCTCCCATCCTAGGAGAAGCCAAACGCTAGAACACTGATAGATCCATTGATCCATATTTATGTAATTACATATAATATTAATATATTTACAGGGTTTATTGGGCAGAAGGGATTTCTTCCTGAGAAATGAGATTTTGAGAGAAATTATCATCCACACATGCAGCTCCATAATTTACAACAAACTCTGCTCCCGAATTATTTCATTTATTGGAGGTTATAATGAGAAGAATCTAAATTTGGTATGTATCAAGAAAAATGTATTTTAGCTGTCTAAAATTTCTTCTGAACACCTCACAGAGATTAAAAAACTGTTGCCATGAACTTCTATGTCTTAAATAATGGGAACTGCTTAATTAACAGGCAGCATAAACTTCATCACAGCTTTAGTAATTGTGCATATTTATAATGAATATATGGCTCCTTCTAGTTTGTTCCCTGCACAATTCATATAGGAGGAAGGAAGGAGGCTTTGCCATAAAATAAACTGAGCTGAACTAAACCAGACTAAATAAAGGAAGCTGCAGCTTAGGAGGATTATTAGCAAAACTATCCCATGGTGGGCGCAGTGGTTAGAATGCAATACTGTAGAGTTAACTCATTGCTCACTCCAGGAGTTTGATTCTGAGAGGCTCAAGGTTGCCTTAGCCTTCCATTCTTCTGAAGTCAGTAAAAGAGGACCCATATTGTTGGGAGCAATAGGCTTACTCTGTAAAGCAATTAGAGAGGGCTGTAAAGCTAAGCGCTAAGCTAAGTCTATAAGTCTAAGCGCTATTGCTAAGTGCTATTAAGAAAATTTGAAAGTTACTTCAATGATCAAAATATCTGTTGCAGAGCCGCATGGATGTTTACATGTCATACTTTCCAGATTCAACATCCGTTCAAAATATACTTCACTGGGGACAGGTAAAGTATCTGAAAATCCAATATTGTTTTTCAGGATTTCATATGATTATAAAAAGGAGTCTCAATGTCACAGTGGTTAGAATACTGCGGGCTACTTCTGCTGACTACCGACTGCCTTCAATTTGGCACTTCGAATCTCACCAGGCTCAAGATTGACTCAGCCTTCCATCCTTCTGAGGATGGTAAAATGAGGATCCAGATTATTGGGGAACAATATGACTCTATAAACCATTTAGAGAGGGCTATAAAGCACTGGGAAGCAGCATAAAAGTCTAAGAGTTATTGCTATTAAACTTTACAGGAACAGTACAGCCTGAATTGAGGGAAGGAGAAACCAGTTTGTTTTGTGAGGTGCCAGGTACCTAGGGTGTATATTGAGTGTTCATCAGGTCCCAAGAACCAAGAATGACACATGGAGTTACTGAATGACCCATGGAGTTACTGAATGACACATGGAGTTACTGAAGAGTAGTTTCCTTTATTGTTCTTCACCTACAGCAGGGGTGTCAAACTGTCACCACTGCATCGTGTGATGAATCAGAACTTTCCCCCCCTTCACTAAACAAGGTGTGGGTGTGGCTAACATGTGATGCATCTGACCCATGGGCTGGGAGTTTGACAGACCTGACCTACAGGCAGAATCTTGCCAGACTAAAGCAACTATTTGCATAACTACATATATACTCTGGAAACAGCTAGAGAAAAGCCATTTTAATCCTCTTACTGCTGACCAAACTTTCCAAGATCTGCTGTCTCTTCACCTCTGGAAAGCAGCTCTCCCACCTGGGAATCCAGACTACATACCACCATAGTTTTACAATGATAGAGAGAAGATGGTACAGTGCACAATATGCCTTGATTCCTTGATGGGCTGGGATGATTGTTGTGCATTGCATTACGACCATTACCATTCATTATTGGTGTCACTTGTAACAGAAAGTTCTACTGATCTTGGGTCTGCCTAAAGTCTTTGCTCAGTGTTTAAAGCTATACTTTCAGTGTTTAGTATAATAAAATGCCAGAATTTGGAATCATTTAGAAATCACTTCTCCCTCTTTCCCTCCTTCCTTCCTTCCTTCCCTCCCTCCTTCCTTTTCTTTCTTTCTTTCTTTCTTTCTTTCTTTCTTTCTTTCTTTCTTTCTTTCTTTCTTTCTTTCTTTCTTTCTTTCTTTTTATCTATCTATCTATAATCTCACTCTCTTTTTCTCTCTCCCTCTCCCTCTAACCCTTCCCTCCCACTCCCCCTCTCCCCCTTCTTCCCTCCCCACCTCTCTCTAAAATTTAGATCTACAAAACAGGACAATTTAGAGCTTTTGATTATGAGGATGGAAATAAGGAGAGATACAATCAGGTAAGATGCACGACTTAAAGTTCACTTCTCTTCAGCAAATACACAAGGTGCCCATAAATGACTGTATTGTTCTTGACTAACTGCAACTGCTTTTGTGCATATTACCAAGGGAAAAAAATGAGGGCAACTCATGTACAATATAATATACAGGGTTCAATGCATAACTATTAAAACCCAACAATCATTGGGGAGCCAGGCATTCACAACCAAATGATAAATTTGTTTCCCTTTTTTTCTTAAAAACTTCTCAAGCTGCTTTCAACCTAATGAACTTCAGGCAAGTGTATTATCTGCGCAACTGAAAGTCTTGCTCTTCTATAACACATTTATATGATACCCCTTAACATTTATTCATATATGAATTTTATTCATCTGATTTGGTTGCCACCCAACTCCAATCGATTCTAGCAGCTTACACAACTTAATAACAAAATAACAAAAATGAAGTCAGAATGGAACACAATCCAATAAACAGAATGATGTTTCCAGTCAATAATACCAAGCATATCATACATCCAACAAGGGACACTAATCATCTTAGTCCAATGTTTGGAAGAAGGACAGGTCTTTAAGGCCCTCTGGAAGATCACTAAAATGACTATCGTTTCATACCGATTTTATCAGGACACCTCACTCGCTGTGTAAAGATTTCTATCACTGAAAATATTTGTTCTAAATTACCATGATCAAATATTAAAATATTCACCTCATCTTTTACCTCCTCTAAAAATTTGTTCTAATTTTTCAATAGGCAGTTTGTATTTAGTATGCCATTTCGTGTGGGAAAAAACTTCCTCAGTTGGTTTATTTTTGTCTTTTTAGGATGAGCCGCCATCTTACAATGTAGAATGCATTACAGTACCAATAAGTATATGGTATGGAGAGAATGACCTGATAGTGACACCTGACAATGTCAAAGCATTAATTAACCAGCTCCGTAGTGTTATCTACAAAAATAGCTTATCTGATTGGAATCATGTTGATTTTATTTGGGGCCTTGATGCTTCTAAGAGAGTTTACAGTCCTCTTATTAAATTGATATCCTTACATACATAATGTTGTAAATCTGCATAAATTAAAAAAACTACTTTTCCTTTAGGTTTGTAAGAAATTATATATAAATATAAATGTTATTGCTGCTAGTAATCACAAAAGGGATTTTGAAAATCATGAGAGATTGCTTACTTAATGTTGCTTTCAATCATATTTTGTTATGAGTCTGTGCTTATATCTCAAGCTGGCCAAATACTCATGCTCTAAAAGAATCAAAGTCTGAAAAACATCTGTACAATACAGGGGAACCTTGGGGTTACAGTAGTTAACTGTACTGCTTTTAATCATAATGCAAAGATATTTTGCTACTTGATGGTCTCCTCATAAAGAGGCTAAGAAGAATTAATTTTTGAATCTTATTTCATTACTCTGTATGACACAGTCCTATTTGAATGTAGTAGACTAGTCTAGAGAAAGCAGAGTTCTGTCATCCAACAATTTCTTGCCATTTCTCACCCTATTGTAGGGAGGTCAAACTCAAGGCCTGGGAGCCGGAGCAGGCCCTCGGGGTACTTGGGTCTAGCCTACGAGGCTGTCCTAGAAACAGCAAAGGATCAGCCCGCGGTGCTTCTGCTAGTAAGAATGCCTCCCAAATTCCATTTTTGGCTGCCACAGTCTCCTGCAACCCTCTGCCAGTGAAAATGGAGCTTGGGAGGGCCCTCCCACCTCCCACCTCCCAAGCTCCATCTTCACTGGCAGGGTCTTGCAGGAGGCTGTGGCAGTTGAAAACGGAGCTCGAGAGCCTGTTTTTGCTGGCAAAGTGCTCAGGCCACCACAGGCACAGCCGACACAAGTGATGTCAATCTGGCCACGCCCACCCTGGTCAAACCCACCGCACCCCCCCAAAGTCAAACACAACCCTGATGCGACCCTCAATGAAATCGAATTTGACACCCCTGCCCTATTGCCTATTGATGGGACTACTTTCTTCAACAGGAGGATTGTTGCTAGATAAAAGAAAGTTATTCTGATTTTTGAACTCCAGCTTTATTGTGAGTTCGCTAAAGGATAGCAGAGAGTAGGCAGTTAGCTTTAATAAAATAGTTGTCCTTTTGCTTTTGAAGTATATTTTTCATCTGAACCTTTGTATGGTAGAAACCACATGGGTGTAAATTTAGTACGTCACTTAAGCACTTAATAACATGACCTGTATCACGTTTTGCAATTACAGTAGGATGTGATAAATATCTCAGTCCTCTCTGTGTATCAGCATTTGCATGCTCTCACATGAAGGACACCAGAATTCATGTGCTATTACTTCTGATGCAGACAAAAGTATTATTCCTTTTCATGGAGAGGCAAAACAATATTTTTTTAAAGAAAGGCATGGCAATAATAGCAAAAGAACCAAGAGACACATTGTGGAATTAGGATATTCTTTTCAAGATGTATGGCTATGTAATATTATATTCTAGAATCTATATTATATTCTATATTATAGAATCTGAAGTACCTCTGAGGTTCTTGCTCTTCAGAGAAAAGAAGGGAATCTTTTTATCCCATCCTTTTAAGTGCAGTCTGATTAATAAACCAAGGAAACACTGGAGTGTTTCAAAAATTCTTTCTCTTTCACCAAGGTAATCCTATTCCAAGCTTCAATAAAGGACTTGTTCTATGCTTTTTTTATCTTTAGAAAATCGAATAATTGGTCTCTGGGCTTTGAGGAAAGAATGTAATCGAGAAATTAATGTCAAGTAATGTTCTGTTCCTGTATCACAAAGTTATCTTCCTATTGAGTCTCAAAAAGAAATTATTTTTTTGCTTATCTATGGGTCATGCGGACAAAGCCATAATTTTTGCAGAATCCACCCTGTGTTTGAATAGCAAAGTGTTATCTATGTTCAGAACTCCGTGTCCATATAAAGTCTTCACTCATGCTAAACTCCTGATAGACGGTTGGTAGCAATATGGAAGCAGTTTCTTTCTTTCTTCCAGGATGATTTTAACCCTATCAATCTAGCCTATAGTTCTATAACTTCTGTTCATCCCCATCAAGTGACAATCAAATCTGATAGTTTTTAACTTTTCTGGAATTGAAGTCAGACAAGGGTTGTCACTTGCCCAAGTTATTGAATTTAGACATGCTTATATTAGTCAGCAATACAATGGATATGAAGATAAGGATATGTTTATTTATTTATCTGTCTAGATATACACACAAAGTTTGTGAATATATATCTTGTACATTAAGGGGCAAGTAGGAAAAAGAATGAAAAGAGAAAGAGTTCACACAGAATCTTGGCCAAAGCTGAGAGCAATTTATTGTATAAACAATAACTGCTAAATACCTCAACAACTATGTGGACCAAAATGCAAAGAATCAAATAATTATGGTGAGAGGAAAAATTGGAAAATAATAGAAGAAAATTATCTCTGCCATACTGTGTTTTAAATAGGGCAGAACTATTAAATTGAGAGATGAAACTGATTAGAAGAGACATTCTAAATTAGACAGCCCAAGTTCAACATCATAATAAAATCCCAAAATCTTTCTTTCTTGCCCTGCAAAGAGTGAAAGAAAAAATGTATTGACTAGTGTGTTAAAAATACAACACAGTTTAAAATTATGTACTGTGGAAAACTTTCTGTGAGAAAACAATGTATTTTGCCTGTGAATGTTGTTTACATACACAGGTGGCTAAACAAGTGGCTGATGAATTCCTGTGATCCTGTGATAATATGATGTCACTAACTAAATAAAAACAAAGAGAATACTTGTCTTCTGAGTAAAGATATTCTATTTGATGTTCTCTGCATGAATATAGAATGAACCTATGATTTAAAAAATCTATTGTTAAGCGCATGTCTCATACAATATATCACATGTCAATATGTAGGAATCACTAAGGACCTGTGGCCTAAAATTAAGGATTAATTTAAGGAGTTAATTATACCTATGCACAACAAAAAAGCAAATTACTTTTAATGTAATTTAGCCACAAATTAGATTCCATACTCTTAATTCTACTTTTTATAAACAATTATTAAATACAAAATCATTGATTTTTCCTTGGAAATGCAAAAAGAAGCAATGGAAAAACGGTTTTAAGACTGAGGAAAAAAGAGAAAAACTTCAACATTACTATGACTAATATAAATCATCCATTATTTCAGAACAATTATAAGACATAGAATGAATGTCAACGTTTCATCTAACAAACTCCAACCGAATAATCACCGAGATAGGTTTTTTCTCAAAGTTCCATTTTATTAGAGTTGTCTTACTGGCACATCTGGGAGAACCCAAATCTCAGAGTTCTGGGTTTTCCTTGCATAATTAAAAATTAAAACTCATCCCCTGTACCCACCAGTCCATCACATGGTCCAATCATCCATCGTCCCAATCACTCTTTTCTAGGTGCAGGGTAATGTGTCCTTGACTTTATAAGAAGAATGTTGTTATGTCTAAACTTCTACCTCTCTATGAAATTCTCCCTCCCAAATTCCCAGACACTAAGATGTGACAACATGGAAGCTTCTAAGTAAAATATGGCTTCCAAAGTTGACAGGCTCCCCCCCCCCCTCAGGAAAAATCATGTCCCAGAAAGAAAATACAAAGGAAAAGAACAGGAGGTTAAAATATTATCTATCATACAAATTAACCACCTCTCCCACCTCCCAGGAGGACCTTTTGGCTTGTCAGGGAATTTATCATGAAATTAACCAGCCCTTTACCCAGGTAGTGCCAGCTTTAAAATTCAGCTGCCACATTTTTGTTAAGAGAGTTGGATGAGTTGAAAAGTTCAAGGTTATTCTGTATGTCGTATTAAGAAATTCCAGTGGCAGTTAATTGGTTCTTGTGATTTTTGAAGTGTAGAAGTGGGAGGAAAGAAGGTGGATTCTGTGTAACGAGCGAAAAAAATTTCACTTGGGGAAATGCCTTTGACATGCCAGATCTGTTTCTAAATAAATCAATTGGAGAGAAATGTCTCGGAGTGATTGATATCATAGATACTTTCTGGATGCCTTACAAGTAGCTTCAGACAAAGGGTATCCCTTCCAGTGTACTAAATCCTCTATGCAGTCCAGAATCAAGGATTTTCTTAACTTCATAATGGGTTGCACCTTGCACTGCAACTGGTTTGGGGGAACCAGATGCTTGAGGTCTCCATTGTGAACTGATAGCCAGTTTTAAGACAGTTGTATTTTACCAAGTATTTGAGGGAGGGAGGCTAAGTTGAACAGCTTACCGAGTTTATCACTTTTGCTATGGGGAAAGGTCCTAGAAATTTTGGTCTCAAGTTTTTACTGGGCAGCCTTAACCTAAGGTAAGCTCAATCTCTCACCTGGAAAGGAGGCTGGAAATCGTTATGCTAAGGTGGGAGAAAACACACTTGTCATTTTGGGGGAGAATTTCCATGATAAAAATGAATGTGTTGCCTCAAAAGATGTTTATGTTTCAAACAAATATTTATTCTGATGAGTCTTGTTCCATTTAAGTAGTAAAGAATGATATAATTAGGTTTGTATGACAAAGGAAAAAAACAAGGATGACATTTAAATTCCCTTAAAATGCAAAGGAATGAAGAGGATTGGGTGTTTTTCATCCTGCTACCCGGTTTTGATGAAAGGATAATTCCTGCTGATGAGAAATAAAAGAATCTTAGAACTAGAAGAGCAAGACCTGAATTCTGGATGGCATGTCTTTCTTTCTTTTTTTAATTTAATAAAGTTTTATTCAGTTTTAACAAAACAAATAAAACATCTTATTTGAGTACACCATGCTTCCGGGTTATCACATTTCCATACAGACACAATTTCATATGCATATTCATCTTATATATTCAATTTCATATCTTATTACTCTTTTTCCAACTATTTCTCCCTTTACTTTTTCCAACTTATCACTATTTCTCCCTTTACTTCTCTTAATTTTCTTTTATGATTATCTCATTTTCTTCTTATTGAATTGTATTTCTTTCACCTAAATTTCTATATCTTTTTATTCATTATACTTATACTTTCATCTGTCTTGTTTACAATTTCATTATGTTATCTTCCAACATTCTTAAAAAGCAAAATTCCTTCTATGATTGCCAATCGGAGTGCAACACCTTTAAGTCTTATTGTTATTATCATATCAAATTTCATTAAACATTAAATTTGTGCATTATAAAATTATAACATTCAAATTTCTAATATCTATTTTATATCATGTAAATCTCAGACTGCTTGGTACTTCCCCTTAAAAATGTAAAAAGAAAAATTCTAAAAACATTGCAAAAACAATTTATATATAAATAATTTATATATATGGTATTCAGCTTTGTTCAGGTATTTTCCCACATCATTATAGTTGTGCTTTTAAAGTTGTAGCAACATTTCAGCAGAATCTCATCTGCCATCATCAGGCTTCTGTATTGTGTTCGTCTCTGAGTCAGACTTTCACAGCCATTTCAGTTTTAAATTTGGGGCTAGCTTACTGCTGTGCCAGAATAGTTTTTTTCCCCTTCACTCTGATTGGTTGGGAGTCTTGATCTGTGTTTATTGGTCTTGGAGTTTCTAATATCTTCTGTCTGTTTTGTAGCTTTTTTTGTCTTGATTGGCTGGCAACATTGTGTTCCTGTATTTTAGTGCAGCTTGGCTATCATCTATTAGGCTTTTAGTGCAGCTTGGCTATCATCTATTAGGAAGCTAGGTTTCATCTGGGTGCCTGGTTGGGGTGTGTTTGAGCTGGAGGTATCGGGGGAGTCTTGTTTGTGCCCAGATGTTTGCCTGGCTTGTGGCGTGGAGATTTTTTTTGTTTGAGAGTGCAGGCTTCCAGATAATTGACAGTCTGGTGGAATCATCTCTTCTATTCATGCTTTCAGGTCTTTTTTTCAATCTCTGTGGCTTCTCTGATAATTCTGATAAAATTCTGATAATTCTGATAAAAGAATTATCAGAGAAGCCATCGAGATTGAAAGTTTGATCTCAAACTTTTAACTCTTTCACCCCCTTTTCCCCTTATTACCACACTTTGCATTATTTGATCATTGAAAATGGCTTCTTCTTCGTCCCCCCATTCTTCTTGCTCTTGAAGCTTTTCCTTTTGCTTTTCATAATTCAGGATCTCCATTTCAAAAAATTCAAATATGAAGCCAAAGGATCTTCCTCCCCTTTTTGCATCTTCTTTCTGTTTTTTAAGACTCATCTTCAATTCCTCCAGGAGTGATGCCATTTTAAACACTTTTGAACAACCACCCAATTGACTTTAAGTAAAAACAGAAAAAGTAAGAAAAAACCAATACCAAAAACGTTTTTTATGTCACCAAATGATCCCAGATTTTTCCTTCTTGTTTCTTTCCTTTCCTTTCCTTTTCCTTACTGTATCTTTTAATAAGATTTCAGTTACAATGTATCCTCAGGAGTCTTTTCAAAGTTTTGCTGTTCACCCTCTTTATTTTTCCAGGTGGCACTCCATTTTTTCATGATTCCACATTTCAACCTTTTGCCTCCTCTTTTCTCCTTTTTAGGGCTTTAAAATGACCAA
The DNA here is from genome assembly GCA_033807585.1 of Hydrophis major. NCBI lineage: Eukaryota > Metazoa > Chordata > Lepidosauria > Squamata > Elapidae > Hydrophis > Hydrophis major. The sequence continues at coordinate 87,280,537 of CM066331.1, read as the reverse complement.
AGAAAAAAATCTTTATTTTCCTTTTGACACTTACGTTTCAGCTTAAAGTTGCTATTAGTGTCAAAGTAGATTAATATACATTTCTTTCCATACCATTTGTAATTGTCAATATAAGGGTTAAAAAAGGGTTTTTAATCTCCTTTTCTCTCTCCTTCACCGCTTAAAAGTCTTCTTTCAGAAGTATCCCACTAAGTACTTTTAGATTCAGGGTACCTTGCTTAGATGATCTCTGTTGTTTAGCCCAGTCTATCCTGCTTTCCTCTTTGTCTTCCTCCTGCAAAATCTTATCCAGTCGGGTTCTTCTTTGAGGTGGCCATTTCTGAATACTGCTGCAACTGCCTTCAGGAAAGGGAGTTTAGACCAGCCAAGGAGGAGAGATGCAGCTCCCCTCCACTCAGCAAGCAATCTCCCCCCTCTTCACCACCTCTATGGGGTGGCTTCAGCCCCAAATCCAAAGGATCGGGAAGCTCCAGTGGAAAGCACAGATCGAAATCACGTACGATTGCAGATTTCGGTCTGTCACTGAAGAAACCCAAATCGGAAGCCAATGGCATGTCTTTCTATGGTAAAGTAAAGTTAAGGCTAATGTAACTTTTAAAAGTCACTATATTAAAAGTGCCATATTGAGAATATGGATATAAACCCAGAATTTAGCAACTTTCAGTTCAGTTGTTCAATCTGCTAAGGAAAAGAATCCAACTTCCATTTCAGGCCAATCTTCTTTTGATAAAAAAGTAAATATTTTTTGGGACTTCCGGTTTGCCAAGCTTCGGTGGCGGCTCCGATGGTCACAACACTGCAGATCGAGACACTTCGAACGCCGCCATTAATGGTCCAAGATATCGCGATGGAAACAAAACGCGACCCCATTTTAGCACGAGTCCTCAGTTGGGTCGAGCGGGGATGGCCGTTGGACCAAATACCTGACGACTACACCCCATTCAAAAATCGGCAAATGGAACTATTTTCTCAAAAGGGCTGCATTATCTGGGGTGATAGAGTTGTCGTCCCAGAGCGGTTGCGACCAGCGATACTAAGGACCTTGCACGATGGCCACCCCGGCATCGTGCGTATGAAAGCCCTCGCATGAAGCTACGCGTGGTGGCCGGGTATTGACAAGCAGATAGAGACATGAGTAAAAGCCTGTCACAAATGCCAGGAAGTAAGCAATGCCCCACCGAAAGCAACCCCAACTGAATGGGAAACACCAAGGGGACCATGGTCCCGCATTCATCTGGACTTTGCGGGTCCTACCAAGGGACACACATTCTTACTAACGGTGGATGCCTACTCGAACTGGCTTGAAATACATGAAATGAGGAATGCAACGACTGAATCAGTCATCAGGAAAGTGGACAGACTCTTTGTGACACACGGATTATCAGACGTTCTGGTATCCAACAACGGGCCTCAATTTACCGCGCTGTCCTTCGAACAGTACCTGGCGGACCGCGGTATTCGACATGCGCTAACTTCGCCGGCGCATCCTGCGGCCAACAGAAGGGCCGAGTGCATGGTACAATTCGTCAAGAAAACCTTGCATAAGATGGACTATAGCGATATAGAAGACAAGATCAACCGGATACTCCTTTTGCAGCATATCACTCCGCATAGCGTCACCAATAGAACTCCCACCGAGTTATTGATGGGACGGAAGCTCCGCTTCTACCTCGACCATCTACATCCATCATATAAACCTGAAAAACTGCATGGTTCTAGTGGGAAATGTCGCAAATTCCAGGTAGGCGATTTGGTTTTCGCTAGGAACTTTTCGGGCGATCCGTTGTGGGTCGAGGCAACTATAGTACAAGTAACTGGCCCTAGATCGTACTGCATAAAATGTCACGACAATAGAATTTGGAAGCGCCATATTGATTAGCTGCGTTCAAGGCTACAGTTGGGGATCTCCGAGCCCCCTGATTTCCAAACCGAGGGGGGAGGAGATAGCGAGGAAGCTGAATTCAAAGCGGCAGAAAGTTTAAGCAGTAGTAATGACCGCTCAGAGGCAGCACGTGATGGACCCGGAATGGGGGTGGCCTCGCCTCAAAGAGATGCCGAGAGCAGTAGCGATGACAAAAATTCGAATGCGGAATGGGAGGCACCCTTTTCACCAGATAACATCCTACTCCAACAAGACTGTAGCCAAATACCGGGAGGACAAAGAAAATCTAATAGACAATTGAAACAACCTGCCTACCTCAAAGATTACGTGACCACACCCCTTAAACGGAACCCGGGGGGGGAAGGGGTGTTGTGAATCAATAAATACTTAATAAAGATCATTAAGAGCTTGAAGCAAAGTGCAGGGTTCTGGCCCTGCACTTCTGATTGGCTGATAATAGCGACATCGGATTGGTCCGTTCAGGAGAATCTGTTTGGCTATTAACGAGCCTCTCTCATTGGTTAATGGAGCTAGCGCTCCCTGTGTTTTCATTGGTTAAATAAGTTAAGAGTTGCCTATATAAAGGGGCCCATCGTGGCCATTGAGCTGAGCTGTTTTCACATGTAAATAAAGAGTTGAAGTTCACTGTTTCACTGGCTCGTCTCCATCCTTGCACCCATGCACAGAACTTAACAGTTTACAATGGCTCTATCTATTGATGAACTAAGAAAAGAATATGGAAAAACAAAGAAAAAGAGAGAGATATATCTTTCACTTTTGGGAGTTTACTTTTACTACTTTGGGAGATATCTTTTACTTTTTAGAAATGGCGCTTGCTACTTATCAGCAAATACAACAACAAATGGAGGAAACAGAAGAAGAAGAAGAAGAAGAAGAAGAAGAAAAAGAAGAAGAAGAAGAAGAAGAAGAAGAAGAAGAAGAAGAAGAAGAAGAAGAAGAAGAAGAAGAAGAGAAAGAGAGGAAGGAAAATGAAGGACTTAAGACCTAAAAAAAACATCCAAGAAAGAGAAAAATGAGAGTCAAAATGAAATACAGTGCCAGAAAGCAAAAGAAAATAGGAATACAACAGAGAGGGGAAACTAAAAAGGCGGAGGTTAGGAGAGGGGTGTGTGTGAAAAGGCTAGGTGGGATAAGAAAGGAAGGGAAAAGGGGGAAAATAGCCACAGAGGTATAAAACAAGATGGGAAAAATAAATTTTTCTTTAGGGACAAAGGGTAATGTATAATTTATTTAAAAAAAAAAGGATCTGCAAAAGTACATAAGATAGTATTGTAGTATTTGTATTAGAAATGGAAAACTAGAATATTAAAGGGAATGTTTAAAATATAGAGTTTATTGGCTATGTTAATGTTATTATAAATGTATTATTGTAGCATTTGTTTTTGAAGTAGACAATTGGAATATTACAAGATTTAATAAATTAAAATATTACAGTGTTTAAGATTTAATGATAGATCTTAACATTTAATATTATTGAGAATGTGTAAAATGTTTAAGATTTAATGATAGAGCTTAATTTGTTATTCTCTTAATGTTATAATTTTTTTTATTCTCTTTCTTTTTCAATTCTTTTAGTTTAAAATGTATTATTTAAAATGTACTAAAAAAGTAGAATGGTAATTATGTACTTAATTATTTTATAGATTTATTATTCTCTTTTTTCTTTTCTTCTTTTTCTTAAAAGTTAACAGGTAGAATGTACTAAGCAGAATCAGATTGGGAACTAGATATTATGCTAAATGTTAAATTAGGGGATAGAAAGGCATCATACTTCGATCAGTGATTTCAGGAGAAATCTTTCTTTTATATATTAAAGAGATTGTGATAAATGGATAATTGGAAAAGAATGGACAAAAGATACAAGTATAATGATTTAAAGTAAGATGAAATAAATAAAATAGAATTAAGAAGAGAAAAGCGGGGAGAAGTTATATAGAAGATATAGAATGGTTAATAAGATAAGTAATGATATATAAAATGAGCATGAATTTAATTGAAGTCCGTACAAAGAGAGGTATTCTGGGGCCAAGCCACTTTCTAAAAAGAAGTTTTATGTTTTTGTGTTATGTGTGTTTATGTTTGATTAAGAATTAATAAAACCTTGGAGGACGAGAATATTTGTAAACAAGTCAGATGAAAATACAAATATGATGGTTATAAAATAGATGAATATAGAAAAGAAATGTAATTGAATAAAAGTAAAGAGAAATAATGAGAAATTTGCTAAAAGATATTTATCTGTCTATAAGGAAATGGGATAAATTAGAATTATGCTGTATAAAATAATTTACAATGGAAAAAGTTTTTATATTTGTAATGTTTAATGATGTTTTGTTTGTCTTTAAAACTAATAAAATTTGTTTCAAAAAAAGAGAGTAAATATTTGTCAAATGTGTCAACTGTGATAAAAAGAGCCACACATCAAGATGTGCAAAACTATGTTGATGGCCTTGCCTGACAATAGAAACAATCATTCCAAATGTAGGATGTTGCTGGATCCCCACTCCAATATTCCTGAAGATAAAACTTTAAACTTCACTTATGTAAATGTTGTTCGGGGGAAAGTTAGAAAAACTAATTAGAAATAGTGAAAAGTCTATAATAAAAGCCTCCATAATAACAATCAGAAACTTTGCACCTGTTATTCTCCAGATCTAAGTCGTTTGACCTTTGACATAGCTTTCTCTGAAGCTTTAACAGGGATTTGATTGAAATCAAATACTGAAAGGCCACAATAAAACAATTTGAGAAGGCTACATTACTTACCAAAAATGAAAGATCAATGAGATTGATTGAGGCAGGAACTCTCCCCAGAAAATTTGCTTCAAGCAAGGTTACTAAGGATAAATTCTCATGAGGGCTTCTATGTAAACACAACTCAGTTCTATCTGAAGACAAACCCTTAAGCTCTTATATATTTTGATTGGATTATTTCCATAACCATTACATCTGTGTAGGCACAAATTTGTGGCCTGTGTGTCCAGAGGAGCAGCACCCTCATGAATCAATCACAAAAATTAAATCATATTGACTTAAAGCGTGAGATTCTCAATGTATAACAAGATGTACATCAAAACAGGATAAACATTATTCACTTTTCCCTGCCACAGAGTGTGTTCTTTGTGAATTAGAAGATACAATATGAGAACTTCACAATATTATTTTTAGGTGCATCACCACAATCCATTTCTCTTCTTCCTGACCGAACCCAAAATTTACTGGGTGTTACCAATGAAGCTCTTCACAAGAGTAGCATCTTTACCACCCACATCTAAAGAAAACACCCACAGTATTCCTTTGTGCTACCTTGGTTTTAAATGTTTCACAGTGTGATGAAATGTGGCACAAGATACGTCTAGCAAAAAACTAAACAAGTATCAACTAAGAAGGTATTTCTTTGCAGTTATTATTCTAAGGAGGTTCCAACTATTTATTTCATTTTTTTTTTCTCCTTCATAATGTGGCAGTACAATTTTGGATGGTAATATATTTATCTCTTCCGCATTTGGTTTGACTTTCCTGGTGAGATTCATTTTGTTGGAGTGGGTAGGTTTTATGAGAAAACCAGCTAGCCATTAGTTATTTCTCAGTGAAACTTTCTGTAATTGTAACAGCTAAGTAAATATTGTGAGGGAAATGTTTAAGCTTGCTAGGTGTTTCAGAATGCTGATGTTAAATGGAAAGATAGTAATTGGGTCAGGTCATAGCTTTTATGGCTGCCCTAATAGAGAGGTTCGTAACTATCCATCCATAATCTTCAGTACCTTCAAAATTAGAGTCAGGATTTAAATGAATGCATGTATTTTGTCAACTGTACTGTTTTTTTGGTTTTTTGGGGTTTTTTTGAGATTTGTTTCTTCTGTTTCTCTTATCCTCCGGGGAAAAAAAGAAAAGAAAATGTGGAGTTTTATTGTATTAGCATATCTAATACGAGGATTAACTGGCTATGAAGAACTTTTTGGACATGTGAATCCTGAAGTTTATATGAATATTGTAAGTTATATGATTTATATTTTATAAATGATGAAGTTGAAGGCAGTCTGAAACATGCTCCTATATGTGATCACTTGTTTTCTCCCTTATAGCAAAATCAGCATCATTCTTTTCCAACCACCAAATATATTGATACCAGTTGATTGATTGTGTGCCATTAAATTAGTGTTGATATTTAGCAACCATATTTTCTCCATGATGATCTCTCCCTAACTGGTTCTTCAGGTCTTCCAATGATGCCATCCACTGCTATTGTAATTGAGTCCATCTACCCTATTGTTGTTGATCATCTCTTCTTTCCTTCCAGCTTTCCCACTATTTGAGTCTTCTCCAACTAAGTCTTTGTATAATGTTGGTATCACACTGGTCAGAATTCCTAGTTAACACTGCAATCAAGGTTACTGATACAGGAAAACTTACATCACCATTAACACTACATCTACACACATATTTACATACTTATGGATTAAGGGTCACTATTTCAGCATTCCTAATTTTAACAGAAAACAGCAGTAAGCCTTCCATAGTGAATACAAATCCAGATCTATTCTTGGTAGAGTCTGGACTTTTCCATCTCTTTGTCAGTGTGTGTGTGTGTGTGTGTGTGTGTGTGTGGAAAGAGAGAGAGAGAGAGAGAAAGGGAGGGAGAGCTGATTTCTAAACAATTCCAAATTCTGGTATTTTATTATACTGATCATATAGTTTGGGGGGACTGGTAGAGAGAGCTTATGTTGTACATGTTCCACTAGCTGATGCTTGGTTTTAGCTTTAGAAAAAAAAATATTCAATCTTATGTGAGAGTTAATTGTTATTTTTTCTCTCTCAGAGTCAGATGATTTCCCACCATGGCTATCCAAGTGAAGAATATGAAGTCTTGACAGAGGATGGTTATTATCTGACAATAAACAGAATTCCCTGGGGAAGAAAAAACATTGCAGTCATAGGTATCCATTTTTTAAAAAAGTCAAAGTCAATGTTGGATCTATTAAGCTGATATCAAGCATTCGATAGCCATGGCAAAGCAGAAGGACAAATGTACATTTTCAAGATTTAACATGCTAAAATGGAGTCAACTTCAGAAACCTCTAGGTCCCAAAACATATTATTATATGTGCCTCATGGGTAATATTAGAAAATAAGCTCTCTTTCAATCAATGGCCAGACCCATGCATAGTTGGTTGTATAATGTAATCTAGAATTCAATAATATGTAAGCAAAACTTAATGAAGTTATTAATTATAAAAATACTACAATATTATGAATGTTTAAGAAGAATGGAAGATTTGTTTAAAATGTTTTGTTGCCATGGCTTGAACGTTCTATTTGGAAACATTTTATTTTAAAAAATATATAATCCGCAGATCCTACAGAGCCAAAGCTTGTTGTCTTTTTGCAACATGGCATATTTGGAGAAGCCAGTCACTGGGTGGAGAACATGGCCAACAACAGCCTTGGTTTTATACTTGCGGACGCAGGTTATGATGTTTGGCTGGGAAACAGCAGAGGAACAAGCATGTCTCAAAGGCACCAGACTTTCTCAGTGGATCAAGCGGAATTTTGGAATTTCAGGTCGTTTGAGTCACAGTTTGAAACTGTAATTCCCATATTGAGCTATATTAATAATATGCTAGCATCTTAGTTAATAACATATCCTAATTTCCCCTGTGAGGTAAGTTGGGCCAGAGTTCCCAAACTTTTCAGCTTTGTGGACTGGGGGGGGAGGGGGGGAGGGAATGGTCCTGTGCTCATTTGAGCAAGCGCATATGCACGAGAAGCTCCATTTACACGAGTGGCAGGCATGCACACCTGCCATCTTGCACAAATGGAACATGCATGTCTGCTCGCCTGTCATTTCTGCGGCCTGGTTCTGAAAGACTCTAGGCTCGGTAATGATGGTTAGGGACCCCTGAGTTGGACTAAGAGAGAGTGACTGGATCAAAGTCACTCAGCCACCTTTTATGCCTAAGGCAGGAATAAAATCCGCAGTCTTCGTGTTTCTAGCCTGGTACCTTAACCATTAACTCAAACTGTCTCCCCAACTCAAAGATTATCCAATTCCACGTAACTGATGGAGCCAAAGGGTTTCCCGAGGAAGCTTAGAGTTTTTCTGGAGGGTCTGACAAGCTATTGCTGAATCCATGGTTGCAGCTTCTAATGGACACATTACTGGGGCTTTAGCTCTGATTGTGTCTATGCGGTCTTTCTCCTTGTGCTGATCCAGTGGTGGGATTCAGCCAGTTCGCACCACTTTGGGAGAAGGTGAACTGGTTGTTGGAAGAAATCACAAGGGCAGAGAACCGGTTGTTAAATTATTTGAATCCCACCACTGTGCTGATCCTTTGCTTTTCTGAGGAACCCCTGAAAATTAAGTATGTGAAAAGATTCCTGAAGTGCAATTGGAAAAAAAAAGAAAAAAGAGTGAATCCAAGTGAGCACAAGTAATAATTCATATTAGGGACTGCATCATGGCAATAAGGCCAGTGAAATGCTCTTCTTTCTTGCCCTTTTTTGCATCTGCTGGTAGCTGCCTAATGATTTTATTGAGAGTGACCTGGTCTTTGCTAGGGCTGAAGGATAGGCAAAATGCTGTATGATTGTCTGAAGTAAGTTTGATCCTGTAACTCACTAACAGGGAGTCTGTTAGCTTGGCCACAGGCCACTTCGATCCAGCTTCTTCCTGGATGGCGAAAGCTACCTGAGAGGTGACGTATGGTTGGGTCCATATGATGGTGTCAGCCTCTTTCAGTGAAGAAGTCAGAGGTGTTATTCAGCAGGTTCTGACCAGTTCTGGAGAACCAGTAGCAGAAATTTTGAGTAGTTTGGAGAACCCGCAAATATAACACTTCTGACTGGAGATTTTACAGTATCCTTCCCCTGCCAGCCCACTAAGTCATGCCCACAGAACCAGTAGTAAAATTTTTTGAATCCCACTCCTAGAAAGGATGATTCAATTAGCCCTAAAAGAAGTGATGATGGACTTATGTCTCAAAAAGAGATCTCTGAATCTAGTGGTAACCAGTTTTCCCATTTTATGCAAGGTGGTGAAAACAATGATTGGTCTTCAGCATCAGAGGGCCCTGAAGAAAGCAAATTGTTTGGGGCCATTTTAATTGAATTTTAGGTTTAGTTTAAGTATGGGGATAGCATTTGTCATGCTTGTTGATAACCTGAGGCAGAGTTGGATCAGTATTATGGTCCTTAATCTCTCAGTGGCTTTTGACACTATCAATTATGGTATCCTTCTGGACTGGCTTGGAGAGTTGGAAGGCAGCTTTTACTGAAATATTTGAAATGCTGTAAGTGAAATTTGCTTACTTATTTATTAACAATTACAGATTTTAATATTTCATTTCAGTTTCCATGAAATGGCCATGTATGATCTTCCTGCAACAATAAATTTTATTTTGAAGAAAACTAAGCAGAAACAATTATACTACGTTGGTTATTCTCAAGGCGCTACTATTGGTATGATAAAATGGAAAAGCTTTTCTCTTTCTTTCTTTTATTCCTCTGTTTCTCCTTCTCTCTTTCCCTCTCTTTCTCTCCCCCAGCTCTCCCTCTCCATCTTGGTGCTAATGTAAAAGTTCTTTCATATGATCACAAGAAGCAGAGGCTACACCTATGTTTTTTTTTTCTGGTAATGTTTAAAAATAGCTTGGAAAAAAAATCCAGTTTCTGTCTCACTTTTGAAGCTACTTAGGACAAGGAAGGTAGTCAGGAGTTGAAGGAACCTGTAGACTGCATTACAATTCCACAGGGACCTTCCAAAGCCTATTTATGAGGGATTCATTCTGATAGTTGACCAGGGTGATCTGTTGTTTTCCCGACAGGCTGTTAAATTAGGTTGTCAAGAAAGGATTCAAATAGAAACATTACAAAAGGGTTAACTGAAAGAGAATGCCAGTGTTATTGTGTGCTTTAGTCCCAATCACCATTACCACCATTGCAATCCCTCAACAGATTGTTTTGAAAGAAAACACAGCCCCTAATTTTTTATAAGAGCTGCATTTCTATAGGAATAACATGTTCTGAATGACAATACTGGCTTTCCTCCCTCCTTCCCTTGCTCTCTTCCACATTTTCTTTCTACCAGTATTCCTTTCCCTTTTATTTTTCTTCATACTAGACCATGTGACTCTAGAGCAGGGCTGTCAAATTCGCAGACCGCAGACTGGGTGTGTCATGCACCAGATTGTTGGGGGCAATATGCTGACTCTGTAAAACACTTAGAGAGGGCTCTACAGCACTGTGAAGCGGTATATAAGTCTAAGTGCTATTGCTAAGTGCTATACTATCTTGAAATCAGAAGTGGTATTCAGCAGGTTTGGACTAATTCTGGAGAACTGGTAGCGGAAATTTTGAGTAGTTTGGAGAACCGGCAAATACTATCTGTATCTTATTCTCTGCCTTCGAGTCCCCATTGATTGGCTGGTCTTCTTTTGTTGCCCTCCACAGAAGAATGGAACTGGAAAGCAGGTTAGTGGGTGGGGAGGGAATAGGGATTTTGCAGTATCCTTCTCCTGGAGTGGGGTGTGGATGGAGATTTTACAATATCTTTGCCCTGCGATGCCCACCAAGCCACGCCCACCAAGCCATACCCACAGAACCAGCAGTAAAAATTTTTGGAATCAGACCCTTTTTCATAAGAGGATTGCAACCTGCAACTTTCAGAGACCTTTCAGAATAGGTCTGAATACAACATGAAATTAGGTCAGTGGCTTACTAATAGATTCTACTTAATTCTAAATGGCTACTTTTTTTCTTAATTTTTTTTCCTCTTAGGCTTCATAGCATTTTCAGCCATGCCAGAACTGTCTAAAAAAATCAGAATGTTCCTTGCCTTAGCTCCTGTGATCTATGCTACATATGTCCCAAATAATCTATTGAAATCGTTGTCCTCGTTTCCTCAATATTCATTCAAGGTATTATTAATTCATTGATCATTCTTTTATGACTTACCTTTTATGAAAAAGGTAAGATGACAGAAAAACAATTAGGATGACCAAATTTCTGTCACCACAATTCCAACAGTCATATACCAGTAAGAATTAGAGTAGGGACCTATCATTTTTATTCTATTATTTTGCACAAAACACAAAGATGAATACAGCATTTACCCATGCTAGATGTAGGCTGATATTTTGTGAACTCTGTATTTGTGTTCATTCAACTGATAGCACAACAAATAATTAAATAAAATGCTCCACAATCTATACAACTGACACACTGTTTGTTTATTTATTCTGCCCTGAGAAAAGATACATTTGAAATAGGAAAGGTGCCTTAAATTATCAGGGAAGTAAACAAGATGCTTGTTTGTTTGGTCTAAACTTCCTGTCTATGGAGTTTTATTCATATGCTAGATATAGGCTCAATTATTCAAGGTAAGAATAATTCTGAGCAATGCAAAAAAGCCAAATGGCAACCAGCCCACCTGCTTAAAAGCTGGAATTGTATCCTTTCTAAAAGATAGGAAGAAAAAGGAAAAGCAACAAAGTTGGAATCTTGTCTTTCTATAAATCATACTGATATCTGAAAAAGTGCAGTTGCTCAAATTTTTCTGGTTAGAGTTTTCTAACTTCTTCAATAAACATGACATCTTCTAGGGTATTAGACATTTTTAAAAATGTTTAAAAATGGAATTATTAAAATGAGTTTGCAGTAACAGAGGAATAGGATCACATCAGAGGTGGTATTCAGCAGGTTCTGACCAGTTCTGGAGAACCGGTAGTGGAAATTTTTAGTAGTTTGGAGAACCGGCAAATCCCACCTCTGACTAGAAATTTTACAGTATCCTTCCTCTGCCACGCCTACCAAGCCACGCCCACAGAACCGTAGTAAAAAAATTCGAATCCACCCACTAGATCACATGTAGTATTAGTACCACTTTATAAAGCTTTAGTAAGAATACATTTGGAAGACTGTATCGTTTTGGTCACCACAATGTAAAAAAGGTGTTGAGACTCTGGAAAGAGTTCAGAAAAGTGCAACAAAAATTATTAGGGAGCTGGAGGCTACAATTTATGAAGAACAGTTGCAGGAATTGGGTTTGTCTAGTCTAATGAAAAGGACTAGAGTTGACATTGATAGCAATGATCCAATATTTGAGGTGCTGCTACAAAAAAGGGGTCAAACTCTTCTCCAAAGCACCAGAATGTAAGACAGGAAGGAAGGAAGGAAGGAAGGAAGGAAGGAAGGAAGGAAGGAAGGAAGGAAGGAAGGAAGGAAGGAAGGAAGGAAGGAAGGATTGGAAATCTTCTTTCTTCCAGGATGTTTTCAACTTTTTATTCTATGGCTGAGAAAAAGCTGGCCTTCATGCTTCACAAAGGGCTAAAATTCAAGTCTACTGTTTCCAGTCCAGGACCTTTAACTGCTACACTGACCTGGTTCTTGTTTGCAATTATATGTTACAATAGTAGAATTGTTGCAATATATAATCAATGTAATTTTTGTATAAGTCAAATGTTACTGGCTCAAAATTCAGTAGCAGCCAGATAAGTTGAGCATACCTTAAATATCATTAACATCATCATAATCAACTGCTAATTTATTTCTTATTTTTACAGCAAATATTCGGTGACAAAAATACTATGCTTCCCCAGAATCCTATAAAGGACTTCATGAAGAAATTATGCACAATTGAATTGATGCACAAATTATGTGCAAAGTTCATTTTCTTTCCTGATACTTGCAACACAACAAATCTAAACATGGTAAGTCTTCCTGTGAAATATATTTCTCTGAATATTGCATTGGTTGTGTTTCTCTAAATTTTACAAAGGTTTCATTATCAAGGTAAAAAGTTAGCTTCCAAAAGATAGAAGCATTAATTTGAAAAAAAGAGATTTTTTTTTGAGAAAGAAAATATTTTAGGAAAAAAGCAACAGAAATAATTTCTGTAGTTTACTTTATTGTCATTGCACCTCGTACAACAAAATTAAATGCCATCTTCAGTGTACATTAGAACTTTAAAAATAAAACACAAACACACATCCTTTGCATTCTATGCAATTAAATTGACAACCCCTGATATTGTATTAATATTACACAATGCAGTAGAATTCAATATAGTTACTGCTCCAGGATAGAAGCTGTTTTTCAGCCTACTTGTCCTTTTTTTATTATCCTGTACCATCTCCCAGATGGTAATAGTTCAAAAAAAAAAAAAAAGGGGTGCCCAGGATGAGATGTGTTCTGTACCTTAATTTGAATTCTTGAGATCCCCGTGCTTTGATTGGCCAAAGCGCGGGGCGATCGGATTGGTTAGGCGAGCCACGCTGATTGGCTCACTGAGAATCTCCCGCGATTGGTAGATTCGAATTGCGGGAGATTCAAAGCGGTGCCATTGGCCACGGCCGCCGCGCTTGGAAATAAAAAGCCGCAAAGTTTTCCTAAGAGCCAGTTCGGTTCCTGACTTCAATAAAGAGCTTGATACAAAGTCACCGACTCCTGGCCTCCTTCCACGCAGACGCAACACTGGCGATGAAGGTGGGATTCTTATCCTGAACTGAAGCACGTGTCCGACGGAAGCCAGCCAACCGACGAGATGGCCAGCATCGTGCCACCAACCCCCTTCAACCCTGCTAGTGAGGACTGGGAATCTTTCACGGACAGATTCCGCATGTTCCTCGAATGCAACGACCTGAAGGATGTCACCGGACCGAAGAAACGAGCCGTCTTCCTCACGCACTGCAGGCCCGCAGTGTTTAAGATGGCAAAAGCACTAGCCAAGCCCACCGATGTTACCGCGATGGATTGGGCTGACCTCGAGCCATTACTCCGGAGACACTATGCTCCAGCCGTACCCATCCTCATCCGACAACACAAATTTTATCGGCGGGACCAGCGGTCGGGCGAGAGTTTCAGTGATTTTGTCACAGAGCTGCGGCGCCTTGGAGGACTATGCGAGTTCTCCAATATGAACGAGGCCCTGCGGGACCGAATCGTGCTCGGCCTTTGGAACCCCATTCTCCAAAGTCGGTTGATGGCCAAGGGCAACATCGCCCTCGCCGATGCCATCTCCGAAGCCACAGCAGCCGAAGCAACCCGACAATCAGTAGACCACATGCAGAGACCGAACACCGGAGACCACACCACAAACAACCACCCTGCAAGGTCGACCGAGGCCCAACCTGAAACTACCACCCACCAGGGCGAACTCCACTCCACTTCGGGCACTTCAGACGAGGAGGAAGACATCCACCGTCTCCAGGCAAGCCGCAACCAGCGCAGCCAGTGGAGTCGTAAGTCGAGGACCGCGTGTACCAGTTGCGGAGGCGACCACCCCAGATCCGAATGCCGGTTCTTCGACTCAGTTTGCCGGCACTGCGACAAAAAGGGCCACATCACCCGCGTCTGCCACCTCAAGAAAACCCACAGCCCCAGACGATGGGACCCGAGCGAGTGGAAACGAGAGAGCACACCCCCCAGGACCAGAGACCGCCCAGCAGACAACTGTTGGGAATGGAACGGACGAGCCCAATGAGGTGGCGAGACCCAGCGGAGAGAAAAGACACATCAGATGGTCACCATCGGCCACACAACAACCACAGATGCCAGAAAGGTCTACGTGGAGGCAGGCATCGAAGGCGAACCCTGTATAATGGAGGTGGACTCCAGGTCCTACCTCTCAATGGTAGCCTGGCAAGAAATTAAACACTTGGTGCCTACCATCCAGAGAAGGGAACTAGAAAACCAGAGACTAATCCTCAAAGACTACCAGGGAAACCGCATCCCTGTAGTCGGAACAGGACAGTTCACAGTGACCTACAAGGGGCACACCGAAAGACTTCCCTTGACCATCGTCGATCGAGACCGACCTAGCCTGCTGGGACTTCAATGGTTCACACCGCTCGGCATCACAGTCACGGGCATCGACCACATCGCCGAAGCCGACTGGGAGCAGCAACTGGCGCGGGACTTCCAAGAAGTGTTCGACGGCACCCTAGGCAAGTACCGAGGGCCCCCTATATCCTTCGGCCTAGACCCAAACGTTCCCCCGAAACACCTAAAACCAAGGCGGGTACCTTTCGCACTCAAACCGAAAATCAATGAGCAAATTGACAAGCTTGTCAAGCAAGGGGTCCTACAACCCATAGACCATGCCCGGTGGGAGACCCCAATACTCACCCCAATCAAACCTGATGGGTCAGTGAGAATCTGTGGGGACTATAAGGTCACCCTAAATGGCGCCTTGCAGCAAAGCGCTTACCCCGTCCCAGTAGTGCAACATCTCCTACACCCATTGGGAGGGGGCAAAGTTTTCGCGAAACTCGACCTGGCCCAAGCATACCAGCAACTGCTGGTTGACGAGGAAACTGCAGAGGCGCAAACCATAGTCACTCACCGGGGAGCCTTTAGATGTAACCAACTCCAATTCGGAGTCAGCGTGGTGCCTGGAATTTTCCAGAGCCTCATGGAAAGACTCTTACAAGGCATCAAGGGGGTGGTACCCTACTTCGACAATGTACTAGTATCGGCAACCAACCAGGCCGAACTAGAGAGTCGCCTAAGGGAGGTGCTAACGAGATTCAAAGAAACCGGGCTTAAAGTGAAGAGGGAAAAATGCCAGCTGTACACAGAGCGGGTCGAATTCCTAGGATACCTCCTAGACCGACACGGCATTCACCCCACCGACAAAAAAATTAAAGCCATCAAAGAAGCCCCCACACCCAGGTCAAAAACAGAACTGCAGGCGTTTCTGGGGCTACTTAACTTTTATAATGTCTTCCTGCCCCAAAAGGTGACCGCGGCAGAGCCTTTGCATAGGCTTTTGGACAAGGCGGCTACCTGGACTTGGGGGAAACGCGAGGAAGCCGCCTTCAGGAAAACCAAGGACTTGCTCACTTCGGATGCCATCCTCATCCAGTACAATGAGACCCTACCACTAGCCATCACATGCGACGCATCACCCTTCGGCATCAGTGCTGTCCTCAGCCACACTCTCCCCGACGGAAAGGAAGCACCCATCACATTCTTTTCAAGGACCCTCACCAAACTGGAGCGGAACTACAGCCAGCTGGACAAAGAGGCTTTGGCTATCGTCGCCGCAGTAAAAAAGTTTCACAAGTACCTCTACGGCCGGATGTTTACCATCATCACCGACCACAAACCGCTGCTGGGAATACTCGCAGGGAACAGGGCCACCCCAAACATTCTGTCTCCCAGAATGACAAGATGGTCCGAATTCCTGGCCGCCTACAACTACGGGCTCACACACCGACCCGGTAAGACTATCTCCCATGCGGATGCCTTAAGCCGCTCACCGTTACCCGAACCAGACACTGACCCAGCACCCACGACGACCACCCTCAGCATAGACTCTACCCAACCTACCCATAACTGCGTCAGACATTGCCCGAGAAACTAATAAAGACAAACGTCTGGTGCGGGTTTTGCATTGGGTAGAGAAAGGGTGGCCGGAAAAGGACAACGACGAGACTTTCAGGACATTCCGGAACCAGCAAATGGAACTCTCGTTACTAAAAGGGTGTATACTATGGGGGGATAGGGTGGTCATCCCGGAAAAACTACAAGGGAAGGTACTGGAACTGTTACACGAGGGGCACCCAGGCATCATTAGAACGAAAGCCCTGGCCAGAAGTTACGCTTGGTGGCCAGGGATGGACAAACAGATCGAGGCCTGGGTAGCAAGATGTCAACGATACCAGGAAACTAGACCAAGCCCACCCACAGCACCCATCCTAGAGTGGGAAACCCCCAGGGGACCTTGGTCTAGAATCCACAGAGATTTCGCAGGGCCCACAAAAGGACACACTTTCTTAATAACCGTAGACGCTTACTCCAACTGGCTGGAGATAAGCAACATGAGAACAACCACCATGGAAGCCGTGACCAAAGAACTCTGCAAACTCTTTGCAACACGTGGCCTCCCAGACGTCCTCGTGTCCGACAACAGGCCCCAATTCACCTCGCTGGAATTCAAAAAATTCCTAGTGGAAAGGGGCATATGACACGCACTGACAGCCCCGGCGCATCTGGCAGTGAATGGAAGGGTGGAACGGATGGTTCAATTCACAAAAAAAACCATCCAGAAAATAGACCATGGGGAGATCCAGGACAAAATAAATAAATTACTCTTCATACAGCACATAACCCCGAACACCACAACAAATAAAAGCCCGGCAGAACTGCTAATGGGGATGAAAATAAGGTCCCCACTCGATAGACTACACCCCACTTACAACCCAGAGAAACCCCCAGACTCCACCAGCAAACACCGAACCTTCGCACCAGGCGATGCCATCTACGCGAAGAACCTAACCGGAGACTCATTACGGGTACCAGCAATCATAACACAGCTAACAGGCCCACGCTCGTACCGGCTACAAACAACCGATGGACGAGTGTGGAAACGCCACATCTATCAGTTAAGATCGAGGACTGCCACACAAGACACCACTGACACGCAACCAAACAAAACCAATCCCCTCAACACAAACCAAGAGGGGAGGGGATACTCCGGGAACCAAAACCCAGAAGAAAGAAACCAGCCATACTCACCTGCAAGCAGCCAGCATGAAACCTCGCCAGGAAGAGACAGTCAGGCCAGCTCAACCAACCCAGGAAGACTGAGTGGGAGCGGTGAAACCCGCAGCTCAACCAACCCAGGTAGCTCAGGAGGGAGCTGCGGAGAGCGGCCCGGCCAGACATACCAGGCGGTTCCCACGACGGAGTCAAGAGAAACAGAGACCCTGACTGAACCGGCCGGGATCCAACCTACGACTGACCTGCGCAGGTCCAGTAGGCAAAGACGGAGCCCCGCCTACCTCCGGGACTACGCTACTTAGGACCAAACCAAGAGGGGAGGGGTGTTCTGTACCTTAATTTGAATTCTTGAGATCCCCGCGCTTTGATTGGCCAAAGCGCAGGGCGATCGGATTGGTTAGGTGAGCCGCGCCAATTGGCTCGCTGAGAATCTCCCGCGATTGGTAGATTCGAATCGCGGGAGATTCAAAGTGTTGCCATTGGCCGCGGCCGCCGCGGCTTGGAAATAAAAAGCCGCAAAGTTTTCCTAAGAGCCAATTCGGTTCCTGACTTCAATAAAGAGCTTGATACAAAGTCACCGACTCCTGGCCTCCTTCCACGTGAACGCAACAAGATGGATCTTTAAGAATGTTTTGAACTTTCTTTAGGTAGTGGGAGCTATAAAGCTCTTCCAAAGAGGGGAGAGGGCAACCAATAATCTTCTGGACAATGATGTTAACCCTCTGGAGTGCTTTCCTATCTGCCACTGTGCAATTGGCAATCTATACACAGGTGCAGTAAGTTAAAACACTCTCAATAGTGCAAAAGTAGAAGGTCACCAGCAGTTTTTCATTCAGTTGTTTCCTGATAAGTAGGAAGTAGGCCCCACAGAAGTGCTCATCCATCCATGGATGTGTATTCACATTAATCAGATGGCTCATAGATTTCATAGATTTCAGCTTTTCAAAAAAGCTGCCCCATAGAATATAATCCCCAAAGAAACATTACTATTTCAGTAGTTTGGCTACAATGTACAATTTGGGTACAATGAAAAGAGAGATGGGAATTAAACTTCTCTATTCTGGCTTGGTCCTTCATTCCTTAAAGGCTACTTAATTTCCTGTAAGACTAACTTTCCCAGGTTTTTTTTTTTTTTTTTGGAACAAATTTTATTGATTTTAAAGACAAACAAACCATCATTAAATACATAAAACCTCTTTCCATTATTAATTTTACAAGTCAAGTAGAATATTATTTTATGCAACATAATTCTGTTTTACACAATTTCAATATAAATATATAGATATCTCTTAACAAATTTCTCATTATTTCTCTTTTCATATTCAATTTCATTGTTACTATTATTATTTTCTATATTTATCCAATTTATAGTCATCATCTTCATTCCTCTCTGACTTGATTACCATTATTCTCATCCAACATTCCTCCGAGGTTTTATTAATTCTCAAACAAAACATAGATACACAAAACACAAAAATATAAAACTTCTTTTAAGAAAGTAGTTTGGCCCCAGATTACCTCTCTTGTATGGACTTCAATTAAATTCGTGCTTATCTTATATACCATTACCTATCTTATTTACCATTCTATATCTTCTATATAACTTCTCCCCGCTTTTCATTCTTATTTCTATTTTATTTAATTCATTTTAATTTAAATCATTGTATTTGTATTTTTTGTCCATTCTTTCCAAATTATCCATTTATCTCATTCCCTATAGTAAGAAAAATAAAATAATTTCTCCTGAAATCACTGATCAGAGTATGATGCCTTTCTATCCTCCCCCCAAATTAATATTTAAAATAACACCTGATACCCAGTCTGATTCTGCTTAGTACATTCTACCTACTAACCTTTAAAGAGAAAAAATAATAAATTCATAATAATGAATATAATTAGATAATAAATCTAAATATTAAATCTTATAACATTCCGATTGTCTATTTCAAAAAACAAGTGCTACAATTTTATTAAATTTTAAAATCTGTCATTACTAAACATTTCAATATTTTAATCTTTTATTAATTCTTATAACATTCTAGTTTTCTATTTCTAATACATAGTACCATCTTATGTACCTTGCAGAATCTTCTTTTTTTAAAAAAAATTATACCTTACCCTTCATCCCTAAAAAAAAATCCTTTTTTCCCATATTGTTTCATACCTTTGTGGCTTTTCCCTCCCTTTTCCCTTCCTTTCTTATCCTCCCTGGCCTTTTTACCCCCCCCCCCCTCCACTAACCTCCGCCTTTTTAGCTTTCCCTCTCTGTTGTAATCCTTTCTCCTTTTGCTCAGTAACATTAAGTTGGTTTTGCATCTTATTTTTTCCTTTCTTAAGTGTTTTTTAGGTCTTAAGTCCTTCATTTTCCTTCCTTTCTTTCTCCTTTCTCTCTTAATTAATTTTTTATATTCATTGAAGATGGCGTCTTCTTCTTTTTCTTCTTCTCCTTCTATTTCCTCCATCTGTTGTTGTGTTTGCTGATAAATAGCAAGCGCCATTTCTAAAGAAAGGAAAGCTTCTTTCACAGCGTCCTTACTTTCTTGATATTCCTTTCTAAGTTCATCATCAGATAAAGCCATTCTTTGTTCTTCTTAGAGCAACCAAAATGTTTCAAAAGTTAAAACAATTCCTCAAAGTCCCAGAGACATCAATCAGTCCAAACAACGCACAAAGTTCTCGCTTTCTCTTCCTGGGGTGGTATCAGTAAAAGGGAAAAGAAAAAAAGCCCAATCTGTATTTTACAGCCTTGTTACAATCAATTTCTAGTCTCAAGATCTTCAAGGCATCTCCTCCAGCAAGATCTTATTTTTTTTTGTCCTCTCCCTTCCCACTTATAACAAGAAGCAAGTTTTTACCTTTTATAAAAAACAACAGGTTTCTCAATGGCCATTTGTTGATTCCATAGGGAAGGAGGGTAAACTTTCCTTTCAGCACCTCAATTTTGCCGCTTGAAATCCTCCTCTGGAAACAAAGTATTTTTCAAAAAGTCATAGTTCTCAGGATTAAACGCTTCTTAAAGTCCTGGATCAGCCAAAAAACTTTCTCTTGTAAACTTTCTCCCCTCTTCCTCCTGCTCAGTCTTACCCAGCTGCCGGCTTCTTTGTGGCGGCCATTACAGACCGCCGCTCGACCGCCTTGAGAAAAGGGGGTTTTGCTGGCTGGGGAGGGGGTCTGCAACACCCCCAAACCCCTCACCAGCTCCCCCCTATCTTCGGCTGCCTCTGCAAGGCAGCCTTAGCCTCGAAACCCGTCCGGATCGGAGGCACCAAAACGGCTAGCGCGGCAGGGATCGTGCAGGATCGCAAAACCCTGCCACTGGCGAAGCGACAAACCGGAAGTCCCCCCCAGTTTTTGACATTAGTAGAATATGGTGCTATTTTAGTTAACTAGCCCAGCTTTTGAACAGTTAGCTGAAATGGCTGAGAAGTGAGGTGTGTCACTTAAAAACCACCACAGTTTGTAACAGCCAGGATATAACATTGTACTAGGTGCTCAAATCTTTGGAAAATAATAGTGAATAACTATTGTTCTTCTGTTGTTGTTTTTTCTAATTTCATTGGAGAAGGAATCATGGAGACATTATAGATCAAGGATATGATAACAATTGAAATCCTCCCCACCCTCTCCCTCAGTTATATGTTCTTGATAGTGATCTAACCAGGGATGGGCTGCTACCGGTTGTCCACGGTTTGGGTGAACTGGTAGCTAATTTTATCATTTTTAATGACTGGTTCGGTGAACTGGCAAATCTGACTCCTGGCTGGCCCCGCCCACCCCACCCCTCCCAGGAATCCCCACATGACCCATTTTGGATGCCACATAAGTATAGGACCCACGTGGAGGTTTAGGGAGGGTGAAAAACAGGCCTCCCATTTCTGGCCTCCAGAGGGCCTCAGGAGCCTGGGGAGCCATTTTAGCCCTCCTGGAGGCTCAAGGAAAGCCTCCGGAGCTCAGGAAGGGCAAAAAATGGGCCTCCCGGAAGTTCTAGAAGGCTGGAAATGGGCCCATTTCTAGTGTCCAGAGGGCCTCCAGAGCCTGGGGGAAGGCTGTTTTTGCCCTCTCAGAGGCTCAAGGAAAGCCTCTGGAGCCTGGGTAGGGTGAAGCCATGGTGCAGGAGGCCAACTAGGCCACGCCTACCATGGCCACTTCCATCTAGCAACCGGGCAGAGAACCAGTTGCTAAAATTTTTGAAGCCCGCCCCTGGATCTAACCCCATAATAACAATACATAATAGTGAAGTTCTTTGTGAATGATAAGCCAAATGAAGATACTGTACATTGGACTGGAAACATGATATTGGATTGCACTGTGCATTTTATAAATATTTCCCTACTTATGCCAGTGCTGCCAACTCTCACGCAATCAGAGTGAGACTCACGCAATTCAACCAATTTTGACTGTCTCACTCTGATAAACGAAATCTCACGCTAAAGGCCCGAGAGATCTTCCTTGCAATGGGAATTCCGGCTTCGAATAAAGGCGCGCTTGTGGAATAAGACCCCCTCCACCCCAAATTTTATTTCTAATTCATCTTAGATTTGCAATTTAAAGCAGGCTAATCCGCTTGCAAATTTGCCGAAGAACGGCGGGTTTAACAGAAAGAAACTCCCCTCCCCGTCTCTTTCCCCCGCGGCCACACCTCTCTAGCAAACTAATCTGAATTTTAACCCTTCAAAAACCGTAGCTCCTTGCCTCTAATTTTGCTTTAGATGTGATTTTTCAGGGGATCGGTGGCTCCGAGCAGCCGCTCGCCTCGCCGATAAAAATATATTTGTTTTTCGATTGTACTAAGGGCATTGGTGAAGTGTTCCCTGGTTTATTTTTCCTTTTGCCCTTTTTATGCAAGCTGCATCAGCTATTCAAAAGTTAGAATGGAATAGAATTGGAATGAAACTGGAATGGAATGGAATAAATTGGAATGGAACTGGAATAGAACAGAACAGAAAACTATTGTCACTTTAAATGTACACTAATCAGCATACATTAAAACAAAATTTCGTTGCATTCAGTTCTCAAAATATAACCATTATGCATATACCCGCATATACCCGCATATATCCACATACACATACATATATGACAAAGAAACATCACAGTCCATTTCAAATAATTACCCAATTATTTTTTCAAACCTTTTATGAAACTAAAAGGCCTATGCTATGTCTCATTGGTTTTCATAGTCAAGTTCCCTCACTGAAGAAAAATGTGTTTTTGTAATATGTGTCCTCATTTTTTTTCTTATGCCTATGGGTTAAAATGTATGTATGTATGTATATGTCCAAATCATGACTAAAGTATGCATCAGATTGCACCATTTAAAATGTAAAATTGTCAAAGCTCCCTACCGTGGAAGGGGGGACACCCCCCTTCCACACCATCCCCCCCTCGGTCGCTCCGCTCCCTCGCAGTGTCTCACTCCGAACTATCACTCAAGGTTGGCAGCCCTGCTCATGCATTCAGCCAAGAAACGGTCATTTTATGAAGCAATCATGAAGCAAAGTTGATGATGTGTCTCACAAAATCTTTTAGCAGAGTTGTAAATGAAATCTTTCTCATAAATGAAAATAGCAGCTGAAATTTTAGAATGTTGTATTCTTTATTTATTTATGTGCAACAAAATTTAGATATTTCTGGCCCTTGGAAAGCCACAAATAAATGTGATTAATTTCAAAGCTGAAACTATTTCAACCCAGGATCTTAGTATTATGGCTATGGTGGATCATAACCTGGAACCTTACCTAGCTTATGGCGGATTGACACACTTTCTTTGGACACCAAAACTGGTGGTAATCTGGAGGAGTTTCATTGTGGGATGTGAGACAAAGATGATCTTTGACTGAGATTTACCCAATTCTAAAGGGAGCTGTATTTCTGTGGCACAATTGCATAATATCACTTTTAGTAACAGAGTTCTCAGTACAAATTGCCATCATAGCACAAGGATTATCTAAGGCATGAGTGTCAAACTCACCGTGTCATGTTGCCATCACATGACATTTTGTGATATTTTTCCCATTTGTGGAGCGAGGGTAGGCATGACCTACGCGTGATGCATCTGGCCCATGGACTGCCAGTTTGACACCCCTGACCTAAAATGATTTCTCAGGTGATGAGAAAACCTATTTGCTCTGGTAAAAGTAGGATGCTACATCTTCTTTCAAAAATGAGCAATGCAAGTAAATATTTCCTTTTACCATATTTTTTTAAAAAAATCTACTGACTTTTCAAATCTCTACAGAGCCGAATTGATGTATATACAGCTCACTTCCCAGATACAACATCAGTTAAAACCATCTTACACTGGAAACAGGTATAATGTCTTTAATAACTTTGGTTAAATTATATGCTGTTTTAACCATCAAGGTCTCCTGAGATGTGATATTTGCTCTCATGCTGATAGCAATAATTTCCAGGATTCTCTAGGTCAGTGGCCCCCAACCTTTTTTGTGCCACGGCCCGATACCAGCATCACAAAATGATCCACGGCCCAGTACCAGCATCAGCACGCATGACAGGCAAGGCGAGCCGAGAGACCGGCCAGCCAGCCATCCCCCACTTATCCCCGCCACCTTCAACTTCTCCTTTGTACCTTTGTTGATGGGCTTCGGGATGACTTCAGGACGGTCGCTTGGCTCGCCTTGCCTTGGGTGCTAAAAGAAGCCTCGCGCCTTAGTTTTGTTCAAAGCCACCATCCCCCCTTCGATGAAACCAAGGCACGAGGATTCCTTCAGGACCCAAACACCGCTTTCCAACTGGAAAAGCTCACCCAGAAGCACTTTATCATCGAAACAAGATGGCGGTGCCCAGCAAACCGGTGGCCCAATAGAAAATGTTCCACAGACCGGTACTGGTCCGGGGCCCAGTGGTTGAGGACCCCTGCTCTAGGTTGCCTGTCCCAACCTCTTATTTTCTGGATGTGCTAACCTACAAATATTATTCAGAGATTTATGAGATTTATGGTCCAATGTCCCAGAACAGCACCAGACTTTGAAAGTTTATCATATTAAACAATATTAAGTCTGCATTATTCGTTTAAATGTTATATTTGCCCTACAATGTTCTTCAGCTAAAGTATTTAAAATGTAGTTCTATTTATCAAGCCCAAAATGAGAATTCTTTTTCAAAAGAAGAAATATTTTTTTCTTACAAGTGCTCAACAGCTTCTCTTGATTTGTATTGTTTTATATGAAGCACATTTCCCTTTTCCTGTAAAGTTTCTCAGATCACAAATGAGAAATAAGAATTATCTTGATTCTAATCCCAATATTAAAATATAAATTATCGTATTTTTCTATTTCTTCCTTTTACCTGTTTTGTTCTTGTTCTTTGGACTTACTGTGATTATAATCACAGAAATGGGGATATACTATATGTATATAGTATCTAATGCTTTACCTGGTGCTTTTGATAGGTGCTGGATACAGGATTGTTCCGCTATTTTGATTATGAGAACAAAAATCAGATGATATATAAACAGGTAACAGGGAAAGCTCTTGGAAAATAAATATGATGGTTTGAAATAATTAGAATATTATATCAAGAACCTGTGTTATAATAGACTTTGGGTAAATATATATATATATATATATATATATATATATATATATATATATATATATATATATATATATATATATATATATATATATATAAATTAAAAGCCCATATACCAACACCAAGGGTAAAAATTTTTAACTTTGATATGGCTGTTCTGTCTTTTAATTGCTGGCTGAATATAAAGACAGACAGACATACTCTATAAAGGCTTCCATACAAAGTTTCTTTATTGGGTCACAAGGCATCCTCAAATATAACTCACGGTTATGTCGAGATCCATCTAATGTCCAATTCTTTGCATAGCTGACTTCATAGTGTAAAATTATAGTGATCTTCATCCCATAATGCTGGAACAAAGGATGAGACACCAGCATCCCCCAACCCAACCAAGGGTCAATTCAGTGACCAACCAGGATTACAGATGTGACCACATGACATGAACTACATTTCCCATGATGCATTAAGTACATTTACCATGAGGCATTCCCTTAAGGGGACAGCTCCCAATTCTAACTTAACTATCTCAATTCCCAATTAACTATATACTGTCTGGACAGCACAATGACTATATCCATTTTTTTAAAAAAAAGATTATTTGATTATGTAAAGGTACTTTGTTTATATACAGGTGCTTTGTTTAGGTAAAGGCATTTTGATTATGACTTTGACTTACATTTTCCTTCTTGGGAAATATTTCCACTGTGTCCATTCCAATTATTGCTATTCCTCTATTAAAAAAGAATGCATACATACAGCTATGCATGCATATAACCAGCGGTGATATTGTCATAGTTTTTTTTAAGAAGGAGATACTATGAACTTTCATACCATTAGGCATGAAAGATAGCAATGACAAACAATGAAAATAACAATGGAAGAGTAAATGAAAATAATCTTTTCAGTCTCATCTTCTTTCTTTCTCTTCTTTCCTCTCATTCCCATCCTCCCATTTAAATGACAATTAACATCCGATCCATATAAAAAACGTGATTATTTCCTGAAGCCTGTGATTGCAACTCGGTGTCAACAATGTATTATAATGATCAATATTATTATTCCCTTGTTTTACTTTCTAGAACTCTCCTCCTTCATATCAAATAAAAGATCTCTCAGTGCCAACAGCAGTGTGGTCTGGGCGACAAGACACAATTGCAGACCCAAAAGATATAGAGCTCTTACTTTCTGATATTGTTAACCTGATTTACCATTGCTCGTGGGCAGACTGGACCCACTGGGATTTAATCTGGGGACTCAATGCTCCCCAACGAATGTTCTTCAAAATAATTCAGTTGATGGAGAAGTCTGTGTAAATCAATACTTTGCTGTATATTTTCTGTATATTTGCGTATGCATCTGCAATACAGATTTGGATGAATAAAAAGGTGCATTCTCTGGCACAGCAATTGCCTTTTTTCCTCACTCCCCTTCCCCAGATTTATTCAACCTCCAACATGAGTGGGCTTAAAAGAATCTTGGCTTGTCTTTCTTTTGGTCAGAATCAGAGGTGGTATTCAGCAGGTTCTGACCAGTTCTGGAGAAACAGTAATGGAAATTTTAAGTAGTTCAGAGAAATGGCAAATGCCACCTCTGACTGGCCCCGTCCCCATCTATTATCTGCCTCCCGAGTCCCAGCTGATCGGCTGGGTCTTCTTTTGTTGCCCTGCACAGGAGAACGGAGCTGGAAAGCAGGTTAGTGGGGTGGAATGGGATTTCACAGTAACTGGGATGACCCAGGGTGTGGCACAAAAGCAACAAAGTCACAAAAATAGGTAAAGTCCCTTGAATTCCTCCAATTTGGCCTCCAATGGAGGAAAAACTCTCCCAAGAAAAGTTTTTAAAGGGAAGAAATTCCATCCAAACTCAAAGTACATACATATAAATTATAAATAAAAACCAACACAAACCACACTGCAGGAATTAATGAGACAGGGCAGGAGGTATTGAAGGTATTGAACACATCAAAAGATAACAAAATACACACACGTGGGAGGATCCCAGAACTCAGATAAGACTTGACAAACCAGAATAATTTCAAGCTTTGCTTCCAGCAATTTTGCCATGCGCAGTTTGCCCTTTTAAACAGTCTTCCCAGCTGCAGCCCATGAAATAGATCAGGGCTTTTTCCTCCCCCCAAACCATGCAACTCATGTTGCTCCTTATTATCAGTTCCTCCCTGCATGCCCTAGTATGAAAAGAAGGTGGGCCTGGGTCTTCCTCTAACTGCCCAGCTGGCCTGTGCCCTTCCCCAGTTTCCTCCACAGCCACTGGAGCCACACTCCCACACCCTGTCAGCTGTTCCACCTCTCCCTTGGAATCAGATTCCAGCAGGAGCACGACAGTAACCTTCCCCCAGGAGTGGGGTGGGAATGGAGATTTTAGAGTATCCTTCCCCTCCCACGCCCACCAAGCCACACCACAGAACCAGTAGTAAAAAATGTTGAATCCCATCACTGATCAGAATGTTTATTCCTTCTGGATATCTGAGGTTTCCTGTTTGTATTCCCATCTTTATTTTACCAGTACAGGTAGTCCTCAACTTATGATCACAATTGACCCCTAAATTTCTGTTGCTGAACAAAACAGCTGCTAAATGAATTTTGCCCCATCTTGCTTGCTGTCATTGTTAAGTGAATAACTGGCATTGTTAAGTTGATAACATGCTTGTTAAGTGGAATCTGGCTTCGCCGTTGACTTTGCTGGTCAGAAGGTCATAAAAGATGATCATTTGACCCTGGGACACTGCAACCATCAGAAACATAAACCAATTGCCAAACATCTAAATTTTGATCATGTGACCATGGGGATGCTGCAACAATCGTGTGAAAAATAGTCATAAGTTACTTTGTCAGTGCCATTGTAATTTTGCTCCATAAACAAATGATTGTAAGTCAAGGACTACCTGTATTTTTAACTATACACCACCCAGAATATATATAATTTAATAGTAGTGACTGTGTGAGTGATCTTGGAGTCCTAGTGGCCAATCACTTAAATATGAATATGCTGCAACTGCCAAAAAAGCCAACACAGTTGTAGGCTGAATAAACAGAGGGATAGAATCAAGATTACATGATGTGTTAATACCACTTTATAATGCCTAGGTTGCTGGAATTTGATATGTCTAATTTAATTAAAAGAAGGACTGGGGTGATAGCAGTGTTCCAGTATCTCAGGGGCTGCTACAAAGAAGAGGGAGTCAAGCTATTCTCCAAAGCACCTGGGGGCAGGACAAGAAGCAATGGGTGGAAACTAATCAAGAAGAGAACAAGAACTAAAGAGAAATTTCTTGACAATTAGAAAATGTGCACAATCCAAAAAGCTGAGTTATGAAAAAAAAAAATTGTAAGGAGAAATTTCCTGACAGTTAAAACAACTAATCAGTGGAACAATGTACCTCCAGAATTTGTAAATGCTTCAATACTGGAAGTTTTAAAGAAAAGATTGGAGAGAAGGCGGGCTTCGTTTCGGCGATACAGCTGCGATCTCGGGGCTCTGAGATCGCAGCCGATATTTTCGCCCCTGGTCGGTCCTAACGGACCTAAACCGTCCCGTAGAGACGGTGATTGTGAAGGGCACTGTTCCAGGATCCCAGAGATATCGCAAAATCTCTGGTTTGATCCGGAAGAAGCCCTTTCGCTGGCGGCGGAGAGGCAGCCTCCATAGCTGCTGAAGTCGGGACAGCTCCGGAAAGAAAGTGATTGGAGTGAAAGTGTGTCGGCTGGGTGAGAAAAACTTTTTTGTGTTGTAAATTCGCTGAGGTTGGAAAGTTCATCCGGAATAAGAAGAAAGCTGTGAGATTTTTTTTTTGACTGAAATTGTTTGAGCGGCGTTTTTTAAAGTGATGTCAAATTGAGGCTTGGGTTATTTTTTTTTCTTTTCTTTATATTTTTTGGGAAAGATTTTACTGTGACTTTGTAGGTAACCGGATTGAATTTTCTTTTATATATAGTTTTATGCTCCCTTTGATTTTTTAACTTTCTTTAGGATAGAGGCTCCCTTTGGCTATCTTTTCTTTTCTTTTTTTTTTTGTATATATTTCTTTTTTTTTCCGGCTGGGGGGGAGGAAGAGCATTAAGAAACTTTGTAACACTGCCAACTAGAGGCTTGAAAGTATTTTATTTGAATGGGAGAGAATTGCAAAAAGACCTCTTCTCAAGGACATTTTAACGTGATAAGATAGAGGGAGAGCACAGCAAAATATTATTGCAGGTGCTTTCCTGGACTGTTATCAAGAACACTTGAGGTTTGGCTTTGAAGCTGCTGGAGAAGAGAGTCATAACAAGAGCCTTGGATAAATAAATAAAGTGCAGTGTGCTTTCTTATACCCCACACGCAAGCCTTTTTTTTTAAATTTTAATTCTAGTAATATTTTTATTTTTGTTTGTTATTTTTTTTTAAAGGGAAAGCCTCAGGGTTTTTTTTTTTTCTTTATTTTTCTTTTCTTTTTTATTGGGACTTTTTTGCTTTTCCTATCTATGTTCTTGGACCACTTTGTTGTTGTTTCTTTTTATTATTATTATTATTATTATTGAGACTTTTCAACTGGATTAAGGTGTGAAGAATCTGGGAACTTTTTGTTTTTCTTTTTTCTTTTGCTCTTAATCAATATTATTATTTTTGGATTTGTTTTTCTTCTTTCTACTTTTTTTTTCTTTTTTTATGGTGGACTATTTCGTAATTGGATTAGGGTCTAGAAGAACCTGAAGATCTTTCTTCTTCCTTTTTTGCTGTTTCTTCCTTGGTTTCGTGTTTTTGACTATTGGAGTTTTCCATTTTGGATTATAATTGGCTGCTTTACTAGTTGGATTAAAAGTTAAGAAGAATTCGAAGCATTGGAAGCATTGAAATGAGCAGGAAACCAATATCAACTGGCATTTCTGCTTCTACCTCTGCTTCCCCACCAGCTGGAGGACAACGCTTAATCCAGACAATGTTGAAGCAAGATAAGGAATAAGAAAGAGTAACTTTACAGACGATTATGCAAGGAATCCAAGATCTCAAGATAAAATCAGACATCATTGAACAAAGAACAGAAAATATTGAACAAAGAATAGAGAAGACTGATGAAAAAGTGGAAGACATCAAACAAATGATGGTTAAGTATAAGGAGAGATTTCAAAAAATTGAGGAAGAAGGAAAACAAAGAGAGAAGAAGATTGGAAATATTGATAGTAGATTAACAGCGGTTGAACAAGAAAAAGGTGGGATGCTGAGGTGGGAGATGGAAAGGTCAGAATTTTACCTTAGATTTCAAAATATAGAAGAGGAAAAAGGAGAAAACTTGGTAGCGCTAATGATAGAAATTTTGGCAGATGCTTTGGAAATTACAGAGGAAAAGATGATGGATGGAATAGATGAGGTATATCGAGTTTATACAAGATATGCGATGAAGAATAAATTACCCAAGGAAGTCCATATTAGATTTACCAAAAGATCCATTAAAACACAAATATTACAAGTGGTAAGAGAGAAAACATTGAAATACAAAGGTAAAGAGATTGTGGTTTTAAAATAAATACCCAGAAGAGTGAGAGAGATGAGAAGAGAATATCAATTTCTGACCAAAATGCTACTGGAAAACGAAGTGAATTATAGATGGCTGATTCCAGAAGGATTAATGTTTACGTGGCAAGAGCAGAGACATAGAATTGATTCAATTGAAAAAGCAGAACTTTTCCATGCAGAATTTTTTGGAAGAAGAAGAGAGGAGGCAGAGAAAGAGGTCTCATTAATTGAGTTTCAAGAGGAACAACTGGAGACTGAAAAAGAGAAAGGAGCTGTAAGTGGACAGGTGGACAATAAAGAACAGCGTGAAGTGAGATCCACGAGAGCTGTTAGACCTAAATATAAAGGATAATCATGGAAGAAAGAAAACTGATTACAATGAATATAAATGGACTTAATTCAGCTGTTAAAAGAAGGAAAACTTTTCATAAATTAATGAAATTAAAATTTGATATAATTTGTTTACAAGAAGTTCATATTAAAAAACAACATGAACAATTGTTAGTACAGCCAAAATTGGGGAAAATATTTACTTCTTTGACTCAATGTAAGAAAAGAGGAGTGGTTCTATACATTAAAGAGGCTATCCCAGCAAAATTGATTTACACAGATGAAAATGGAAGAATATTAATAGTAGAAATAATGGACAATAATATAAAAATACTCTTGATTGCAATTTATGCTCCGAATGATAAACAAGAAGAGTTTTATAAAAAGCTACATATGAAAATAATTGGACTGGACTATGTTAATATAATTATGATGGGAGATTTTAATGGAATTGTGGACAATAAATTGGATTATATAGCAACAACAACAAAGCAAAATAGAAAGGCTCTCCCAAGGTCTTTTTTTAAAATGACAGATGAATTAACTTTAAAAGATATTTGGAGACAAAGAAATGTTAAAGCTAAACAATATACTTTTTATTCAAATAGACATTTATCATGGTCCAGATTAGATATGATTTGGATCTCAAAAGAATTAATATCCAATATTAAAGAAACAAATATTGAAACAAGCACTTGGGCAGATCATAGCCCAATGACAATTAAATGGAAGAGACAAAAAAAAAGATCGAGATGGACATTAAACAATACTATTTTAAAGGAGAAAGATTTTATACAATGGATGGAGAAGGAATTGGCTTTTTTCTTCAGAGAAAATAAAAAAGAAGATACTTCAACGCAAAATGTGTGGGACACTATGAAGGCATACACTAGAGGTTTGATAATAGATTATACAAGAAAAAAGAATATTAGGAAAAGGCAAGCTTTTAAGGCCTTGGAAGATGAGTACAAAATTCTTGAAAAAGAATTACAGAAAATGCCACAGAAAAAGGATATTAAATTGAAGCTGGATGTAATTAAACATAAAATGGAATTAATGGAGAAAGAAGAACTGGCACAGAAAATCAGAAACTCTAAACAGAATTATTTTGAAGATGCAAATAAACCAGGTAGATGGCTAACATATAAATTGAGAAAAGAGAAGGAATCAAGAAAAATATTGAAGTTAATAGATGATCAAGGCCAAGTTTGTTATGGGAATAAGGAGAAAAAAGAAATTATTCGAGATTTTTATGGGCAATTATATAAACAAGAGAATATCGATGAAGGAAAAGTCAAACAGTATTTACAGGAAGCTAATTTACCAAAGATACCTAAAGAGACTGAAGAAATGCTAGAAAGCAATATAACAATGATGGAATTAAATGAAGCATTTAAGAGACAAAATAATGGGAAAGCACCGGGTCCAGATGGGCTTCCAGCAGAATTCTATAAAACATTTCAAGAAT
This sequence comes from Hydrophis major, assembly GCA_033807585.1. Lineage (NCBI taxonomy): Eukaryota > Metazoa > Chordata > Lepidosauria > Squamata > Elapidae > Hydrophis > Hydrophis major. The sequence goes on along the minus strand of CM066331.1, from coordinate 87,248,273 downwards.
CATTGAGCATCCAATTGTTAGAAGTTATGAATGAAGTTATGTTAAAAAAGAGGATACCTAAAACATGGTCAGAGGCTTACATTACACTTATACCGAAGGAAGAGACTGACCCACTGCAAATTAAGAATTATAGACCTATTTCTTTATTGAACGCAGACTATAAAATCTTTGCTTCAATTTTAGCAGAAAGACTTAAAAAATATCTAAATAATTTTATTCACCCAGATCAAAATGGATTTCTGCCAAAGAGACAAATTAGAGACAATATGAGAGTAATCTTGGACACTTTGGAATACTATGAGGCTCATCCTGAAAAGCAAATGGCTTTGATATTCCTAGATGCTCAAAAAGCATTTGATAACATGAACTGGAGATTTATGTTATTATTATTGGAGCAGATGGGTTTTACTAAAAAATTTACTCAAGCAATAGAAGCCATATATAATAAACAGACAGCAAGGGTAATGATGGAGGGGGAACTTACAGATTTTATTAATATAAGGAAAGGTACAAGACAAGGATGCCCCCTATCTCCTTTGCTATTTGTGTTGACCTTGGAAGTGTTGAATAGAAATATTAGGGATGATAAAAGCATAAAAGGAATGAAAATTAAGAAGGAAGAATTCAAGCTACAAGCTTTTGCTGATGATTTAGCTTTTATTTTGGAAGACCCGCTAGAAACAGCTCCAAAGTTATTGGAAAAGATAGAGACTTATGGAGAGGTGGCTGGTTTGAAAATAAATAAAGATAAAACAAAGATTTTGACAAAGAATATGCTATTGAGACAGAGAGAAGAACTGGCAGATCTTTTGAAAATTCAAGTTACAAATAAGGTTAAGTATCTGGGGATATATTTGACAACAAGATGTAGCACATTAAAGGAGAATAATTATATTAAACTTAAACAACAGATAACTACAGATTTGAAGAAGTGGGAAAACTTGCAATTGTCATTAATAGGGAGAATTTCAACAATTAAGATGAATATTTTACCTAGAATTTTATTTTTGTTTCAAACAATACCAATTAGGCTTGGAAAAGACTATTTTGAAGATTTAAATAAAATCATGTTGAAGTTTATATGGCAAGGTAAAAAAGCAAGAATAAAGCTAAAGCTTTTGCAAGATGCTAGAATTAGAGGAGGTTTTGGCCTGCCTAATTGGGAATTGTATTATCAAGCTGCAAGTTTGATGTGGGTCAAAGAATGGATAACATTAAGGAAACATAGGTTGTTGACATTAGTAGGGCATGATTTGCTGTTGGGTTGGCATGCTTTTTTATGGTATAAGGGAACTAAAACACAGGGTTATTTTAGAAGACATTATGTACGGGAGTCTTTGTGGTTAAATTGGGAGAAGATAAAAAGACAATGCAGGGCTGCCAACCTTGAGTGATAGTTCGGAGTGAGACACTGCGAGGGAGCGAGGGGGGGATGGTGTGGAAGGGGGGTGTCCCCCCTTCCACGGTAGGGAGCTTTGACAATTTTACATTTTAAATGGTGCAATCTGATGCATACTTTAGTCATGATTTGGACATATACATACATACATACATGCAAGCAGCACCAATGTACTTGAACCGGATTTGTAAGATATTAATAATGCAGTTCACTGACCATGAATAATTGAAGTTCCTGACTTGTAACTGCAGTATTCTACCTCAACTGACTTTATTAGCTTAGTGATGTACTATAGACCACTATAGGATGAATTCAATGTGCAACAAAAAGACAAAAACCCGAAACAACTACAGAGATAATGCAAATACATCAATGGGTATTCTTCTTTCTGTATCAAATACCATACTACATGCCAATATCAAATGCTATAGTCTCAGTCTTTAATTATATACTAACTTGTTGACTGAAATAGGGGTTCATAATTTCAGACATGTATAAACTAAACATTTAATCAAATAATGAGTGCTTCATATAAATATACATATTGTTAACTGTAAAACTCATCTACTGTATTCTGAAGCTTGAGCACAGTGAGGAAACAGTATATTATTTATTGGGTAAGTTTAGATTCTGAACTTAATGGTCTTACTGCTCTTTGGATGGTAAATTGTGTTAAGATTAGAATATGTTCTAGTTGAGTCAGGGCTATCCCAATTTGGGGCTGAGAAGCCTACTGGCATCAAAAAAAGTCCTTATTGAGTCCTTATCTAAGGGTTTGAAAATATGATAATAATGTAGTACAGTCCTGTCGATCTGGTGCATGGAGACCTAGGATTTAAACTCAAAGGAGAAAGAGGAAAAAGTGATTCCTTCATCCACTGCCAGAGATGTAATCCTGTCAGTCCTCCAACCTTTCTATTAAGTATTTTGCAAAAAAGCTGCCCAGCCCCTTTATAGATCAGCCTGGCGCGCTTCTCGCCTTGCTGGTTTGGGAAAACTCTTTTGGATCAGCTAAAAGAGAGCATAAGGCGTGTAAAGGGGTGGTAATAATAATTATAATAATAATAAAATTTAAAATAATAATAATTTTATTCAGAGTTGTGTTGGATTTCTTTTTTTGGGGGGGGGGGGGTTGTCCCATTCTTTCTTGGTGTTCTTTCTGTCCTTTTTGCTTTTTTAAATGGTCTTTCTCCCCTGGGTCAGAAATCCAGCCAGAGAAAATAAAGAAACATCACCAAAGATTTAAACACCAAAGGGTTAAATGGAAGCCACTCCGTTGGCTTTGCTTACCATTGTTATTACTGGCCGAGGCTGTAAAGAGGCTTTGCCAGCCCCCTCGTGTCCTTCTTTGGAAAGCCTAGGGCAGCTGGCTTGTCCCAGAGGACATTGCAGAGAGGGAGAGGGTGGGGCAAAGTGGCTGCGAGCGCCCCGGGCGGCGAAGAAGCCTCCTGCTCTTCGCTTTCCTGAAGCGATAATGATCGGCATCGTGACAGTTACGGGACGCGGGCAGAAGGATTAAGGTGGGAAAAGAGGCGCGGTGGGGTGGCTGGGCAGGGCGGGGTGGCTGGGCATGGCGGGGCGGCGCTGGGAGCTCATCCTTCTCCTAAACTAAGGGGAATATTCGGAATATAATCAGAGAATGTAGGGATATTTTTGTACATTCCATGATTTTGGGGGTTTAGCGTGAGATTTTGTTTATCAGAGTGAGACAGTCAAAATTGATTGAATTGCGTGAGTCTCACGCTGATTGCGTGAGAGTTGGCAGCCCTGCAATGTTATTTGAAAATTCCAGTTTGGTTATCAACCATTGAAGCATTTTCCTATCCTATAATCTACAAGAAGGAACAAACAGTTAGATATGAGGAACTTTTGGATGAAAAGGGTGAACTTAAATCGATTCAAAATTTAGAGGAACAAGGTATAAGGATGAATTGGTTTTCATATGCACAAATACATTCAAGATATGATGAAGATTCTAAAACAGAGGGATTTTATGATAAGCAGACTGATTTAGATAAGATCTTGATGGGTACTGATGAGAAAGTGATTAAAAAATTATATGGTTATTTACTGGGAATGAAATTAGAGGAAGAACAAGTCAAAGAAACTATGATTGTTTGGGGGAAGAATTTTGGATATGGGATTGATTTAGAGAAATGGCAGAAATTGTGGTCTCAAAATTATAAAATGACAATGTCAACAGCATATAAAGAAAATTTGTATAAGATGTTTTACAGGTGGCATTTTCCTCCGACAAGAATAGCAAGAATGTTTAAGAATAAATCTGAAAAATGTTGGAAATGTCATCAGATACCCGGCTCGTATTACCATATGTGGTGGACTTGTGAGGACGCTAGAAAATATTGGACTATAATTCGCATGTGGTTGGAAAAAATGACAAAGAAACATATAGACTTGAAACCAGAGATCTTCTTATTGGGAATTTTACCTGATATATATAGTAAAGATTTGAAATATCTGATTGTAAATGTATTAACAGCGGCCAGGATTGTACACTTAGATAAAGCGGCTTCAGCGTACGGCATGGAGATCAATGCCGAGAAAACCAAGCTGATGACGAACAGTACCCAAGGTATCTCCTCAGACATCAGAGTCAGCGGAACACCCCTAGAGACAGTAAAAAATTTCAAATATCTTGGGTCCATCATTTCCGATGAAGGCTCAAAACCAGAAGTAATGGCAAGGATAGCACAAACAACAGCTGCGCTTTCGAAGCTCCAAACTATTTGGAAAGATAAGAACATCAGTCTGCGCTCAAGGATCCACCTAATGCGCTCCCTCGCAATATAAATCTTTTTATATGCCTGCGAAACCTGGACACTCAATGCGGATTTACAAAGAAGAATCCTTGCAACAGAAATGAGATGCTACCGAAAGATCCTTGGCATCCACTACACAGACCATGTGACAAATGAAGAGGTCTTAAATAAAATACAACAGGCAATAGGACCACATGACAATCTTCTTACTGTCGTCAAGAAACGGAAATTGAGATGGTACGGACACGTGTCTCGCTCTACTGGCCTCGCAAAGACCATCATGCAAGGGACGGTAAGAGGAAGCCGCAAACGGGGAAGACAACGAAGGAGATGGGAGGATGATATCCATGATTGGACAGGCTTGAACCTGGCAGCATCCCAGAGAGCAGTGGAGGACAGAGACGGATGGAGAAGCGTGGTGGTTAAATCTTCGCAGGCGCCCCAACGACCTCAAAAGAGGTCACGGGATAGGTGAGGTGAGGTGAGGAAGAATGAGAAAATACCATTACAGGAAGAAATTATTAAGAAAATATTGGAATGTGCTGAGATGAGTAGATTGACATTTGAAATCAGAGAGCAAGAGGATAAACAATTCTATGAAATTTGGGATCTTTTTAATAAATGGCTAGATGATAAAATACGATAATAGAATATTTTAGATAGTAAGAAATATCTTTATCTTGTTATTTTGCTATTATTTTGTTAATCGATATTATATTTATAAAGGTTTTTTTTTTTTTAGGATTGATCTGGTATGATTATATGATTAGTTGAATAATTTGGTTAAAGTATTGTTAGCTCATAAAGCATGAATGATTAAAAGTATAGTCAAAAAAAAATTTTTTTTTGTTTAGTGATTATAGGATATATAAGTTTGGATTGATAATATGAGTTGTTATGTAACATAATTGTAACTGGGACTACAAAATGAATGCACAAAAATGATGAACCAAGAACCTGGTTGGGCAGGCAATTCTTTTTTTTTTTTTTTTTTTGAAAAAGATTTTATTAATTTTCTACAAACAAACAAGACAAACAAAACAAAAAAACATCAACTCTCATATGTACATCCATAGCTCTGAAGCTATGTTGAGCTCTGAGTCTTTTCTATTGAAGATGAAACTTAGCTTGCTTGCTTGCTGAAGACTTCAGAGCTCTGCTCTGAACTTGCAATATGTTTCTGTTTGAGTTTGCTCCATGTTGGAGAAATCTACAACTGGCTTGTAAAATTTACTTACGTTTATAAAGATGTTAAATGAAGCATCAGCCATCTGTGTTTATTTTTCTGGCACTGAATTATCGCTGCAAAACTCTCAATAACAAGCTTATTACATTTAATTCATTCATTCAAATATATGACTGCAGAGATCCCATGAAGACTCATTCATTCTGCAAAGAGAGTAAAGCAAGCCTTTGTCTTCCACCCAATTTAGCATTCAATAAAGAAATGGTTGGATGTTCTGCTGAGTGGCAAACATTGCTGGGAGGCCCAGTCATGAACGAAAGCAGTATGACTTTTCAGAACCAGAAGTACAAGCGCTTCTTGTGATGATAAACAACAATTAGGGAATTGAACAGTCAGAAAGGTAGAAATATGGGGATACCTGTAGTGATTTAAAACAGAGGCCCTTAACCCCTGGCTCACAGTCCACTACTGGGCCTTGAGCTGTTCAGAACCAGGCCGCAGAAGCCTCAGGCAAGCACCCAGGTATGCATCTCCCCCTTGCATGAGCAGTGGGCCATCAGGTGTGCGCATACTCCATTTGTGTCCGCAAAGCTGGAAAGATTTAAAATATTATAAAAATATTTAATAATATTTAAAATACTAAGCAAGTTATTTCAAAAAAACAGTGCTATTATTAAACAATAGGAAGCAGGGTTACACGTGAAAGCACGTGCCTTGGTTATGAGTCAAATCTATTTCTAGCATATTGCCATGAGCTTTTATCATGTAGAAAGTAGGACTCCTACATTTCTTCTTCCTGTTTTTAAAAGTGTTCCATAACATCTTTAGATCTTTGTCAGATTCCATCTTCCCACACTTCCTCTCTTATCACCCAAATAATTATGGGAAAATAATCTTTTCCTCAAGTGGTAATTGTTCTGTTATAATTGCAAAGTGTGTTTTGAGACAAAGAATCCATGAGATTAAATTGAGCCTATCTTATCACAATCTTCTGGTAGAATTCAACCATCACTTTAAAGTAACTGTTCTCAAGACTGGTTGCCTAGTATTATTCTGTATCGTGTATACAAATATATACAGTCTATAAAATGAATATATAATTATTGAAATTAACTGATTATCTTCCTACATGATATTGTCATGGTACTTTTATTGCTATTTTATTCTTAGCTATAGTCTGAAAAAGTAAAATTGAGTTGTTGAAAGGTTTCATTAATATATTTGAATTATTATATTTTTATTTCTTGAGGCACAGGGATCAGATACATATATACCTTAAATGTATAAGATCATTTGGCAGATAGTTTATAAAGTGGTCATTATTATGCCCTTAATTAACAAATTCCCCTTTGTGTTGGAGGGTTCAACCTAGAGATTGCTGAAGTTTGAAATGTGAAGAGGCACTGTACTCTTGTTTCATTTATAAAGCAAATATTAGAAGTTATAATACAGTTGAGTAAGCCAGAAAAAGATGCATTGATTGTTTGGTTAAAATTTTTAAGGAAAGATGTCCTTGAGTTGATACTCTAAAATGTATTTGGGGTTAGTTTCTTGGTTTGGCTTTAGAGAAAGACCTTCACATATTGGCAAACGTTATTTCAGTCCATGTTAATTCTCATTCATTATTTAGATATATTTCTATATATAGTTTAAGGGGGAAACTGTTTTTGTACTGGCATTTCAGTTCTGTTGGAGTTATTTCTTTAGATTCTGAGAGTTGGTATGTGCACAAAGGGAGTAGAGTAAAAATATATGTATGTAGGCCTTTTTAAATATCCTATTGCATTTTATCATGAATGTTTAGGAATCAGATTTATATTTTTAGTGAAAAATGTGTGTTTCGGTTTACTTATGTATACTGAAAAGTCTATGTACACTGTTGCCTTAACATCACTGGAAGAATTCATATTTTAATAGAAAAACCCCAGAATTGCAATTTAAGATTATGATCATAACATGAAGAAATAATGATCTTGTCAACTGCACTTAAGCTTTCTTAAATTGGGAAATATTTTTTAAAATTATTTTAAAAACCAAGAAACCCCACACCTACCCATCCTGACATTTTAGTTCAAATGGCTAACAGCCATGCCATTTTCTTAAGAAATAGGAATGTTTGCAGTTAACAGTGGTAAATTTTGTTTGCGCTTACACAACCGTTGTCCCAATGTTCTGTGCTATGTTTAGCAAATGATATTGCCACACTTTCTGTGAGTGGTTTGACAGTGTCACTTTTACTGATGGACACTTTAATAGAGATCAGCCTTACATGTGTAATATCAAAAGCAACAGTCTCCAAATGTCCCACAGGATGCAGACTAGCTCAAATGTGTGATGTGCCCCCATGCTTTGAAGCCTTCAGTCTTCCCCCTCTCTAAATTAATTGTACCCTCAACATGAAAGGTTTATCTATGTTTGCACTAGCTAATTAACAATGGCAACTCTGTTTGCTACTTTCTCTGTCATTGACTGGGACAGTGGTGGCTAACCTTTTTGGGCTCCTGTGCCAAAAATTGTGTGCGCCAGCACTCAGAAAGCAATGTGCATGCCCCCATGCCCCCTGCGCATGTGCTTGCAATCCCCCCACTGCCCTCTTACCTGCAGTGCACTTCCCAGCTGATTTTTGCCTCGTTTGAGGGCTTTTGGGGCCTCCCAAATGCTTGAATGCTTCTGCAGGCTTTGCAGGCCAAAAAACGGGCCCGTTTCATCACTTCTGATATTTCCAGAAATATAGGAAGTGATGAAACAGACCTATTTTTTGGCCTGCAAAGGCTTTTCTCAAGCCTCTAGGAGGCCGAAAATCAGCTGTGAGGCATGCACAAGTGCACTGAGGTAAGTTTGCCTGCAGCTTGTAGGCCAGTGGAAATGGCTCTGCGTGCCACCTGTGGCACGCGTGCCATAGGTTTGCCATCACGGGGCTAGGAGAAGGGATTTTGCTCTATGGACATAGCCTCCCAATAGGCCTGGTGATGTCCCTTTAGCCAGAGGTGGTATTCAACCAGTTCTGACAGGTTCTGGAGAACTGGTAGCGGAAATTTTGAGTAGTTCGGAGAAGCGGTAAATACCACCTCTGGCTGGCCCCACCCCATCTATTCACTGCCTCCTGAGTCCCAGCTGATCAGCTGGGTCTTCTTTTGTTGCCCTGCATAGGAGAACAGAGCTGGAAAGCAGGCTAGTGGGGTGGGGAGGGAGTGGGGATTTTACAGTAACCTTCCCCTGGTGTGGAAATAGAGATTTTGCAGTATATCCTTCCCCTGAAGTGGAGTGGAAATGGAGATTTTACAGTATCCTTCTGCTGTCACACCCACCAAGCCACACCACACCCATAGAACCGGTAGTAAAAAAAATTGAATACCAACACTACTTTTAGCCCCTAAAAAAATCTACCTCAAGATCATCCATTGTGGGCCAATGCTCAACATTTCCCAATTAGAAATATCGATGGCCAGAGATCTTCCTCTCTTTTGAAGGAACTGAGTATTCTGTTTTGTTCGGGTATTTGTTAGTGGGGCTTGGCTCCGAGTAAATGGACGACTATCATTTATTAGGAAGCTAGGTTTCATCTGGGAGCCTGGTTGGGGTATGTTTGAGCTGGAAGTATCAGGAGGGATCTGTTTGTGCCCAGGTGTTTGCCTGGCTTGTGGTGTGGAAATTTTTTTGTTTGTGAGTGCAGGCTTCCAAATAATTGACAGTCTGGTGGAATCATCTCTTCTATTCATACTTTCAGGTCTTTTTTCAATCTCTATGGCTTCTTTGATAATTCTGTGGCTGGGGTTTTCTATAGTGGCTAGGGTTTTGCTGCCATTGAAGTTGATGCTCTCCCTCCCTCCCTATATATATGTATATATCTGGCATTCAGCTTTGTTCGGGTATTTTCCCACATCATAATAGTGGTGCTTTTAAAGTTGTAGCAACATTTCAGCAGAATCTCATCTGCCATCATCAGGCTTCTGTATAGTATTTGTCTGTGAGTCAGACTTTTACAGTGGTTTCAGATTTAAATTTGGGGCAGCCTATTGCTGTGACAGAATGGTTTTTTCTTCATCCTGATTGGTTGAGAGTCTTGGTCTGTGTTTATTGGTCTTGGAGTTTGCTGTATTATATATATATATATAAATTTTGTAAGCCTTCTAGGGTGTTGTATTTGAGATTGGTGGCCATATTTTGCAAGTATAAAAATATTCAAAAAGTGAATAATTCCATTTACAATTAACCATTTCATATTTTCTGAATCTTCATGGGATTTGGAATGTAACCCCATTCTATTTTTTTTCCTTTTCTAAATTTTATAGTTCAGATTGCATCTTCAAACATCTGCACAGTAGGAATTATTTGTATAAATTGGAAGAAAATAGAAACATATTCATTACAATAAACAATAATAATTTACAAAAGAGGAACATTAGGAAAAGTGTTTAATAAAACTACATTTAGTAAGATAAATTAACATGAAATGTACATGGGAACGAAGAGATACAGTAAAAAAGCTGATTTGAAAAAAATGGAAAATTCTACAGTTCACATTGATAGATATGCCTATCTTGGTCCATAAATGCATCAAATTTAAGAGAAAATAATTCAAAGGTTACCAATAGATAGTAACTTACAGGTAAAGGCAAAGGTTTCCGTCACACATACATGCACATCGTTTCCAGCTCTAGGGGGCAGTGCTCATCTCCATTACAAAGCCGAAGAGCCAGCGCTGTCTGAAGACATCTCCGTGGTCATGTGGCCGGCATGACTAAATGCCAAAGGTGCACGGAACGCACCATCTTTCAGGTCCTAGCACGCGCGTTCATGCTCCACCTCCCCAACAGGGTGGGTGAGATGGGATCCCACCTCAGCCGGTCTGCACCACCCCTCACCTTCATTACACCACGGGGCTTTCATCTTCAGTCTCTGACTCACTCTTTGGTCTGTATTTCAAGACAGGTCGTGGGGGCAACGTCACCGTGGACCCCATGCGCCTGGCACGCCCGATTCTACCCAGTGTTATTTATAAGTAACTTATACAGTAACTTATATAATAACTTATACAACATATAAAATTATAAATGCAGACAGAGAATAGTAAAGATGACCAAAAGGGCCGAGATTTCAGGGCAAGGGATACATGACAGTGGTCACACAGATTATCTCTTTTCCTGTCAGACCTGGGGCAATGTGATACAAAATTCAGGGAGATCTTTGTGTCTCCCTGGTCATAGTCAGATCATGTGTGTGGTACAACAGGATTCAGTGCATTATCCCATTCACCATCTATATGAAGCCACTGGGAGAGCTCATTTGTTGCCATGGAGTAAGGCATCATTCCCGATTTTTATTATTTTTTATATTTCTGAACTGCCCATCTCTCTCAAAGAGAGATAGTTATACATCCCTGCCCCATGCAAATTAAACCATGCTGTCGATGTCTAGAAACTGTGAGGGTATTAAAGATCTAGTTATGCTATCAAGCCTGGAGTTTCCAGGGAGTGTGAGATTTCCTTAGATGACTCCATTGTTGAAGTGACCATTCTTATCCTGTCTTCACCTAGGGGCTTGTACAATATATTTGTTTTTTTATACTATTTATTTCTCAAGGTAGATTTCTGTATTTTTAATACCTATTGTTTTTATATTTGTGGTTTTTATCTCATTGTTGTCCAGAGTCGTTTGTGGTGACATGGACAGCTATACAAATTTGATAAATGAATAAATCAAAATCGGGAACAACAGGCTTCAGCTAAACCCTGGCACGATTGCCTGGGTTTGGGTTTGTGGTTACCAGTTCTGGGACTATGCCATTCTTGGTGGTGGATGGAGTTGCATAACTGTAAACAGATGTTTGCAACTTGGAGATCTAATCTAATCTATTATAGACTAGTAAGTCTAACTGCAGTCCATTAAGATGTGGAGGGCATCAGATCATTATGGATTCAGCTGTTCAGTTTGTCCCACACAAATTGTAAACGACTCATAGGAATGTCCTTCCCTTTTTCTTCCCACAGTTGGCCTGAGTGGAAGGGTCACACTATGAACAGAATCATGACTTTCTCTTCTTGAATTAAGAGTCAGATATAGTTCACTTCTCACTTAGTCCAACTGAGTCAAGTTGGGAGAAGTAACAATGCTTCTTCTTCCTTCTTCCTTCCTTCAATTGTGGTAAGTATGAACTTATTCAACCAAAGGTCATTGTAGGAGAAGTGGTAGCAAGATCTTCTTTCCAGCATTACTGGCTTTCTATCTGTCTCTGATTGTAAGATAGAGAACATTCCATCCTCTTCATCTTTTAAGGAACATATGCTGTATCTTGGAAAAGTAAAATGACCAAAAGTAATCGGGAGGGGGGGACGACGACAAATAACTTAGAAGGACAGAAGAAGAGCTGCAACCAAAATAACAGTCAGTTAAAAGAAATCTGAGTTTGTGTCAGAATTGTAATTTGAAAAAAAGTTCCAGACTATGTCTTCATTTTTTTATTTATTGATATTTATTTTCATGTTTTACCACAATAACCATCCTGTGAGGTGAATTGGGATGAAAGAGAGTGACTGGCCCAAGGTCACTCAGCTGTCTTTCATGGCTAAGGTGGCACTAGAACCCACCAGCTCCCACCTTCTAGTTTGGTGCCTTAGCCACTAAACAAAACTGGTTGCAGTTCAGCAGCAGATAAAGAGAAGATGACAAAAGCAAAGTTGCAAGATGGTTACTGTAACCTTATAATAAAAGTAGTATTAGCAATCATGATTTTGGCTTTCTGGTTGAGTCCAGATCCATACATCAATATCATATATTCATTTAATTAAAATATCCCATATTAAATAAACTAACACTAATAAAATTGCTGTTCAAGCAAATGAATAGCACCAAACTGAATTAAATCAGGATTGGATGAGTTTTGATCCTTTGAGCTGGAAAACACGATTGAGAATTCTGTGGATGGTCAAGAAAACATACAGATGGATCACAAAACAAATCAAACCACAGTTCTTAGTCAAAGCACAAATGATCAGCCTCAAATTATCCTACTTTGGATATATAATGCAAAAACCCAGCTCTCTAGTAGAGAAAGTGTTAATGAAAGCTGGAAGGAAAAAGAAGACGACAATAAGCAGTTAAGTGGCAATGAGTGCACCATAGGGAGACGTGAGAGAACAGGCTAGAGAACAATTGTAATGGAGACATCTTTCTATGTGATTACTAGCACTCCAAAATGATGTGAAGGCATATAATGAATCAGAATAGAGTGATAAGAGATTTTTCAGACTTGAAGGAAAGCAGATAGTACATACAGAAGTGATATACTGTATACTTTATCTGACAAAAATACAATCTGAGGCAACCAACCAAGTTCAGACATTCACAACATATTATTACAATGTATTAAATCGATTGGAAGTATTCCAAAACAAATTTTGTTAGGGTCATAAGAGAAAAATAGAAGAAGAAGAAATGTGATATCTATTAGATTGATTTTTCAAATAAAAAGAAAAGCAGCATAGGTCATAAAGAAATGCTGACCTGGATAACTTGGAAGGATATATCTAAACCATGGCCATCTTTCAGAAAATGTTTTCAAGATAGGAGAAATAAAACTTGTTTGGGTTTCCATCCATGTAGAAAAAACAAATATAATTCCAGGGATTCCACAGCTGTTTGCCAGCAGAGGGTGCTGTTGGCCAAAGCAATGATGCAGCAAAATTTAGAAAAGGCTGACAATAATATTAATTCTAGTTAGTATATACCAATAGGTAGAAAAATACAACCTACAAAGCTAGGAGCCATATGTAAACTGATTTAAAAATCAATGTCTCAAATACCATGCAGTATCCTTTATTTAACAATGTTCAGAAGTATCAGAAAAAAATATAAAAGGTTGAACGTCATATTCTGTAAATCATGACTAACTTTAGTTCATTTATTTATGGATGTAATTTACAAATTATTAAGTGAGACTGAAAGCTGTAAATCGATTACTCGTCAAATCTCATTATGCACACAATGGCTGCAATGTAGTTTGAACCCTTTGCTCTAAAGAATGATATTTTATTTATATCCCTCCTTCATTATTTTTATAATAACTCAAGTTGGTGAACACACACAGTAGTCCTTTCTGCTCTATTACAGATACAGATACAGATAATCAGAGTTGGAAGGGACCTTGTAGGTCATTAGTCCAACCCCCCCACCCAAGCGGGAGACCCTAGACCAGGGGTGGGCAAACAATGGCCCGCGGGCCATATCCGGCCCGTTGGTCTTTTTAATCTGGCCCGCCGAAGATTGGTATAGAATTAAGGTTTGATGTGAATGATTGAATGATTGCATTCATTTGATTTTGACTTGTAATGACAGGCATTTCGACACCAGGTAGCGGCCCGTCTGTCAAATTTGAAAAGTCAATGAGGCCCCCGAGCCAAAAAGTTTGCCCACCCCTGCCCTAGACCATTTCTGACAAATGGCAGTCCAATCTCTTCTTGAAAGTCTCAAGTGATGGCGCTCCCACAACTTCCGAGGGCAAACTGTTCCATTGGTTGATTGTTCTCACTGTCAGAAAGTTTCTCCTTGTTTCCAGGTTAAATCTCTCCTTGTACAGTTTCCATCCATTATTCCTTGTCTGGCCTATAGGAGCTTTAGAAAATAGCTTGACCCTTTCCTCTCTGTGGCAGTCCCTCAAATATTGGAAGACTGCTATCCTGTCTCCTCTGGTCCTTCTCTTTACTAGACTAGCCAAGCCCAGTTCCTGTAACAGTTCTTCATATGTTTTAGTCTCCAGTCCCCCAATCATCCTGGTTGCTCTTCTCTGCACTTTTTCTAGAGTCTCCACATCTTTTTTATAATGTGGTGACTAAAACTGGATGCAGTACTCTAGGTGTGGTCTTACTAAGGCTTTACAGAGTGGTATAAGTACTTCCCTTGATCTTGACTGTATCCCTCTGTTAATACAACTTAGGATTGCATTAGCTTTTTTTGGCTGCTGCTGCACACCGCTGGCTCATATTTAGCTGGTTGTCCACTAAGACTCCAAGATCTCTCTCACAGTTACTGCTACAGTTACAGTTATAGCCTGGTTTCACCCAGTCTATATGTGTACTTTTGGTTTTTCATGCCTAAGTGTAGGACTTTACTTTTCTCTATACTGAATTTCATTTTATTAGATATGGCCCAGTGTTCTAATCTGTCAAGATCCATCTGAATCTTGAGCCTATCTTCTTGGGTGTTAGCCATTCCTGCCAACTTAGTATCATCTGCAAATTTGCTAAGTTCCCCTTCTATTCCCTCATCTAAGTCATTAAATGAAGATATTGAAGAGTACTGGGCCTAAGACGGAACCTTGTGGCACCCTACTGCTTACTTCTTTCCCTCCATGTAGACTTAGACCCATTAAGGACTACTTGTTGAGTACGGTTTGCCAGCCAGTTGTGAGTCCATCTAGTGGTGGTGCTATCTATTCCACCTTTTTTCTAGCTTACTAAGAAGTAGGTTGTGGTCTACTTTATCGAATTCCTTGCTGAAATCTAAATCTAAATCCTGTCATGCCTGTGTCATGCATACTATGAAACAGTATTCTATGTGTGTGTGATTATAAAATGTACGTAAATGTAAAAGTGAAGGAAAAATGCAGTGGAAAATTTGTGGAGGGTATGTAATGAAAAAATACAGCATGGGACTTTTCTGAAACTACAAAGTCTTTATTTGCTTGGTGTATTTCTAATCTTTTAATGATGCATTCATTTAATGACAATAGCATATATCAGTCCTGGATAGATAACAAATCTAAATGGAGGTCATGGCCTCTGTAAGTCTTAATGCTCAGTGCTACAAGGCATTTCAGAGGGAAAAAGTATTTTTCCTTGGAAGAACCCATGCAATTGTACTCCTGCAAATACTGAGGGATAACAGCAGATGAAGATTTGGAATTTATTTGGGCACTGAAGGTGAATTATTTTGAAAGTTGAAGCCAAGGGACAAAAGACTCTTTGGATATTGGACTTAATAATTTAAGAAATCGGAAAACCCTTATTGGAGGTATGGATTTCTGATCATTTAAAAAAAAATTGTTGTTGTAAGTGGGAAGGGAGAGGAAAAAAAATTGGAGCAGAAGCTGAAAAAGGAGGAGATTGCCTAGAATCCCAAAGAAAGGTATATGGTAATTGGACCTCTTTGATTAAACAGTAACCCCAGAAAGAAAGAAAAAAGAAGGAAGAAAAGTATTAATTTTTGGAACTTTTTTAAATTATGTTTGGTTAAAAATACTTGGGTGGTTGTTTTGGGAAAAGTTTCTCTTTTCATGATGGCATCGCTTGTGGATGAACTAAAGACTGAATATCAAAAATATAAAAAGGAAGAACAAGGTGGAAAAGATACTTTGGGCACTCTGTTTCAATTTTTAGAAATGGCATTATGCACTTATGAAAAATTGACTACGCAGCAGAATGGCTGGGACAAAGAAGAAGAGGAAGAAGAAGGCATCTTTGATGAACAATGGGTTTTTTCTGGGGAGGAGGAGAAAGAGGATAAGAAAAAGGGGATTTTAAGGTTTGAAAAAACAACCCATAAAGAGAAAAATGAGAGGAAAGGTGGATGCAAGGTTAGAAAGCAACGGAAAGGGAGTAAGAAAAGGGAGGAGGAGAGACAAAGGGGTAAAAAGGGCAAGGAGAAGAATAAGCAAGAGAGAAAATGGGAGAGGAGAAGCCTCAATGGTGGGAAGCAAGATTTAAAGAAAAAACACTTATTTAGAGACAATAGGTGAATCTAATTGAAAAAAAAGGGGGGGGGATTCTGGAAGGTACATAAGATTGTGTTTTTATATGTGTATCTAGAGTAGAATGTTTAAGATATAAATGAGTATTAATATATATGATTAGGTTTTTTTTTTTCTTTTTAAAGGATATAGATAGTGGTTATATAGGTTTTTTCTTTAGTTATTGATCTTTTTATAAAATTTATTGTGTAATTTTAGAATGTACTAAATGGAATCCCAAGATAAATTAAGTGATATATGAACTACTTTTAAGTTAGGGCAATGAGTTAAAGGCTTCACTCCAATTAGTGTATAGGAGAAGTATAGTAAAAGAAAAAAGATGAATGGATAGCTGGAAATAGAACAGACAAAGAATGATATTGAAAATGGTAATAAGATATGGAAGGATATATAAAGTGAATATGATGTGTGAATTTTGTCTGTGTGAAGAGTTTTAACTCGGGATCAAGCAGCCTTCAGAAAAGATGTTTTAGGTTTTGTTTTATGTTCTGTGTTTTGTATGTTGATAAAAGGCAATAAAATTTTAATTAGCAAGAAATGACTTGGATAATTAGAATGAAAAGGAGAAGTTGGGATAAGATATGAAGTTAAATAGATAACGTAAATATTGATATTATAATTTGGAATCATTTTGTACGTTCTATTGGTTTTCTTCTTTAATTATTATTATTATTTTCTTAGAAAAGAATTTGTCAGCTGTTATGCCTTGATTGTTTGTGCACTGTTTTTGTAAAATTAATAAAAAAAATTTAAAAAAAAGATTGTTTATTCATGAAAACCAGATTTCGATACTTGGATGCATTTTTAAACAGATTCAGGGCAATGTGCTTAGATCCTTGCCACTTTGGGTCTGCACCTAAGAGATGGACCCATTTAATTATAAGATAGAATCCAAATGTTTAAATTATAACATTTAAATAATTAAATTTAAATAATTAAATAATTAATTAAATTATGTTTGACTTCAGAAACAGAGGATAATATACCTGCCAGTAATAGAACAAACACACTGGCTCTATGTGATTAGATGTCAAGATATCAAGCAATAGCAAAGTGAATCATTGAGAGAGCCAGTTTGGCCTACTGGTTAAGGCTTCATATCTCTCTCTCTCTCTCTCTCTCTTTCTCAGTGCCTGATGTCAGCCTGGGGCAACAAGCTGATCAGTCAATTCCTGTTGTGACCAATAGATCAACACTTGGTTGATCTGAAATAAAAAGCGGTCCCTGTGCTTGTGGGAAAAGCAAAGGCGGGGAAGCAAAGTAGGGAAGGAAGCACAGTGAATCCTAAAAGTTTTATGGATAATATATTCTTTGCAATGCTCACAGAGAGTATGTATTGGAAAAACTGTAGAAACAAGCATATTTTTTCTGATTAGAAGTCCATGGAATGATGCAAAATGTTTGCATTTGAAATCCCTTCCCTTCCATGTTCCAATTCTCTCAGAAGTCACGTGAACATCTCTACAACTGTCTTAAAAATGTAAGGAGTGCCTAAGCAAGATCTGGTCTTCAGTGAATGCCTTTTAATATTACTTACCGTATATACTCGAGTATAAGTCGACCCGAATATAAGCCGAGGCACCTAATTTAACCACAAAAAACTGGGAAAACTTATTGACTCAAGTATAAGTCGAGGGTGGGAAATGCAGCAGCTACTGGTAAATTTCAAAAATAAAAATAGATGCCAATAAAAACTTTCACTAGGACAGTTGAGAATAAGTTTGATGTTCACAATTTCCTCTTTGAAAGAGACCAGTAAATAGGGAACAAGAAGATGAAGAAAAAAAAGTGTGTTTTTTCACACTTTTC
Source organism: Hydrophis major (assembly GCA_033807585.1). Taxonomy (NCBI): domain Eukaryota; kingdom Metazoa; phylum Chordata; class Lepidosauria; order Squamata; family Elapidae; genus Hydrophis; species Hydrophis major. The sequence goes on along the minus strand of CM066331.1, from coordinate 87,230,355 downwards.
ACACTGAAGTGAACAAAAATGGCATCATAGGAACAGGCTTATTCTCAGCCCAAAGGTTTGTTTCTGATTTCTTCCCTGATTTAAGGGAAATTTGGGAAACGATCTCACTATCATGAAAGGTTTGATTGATTCACTAACCCAAAAGATGATGATGATGACAGTGGTAGGCAGGAGTCACTCTCTCCCTTGCAAGAAAAAACCAAGAGCCGTTCTTATGATATCTCTCTCTCTCTCCCCCCCCCCCATAAAGTCAAGCCCTTTCCAGCACGCACGCGCGATCCGCCCCCGCCCCTTTGCACCTTGCAAATGCAAAACCAGGGTTTTTGCATTTGCAAGGTGCAAAGCAGTGGGGGCGAATCGCGCGCGCGTGCTGGAAAGGGCTTTACTGTATTACGGGGAGAAAGAGAGAGAGGGAGAGATCATAAGAACGGCTCTTGCTTTTTTCTTGCAAGGGAGAGAGTGACTCCTGCCTCCCACTGTCATCAACATCTTCTTCTTTTGGGTTAGTGAATCAATTAATTTGGGAAATGATCTCACTATCAGAAAACAACGCGAGCTGCCGCCACCACCTCCTCCTCCCCCTCCTCCTGAGTGGACTGAAAGCAGCTGGAGCTGAGGAAATGAAGCTGAGTGGAGCGACCTCTGCTCATGTTGCTTTCTCAGCCTAGAGCTCAGAAAACAACGCGAGCTGCCTCCCCCTCCTCCTCCCCCCTCCTCCCCCTCCTCCCGAGTGGACTGAAAGCAGCTGGAGCTGAGGAAATGAAGCTGAGTGGAGCGACCTCGGCTCGCGTTGCTTTCTCAGCCTAGAGCTCAGAAAACAACGCGAGCTGCCTCCCCCTCCTCCTCCCCCTCCTCCCGAGTGGACTGAAAGCAGCTGGAGCTGAGGAAATGAAGCTGAGTGGAGCCGAAGCAACCTCGGCTCGCGTTGTTTTCTCAGCCTAGAGAAAGGGGAAGGAGGCTCATCTGGACCAAGGGTGAGTCTCCCCCTCAGTTTCCCCTGAAGGATCTTCTGTCACTTTTGCCTTCTCCCTACATCTTCCCTCTGTTAAAATCCCCCCCCCCACGCACACACACACTTATTTTCGGTTGGATAGATTTCGTGTCTGAGCATTCTCACATGGCGGTGGGTCTTCCTCCCAAAAAAAAACAGTTAAAAAAAGAAAAAACAATATATCCTCAAGCAAGAACTTTTCTGCTTCCGATTACTCCCATGCTTAAAAGTTGCAAAGGAAACACGGAAGCAGGGAAGTGGCTGCCCAGCTTCGGAGCTCCACACCATTTTTTTTTTCAGAGGGGAATCTGACTCGAGTATAAGCCGAGGGGGTTTTTTTCAGCACAAAAAATGTGCTGAAAAGCTCGGCTTATACTCGAGTATATACGGTAACTGAAATAGCAGCTAAAAGGATAAGGGGAAGTGATGGAAAGTGATGTCACCACTAAATGTTTTCAAAGAAAGGGTTAAATGTTGTAACTTCTCTATCTTACATTTCTGGTATAAATATTGTGCCAGGAGTCACCATCTCAACATCTGAAACGTTTGGAGGAACAAGTGAATATTAAAACCAGTAAGTATAACAATAATTTCTTGTACTACAGAAAAAGGAATGTTGGTAGAGAAGCATAATCTAACTAATTTATTTCTCTCTCTCGCCCAATGAAGTTATCTGTGTCTTCATTAGAATTTTAAGGATAAAAGGACTACCACCAGCTATAAAGGGAATTACACGATTTTTCTGATGTTTTTTTTAGTTATTTTTCAGATGATGAGAGAAAAGAATAAGGAGAGGGATTAGCAGAACACACACTGTAGATACATCTTTTAACATTTTATTCAGAATAAATTGAGCATACAAGTTTAATAAATGTATTGTTAGAGCATTATGACTGTTGAATATATATATGAAATCATTCTGATGTTTCAATGTGTTTTTTGATCTGCAAAAGACTTCTTTTCTTCTTCCTCCTCCTTTCTTCTTCTTTCTCCTTCTTGTTCTTCTTCCTTTATTCTTACTTCTGTAAATAGAAGTTCATCCTGTAAGTTCATTCATATGAATGAACTGAATAGATATAGATTCTAATTTGTAATTGTTTCTAAAAAAAGAGATAAAGTATTTTCCAAAGTGGAGGGGGGGTAGTTCAGATTTTATTGTTCCATGTTTTTCTTTTGGATAGCAGAAATATGTTTTGTTTTATCTACAATTATTCTTCTTATAAAACTAAACTGAAACAAAAATACTGGTGTCTTCTATAGATATCTAGGCTCAGACCTGCTGCAAAGGACTTTTTTTTTTACATAAAATGCTTGTGGTCATACAGCTTTTTAACAAGAAGAATAATGTCAATATGTTATATGTAGCACAGCCATTAAGAAATATATGTCTTTTGTTAAACAGGCACAGGATGCGGGCATTAATTATTACATTATGCCTGATGCACGGATTTGCTTACTCAAAGCTAATAAGAACAAAGAGAGCTACGAATTCAGAAGCCTTTATGAATGTTGTAAGTTGCCTTTCACTATTAATGGAAAATGACTTTAAATGTGCTACTCATGTTTTTAAAGTTAGACTCATTATCTCCTGGGTTTTTCAAATTAAATTATCTATCATCCATTTATCAACTTACATGATTGATTTTATTTCCCTATTTTTAAAAGATGTACTGTATTTAATAAATGTTGCAATCTATCGAAGTATGTTCTATTGTGATTGATTCACTCAGTGTACATTTCATACATCAGAACAGCCAGAGGCTTAAGGAAAACTAGCAGAGTTATTCTATTTAGTTATCCAAAAGGTCAGGTAAGAGAGATGTGGCATTCATTTCCATCCTCTGTTGAAACCATGTTTAAAGGTTTTGGAAGTATATCAAATACACATATCTTCAAGATCCTTATGCCCTTTTCTCCCACTTTATGAATATAAATCAAGGCAACCTGCACTAAACTAATCTAAAGCCAACTGAGCATTTCGCATGTGATGAAAGCTGAATAAATGATATCAAATGATATTAAATGTTTACAAACATAAGATATAAAACATCACACTATATTTATCTATTTATTCAAATGATCTTCTATGGATGATAAAGATTCAAGCCATTCTCATGTTTACTTTGATTTTCACCTAAGGCCAATTACTGCCGATTCAAGAAGTGTTTACGCTGTGGGACAAAATATGTCCCCATCAACTGGTCATCCATCTTCCCTCAGATCTTTCTGGTTAATATTTATTTTTTAAAAGATGCATAATATGGTGTTGTTTCAATCATTAGTTTTATGACTCCTAGGGGGAAAAACACTACCTAGAAAATGAGGAGTAAACTAAAAGACACTATTATGACAGCTGCTTTAAAGAGAGCGAGACAACAGGAGAACTGTGTGACAAAAAAGTTTATCCTTGCAACTTGCTATCAGTTACTTAAAATTCTATTTCTCTAATCATCCAAGTGCTCAGCTGCAGATACATCAATTCCAGAAGATGAGATTAGGTAGTGCCACCAATTCTTAAAATATCTGTTGATTTGTTGGTTTGGTTTTATTATGTTGCAGAATGAACTTATCATCCACAAAGGCTACCTGAGTGAGGAGTACAAAGTGATAACAGCAGATGGCTATATTCTTAGCTTGAACAGAATTCCATCAGGCAGAAACTATCAAATTGATTTTGGTGAGATAAATTGTTATAACATAGGGTTAAGGTAGAAACATATAAGGAAAAAATGAAGTACATATCTAGGACTTATCTTTATAAGTGAATGGATAAAAATTGTCTGGATAAATTGAATCCTAGTCCAACCTAATGGATCCTACATAGATAAATCACATTTTTTCCCACAATTTAATCTTTTGACACATTTATTCCTAGTAAAACAAAATAATTTTAATATCTAAGTAGAATATTTTTTCTTTCTTCAGGTATGAAACCTGTAGTATTTCTCCAGCATGGTTTGCTAGGAGATGCAAGTAATTGGGTTACCAACTTTGCCCACAACAGTTTGGGTTTCATCCTCGCAGATGCTGGATATGATGTTTGGATGGGAAACAGCAGGGGAAATACTTGGTCCAGAAGTCACCAAAAGCTGTCTATGAGTGAAGATAAATTTTGGGCTTTCAGGTATATTTTATTATTGCAATCTTGGTATTTTGCAGCAGGGAAATGGAATGAAATGAGAAAATAATTTCCATATCATGCCATAAATAATTTAAGATCCAAAATAATTCAATGAGAGCTAGTATTTGCTTCTTGAGATGAATGCATATTTTGTAATCCATATTGTATATTCCATATTCTAACATTTGTACATGTCTACAAACTGTTTCTTCAGAATTGTGGAATATGTTTCCATATGAAGCTAATATGGAATAGGCATTTTTGATACACCATCTAGAGGATAACTATTGTATATACCATTCCCATTTTATTTCACTTACTGTTTTGCTTTCCTTCAGAATCCCAATGTTAAATTCATTCCTAAATTCAATTCTTTTGTCTTGTATCTTTCCCTAGCTTTGATGAAATGGCAAAATATGATCTTCCAGCTGTCATCAATTTCATTCTACAGAAAACTGGCCAACAACAGTTGTACTATGTTGGCTACTCACAGGGTGCTACAATAGGTATGTCAAAGAAGAAAAGCTGATATGTAGTGTGGCATAACCATTTGTTACAGCAGTCTAGCTAGGGAGGAATTTCATACCATGAGGAAAGAGAAAAGAGGAGGAAGAAGATTAATAATAAAATAGTGTTACACTGCATTTGTGCCTTGTTCGAAAGTTTTGAGAGTTCTCATTTCATTCAGGTGAGAAATACGATTGCAAGCCCCACCAGTAGCATTCCTTTGAAGCTTTCATGAAAAGAACTGAAGCAGGGTACCCATACTTTTTTCCTCATTGTGATATTATCTTCATTTTGTGACTGTATTGCTCCATTACCCCTGCCTCCCTTGTCAAAGTTGACCTGGGCTAGAGTTTCAAAGGCCTATTGGGAAGAATACTGGCTGCTACTATTGATGCTAAAAACAATAAAGGGCCAAGAAGTTCAGCTGAGACCTCTAATCCTCGAGATATTTTGCATCCCCCTCCCTCCAAAAACATTGCTATCCCTTTCTCCAGTTCTGTCACTTTTATATCATCAAATAGCAAAACTACTGATAATGATGGCACCAAAAAAAGATTCTAGAAATTGCTAGAAGGGGGCGGGGGGGGGGAAGGTTATATAAACTATGAGGAAGCTAGGATAATATCTCTGAGATAGATAGGAAAACGTCCGCCAAAAGATAAGGTAATGAGGTGAATTTAGCTAGCCAATCAGAATTGCTGATGTAATGTATGAACTGTATTAATAATACCTGTTGGGAGGTGAAGTAGTGCGTTTGCTTTGATATATTAGTCCCGAGTGCAAATTCTTTATCTCTGCTCCCTAAATAAAGTTTTTAAAATATTCCTACTATTGGCTAACTCACAACAAATGAAGCAAACTGAGCAACAGTAATTTTTACACTAAGAAAATTAGGCTTCTATGAACCCCCCCCCCCCCCAAATATAAAAGCTTTAAGGTATGATAAAACTGGGTCAAAAATGCTTTAGGTACAGAGAACCATTTTAAAGACTATTAATTTGAAAACGTTGCAATAAAGATAGTGTTTTGGTTTACTTTTTTTTAGTTTAAAACAGTCCATTATCAAAAGGGAATTCAAATGTTTCCTTTCATAGTATTGAATGAATGTGCACATGAATTACTCTCGTCCACCATTCAGTGCTATAAATGGTCACCACCTTTCCTGCTATTTGTCCATGTACAGATATATGTGGGAACAGCTCCTCCATATAAAAAGGGATCTAATCAGATCTCCTTTTATATGGATGAGGATAACTTGTCATTCACACCATGGCTGAGGGTAACTTCCCACAATAAATCTCAAATGCATATTTCTTGGGGCAGCATGGGGCTGGTGTGATATAGTATAGTATGAAAGAACATGGATTGGTATCTAAAATGTATTGATCTAAAAAGGCAGGGTGATGGTTACAGTCAGACAGTGGCACTCACTATCTTCATTTATTTTAATACTCACCTGTGGATGTCCTTAGCATTTGTTCAGCCTTGTGTTGAGTATTCTACAAGAGAATTTGTACATGGGATGTTTCAAAAGATGTTTGAAAGTTAAAAGAAAATTTGTGTAGGAGATGAGTAGCCTGAGCTGAAAGGTCAGTTTGCAATTGTCCTAAAGGTGCTTTTTCAAAAGGCTACTGGATTTTCTGGTTTTTCTTTGAAGACATTTCCGTTCCCCACCTTCCAGTCAGAGCTGAAAAACTTCTTGGATGAGAAGCGAAACGTTTTCAAAGAAAAACTGGAAAGTCCAGTTGCCTCCTTGAAAAAGTACCTTTGGGAAAAACCATGACTTGGATGTCTGAAAATCTCCATAGACAGTCAATTTGCAATCATTTGTAGACACAAGAGACCCAAGTCTAGCTCCCTGTGAATTCGGTCAAACTTTATCTAGCACCCATTTAGTTTTAACCAGATTTAGTTGGCCAGATTCTTGCTTTATAACAGGGGTAAGGAACGTTGGCTCTTTTATCACTTATGGACTTCAACTCCCAGAATTCCTGAGTGAGCCATAAAAGGTTCTCCATCCCTGGCCTACTGGTTTTTTCAGTTGTGAGGGAAATCAATTTTTGACTTGAATGGGACTGTTTAATATACAAATGTAGGACATATTTTTATATATATTCTTTGTATGTCCTACATTTGTATATTAAACAGTCCCATTCAAGTCAAAAATTGATTTCCCTCACAACTGAAAAAACCAGTAGGCCAGGGATGGGGAACCTTTTATGGCTCCCTCAGGAATTCTGGGAGTTGAAGTCCATAAGTGATAAAAGAGCCAACGTTCCTTACCCCTGCCTTATAAGAATAAAAAAACCTCTTCCCTGCTTAGAAAGTGTATGCTCCTTGTTCTTTGCACCTGACAGTTTGTATTGTATATAGAGTTTCTTTGTTCTATCTCTCTCTCCATGTATATCTTTATTTCTGTGAGTGGGGCTGGAAACACCAGCACCCACCACTCATGTGGCCCGGTTGCAAATAAACCACAGCCTGGTGGTCAGAAAAATATAGTCATACAAGAGCGCATCCATAAAATCCTACTGTATTAAGGTAGATATGCCCAATATATTGAAATGTTACTGTATAAACTAAATAGGGTGGGAAGGAAAGCTCCTGCTGAGTTTTATTCCTTTTTAAAAAAAAAAAAAAAAACTTTTTTGTCTCTTCCTTAATTTTTCTCAGGTTTTGTAGCATTTTCAACCATGCCAGAATTGGCACAGAAGATCAAGATGTTTTTTGCCTTAGGCCCTGTGGCTAGAATTAAGTATGCCAAAAGCCCTATAATAAAACTTCTTCATCTCCAAGAGACGGTCCTTTGGGTAAGTTCATATTTTATTCCAATTCCTGTTCATCCAAAGAATCATTAAAGGATATGTCCTTAATTTGAAAATTTCACTAGATTTTAGTAGTCTTATCTCCGTATGTGGAGGCATCACAGATGATGGTCAGCAAATTGAAAATAGCAGTCACAATTTCACAATCAAAAGGATATCCTTTTATATGTGACACACAAACACTATCTTTGTCATCATTGCCACCTTTATTTCTCTCTATCAGAAGAGATGCCCCTGTCTTTGTGATGTGTAACCACAGTGCCAGGTCTGGCTAAGAGGGCCTTTGCCAGATTTTAATTGGAGTGTCAATTCCACCAGTTCCTCCTCATAGTTATACAAGCCAGAGGTGGTATTCAGCAGGTTCTGACCAGATCTGGGGAACTGGTAGCGGAAATTCAGAGAACTGGCAAATCCCACCTCTGACTAGAGATTTTACAGTATCCTTCCCCTGCCACACCCACCAAGCCACTCCCACAGAACCAGTAGCAAAAAAAAATTGAATCCCACCACTAATAAAAGTCTTTATTCACCTCTGTGATGGATTGCTGCAATGAGCTGCACATGGACCTAATCTTGAAGACCATCTGGATGCTAACATATAACAACATGCTTATGTAACACACCACTACCTGGTGAACTCTGGCTTCCAGTAGGCTTCCTGGTACCAATCAAGAAACTGGTTATCACCTGTGAAGGTCTACATGACACAAGACTAGACTATTTATTAAAGATGCTCATCTCAAGCTTGATTTAGACTTGTGTGTAAATGTCAATGTATGCCTATGCTATGTTGTAAAGGGGTTGATGGATAAGCATAGATTGCAAATGGTTGGAGACAGGCTGATATGCACACTTCCCAAATCTCAATGACAGGTTGTGCGGAGATGCGCATCCTGCATGTTGATTGGTTGATTTGATTTCCTGTTGGTGCTTTGTTGTTTGAGTGCCCCCTAGCCAGAACATTAATGAGCCATGGTGGCGCAGTGGTTAGAATGCAGTACTACTTCAGCTGACTGTTGGCTGCCAGCAGTTTGGCAGTTCGATTCCCACTGGCTCAAGGTTGACTGTCATGCCCCTATTGGAATCTGATTCCAAGGGGGAGGTCGAAAAGCTGACAGGGAGTGGGAGTGTGGCTCTGGTGGCTGTGGAGGAAACTGGAGAAGGGCACAGTCCAGCTGGGCATTCAGAGGAAGACCCAGGCCCACCCCCTCTTCATCCTAGGGCACATAATGAGGTACGGATAAGGGAGCAACGTGGGTTATGGGGGAGAAAAGGGCCCTGATTCCCTTCATTAGCTGCAATAGGAAAACAGGATTTAAAAAGGGCATTTGTGCACAGCACCTTGCTGGAAGCAAAGCATGCATTATCTTTCTTTGTCACATCTTATCTGGGTTCTGGTGTCCTCCCAACTGTGTGTGTTTCATTATCTTTTGGAAGTCTGCAATTCCTTATCCTACCCTGTCTCGTTAATTGCTGCAGTGTGGTTTGTGTTGGTTTTTATTTATAATTTAGATGTACTTTGGATTCAGACTGAATTTCTTCCCTTTAAAAACTGTTTTTGGCAGGGTTTTTTTTTTCCCAGCTGATGATAACTGGACATTGGGGGCCAAGTTGGAGGAATTAAAGGGACTTTACCTACTTTTGTGACTTTGTTGCTTTTGTGCCACACCCCGGGTCATCACACTGACTCAGCCTTCCATCCTTCAGTGGTTGGTAAAATGAGGACCTCATATTCTTGATTAATCTAAATGCTCAAAATCACATATCCTGTGTATTATTTTCCTATGCCATTCCACATAGAGAGAAGCCTCCCTTTTCATTTAATGCCATTAAAGCTACTGTCTATTTACAGGTTCTACCCTTCTATCTATATAATTCCTCTAATGTAACCATGTACAGAAGTCATGAAGAACTTTCAGACATGAGAAGAACTACATGATTACTTCAGCCTGGCAGATTTTTTTTTTAAATTTATGTGTTTTGGTATTTTGTAGACTTTGTTTGGAAAAAGAGAATTCCTTCCCCAGAAGTGGCTAGTTAGAAAGGCTCTTGCTACTTTCTGCAGCCGGCGTCCTTTTGTTAATGTTTGTGGAAACGTCTTTTTTCATCTCAATGGCTATAACATGAAAAATATAAATATGGTGAGTGTTGACTGCTTACAGCCTTTGATCACAAAATACCATAGATGTACATTTATTTAACCAAAACCACATTAAAACAAACCTAAATATAAATAGAACCAGCTGCACTTCAACTTTGTTTTTTTATGGGTCACTATTAGCCATATCCACCAGATGTAATATAGGCATAAACAAGATGAAGAACGAATAATAAGTTATGCAAGGATAATAGAACTAAGTATATTTTGAATCATTTTAAAGGCTATTATATGCGTTGGGTGGGGCCTAATCAGGTACTGGTTTTTATACTTCTAAAATATTTAATGTGGTTTTCAGCTAAAATTGAAAAACATTTATTTAGAAATGTGTTTTCAGTCAATGTTCATTTTGAGGAGACTAACATTTCCTTCCTTCTTTCCTCCCTTTAGAGCCGAATAAACATATATGTGGGCCAAACACCAGCTGGAACATCTGTACAAAATATATTACACTGGAGCCAGGTATCTTTGCTTATTGTAATATTATTGCTTGTTAAGAAGTGATACTTTAGAACAGCGGTCCCCAACCTGTGGGCCGTGGCCCACTACTGGGCATGGTCTATTTACAACCATGCCACAAGAGTGGTGGGTACTGGCGCTCGCAGCCCCACTTGCACAAATAAAGCTGTACAGACCTGTTCTTCACACAAAACCATTTCCTCATCCCCCAACCGCACTGGGCCACCAACCCGGAAAGGTTGGGGAACGTTGTTTTACAAGGGCATTCTTCATTTGTGCAATTACGGCGTCATCTATGGCAGGGATGTCAAACTCATGGCATCATCATGTGATGTATTATGACTTTTTTCCCCTTTGCTAAACTGAGCATGGACGTGGCCAGTGCATGATGCATCTGGTCCATGGGCCACAAGTTTGACAGTCCTACGGCAGTATTTTTTTAAATATAGCAACCTTAAAATGTGCAACTTTAAGATCCCAGAATTCCCCAGGCTAGCAGGGAGTTGAAGTCCACACATTTTGAAAGTTCTCAAGTTTGAAAAAACAGATCTATAGTAATGACAACAAAAGTACATAGACAAATATGATTTTGTATTTTAAATATGCTATTATTTATTTATTTATTTTTGAGTCTGGTTCTGGGTGGGGCTTAAACTTTAAAAGTAAGAAAAGTAAAATTATTTCAAGAGGGAAATCATTGCTTTTCCCTTTCACACAAACTATGAGCCAAGGCATCATATGCCTTCCTACAGAAATTCTCAGTCATCCAAGTCTTGGTTGTCCCAAAGATAGCTTTTCAAGAGGCAACTGGACTTTCTGGTTTTTCTTTGAAGAAAATTTTTATACTGCAATAATATATGTGTCTCCTCAAAAATAATAGAACGGTAGAATGAGATTACTAGATAAATGTGAGTAGAGTTGTATTTCTCATGAACATAAAATTTCTGTCAAGGGTTTAGAGGTGTTACAACTTGAACATTCAATAGACAAAGGTACAGTACCTGTATGATTGTAATTAATCATTATTAATTCACTAAAAGTGCATTTCATTTAATCCCTGCCTTATTACTAGAATCTTCGTTGTGGATTATTCAAGGGTTTTGACTGGGGTGATGAGAGGAAGAATAAAATAAAGCACAAACAGGTATGGCAATATTTGTTTATTTACAGGCAAAATTTTTGAAAAAAAATAAAGCAAAGAAAATATATGTGGTGAGAAATAATTCATAGACACCATGTAACTTTGACTATCTCATCCAATCTGATTCAACCCATCCGAGATGCCTTTCCCTGAGAAACTATTAGTAGAACCCCAATTCCAGGAAGTGAGAGGGAAGTGTTATTTCTCTCTGATGGCCATCGTCTTCTGAAATAGCTTCCTCATGAAGGCAAGACATTCTCCATTATTAATAGTCTTCATATTGCTAGTTGAAGCCAATTTATTCCAGAGAACCTGGGGATAAATCATAACCACATCAGGAATGTTGTTTTTAATTGAGTTTTAATTTTCCATGAACACTTGTTAAATGTCTATTCATTGTTGTAAATCTAACTTTCTAGGTATAATCAGATAGTACTATCTGTAAGGGTAAGGTGGAAATGGAATCCGGATGGTCCCAGCAGCAATAAGAAACTCTTAGTGAAGCTCTGCTTCAAAATCAAAAATGGGACTGGGATTGACTTGACAGCTGAATTTCCTTACAGAGATACATCAAGCAGAATTTCTCCCTGCTCTTTTTCCCCCATCAATATGCCAGCAAAATGTCCACATCAAGCTGGGCAGTCTAAGAGGCAATTATATTTCCTCTCTGACCCAATAATGCCCAAGATATATTTGCAGTTGAAAATATCAAGTACTCAGAACCAGAACTTTGTGAATAGCTCTGTTCTACTTCTTGAATTAGAACAATACCCACACAAATCTACAACCAGATTTACACAAAGAATTCAAGAATATCCTTTACACACCAATTATTCAACTTTGTAGGAATGAATTCCATTCATCCATAACTTCATACTCTGCTTGGCAAATGCAATTTCTTTCCCTCCCTCTCTTTTGCTCTGCCATCAACAAAAAAAAAGCCAAACATATTTTAAAGCCCAAAGATATCCACAGAATTCAGTAACGTTACTTGAGTAGCCCAACTGAGTTGTTTATTTTCATTTTTAGGGTATTATTGATTTCTCCTATACTTCATCTGGGATGGCCACAATCCAAATTCACACTCTTGTGCATCCTTTCTAATCACAGTTTCTTCTCTCAGCTGTCAAACAGAGAATGCTCTTCTTACTAAGCATAATCCTCACTCGCTTGCTGTCAGTCTTCTCTCCAGCTAATACATGGGTTGTTTTCCTCCAAGGGTGGATTCACCTCTCTTGAACCCAAGCTGCAAGCAGGCATGCCCAAAAATTGGGGAAAGCTTTGTGCATTCTCTCTTTGACTCCAACATACAAACAAGTCAGCAATTTTTATTTATTTTTATTTTATTTTGTCAAATGCTTACAATATAAAATAAAAATAAACATAAGTTTAAATATAAGAAATAGGAACTAATAACTGGGGACAATAGGACAGGGATGGTAGGCACAATTGTGCGCTTATGCATGCCTTGTGTTTTGCCTTGCGTTCTGATAGAAAGCTTGTTTAGCTGCTCTTTATCATCTTTGTCTTCCTCTTGCTTGAAAATTTCACCTTTTTTCTCCTCATCTTATGTTCTTGTCTGACTTTAAACTTTTACTTTTGTTGTTGTTGTTTCCTCCCATTCCTACATTAGCCCAGCCACTTCCTCTTCTTCATCTAGGCCAGGGGTGTCAAATTCATGTTGTCATGGCAGTGTCATGTGATGTATCAGGACTTTTTTCCCCCTTCGCTTAACCAGGCAGGAGCAAAGCCAGCACATGACACATCCGGCCCATGGGCCATGAGTTTGACACCCCTGGTCTAGACCATGCCTTCCAAATGTGTTTCCTCTCTGGGTCAAACTTCTCAACTGAGTGGAGTCCTCCAAGAATTCTCTAGCCAGCATCTAGCTGAGGAATTCTGGGAGCAGAAGTCCACATATCTTAAAACTGCCAAGTTTGAGAAACAGATAACAAATAATCAGAGTTGGAAGGGACGTTGTAAGTCATCTGGTCCAATTCCCCACCCAAGCGGGAGGACCCTACACCATTTCTGACAAATGGCAGTCCAATCTCTTCTTGAAGGTCTCAAGTGATGAAGCTCCCACTGAGGGCAAGCTGTTCCATTGGTTGATTGTTCTCACTGTCAGAAAGTTTCTCCTTATTTCCAGGTTAAATCACTCTTTGTTCAATTTCCATCCATTATTCCTTGACTGTCTTACAGGTGCTTTAGAAAATAGCTTGACCCCTTCCTCTCTGTGGCAGCCCCTCACATATTGGAAGACTGCTATCCTGTCTCCCCTGGTCCTTCTTTTTACTAGACTAGCCAGGCCCAGTTCCTGCAACCATTCTTCATGTGTTTTAGTCTCCAGTCCCCTAATTATCCTGGTTGCTCTTCTCTGTACTTTTTCTAGAGTCTCCACATCTTTTTTATAATGTGGTAACCAAAACTGGATGCAGTACTCTGTGGTCTTACTAAGGCTTTATAGAGTGGTATTAGTACCTCCCTTGATCTCGATTGCATCCCTCTGTTAATGCAACTTAGGATTGCATTAGCTTTTTTGGCTGCTGCTGCTGCACACTGCTGGCTCCTATTTAGCTGATTGTCCACTAAGAGTCCAAGATCCCTCTCACAGTTACTGCTATTGAGCCTGGTTTCACCCAGTCTATATGTATACTTTTGGTTTTTCTTGCCTAAGTGTAGGACTTTACTTTTCTCGATACTGAATTTCATTTTATTAAATATGGCCCAGTGTTCTAGTCTGTCAAGATCCATCTGAATCTTGAGCCTATCTTCTTGGGTGTTAGCAATACCTGCCAGCTTAGTATCACCTGCAAATTTGCTAAGTTCCCCTTCTATTCCCACATCTAAGTCATTAAATGAAGATATTGAAGAGTACTGGGCCTAAGATGGAACTTTGTGGCACCCTACTGCTTACTTACTTCCCTCCATGTAGACTTAGACCCATTAAGGACGACTCGTTGAGTACGGTTTGCCAGCCAGTTGCGAGTCCATCTAGTGGTGGTGCTATCTATTCTACTTTTTTCTAGCTTACTAAGAAGTAGGTTGTGGTCTACTTTGTCGAATGCCTTGCTGAAATCTAAATGAGGACCCAGATTGTTGGGGGCAATATGCTGACTTTGGAAACCACTTAGAGAGAGTTGAAAAGCACTGTGAAGTGGTATATAAGTCTAAGTGCTATTGCTATTGCTAAAAGGGAAAGTGGAAATAATAACAAATCCAAAAGGGCTTACTATCTGAATGAACAACTGTCCCACTGTGAATCTGATAACTGACTTAGATCAGCAAGGGAGGTTTTTGGATAATTCCTCTTGCTACTTGGCTGTGATGATTGCCCCCTCCCTCTTTCCAATATTTAAGAAAATGGCATCTACCCCATCAAGCATTTAATTATTACTTACTTTAACAATGTTCCTTAAAATCATTTTAATGATTTTGATTTTAATTCATTAATTTTATTGTTGTTTATGTGTTCTCATCATATGCTAAATAATAATAAAAATGCTTTATTTCTTAATGTTTGTAAGCGTACCAAGAACTATAAAGAATTCATTTAAATACACTAACTCTTCTTCCATTTATGTGTGTGTTGTTTTTTTTAAAAAGCCACTGCTTTAACTATTTTTTGTATTGTTTTATTTATCTATATATTTTCTAGCCTACTCCTCCATTATATAAAGTGAACGATATGACAGTTCCAACTGCAGTATGGACTGGAGGAAAAGATTTACTTTCTGACCCAAAGGATATTGCTATTTTATTGCCTCAAATCAAATACCTTGTTTCCCATAAATACATTCCAGACTGGGCACACCTCGATTTCATCTGGGGTCTGGACGCACCCCGACGCATGTATAATGAAATAATCGCTCTGATGAAGAAGCATGCATAATCTCCTCCAAAACAAAATGGACAACTTGAGCACCAGTGTAATGACCTTCACTGTAATTCTCCCTTATGTTTGTCACCAATCACATCATCCTTTGATTTAATGTGCTACTTTCTCCCCGCCCCCACTTCTGGCCTTTATCCTATCATTTCCTAGTCTTTGGGAAACTAAACAAACCAATTTGAAGTGAAAAGGTCACAGAATTTGATTTAATGTGGAGGATTTTCAGAAGCGAGTTCAATTGAAACAACATGGTTATTTCATTTAACTGTTCTAAATAATTTTATGTGCGTTAGCCAAATTTCATGCCCAAGTTATTAAAGCCGAGAAACAACATGTTTCAGACTTATATCTGCAGTAATAAATAATAAGGGTAAAGAAAAAGGCTAAGGGTTAGTTATGTCACATACCATGTCATTAGAATTTTACATATGGTTTGAAATGCACTAAAGGCAAATCAAGATAGCAATTAGTGCCAATATAATCATCAGGAATCCAGATGAATTTGGTAGCACCAAACTAAGTAATGCTTGGCAGACAGTTTTTTTAAACCTGTCTCTTCATATCTCCTTGCTGTTTGGGATTATTAAATTTGTAATGACTCATGAGAGTACCAAATTGCTCACAATCTTCAGATGAACTCAATTTCCTGAGCCGCCAACTATTTTATGAAGCACATCTACTTCATCAATGCACGTGCAACTCAACTGAAATAAATCCCTGTATTTATTCTGCCAAGACTTTACTTCTAAAAGATCTACCCATCAAATTAATGTGTTATTATACTTATTCATGCTATGCTATAATCCTTTTTTGATCTACTCAGTCGTTAGACATAATTGGAAACAATCCAATTTAATATGTAGGAGTTTCCATAAAATGTCAGCAAATTGGACTTGGTTTTCCTATAAGCAGCTTCTTGGATGACAAGTGAATGTGTCAATTCTGCCTTCTTCGTCTTGGTGCTTTGCCAGTATCTTGACATCAAAAGCTAAGATGGAGGGGACAAGACGGGACAAATGGGCAATAAACTTGTAGGAGGTTGTGATGGGAAATAGGGAGGGGGGTGACAGCTTGATGAAGACCAGGGTAGCACAGAACTAGTTTGTGCCAGCACTCAAGACCTCCTCCTACTCCTACTCAAGACCTCCTCCTACTCCTACTCCCTGAGAATGAAATGTGGATCACCTTAAACATTTCAGTGATTCTAAAAACACCTAGATGACTTTCCTGAAGATGAACTAGTCAAAGGAAGGAGGGCTGGGACAAGGAGAAAAATGTGTAACCTTTTGCTTGGGAATCTTTCATTGGGCCCTGACTTGACTGCAACCAGCAATCTTCAGTAAAAGAGCCTATCACTTCACCCAAATGGAGCCAAGGGTCTTTCTTTCCTAAAGGATCTGACTCGGTCAGGTCTGACATTAGGCCAGAATTGCAATAACAGCTAACCCAGAGAGAAACCTCTACCATGGGAGCTGGGCAAAATATGTTAATCCATGAAAGTGATCAGAAGGAAGTTGAAACCTGGGGTAAGTCGTATCCTTGAGAACCTATGGGAGAGCAGTCCTTTCTGAATGACTAGGTGAGGTGGAAAGAAAACCAGTGGGAGACCCTGATGGTCAACAGGATTGGAAGGAAGGAAGATTGGGAAGAAAAGCTCTCTGAGGTGACATTCACATGTGGGAGCCAGGGAAGCTGCCAGAGAGAGCTGTAAGAACTTGAGGAGGAGGTAACCCAGGGCAAGGCCATCCAGGAGGATGAGATGCTGGAGTGCATGACTGAGTACCCATGGGGTGCATTTGGCAACCTCAAAACATGTCAAGCCCTAGTGCAGATGACTCAGCTGGCAGCTCAACCAGCGCAAGCACTGCAAGAGATGGTGCAGCTGCAGCCATTGCTGCGGCTGCAGTGGTACCTGCCTCAGCAACTCAGGCAAGGCTCTGGCTCCACAACTAGTTGCCACCCTAGCAGCTCAGCCAACAGCTCCAGCCTGGGCTGCGCAACTGAGAAGGAGAGGCCGCAAACCACCAGCCCTTGGAGTGAAGTACAATGGAGACCCTAAGCAGCTAGGGTTCTTCCTGGCTCAAGTCTGGACCTATATGCAAGAGTATGGTCCAGACATAGCCAGTGAAGGGGCAACGTTATGGTGTGTGACCATGGTGGTGAAGGACACTGCAGTGAGTGAATGGGCACCTTCCACAACAATGATGCCCCAGAACTTTGACTGGTTCATAGAGGCACTCTGAAAATGCTGGCCTTGCTGACCACAAGGCCAGAACCAGGATCAAGACCATAAACCAGAGTTGCTGACCTGTAGCTGCCTACATCCAAGAATTCTGAGATCTGGCATGCTGACTGACCTACATTGCAAGGCACGCTGATTGAATGCTTCCAGGATAGGTTGAATGGTGATGTCTACAATAGCTGCATCTCTAGGGGAGTACCTCCCCAGTGGCGGGATTCAAATATTTTAGCAACTGGTTTGCCCAAGGTCTGGTTGGTTGTTATGGGAGGCATGGTCCATCCCCATGTCCCAGTTCTGCGACACATGTTGGTCGAGCCTCCTGCGATGGCCAACCCAATCCTACATGAACCGGTTGTTAAATTACACCTTCCATCAAAGTGGATCCTGAGCTGCAATGGAGAAACAGGAAACAGAATGGCTGACATGAGGGAAGGAGGAGGAGCAGGGAGAAATAAATCAATGAACCGGTAGTTACACCAGTCAGATCCCACCCCTAGATTCACTCATTTTAAGATGGCCATGGGGCAGGACTTTATATCTATCCCCTAACAGCCCCAGGCTGCCTCCACCAAATTCCACTTTAAAAGAATGGATTTTGCAATTATAAAACATTTGACCAGTAGTTAGAAAAGCTTTGGAGGA
Source organism: Hydrophis major (assembly GCA_033807585.1). Classification (NCBI taxonomy): domain Eukaryota; kingdom Metazoa; phylum Chordata; class Lepidosauria; order Squamata; family Elapidae; genus Hydrophis; species Hydrophis major. Next base: position 87,212,377 of record CM066331.1, on the reverse strand, counting down.
GGCAAGGGAAGCATATTAAAAATTAACCAACAAAAGGCGTTCAAAGTCAAAGTACTTTAAAGTTTGGGACAAAGTCTTTCTGTCCACCAAATACCTGCTGTCCAGAAAACTCTCCCAAAAACTGGGTCTAAAGTACGTTGGCCCTTTCCCCATAAAAGGGGGTATTAATCCTGGGCCTGTTGAACTTAGCAAAAACACTGCAGCCTCCTAAAACTGGAAATCACTTCATCCCTACCCCTAGAAACAAAACCCACCACCATGGGAAACCCACGCATGGGAAACTTCAGTTATGGCCCGACTTTACTGCAAAAGAACCTGTCACTTCACATAAATGCAGTTGAGGGTCTTTCTTTTCTAAGGGATCTGACTGGGGCAGGTCTGACAAAAAGTCTTCAAGGAAAACCAAGTCCAGTTGCCTTTTGAAAAAGCTTCATAAGCAATTGTATTTTTGCTTCATTTCTATCAGCCCTCATTATCTGAATTGAACTTTAAGGGAAGCACTGTTGTGCAAGCAATTCCTCCCTTGTTGATGCTGCTCAGAAGGATAAACCACTGACAACATTCCCGCAGGCAATTCTATACAGAGAAGTGGCTGTAAAGAAAACCTCATGAGCAAAGTTTTCTCCCTACAAATAGAAACACCCAACTCATGGATATTCAGAGAGGTGACCAATGTTGACTCTTCCTATGTGTTCAGGATTTGAAAGAAATTCTTTCACCTTGAAAGTTGATTGAGTCTTCTATAGAGATGATAGAAGAAGGGATTAAGAGAAACAACTGGATCGGTGACTGAAAGAATATTTTTAGGATCAGCGAGTACAAAATCTATGAAAATATATTTTTTAATCTCACAACCCTTATGTTTATTCCAAATTGCTTCTAGAATATATTACTGAACATACTAATTACTATGTAATGCCAAATAGGCGGTAGGAGAAGGATAGTTGAATAGACTGGGAAACTTTGGGCTAGGAAATTAATAAATCACTTACTAGTTAAATTCATGTATATGAATCAGCACACTGAATTTGTTTTCATATTCAAAAAGTACTGCTGCTGTCAGTGTGTGCTCCCTTCAAGATCCAAGAAATAAATACTCAGACTCCATGGGTTAGAGCCAAGTTATCCTTTTACTGGAAATCAAAGTGGAAGCTACAGATTGAATTCCAAATCTAAGGAATTGGTGCGCAGATTCCCGTTGACCTTGACATATTTTGAGAAAACTTTGCAGCTGCGCAAAAGGGGATAGAAGCTAGCAAGGAAATGGAAAGTTAAAGAAAAGAATTCATACACCCCCTCCCCTTGCTTACCCACAGCAAAGGAATGCAAAACACCTCCAGCTCTCTTCCCCTCCAAGTTCCCCCTCCGCCCTTTGCAAATGACAGCCGAAAGAAATAGCATAGCATAGCAGCAGAGAAGGTATAGCAGATAGGATGCAGAAGATATCTTGAGGCTGACAGGTGCCCTCTTTCAATAAAATAGTGAATGAATAAAATAGGAGCTTCAGTCACCTAGTTAAATTGCTACTCACCTCTCCCTGTATTAGCTCTGCTTTAAAACAATGCTTTTTAAGCCCTTCTTTCTGATCTAGTGATAGTTCTAATTCTGATCAACTATCACATATCATGTCCTCTCCTTTGAACACCTGGTTGCTGCTTTGTGCAGCCATTTTTACCTGAGTTGATGGACTCATATGGTCTCCAGAAGATTGGAAGTTAAATTTCTGATTTTTATCTGACAGTTATCTCAATGAACTATCCTTGCCCTGGGTTTTCCCACCCCTTCTAAAAATTTATAGTTCTGCTCAGTCCCTATATTTTCCAGTGGGCACTCTTTCAATTACTACCCAGGCTGAAAATATTGGTCTCCTCACCCCTCTCATTGCATAGGCTTCAGTTTCTCCTGAAACCACTTTTTTCTATAATTTACAGTCTGCTTTTATGTTTAGATGGTGGGAGGTTGCTTAAAGACTTTGGATTTTGTGTGTCTCACTCCCTCTTTCTGAGCTCTGATGGAGCAGTGATTAAAGTGCAGGATTGCAGGCAAACTTCTATAGCCTGTAGTTCGATCCTGCCAGGGCTTGAGATTGGGTCAACCTTCCATCCTTCTAAGGTTGGTAAAATGGGGATCCAGATTATTGGGGCAATATGCAAATCATGCTTCTACATTATAAACCACTCAGAGAATCCTGTAAAGGATGGGGAAGTAAATAAGCCTAAAGACTAATCCTATTGCAGTTTTTTCTTGAGGAAAAAGGAGGAAAGATATTTTTCATAATACAGTTGCTTGAATATAGTTGCATAATACTTGACTATTCCAGATATGAAGAGACACCTTACCTCTCATCAATATTACCCTTCTTAGATTACCAGCCTTCCAGTGTAGCCAGCACAACAAATAAAACAGCCTTACAAATTAAGAATAAGAAGAGCTGCACAATCTAATTCATGACAGTGTTACCGATATTCACATAATATTTCTACCAACTAAACTCCATCTAAATTGCAACAAGGGTGATGGGACAGCCTCAATTTCAATAACATGTTTTTCCATAATATGGAGTCAGCCAATAAAACCACACACTCCTCATCACCATTACCACTGCAATAGGGCTATCAAGCATGAATGCAATTGCCGGGCCATGGTTTTGATCTGTAAGGGGAAGGCAACTCCATCCAAAAAAGGTATATCTCTAATGGGAGGAATCTCCATATGGAAATAGGGCATGGTAGCTACTTCAGAAAGAAATATGCATAAAGATTTTAGCTGGTTTTACCAATCTGATGTATCTTAGATGTGCTGTCTCACATAGCCAGTTGTAAACATACTGCTTATGCAGTTCTTTGACTCCTGGCCACTTGATTTTTCAAGAAATAACTATAGCTCTACTTGGTCTAGTTTTTTAATTTATTTATTTGCAACACACTTGGCTTTTACACCAAAAAAATCTTCCAGTTGGAACTGAGCTAAGAGAATCCAATGAAATAGAATAGACAATTTCTTTTGCTGTTTGTGTCAAGATGAAAGAGTACTATCGTCCCATAAGACTTCCCATACCCAGGCTCAATGAGTAGAGAAGAGATCAAAGCAGCTTCTTGCCAAACAAGTAAATCCTCTGTTTAGGGATAGCTAACTGTAGCCTTATTTAAGAAGCAGCTCTGATATATGCTGTCTTTCCTGAGTCTGGGATTTGACTGTTTTCTACCTCTTATATGATACTTGTATGTGGCTTCTATTTGTGTAAGAAACCTTGAATCTCTAATCTTTGGACTGGATGACAACCCTGACTTTATTCTTGGACCAGAGATTGGATTGGGTTCGTTGTTTATCTCTCATATCTTGAAGTGAAGTGTTAAATTCCATTGCAACTGTGTTTGTGTGTGATTAGAACCTGCAACAGGACAAATAGTATATACTAATAGCCTGGCTAAGAATTTTAAGTAAAATGTAATGGTATAGTGTCTTACAAATACTTTGAAATGCAATGGTATCTGGTAACAAACTGCTTTAAAAATCCATTTAATTTGGTATTCAATGCATATTGTCATAAACATTTTGACCTGATACTTATCATGTATTTGGTACTCAATGCACAAGTTAGAATTTGTCAACTTTGGCTGCCTTGATGTTATTCCTTATGAGAAAAATGTGCCTGGTATTTATTGTTTTTGGTACTCTGTGAGCCTCCTGGAACCAATTAACAATGAGTACGCCGGCACTACTATACAAAACCTACAGCCACATTCAGCATAACCTCTGGTTAAGATTATAGAATGCAGCTATCTTTGGCAAAAACTGAGCAGATGGTGTCTCTTTATTTAACAGTTGTGAACCGAACCGGCGAAAAGGAAAAAGCCCGCGGCTTTTATCCTTTTCGCTGCGGCGGCCGCGGCCAATGGCAGCATTTCAAGTCTCCCGCTCTTGGAGTGAGCCAATCACGGGAGACTTTCAACGGGCCAATCGGCGCGGCTCGCCTGGCCAATTAGAAATCCCCGCGCTTTAGCCAATCAAAGCGCGGGGATTTCGAGTATGTAAATTAGGGACAGAACACCCCTCCCCTCTTGGTACAGTCTTTACGTTGCGTAGTCACGTAGGTAGGCGGGGCTCCGTCTAGTCCTACTTGACCTGCGCAACTCAGTTGCAAGCTGGATTTCGACCGGAGCGGTCGAGTTTTTGGCCGCTCCTTCTTCTGTGCGAACCGGTTGGATGATCGGGCCGGTTCTTTCTCCGTGGCTCCCACCTGGGCCTTCCGGGTTGGTTGAGCCACGGGTCTCGCCACTCCCGCTTGGTCTTTCCGAGTCGGTCGAGCTGGCTTGGTGTTTCTTCTCCGGTGGGGGATCGCGATGGCTGCGTTCCGGTAAGTACTGCTGGTTTATTTTTTCTTGCGTTTGTTTATTCAGGTATTCCCTCCCCCCTTGGTTCGTTTCTTGGGGGGTGGATTCTGTTGCCGATCGTGACCTGAGTTGGTCAATGTGTCGTTTCCAGGCTCGCCCATCTGTGGTTTGGAGCCGGTATGAGCGCGGGCCTGTGATTTGGGTGATGACGGCTGGGATCCATAGAGGGTCCCCTGTCAGGTTTTTCGCATACATGAGGTCTCCGGGTGCGAATGTTCGGTATTTTGAACTTGAGTCTGGGGGCCGCTCCGGGTTATATGTTGGGTGTAACCTGTCGAGTGGGGACCTCAGCTTCCTACCCATTAGTAACTCGGCTGGGCTTTTGTTGGTAGTGGTGTTCGGGGTGATGTGTTGTATAAAGAGGAGTCTGTTAATTTTGTCTTGGATCTCCCCGTGGTCCATTTTCCGGATGGTTTTTTTGGTAAATTGTACCATCCGTTCCGCCCTACCGTTCGCCGCCGGATGCGCCGGTGCTGTTAATGCATGGCGGATGCCCCTCTCCGCCAGGAATCTCTCGAAGTCGAGGGAAATAAACTGGGGCCCGTTGTCGGAAACGATGACGTCTGGGAGGCCGTGTGTTGCAAAGAGTTTGCAAAGTTCTTTGATTACGGCCTCCGTGGTGGTAGATTTCATGTCGCTTACCTCCAACCAGTTGGAGTAAGCGTCAACTGTTATTCGAAAGGTATGCCCATTTGTGGGACCAGCAAAGTCCAAATGAATTCTGGACCAGGGCCCCCTCGGTGTTTCCCACTCTAGGATGGGTGCTGCGGGTGGGCTGGGTCTAGTCTCCTGGCATCGCTGGCACCTAGCTACCCAGGCCTCTATTTGTTTGTCCATCCCTGGCCACCAAGCGTAACTTCTGGCCAGGGCTTTAGTTCTGACGATGCCAGGATGCCCCTCATGCAACAATTCTAAGACCCTCCTTTGCAGCCTGTCCGGGATGACCACCCTGTCACCCCATAAGATACACCCCTTAAGTAGCGAGAGTTCGGTCTGGCAGTTTTTAAATGTCTTAATGGATTCGTCATTGTCCCTTTCTGGCCAACCTTTTTCCACCCAATGCAAAACCCGCGCCAGACGCCTGTCTTTAATAGTCTCCCGGGCAATGTCTGACGCGGTTATGGGCAGGTTGGGCAGGTTTTCAATGTTCAGGGTGTTTGTCGTTGGTGCTGGGTCAGGGTCGGAGTCTGGTAACGGTGAGCGGCTTAAAGCGTCCGCGTGCGAAATCTTCTTACCCGGCTTGTGTATTAGTTCGTAGCTGTAGGCTGCCAGGAACTCGGACCACCTTGTCATCCGGGGCGACAAAATGTTCGGGGTGGCTCGATTTCCTGCAAGGATGCCCAGCAACGGCTTATGGTCTGTCACAATGATAAAAGGGCGGCCGTAAAGGTATTCGTGGAACCGCTTAACGGCGGCAACTATAGCCAAGGCTTCTTTGTCCAGCTGGCTATAGTTCCGCTCTGGCTTGGTTAGGGTCCTGGAAAAGAATGCGATGGGTGCTTCTTTTCCGTCCGGAAGGGTATGGCTGAGGACAGCGCCGACGCCGAAAGGTGATGCGTCGCAAGTGACGGCCAGGGGCAACGTTTCGCTGAATTGGATCAGGACGGCGTCGGAGGTGAGGAGGTCTTTGGTTTTTTGGAAGGCGGCTTGCTCCCGTTTCCCCCAAGTCCAGGTTGCCGCCTTATCCAGGAGCCTATGCAAAGGTTCCGCCGCCGTTGCTTTTTGGGGTAGGAAAACATTATAAAAGTTCAGCAACCCCAAGAAAGCCTGTAGTTCCGTCTTAGACCTAGGGGTGGGGGCTTCTTTGATAGCTTTTACTTTTTTACTTGTGGGGTGAATGCCGTGCCGGTCTAGAAGGTAGCCCAAGAATTCCACTCGCTCCGTGCACAGTTGGCATTTCTCCCTTTTTACTTTAAGTCCCGTTTCTTTAAATTTGGTTAAGACCTCTCTGAGTCGGTTTTCTAATTCGGCTTCGTTTGGCGCTGCTACTAATACGTCATCGAAATAGGGCACCACCCCCTTGATGCCCTGCAGCAAACGTTCCATCAGGCTCTGAAAGATGCCTGGTGCCACGCTGACTCCGAATTGGAGTCGGTTGCACTTGAAGGCCCCCCGATGGGTAACGATGGTCTGGGCTTCCGCTGTTTTTTCGTCGACCGGCAACTGTTGGTATGCCTGGGCGAGATCGAGCTTGGCAAAGACCCTGCCCCCTCCCAGTGAGTGCAGTAGGTGTTGCACGATTGGGACGGGGTAGGCGCTTTGTTGCAACGCGCCATTTAGGGTGGCCTTATAGTCCCCACAAATTCTCACGGACCCGTCTGGCTTGACCGGGGTCACTATAGGGGTCTCCCATCGGGCATGGTCTATCGGCTGCAACACCCCCTGTTCGACGAGCTTGTTAATCTGCTCGTCAATCTTAGGTTTTAGGGCGAATGGTACCCGCCTAGGTTTTAGTCGCTTGGGGGGAACCCTAGGGTCTAGGTCAAATGAGATAAGGGGCCCCTGGTACTTGCCCAGGCTTCCGTCGAAGACCTCCCGGAACTCCTGGGCTAGCCGCTGTTCCCAGCCATCGTCGGCGACGTGGTTGACTCCCGTTAGCGCGATGTCGAGCGGGGCGAACCATTGTAGGCCCAGCAGGCTTGGGCGGTCGCGATCGACGATTGTGAGTGGGAGTTGTTCGGTGCGGCCCTTATAAGTCACATTAAAGTTCTTGGTGCCCATTACCGGGACGCGGTTTCCCTGGTAGTCTTTTATAATAAGTCTTTGGGCATTTATGTTCCTCTTATGGAGGGTGGGCACTAGCCGTTTTATCTCATGCCATGCAATCATGGAGAGGTAGGACCCGGAGTCCACCTCCATCTTGCATGGTTGGCCCTCAATATAGACTTCTACGTGTACCTTTCTGGCGCCGTCGGAGATGGCGTGGCCGATGGTTACCGTCTGGTGGGTTTCTTCCTTGCGCCGACTGTCGCCGCCTCTTGAGGGTCGCTGGATTCGGTCCCACTGGCCGTCCGATTGGCGATCTCTGGTCCTGGGCGGGGGGCTTTCCTTTTTTCGATCATGTTGGTCCCATCTGGGTGGACTGCGGGTCTTCTTTTGGCGGCAAACCCGAGCGATGTGTCCCCTTTTTTCACAATGCCGACAGATAGAGTCAAAAAATCGGCATTCTGATCTGGGGTGGTCGCCGCCACAACCGGCACAGTTGGTCCTCGACCTACGACCTCTTCGGTTCCATTGGTCGCCGCGCCCCGTCTGCACGCGATGTATGTCCTCCTCGTCTTCTGACGTGCTGGATGCAGACTGGAATTCTCTGTAGTGTGCGGTTGATTCGTTTTTTGGGTCGGCCGACCTTGCCGGGTTGTTGTTTCCGCCCTTCGTGTCTGATTTTCGCATGCTGTCAGCGGAAGTGCGGGTTGCTTCTGCGGCTGCGGCTGCGGTGAGGGCGTCTGCTAGGCTGATGTCGCCCTTAGCCATAAGCCGGCTCTGGAGTGCAGGGTCCCATAGGCCGAGTACGAATCGGTCTCTTAGGAGGCTGTTCAGACCTTCAAATTCGCAGAGTCCTCCTAGGCGCCGCAGCTCGGCGACGAAATCGCTCAGTTTTTCGCCCGGTTTCTGGTCCCGCCGGTAAAATTCGTTGCGCCGGATCAGGATGGGGACCTCGGGGGCGTAATGGCACCGCAGGATAGGTTCGAGGACGTCCCAGTCCATGGCGGTTGCGTCGGCCGGCTTGGCCAATGCTTTGGCCATCTGGAAAACTTCGGTTCCGCAATGGGTGAGGAAAACGGCGCGTTTTAGCGGGCCCGGGGCGTCTTTCATTCCGGTGCACTTGAGGTACATGCAGAAACGGTCTGAGAACGATTCCCAGTCCTCGGTGGCGGGGTTGAAGGGGGCGGGCGGTGCGATTTTCGCCATTTCGGTGCTGAAACTGGCTCTTGTTGGACACGGGGTTCGGTTCAGGGTCGGGATCCCATCCTCGTCGCCAGTGTCGTGTCCGCAAAAAGACGCCAGGAGTCGGTGACTACGTTTCAAGCTCTTTATTTAACAGTTGTGAACCGAACCGGCGAAAAGGAAAAAGCCCGCGGCTTTTATCCTTTTCGCTGCGGCGGCCGCGGCCAATGGCAGCATTTCAAGTCTCCCGCTCTTGGAGTGAGCCAATCACGGGAGACTTTCAACGGGCCAATCGGCGCGGCTCGCCTGGCCAATTAGAAATCCCCGCGCTTTAGCCAATCAAAGCGCGGGGATTTCGAGTATGTAAATTAGGGACAGAACAGATGGCTTCAGCTATTTTTGATTGGTTGGAAAGTTTATCCTAGAGTCCTTTTTCCTATCATTTAATTCACATAGGAGGTAAATAGGTGAAAGAGGTAATGTGGAAACATGAGAGAAAGATATGTATGAAACCTAGCCAGTAGGTTTCTCTGTTGCTTAAACTTGATGTGGATCCTTGTTTGACATTTGTTTAGTCCACTGTTGAAGTGAGCTTAATTATTTTTCAGCACTCATTCAGATTGAAGCCATTTTCTAATTGTTATGGATTTGTGCCCATTTCTCTTTAGAAGTAAAATTCTGCTCAGGGGACTGTTTCTGGTTAAGGCAACAGATAGCAGAAGATATTTCAGGACAACAGATGCTTTGCATCTTCAGGAAACGCATGTTTCTAAAAAGTTAATCAATAACTGAATTGCTTCGTATAGGATGAAGATGAGGAGTTTCATCATAATGGCTTATTTATGCCATGGAATGCTCAGCTTGGAAGGCCTGGAAACTTCAGAAAGACTTGACACTAACTATAAACTGGACCTGGAGTGTTTTATGAATATTGTATGTTAAATTCATTTTGACTGTTATATTTTGAAACCAGATACATAAAGGAAATGCCAAAGAGGCATCACTGCCAAATCTATAGCCTTCAAAGGGTTATTTAGTGCATTTATTCCAGTGTGATATAGAAATCTTTAATGCTAAATGCTATTTTATACAATATAAAAATCACCAAATAATGAAAAAAAAGTAAAGTCAAGAACATTTTTTAATTTTTAATTTAGTTTTTTATATCCAAGCTATATTTTTATAAATAACTCAAGGTGACAAATATACCTCGTATATATCCAACTGGCTTTCATCATGCTAAAGTACAGGTGTCAAGTACAGGTGAAACTCAAAAAAATTAGAATATCATGCAAAAGTTCATTTATTTCAGTAATGCAACTTAATATAGACTCATTACATGCAAAGCAAGATAGTTCAAGCCATGATTTGTCATAATTGAGATGATTATGGCTTACAGCTCATGAAAACCCCAAATCCACAATATCAGAAAATTAGAATATTGTGAAAAGGTTCAACATTCTAGGCTCAAGTGTCCCACTCTAATCAGTGGATCCTCAACAAATAAATCTGATCTTGCTTATGGTCCATCTTTTGAAGGTCTATAATTTTGGCAACTTTCTTGATGTTGGAGGTCATGGAAGAGGAATATGCCTGAGGTTTCTACAGTATTCATCATCTTATTTGCCCATTTATGTTCCGAAAATATAAATTCACACAAGTTTGCTCTGTTATCTTTTTTTCCTATGGACAGAGTGAAATTATCCATTTCCATAACTATCCAAGTGAGGAATATCATGTTGAAACAGAGGATGGATATATACTTCTCATTAACAGAATACCACATGGAAGGCATAATGGTACAAGTAAAGGTAAGACCATGGCCAAGTCAAATGGCATTCAATTGCAGTCTGGTTTAAGAAATGGCAAATGGACTTGCACTCCATACCTGGAAAGCACCTTTTTCTCTTCAGATCTGAAGGGCAGGACCATTCTACTCTTGACAAACCTATATGACCTTGTGCAAGAATTTTACAGAACATGGCTGAGAATACTTTTCAATAATTGATGTGGAATGATCTATCTCTTCAAAATGAAATGTGATGATTTCAGAATGAACATCAATATTTGTACTGGGTGTTACCAGGAATTGTACTGTAACCTTCTCCTTTCAATATCTTAGAAAAGGAGATAGTTTTTTTCTAGCATATGAATATAGAATTAAATAAATTAAGAAGGGGGTTGTTATATAATGTATGTAGTATGTAGAGTAGTTTAAAGTAAGATGTAGTCATTAATACTACAGTAAAAAACTTGTATTAATTATAATTGTTATTGTACAAGATATTTGTACCCAGACAACACACTGTTTAAATGGAAGATGGACTGGTTGTAAAAATAAAATGTAAAAAAATTATATTAAAATAAAGAAAAAGAAAAGGAGATAGTATAGAAAATAGAATAACACAGTTGGAAGGGATCAATCCAAACCTCTGCAAAAGTCGGAGAATCTATTTCCAATATTAGCCTGTATATAGGATTAAACTCACAGCCTCCTGATTGTAGGAAAGAACTTCACCTCTAGGCCACCAGAGCTGCTCAGTCAATGTTCCTTGAAGGACCTATAAGTTTTAGTGACCAACTGACTGATTAATTGAGATTTTGAGAATCTTACATTCCTCTTTTCAATTAAAACAAGTTTTAAAAACAAGAATGGCATTATAAAATGGCTATTGTAACAAGTACTGGCGACAGATGTTGCAAAAAAGAAACCACCAAGAACAAAAACACTCAATATACAAACTAGATTTAAAAAAATAAATAAATACATTGAAAGGTGACTCCTGTTTTAGAAGAACTGGTAAAAAGTTTTAGCTATTAAATCTGCTTAGTAGTCCAATGCATAATTTAAATAGGTTGAGTCTTGAAAGATTAAGAGAAATATATACTCAATTTGAGGGTATACTGAGGCATCCGGAGGTATTTTAATGATAATACTTGACAGCTCTGAGATTCAGCTGCCAAGATTGTTATAAGGAATGCAAAGGGGCTTGGAGGAGTTGGAAAGTTCAAGGTATGTCACATTAAAAAAGTCCAACTGTAGTTCATTGGTTCTCGTGATTAATGAAATCTAAGAAGTGGGAGGAGAGAAGGTGGATTTTGTGAAACCCGCTGAAAATAACTTTCAGTTTGGAAGTTGAATAGAAGTACCAGAGTTGTTTCTAATAAATCAGTTGGAAATTATACTTGTTTCGGAGTGATTGATTACCATGGACAATTCTGGATGCCTAACAATACTATTTCTAAGACAATTGGTAATCCAATAGGCAATTTCTTTTCTAAAAAAGAAAAGTTCTACATCCTTTGCATATAAGGGTCTAGATTTGGATCAGTGGTGGAATTCAATTTTTTTTTACTACCAGTTCTATGGGCATGGCTTGGTGGGCGTGGTGTGGCTTAGTGGGCATGGCAGGGGAAGGATACTGTAAAATCCCCATTCTCTCCCCACCCCACTAACCTGTTTTCCAGCTCCGTTGTCCTGTACAGTGTCCACAGGAGTAAGAAGACCCAGCTGATTAGCTGGGACTCGGGAGGTAGAGAATAGATTGGGGCGGGACTAGTCAGAATGGTATTCCAATCTACTCAAAATTTCCACGACTGGTTCTCCAGAACTGGTCAAAACCTGCTGAATAGCACCTCTGATTTGGATATTATATTGGATATTATATTGGATGATACTGTTGAGAATATATTGTAATGTTCGAGACAAAGGAATGGAATTGGATATGCTTAGAGTAGATCCATTGAATCAGTAAAACCTAGCCAGTTCCTAAACTCTACAACTTTAGCCACATAATGATCGTGCTTTCATTCCAGCCAGCGTAACATACACTATTTCTAATAATAGACTGTGACAATGCACCAGAAATGGTGATTCTTTGGAAGTTTTATTTGAAACCAATACATTTTTATTTTATTTTTTTGCAGTCTTCAATGATCTGGCTCATTTAAAAAAGCATCTCTTTTTATTTTACAGCTGCACGGCCAGTTGTGTTTTTGCTACATAGTGTCCTTGGAGATGGCTCTCACTGGATTTCTAACCAGCCCCACAACAGTTTTGGTTTCATATTAGCCGATAATGGTTATGATGTTTGGCTTGGAAATAGCAGAGGAAACATCTGGTCTTCAAATCATAAGACACTGAAGCCGTGGCAGGAGGAATTCTGGAGTTTTAGGTAAGAATATTTAAAAGGGATAGCAGATAATTAATTATTATCTTAAAAAGATAGAAGCAGGGGATAGTTTGTTGTAGTGGTTGTTCTATATTAGCATTCTCCAAACCTCGAAATCTGATTGGTCCACACGGGCCGCAATCTGATTGGTCAACTGAATGGCCGTGATTGGTGCGCTGAGGAGCTCCTGCGATTGGCCGCGCCAATTGTGGGAGATTCAAAGCCCTGTCATTGGACGCCAAGCCGCCAGCTGGCTTTATAAGAAAAGCCGCGCTAAGCACAGGTCCTGTACCTAACTGTATATTCAATAAAGAGCTGAATGTGCACTTGGAGTCTCACGTTTCAATGCGACCCGATCTACCTGGGACCAATCTACCTGGGACCGATCTCCCAGATGTAACACTGGCGACGAGGATGGGATCGTGAGATGAGAGACCATCAAGCACGTGGCAAACAGCGCGAAACAACCAGCAAGATGGCCAGCAGCACCCCACCACCCACTCCTTTCAACCCACCCACCGAGGACTGGGAGTCCTACACCGACCAATTTGAGATGTTTCTGGAATGCAGCAACCTTAAGGATGTCAATGGACAGCAAAAACGAGCTGTATTCTTGACATACTGTGGACCCGCAGTGTTCAAGATGGCCAAAGCTTTGGCCAAGCCTGCCGACGTAAAAGAGATGGACTGGGCTGACCTCAAGCCCATCCTATGCCGCCATTACGCCCCTGCCGTGCCTACTCTCATCTGAAGGCACGACTTCTACCAGTGGGACTAGCACGAGAGCGAAGCCATCAGCGACTTCGTGGCCCAACTGAGGGACCTCAGAGGCCTGTGCAGGTTTACTGACTTAGACGAGGCCTTGCGTGACCGAGTCGTTCTTGGACTCAGAGACCCTGTGCTGCAAAGCTGACTAACGGCCAAAGGTGACATCTCCCTCACCGATACCCTCACTGAGGCGACTGCAACTGAAGCCACTTGCAAATCGGCAGCCTGAATGAGGCAAGTGAACACGACAGAATGGCCAATGACCACCAAGACGGCCCCAGCACCGGCAAGGCCCACCAAGACCAGCCACCGAGAAACAACCACCCACCATGGCGACGTCGACTCCCGCTCTGACACCGACGACAAGGAGGAGGAGATCCACCAACTCCAGGCAGAACGAGATCGGCGGGACTGGAGGGGACATAAGTCAGGGTTCCATTGTGCCAGCTGCAGTGGCGATCATCCCCACTCCGAATGCCATTTTCTCAATGCCATCTGCCGGCATTGCGAGAAGTGGGGGCACATCGCCAAGGTGTGCCAAAACAAATGGAACCACAGCCCCCAGCGATGAGGCAGCAGCCCCCGACGATGAGTCGGCACCCCCCCCCAGGAACCAAGATCACCAAGCCAAGAGCTGATGGAGCCGAGACGGCTGGAACAGACAACTCGGTGAGGCACAGCGACGAGAGGAAATCCACTAGATGGTCATCATTGGTCATTCCTCTACCACTGACGCCCGGAAGGTACACGTAGGCATCGAAGACCAACCCTGCGAGATGGAGGTGGACTCCAGGTCCTACCGCACAATCAAGCGCCTGGTGCCTACCATCCGCCGCTGCGAACTGGACGACCAAAAACTAACCCTGAAGGATTACCAGGGAAACCGCATCCCTGTAGTTGGCATCGGACATTTTAATATCACCTTCAAAGGCCATACCGAGGTACTGCCACTCATGATCGTAGACAAGGACTGCCCCAGCCTACTCGGACTGCAATGGTTTTCCCCGCTAGGAATCGAAGTGAAGGGTATCCACCACACCGACGAGGCAGACTGGGAAGTGGCGCTCGTGAGGGACTTCCAGGAAGTCTTCGACCAACACCCTAGGCAAGTACCAAGGGGCCCCTATTTCCTTCAACCTTAACCCCAACCTTGCCCCAATCCACCTCAAACTTGAGTGCCATTTGCGCTCAAGCCCAAAATTGATGAGCAGTTAGACAAGCTCATTGCACAAGGGGTTTTAGAGCCAATTGACCATGCCCGCTGGGAAACACCCATAGTCACCCCCATCAAACCAGATGGCTCCATAATAATCTGCGGTGACTATAAGGCCACTCTCAACCATGCCCTGCAGCAAAGTGCCTACCCCGTCCCAGTGGTAGAGCACTTTCTGCACTCACTGGGGGGAGGCCAAATCTTTGCGAAGCTCAACCTGGCGCAAGCCTACCAGCAACTGCTGGTCGATGCCAAAACAGCCAAGGCACAAATGATTGTTACACACCGGGGGGCATTCAAATGCAACCGACTCCAGTTTGGAGTCAGCGTCGCCCCAGGAGTCTTCCAAAGCCTCATGGAAAGACTTCTCCAGGGGATAAAAGGAGTGGTGCCCTATTTTGACGACGTGCTGGTGGCAGCCACCAACAAAAAGCAATTGGAAACCTGTTTAAGGGCAGTGCTGCATAAATTCAAAGATGCCGGCCTTAAAGTTAAAAAAGGAAAATGCCAACTCTGCACCGAAAGGGTCGAATTCCTGGGGTACCTCCTAGACCGACATGGAATCCACCCCACCGGAAAAAAACTTAGAGCCATCAAGGAAGCCCCCACACCAACGAATAAAGCAGAACTGCAGTCATTTGGGGGGCTCATTAACTTTTACAATGTTTTCATACCCCATAAGGTGACCGCGGAGGAACCCTTACACAGACTGTTGGATAAAACAGCCACCTGGACTTGGGGGAAGCGGGAGGAAAATGCATTCCAACAGATCAAAGTCAGATTTCTTGCTTTCTAGCTAATCTAAATCATGCAGCACAACTGATTTCCCCCTCCCCTTGATGTTGTACTGCTTCGCCCAGTAGGCACAGCACCCCCCATCCCATTTTTGCTCCCAGGAGGCTTCCCTGAGGCCCAGTAGGCAAAAAAAGACCCCAGGCCCCCCAGTCACATGACCACCTAGCCACATCCACCTGGTCAAACCAGTAGATAAAAAATTTGCATCCCTGGAGCACATCGTGAGAAAGACGGGGCTAGATGAATCACAAATTGGAATTAAGATTGCCAGAAGAAATTTTAACAACCTCAGATATGATACCACTAATGGCAGAAAGTGAAGAGGAACTAAAGAGCCTCTTGATGCAAGTGAAGGAGGAGAGTGCAAATGTTGGCTTGAAACTCAACATTAAAAAAAGTATCCAGCCCTCTCAATTTTTGGCAAATAGATGGAGAAGAAATGGAGGTAGTGACAGATTTTATTGACCTGGGCTCCAAGATCACCATAGATGGGGACTACAGCCAAGAAGTTAAAAAATGCTTGCTCCTGGGGAGCAAAGCTATGGCAAATCTAGACAGCAGAAACATCACTCTGCCAACAAAAGTGCGTATAGTCAAGGCTATGGTTTTCCCAGTTGCAATGTATGGCTGTGAAATTTGGACCATAAGGAAGGCTGAGTGCCAAAGAACTGAGGCCTTTACACTATAGTATTGGAGAAGACTCCTGCGAATCCCTTAGACTGCAAGGTGATCAAACCGGTCAGTCCTAGAGGAGATCAACCCTGACTGCTCTTTAGAAGGCCAGATCCTGAAAATGAAACTAAAATAGTTTGGCCACCTAATGAGAAGAAATATATCATGCCCTTGGTGGAGACTGACTCTGAGGGACAGGAGGAACAGCCAACAGAGAGTGGAAGTGTGGCTCCGGAGGTTGTGGAGGAAGCTGGGGAAGGGCAGAGGCTGGATGACCAGTCAGAGGAGGACCCAGATCCATCCCTTCTCCATCCTAGGGCACGCAGGGACGAGAGGATAAGGGAGAGATGTGGTCTCCTCGAGAGGAGAGGACCTTCACGGGCTGCAGCTGTGACAACTGAATAAAAGTATGGACCTGCGTACTGGCGAACACTGGAAACAAAGTGTGTAAATATCTCTAGTTTATAGTTCCTCTCTGAGTTTGGCGTCCTTCCCAGTGTGTGTTATCTGTGGACATCCTTCAGCCCGTATCTTGCCTGGTTTGTGTTGCTTTTTTGCCTTCTTCATATAACTGTTTGTGTGGGAGCTTTTTGTTTTCCATCAAAGATATTTGGAACATGGAAGCAAAGATATTTGGAACATGGAAGCAAAGTGAAGGAATAAAAGAGGCTTCACCTGTTTTCTGTGACTGTGTTTGTTTTGTATCCCACCCTGGGTCATCACAGAAGGACTTACTGGAGAAGAGCCTAATGTTGGGAATGATTGAGGGCAAAAGAAGAAGGGGATGACAGAGAATGAGGTGGCTGGATGGAGTCACTGAAGCAGTCAGTGTCAGCTTAAATGGACTCCAGATGAAGGTAGAGGACAGGAAGGCCTAGAGGAATGTTGTCCATGGGCTCACAATGGGTCAGACACAACTTCACAACTAACAACAATAAATGATTTCTAATTCTATCTTTGGCATGAACCCAACCTGGTGCACTTGGACTAGTCAGTCTCTTTTAGTCCTAGAATATAGGCAACAGCAAACTACTTCTAAAATCTTTCCAAGTAAACTTCAGGGACTTGTCTAGAAAGTTGCTTGGAATTACTTGAAGGGACCAAAAAATAAAATAATGAGATAATTAAAATTAAAAATATAGAACTAGGGATGAAAGGGTTTCATTCTACTAAGGTTATTCCAATTCAGGAGGGCTGAGGGGGAAGGCACCCTCCACATGAAAGAAGGACCCACCGGTAGGGGAAACCGAGCTGCGGAGGCGGGAAGGACGGGCTGGAGGGCTCTAACCTCGCTCAATCTCCCCGGGTCGTGCTAAGGGTGGTAGCTGTTTCCGCTGTGAGCAGCTCAGACCCGCTGCTGCTCCGCAGCCACCCGCTTGGCCTTTCTTTGAGGTGGAAAAGCTCGCTGGGCTGAAGAGACCGGCGCATCAGAGGCGCGCAGTGTAGGGAGGTCGGGGAGGAATGGAAGAGGCCCCGGGAAATTAGCCTTCCCACACAGGGTTGGGCTGCCCTCTCGGGCAGGGAAGGCTTTGTAAAATAATGTGCTTTACCTTCGAAAGCAAAGGGAAGACAGGAGCGCCTGAAGCCAAGTGTCTCCTCGGGGCTCTGGTTGCAGGGAGGAACCCTGACTGGCTGCACGTGGCTGCGCCAAATGCCTAACGCCACGACAGCAAGGGAGAAGGGAAAGCAACAGTGGCCCGAATCCAAAGGTCTCCCGAATATCCAAGCTGTTGCCGCCCGTCCAACCACCTGAGGATGCAAGGGGGGGTGGAATTAAGTCACCCCCGAAAAGATGTCCTAGTTTTTTCGGGGGTCAAAAAAAAAATAAGGCCCGGCCTTATTATGTGAGAAACATGGTATGGTAATATGAACCAGGTGTCTGATGACATTTCCAACATTTTTCGGATTTATTCTTGAACATTCTTGCTATTCTTGTCAGAGAAAATGACACCTGTAAAACATCTTATACAAATTTTCTTTATAAGCTGTTGACATTGTCATTTTATTCTTTTAGCATGAAGTGTTATTCTTATTCTTTCAGCAATTTTCTTCTGGTTGATCAATGAAGGCACCTGAATCATGTAATGCATCGTCCCATTGTGAACATGAGAACAGGAAACAGATATTTCTCATTCTTCTGCATCTCACTCTCATCATACAGTCCAGCTGTTTGATGGCAAACCAAAGATGCAATCTCTTCCATGCATTGTGTATGGAATGCACAATTACTATATACCCTGCAGATAAACAGGAGGAAGAAGAAAAACAATACAGTAGCTGTTTAACGTAAAACTTTACTTTCTTCGGGTTTCATCTCATTCTCTTCTTGGCCAGAACTGGCTGAAAAAATCAAAGTTTTTTTTGGAATGGGACCTATAGCCACACTAACATATGCTACAACTCCAGTATTAAAAATCTGGGTGTATCCTCCACTGTTTCGGGTAAGTACCTATGTTGATGTATAATCCAGTCAAGTGCCATATTCCAAAGAAAGGTACACTAAGTAATGAAAGCTATCAGTAGGTGTAGCTTTAAAAGGAGGGCTCTTCTGATATTGATTTTTAAGAAAAGGAGGCATAAATAGCATCCCCTCCCAAAACCTGGCTGGGAGGGCTTTGCACAGATTTGTCTGATGCACCAATTGCAGCCTTTCCTGGATCAGGAGGCATTGCTCATGGTCATCCAGGAGCCTAAGACATACGATGAGGAATGGTTGCAGGAATTGGGCATGGCCAATTACTACCAGTTCTGTAGGCATTGCTTGATGGGTGTGGCATGGCTTCTTGGGCGTGGCTTGTTGGGCATGGCAGGGGAAGGATACTGCAAAATCCCCATTCCTTCCCCACTCCTGAGGGAAAGTTACTGTAAAATCTCCCTTCCCTTCCCATCCCACTAAACTGCTTTCCAGCTCTGTTCTCCTGTGCAGGGCAACAAAAGAAGACCCAGCCAATCAGCTGGGACCCGAAAGGCAGAGAATAGATGGGGTGGGGCCAGTCAGAGGTGGTATTTGCTGGTTCTCCGAACTACTCAAAATTTCTGCTGCCGGTTCTCCAGAACTGGTCAGAACCTGCTGAATACCACCTCTGTTATGCCATGCATTTATGAAGTGGTTGTTCCATTCCACTTCATAACCACTTCATAAACTTACCTTCTGCCAGGTCACTTAGAGTCCCTTCCTTTAAACACTGCTATTAGAGGGGAGCTAGGAAGTGGGCAGTACCTGTCCTAGGAAATGCTTCACTGCCTAAAGTTCAAGGGTCACCCTTTTAGCCTTCCTTAAGGCTGTAAAGTCCTGCCTCCCCACCCACCCACCCCGAGCTTTGAGAGAAGTTTAGATAATGGGACATTAACCTGAGTTGCACCAGGTTTTATATTTTCACTGGTTGTGTTTTAAAGGTTTTAACAAGATTTTTTTTAACCACTGGAAGCCACCAGAGTTGGCTGAAAGTTATAAAAATAAAATAAAAATAAGAAAATAAAATAATCATATAAAATAAAATAAGAAAATCAAGTAATAAAAACTTCATAACTGACCCCAGTTTGTTTTAAGGGAAAAAAAAATCATTAAATTTATTATATGGTATGTGAAGATTATTAAATTAACTATATTTCATGAATATAATTTTAATCAAAATTAGCCTAAATTAAACCAACTTTTGTGGGTTTTTTCTTATTCGCCTTTTGGAATTTCAACTCTGGTGTACCATGCAAAGAACCACTTTGTGTATTCCTGAACTAAGCAGTTTCTGTTTAAATTTATGGTAGGAGAGAAGGCTAGGGTTGACAGCAGAGGTGGGATTGGGTTGATATTTGATCAGTACCAGTTAATTAATGAATAAATTAATTAATATATTTCAGACACTGTATTGCTGCAGAAGAATTTTCAGCTCTCCTACTTTCATCAGAAAACTAACCACTCTGTTTTGTAATTTCCAACCTAAATTCTGCGAACTAGTTACGTCTTTTATAGCTGGTTCTAATACTCCCAATGTCAACATGGTATGTATAAAAGAAAACTGGGTCAGGCTTGGTTTCTATTAAATATGTAATGCCAGTTGCAAAATAACACTTTTTCTTAGGTTAAGGCAAAATATGGCCCACAAGCCAAACCTCACCTGCTTTTATATGGCTTTTAAGCTAAGCATGGATGAGCGGGTGGGCAGCAGATGAGAAAGCCCAAGACTCAGGTGAGCTTCTAGAGTTTGGAGCAAAGCCAAGGGATATAAGAGTAGGGAATTCTGGGCAGCAATGGCCTATCTGTTCAGCCCTTGCCAGGCCAACATTGTCCAATACCTGATGTAACCTGCTAGCCATTAACATGGAGGCAAAGGGAAGGGGATAGAATCTGGCCATTTATAAAAAAAGAAGGTTTGCTAACCCTTAGATTAAAGTCTTTTTTAAAATTTTTTTAAAGAAGACAAAGTTGAGCTTTACTATTAACCTTTGCATTTCAAGATTTCCTAGAAGAAAGAACCAACTTTGTGCAAAAGTTTTAGGACACAAGGTGTAACTATATTCATTATACTGGAACTGAGAACTTTCCAAGTTGTTTTTAGCAAATGCTATGCCAATAAAATTGAAGAATCAAGCACCATGATTGTTCCAAAAACTAATGGCTTCTACAAAAACTCAACAAACTAAAATGACAATTGTTTGAAAACGAAAAATACAAAGCACATAAATTGCATTCTGAGCTGGTCCTTTATCTTTCCGGTTAGTTGTAGGATAACAAATGGCTCTAGTCATGCAAAAAAAAAAAAAAGATGTATGTGCACTCAACTTCAAAATGTACAAAGTAACTATATAGCAAAGGAATAAGTTAACTCCAGATGAATTATGAAAATTAAATCTACTGCACTGCACATTACTAGAAAGTATCCTGGATTGGGGATGTTCATCAATTGTGTTAGGTCAATTTGTGAATGTAAATAGACCCACACACTTACAATCAGCCTTTACTGAATTTTTGTTACATGGTAGATGAAATTAATTTGGAAATTATGATGAATAATTGTTTTATTTCAGTCTCGTATGGACATGTATGTAGCACATTCTCCTGCTGGGACATTGGCACAAAATATTCTTCATTGGAAACAGGTAGGTTGTGTACCATAGATTCAATTCAATTCTATCCATACATAGAAGAGATCTGTTAATCATTATAGTATATATGGGTTTCTTCTTACTAATTTTGGATGCAGTAGAGCGATGTGTGAATTTATTAAACATTTCAAGCACCAGTGACTATCGTAAATTAAAGACAACCCATCAAGCAAATATATTTAAGTATATGATGATAAATTCCCTTGTTATAATAAAATTATACCTAAGGTGAACCATTCATGATCATCTCGTGACAGAAATGGAAAAACAAATTGAATACCTAAAATTATACAATTCACAGAGGCATTTAAGGTTTAAAGGTTTTTTTTTTAATTAAAAATTGATAAAAACATCATTGACTAATTTAAAGTAAAAAATCTGGCTAAGAAGAAGAGCACTAGAAAAGAGAAGGCAACCTAGAATTGTAAGGTTTGTGACATTACCCAAAACTGCCTCTTTGGGGGATAATAATCTGAGGCTTGTAATATCTACAACTACATAGAGCTCATTCAGCATATGATGTTAGCATACAACTTTTCTGTTTATGCTGCAATCTTTATCATTTATATCACAAGTCTCCAAGTTAAGACTGTCCTGGTTTAAAGAGGAACTGTAGTTAAGAACGGGGCTTGCTATATTGGTTGCTTACAATGGTTCAATTTCATTACACATTATTATTTATATAGTATTATAAAATAAACCTGTTCTGGCTTACGTACAAATGAGAGCTAATAACATGTATAGAAGTATGTCACTAGCAGAATCTGCATGGCAGTCAGGCAGGCAGGCAAATATGTGAGATAAACATTTTTGTAGCTTACACTCAGTAAAACAGATACAATGTGCTAGTTAAATAGTTTATTCCAGTAAGAGTTTTAGCATAGTTAAACAGTCCATATATCATTCACTAGTTCAGTCCATCCGGGGATTATTCAGTTGCAAAGTCCAGTGTCGAAAAAGAGGTCAGTAAACTTACAAATATCAGTCCAGTAATATATCTCTTCACAGTAGAGATATGAAGAAATCAAACCTCCTTTCTTCCTTCAGCGTTCAAAAACAAACAAACAATCTTTATCATTTATATCACAAGTCTCCAGGTTAAGACTGTCCTGGTTTAAAGAGGAACTGTAGTTAAGAACGGGGCTTGCTATATTGGTTGCTTACAATGGTTCAGTTTCATTACACATTATTATTTATATAGTATTATAAAATAAACCTGTTCTGGCTTACGTACAAATGAGAGCTAATGACATATATAGAAGTATGTCACTCACCCAGAACTTCAGTCTTAGACACCAAACCAAGTTTTAAAGGTCTTGCAAAAGATCACCATGGATGGGACCAATCCAGCCCACTGCTGATGGTATCCAGAGCACAGTGGTGGGATTCAGAATTTTTTATTACCAGTTCTGTGGGTGTGGCTTGGTGGATGTGGCTTGGTAGCAGTGGTGGGATTCAAATAATTTAACAACTGGTTCTCTGCCCTAATGATTTATTTCAACAACCAGTTCACCAAACTGCTCAGAAAGTTAACAATTGGTTCTCCCGAAGTGGTGCGAACTGGCTGAATCCCATCACTGCTTGGTGGGTGTGGCAGGGGAAGGATACTGCAAAATCCCCATTCTCTCCCCACCCCACTAACCTGCTTTCCAGCTCCGTTCTCCTGTGCAGGGCAACAAAAGAAGACCCAGCTGATCAGCTGGGACTTAGGAGGCAGAGAATAGATGGAGGTGGGGCCAGTCAGAAGTGGTATTTGTCGGTTCTGTGAACTACTCAAAATTTCTGCTACCGGTTCTCCAGAACTGGTCAGAACCTGCTGAAGACCACTACTGCCAGAGCAGCCCTCCTGCTATATGGGATGAATAGAGACCACTGGGGAGAGAAGGTCCCATAAATAACTCAGTCCCAAGACATGAAGAATTTTAAAGGGGACAACCAGCATCCTGAGTTGAATCTGGAAGCCAATGTACCTTGTATAGCAGTGGTGTCATGTTATCAAAATGACTGGTAATTCTTTTATTCAGTTCTGTAATTACTATTCATTTTAGCTCCATAATGAAAAGGTGTTTCAAGCATATGACTATGGCACTAAGAAAAAGAATATGGAGAAATATAACCAGGTATGAAAATAAAACAGTTTTCCTGTGAAATACTCATTTGCTGTTCCTCATTTGTAGCTTTTAGATCAGAATGCTTTCCCTCTTGGATGTGTTGTAGCTGGGTAGAATTTTGTTGTGTACCTTGTTTCAAATTTTTCAGGCTGAGGTTGAGCAAAGTAAGAAAAGTGTCATCAAAGTGATTGTAAGTGTAGAAAAGTATTTCTTGCCCTTCCTGATCTGAAGACAGTCCATACCTAAATTAAACACTGTCTAGCCAAGCCATTTAGCAATGGAGATAGAAATAGCTGTTGGCTTTGGAAGCCATACTGAGATTCGATGCTTCCACACTGCCACATAGCCTGAGAAAGTGAGAGGGGGTAGATTCAATTGTAGCTCTAAGTAGACAAAATAAAATTCTTGTGTTAGTTCAAGGTCATTGAATATGGTGCAGGATGAAATAAGGATCTTACTTTTGGACAGATCATGATTGGGCCATGTGATGTGATGACAGCTAAGGGGGCATGGATTTGTAGTTTGGGAAATGGTAGGAAGCCTGGAAAATTTCAGATTTGGGATTCCACAGATGTGCCAGTTACTATCCTAATCAAGGTATTTTTGAGATATGGTTGTCTCAGAGCTATTGAATAGAATGGAGGTTTGCTGGAACACTGACAATAGCATTTATTTATTTAATTTATATTGCCATCTATTTGCCCATGGTGACTCGAGGCAACTTACAGAATGTAAAACCATATTTAAATTTAAAAAAAACAATAAAACTAACAAAAGAAATCAAATAAATTAATAAAGTACAATAGAACAAAATCTGAAAATAAATAAATAAAAAAAATCATCCCCTAACTCCCAGCCCCAGCCCCAATGATAGCAGATCACACAAGCTGTTTAATGGGCTCCATTCCACTTCCCCAGGCCCACTAGCAGAACCAGGTCTTCCGTGCCTTCTGGAAGAGAGGGGGCCGTTTTAATCTCTGGGGGAATGATATTCCAGAGAGAGGGAGCCACCATGGAGAAGGCCCTTTTTCTGGGTCCCAACAGGTGTATCTCCCTCAGGGGTGGGACCCGCAACATTCCCTGCTTCCTCGCTCTAATGGGTTGAGGAGATGTAACCAGCAAGAGACGGTCCCTCAGATAATTTGGTCCCAAGCCATTAAGGGCTTTAAAGGTGACAACCAGCACCTTGAATTACACCCAGAAGCAAATTGGCAACCAATGCAGCTCCCGCAGGAGAGGTGAAACATGTGCACACCAGGATCTGCACAAAACCATGCAAGCTACTGCATTTTGCACCAACTGAATCTACCGGATGTTCTTCAAAGGCAGCCCCATGGAGAGCACATTGCAATAATCAAGTTGGGAAGTGACTAGGGCATGAGTAACTGTGTGTAGGGACCATTGGTCCAGGAAAGGTGCACAACCTGATGCACAACCTGCAGTTGCACAAAGGCCCTTCTGGCCATGACAATTTAGATTTATATACCACTCTAAAGGGCTTTACAGACTCTCTGGGTGGTTGAAAACATGGAAGCATTATTTGCACATTACCCACAACAATCTGGGTCTTTGTTTTAGCAACTTCAGAAAGATGGAAATCTGAGTCATCCTTGAGCCCCATCAGGTTCAAACTTCAGGCTGTGGGTTGAGTTTGCCTGCAATTCTGCACTTTAACCACTGTACCATCAAAGTTCCTTTACATCTGCAATTGCATCAAATGACTAATTTAAGCTAGTATGTGTTGAGATAATTCCCCATTAGGAGAATGAGTGCATACAGGGAGACGTATTTGAGAGAAGTGTTTGAATAATACACACACAGTACACAGATACATGGTATAGTAAATGTAGGTTTTTACTTCCAGAAAGTTTAAGCAAAGTCCAAAATAGGCAGTCCAAAGTCATTCACAGGTAAAATCAGTCAGTTTTCAATCCAGGGATAATCCAAATATCAAATTCCAGTGTCAAAAACACTTCAGTATCAGACTTACATTAATATCAGTCAATTAGTAATATCAGTCAATTAGAAGAAATGGAGCAATGGCAATACTTTCCAACAGAAGGAAACAGAGATACACTTATACTCTCTTCTGAGACTCAGACTAAACAAACCAGGTTTCTGGCTCCATCTTATGGCCGTTTGAGAAACCACACCCAATTGCATTTTTTGCAATCTCTTAAAGACATAGTACTAAAATGTTTATCCTGGTTTATATATTTCTAACCCAAATACCTGTTAGGTGACTTATATTCCTAACATTCTCCCCTTTTGGGTAAGATAATATATACAACCTTACATTCTAAGTCCATAATCTTCACAGCTAGCCTTATGCTTTAGAGAGCCTTGGGCCTTTGTAAAATAATCTGCTATATTGTTTTCTGACATACAGTATTCTAACTTAATCATCTTACTTTGCACACATTGTGTCACATTTAAATATCTTAAATCTGTGTGTTTCGTTCTTGTTTTAACAGCAATATTTGAAGCCATCTGTATTGCTGATTGGTTATCTTCGTAAACAACAATAGAATCTGTTACATTAATTCCCATATCAATTAATAATTGTTTATACAAAACTAAATCTGTACATAATAAAGACAAACATGAGAATTCAGCCTCCATTGTTGACAAACTTAGATGTTTCTGTCTAATAGATTTCCATCCAATCAATGCTTTTCCCAATAATACAGCAGTACCCGATATAGATTTTTGTGTATTTATATCTGTAGCAAAACTTGCATCAGCATATGCAGTCAAATTCAGTTCATCTTTTGGCTCCAAATACAATGCATAATGCATTGTTTGTTTTAGATATCTTAACACGCGTTTAGCAGCTTGCCAGTGCCTTTCAGTTGGCTCAATGTTAAATCTCGCTAATTGATTAACACAGTATGCAATATCTGGCCTTGACCAATTACTGAGATAAGATAAACTACCAATTAAAGACTGATAAATGTTCTTATAAAAAATAGGACTTTGTACATCAGTATGGCTAAACTCCTGGCTCATTGGTGTTTTAGCCGTCTTGCAAAGTTCCATTTTAAAACTTTTTAGTAATTGGTTAATTTTATCTGCCTGTGAGATCTTGTATGCTCCCCTAATTCTATCTATCTTTAAACCAAGATATTGTTTGATTTCTCCTAATTGTTTTATCTTAAATTTCTTTTCCAATAGTGAAATTATCTCAGTAGTTTCTTGTTCAGTTTTGGTGATTAATGCTATGTCATCAGTAAACAATAGCAATAATGACATTACACCATTACTTTCTCTTTTAAACAAACATGGATCAGCCATGCCAGCTACAAAACCTATTTTAGTTAATTCTTTGACTATACATTGGTGCCACTCATATCCTGATGGCTTCAAACCATAAAGACTCTTTTTCAATTTCCAGCAATCATTATTATCAGTATTATCATTTTTGAAACCTAAAGGTTTCTTTAAATATATAGTGTGTTGCAATGGTGCATGCAGATATGCTGTCTCTACATCCAAATGATTTACAATGTATTTCTCTTTAGCTGCCCACACTAATGCTGCCCTAAATGTAGTAGCCTTCAGACTAGGTGCAAACACCTCATTATAGTCATTTGCTGTCTGATTGAACCCTTGTGCTACTACCCTGGCTTTATGGGTAACAGTCCCATATACACCTGTCTTTAGCTTATATATCCATTTACATCCTATAGCATGTTTACCTGGTGGTAACTTAACGTTTTCATATACGTCCAGTCTTTTTAATGATTCCAGTTCCTTATCCATTGCTTTCTGCCAAGCAGCCTGATCCTTAGCAGGATACATTTTCAGTTCACTATAATTAGTTGGAACTGTATTCACTTGGCATACAACACTAGCCTGATATCTATCAGGTGGTCGTGTTACTCGGGTTGAACATCTTGGTAATACAGGGCTAACTGGTGGACTTTCCTGTGCCACTTTCTCCTGTTCTTCTACCTCTTCCTGTGCCTATTCTCCTACTTCCTCCTGTTCTTCCTCTTTAATGGCTATTTGTTGTTTACTGATATCATCTTTAGGGACTATTTGAGTGCCAATAATAATATCATTGCTGGATTCCTGTTCCAGTTCATCCCACCCAATGTGCTAGAGAAATTTTGCACTAGCACTACAATAAACATGAGCTATGCCTTGATCCCAGAATCTAAATGATCTATGGTTGGCCTCATAACCCACAAAAAATAACTTCTTAGCTCTATGTTGCCCTTTCAGTCTTGTGAGGGAATATGCACCCATGCTGGAGCTCCAAATGTGTGTAGGAAACTTAAATTTGGTTCTCTGCCATGCCAACGAGTGAATGGCAATGCACCAATTGTTGTATTAACTACATTGTTTAAAACATGGTTACTACACATTATGGCTTCACCCCACAGTGTTTCAGGTAAACCTGAATCAGATAACATAGTGCAAGCCATGGCTTGTAATGTTTGCCCTTCTTCATTCTATAAACGAGTTATGTTGTGGTCTGTAAGGTGCAGAATGTTTATGCTCAACACCAGCCAATTTCAGCATAGTTTGGAATCTTTTGTTAACAAACTCAGTCCCATTATCAGTAACTAAAGTAATTACTTTACTTTTCATTTTCTCTCAGCAAACCTTAGCCAAGTAAAGAAATGTTGGAATGTTTGTTTTGTTTTTCATAAGATAGCAGAAACCATATCGTGAGTAATGGTCCATTATACTCAAAATATAACAGGCACCTCCTAAACTTGGTTTTTAGGACCAATTATGTCAGCAAACACAACCTATAAAGGTACTTTGGTCTTAAACCCATTAAGTCTGTTTGCTGGAGTAACCTTACTTTTTTCTTGACTACAAGCATTACAGTGTAAATACTTGCTACAGGGTTTCAATTTTATTCCCTCTGACAATTCAACAGTTTGTTTGAGCATTTTGAAATTAATGTGCCCTAGACGTCTACGCAGTAAATATATACATTCATCATGTTATAAACTGAGTTAGCCATCTTCAACTGGTCATCATGTATTACACATAAATCATTCTTTAAAGTAGCAGTAACACTTTTACCCTCTTTCTCTATTATACAGTTATCTCCCCTAAAGGTTATTACATAACCAAGATTAATTAAAGCCCTTACTGATAGCAAATTAAATTTCAGTTTAGGTACATATAACATAGTTAAATGTTTGTTTATACAAGAACAATATGCAGTACCTTCACCTGATGCTTTAATCTTCCATCCATTTGCCAATGATACATGTTGTTTACTCGTGGACATCTTTATAAACCTTTTTCTATCTTTAGTAATGCACTGTGATGCTCCACTATCAACAACCCACAAATCATGGTTTACAGTTGAATTGCTAGACATAGCTAAACTAACATTCTTCTTAGCCTTCTGGTGTTTACTAGTATTCTGTTGTTTTCCTTTCTTACAGAATTTAGCTATATGTCCCCAAGCCCAACAAGAAAAACATTTCCTAACAGTATAAGCAGTTGAAGATAAATCCTCTTCTTGTGGTTGTTCCTTCCTCAGTTGGTCCCTATCCAGCTGTCTTCTTGCTTCTTCTAACAACCTTCCAGTTATGTCAGTCAATGTCAGTTTATCTCTGGGCAGTACTTCCAGTGAAGATACATAATCATCATAACTTTCATCCAATGAGGAAAGAATGATGTAAATTTGATGCAGCTCTGAAAATATCAGTTCTTTTTCATGTAGCTCTTGAAAAGTTCTTTTCATGAAGTTTAAATGAGATAACATATCTCCACCTTTTAGAAGATGTGTTCTAAACAGTTTACGTGTAAGATGTATGTGTGCACCTACACTGTCACGAACATAAATCCTCTTCAAATTCTCCCAACACCTAGCAGCAGACTCTTCTCCATGAATATGGATTAGCTGTTGGTCACTCAGTGTTAGTCCAATTATACAAAGAGCTCGTTCGTTGTTCTGTTTAAAGTCAGCAAGCTTCTTGGCATCATCCTCATTTTCTGGATCCCAAGCATTTACATCTGGTGGGTCTTGAACTACATTCCATAAACCTTTTTTATGCAGAAGTAGACTGCATATCATAGACCAGGAAACATAGTTTGTTCCATCCAACCGGGTTATCAGTGATAGACATATTGAAGTGACTTGTGCCATCTTTACCAGGATAGTAAACCACAATTAAACAGTAAACAGCTGTCTGTATAAGGTACTGTGCATTCACACTAACTCTCAGTTATCTGAGCCTGGTATGGTCTGGGCCCATAACCAGTGTTGAGGTAATTCCCTGTTAGGAGAATGAGCGCATACAGGGAGACGTATTTGAGAGAAGTGTTTGAATAATACACACACAGTACACAGATACACTGTACAGTAAGTGTAGGTTTTTACTTCCAGAAAGTTTAAGCAAAGTCCAAAATAGGCAGTCCAAAGATTCCTAGGTAAAATCAGTCAGTTTTCAATCCAGGGATAATCCAAATATCAAATTCCAATGTCAAAAACACTTCAGTATCAGACTTACATTAATATCAGTCAATTAGTAATATCAGTCAATTAGAAGAAATGGAGCAATGGCAATACTTTCCAACAGAAGGAAACAGAGACACACTTATACTCTCTTCTGAGACTCAGACTAAACAAACCAGGTTTCTGGCTCCATCTTATGACCGTTTGAGAAACCACACCCAATTGCATTTTTTTGCGATCTCTTCAAGACATAGTACTAAAATGTTTATCCTGGTTTATATATTTCTAACCCAAATACCTGTTAGGTGACTTATATTCCTAACAGTATGTTCTCTTTTGGACCAATGGAAGAATGTTCTTCCTTTCTGGGCCTCTGAACTAATCAGCTATGTATTGAAGAGAAACATCAGAATTAAAAAAAACATATAATCCACACACACACAAACCCTTCAGTTTCATCACAGGTTTAGTGTTTGCACTGAATTCCTATTAGTCTGCTTGCTCACCAACTTTTTTTAAAGTGGTAATTTGCAATGTCTTCCTTCAGTTTTTGACTAATTATTCAGATTTGTTGCTTTTCTTCCCAGATAACTCCTCCTGTATACAAGATAGAAGATATAAAAATACCTGTTGCACTCTGGTCTGGTGGAAACGACTTATTTGTGAACATAAAAGATGTCAAGGCATTAATAGCATAGCTTAGTAACATCATATATCACCAACATGTTCCTGAATGACAACATCTAGATTACATTTGGGGACTTGATGCAAATGAGGTTATGTATATGCATATCATTGAGATAATGAAAAGATATCCATGATTCCTCAGCAGTGATGTACATAGAAAGCATGTTGTATGATGACAATTTAAAAACACACCTTGAAGTCTTAATGCAGCTGAATTGGTTAATTAGTTGAATAAATATTTGCAACTTGACTTAATACTATTTCTCCAAATAGTATTTACATTAACAAATCACTTCTTCAAACTGTTCCCATCTCCTCTGAATTCTTTATCTTATTACTCTACAATTGAGAAACAAATTAAATTCTCATACACAATCAGTATAGATACTGAGAAAGTGAAGCTTTCTATAGAAATTGTGTCCATTATTACATGCCTTGCTTGGTTGTATATAAAATATTGTACTCTTAATATTTAAAAATTAGTATGTCTAATGCGAAGGCTATGCTAAACCCAGATTGCATTTTTAATTAGATTTTTTGGGACATTGTTCGGATTTAACAACTTCAATAATTCACTTAACAACTGTGGCAAGAAAGTTCATAAAATGGAGCAAACTTCACTTAACAAATGACTCACTTAACAACAGAAATTTTGGGCTTAATTGCAGTTGTAAGTCAAGGACACTAAACACTATTGTACAAAGTGGTAATGTAACTATTACAATACATACCTTGGACAGTTCAGTTAATTCAAGATGCAGCAGCGAGATTGGTTGTTGATCTGTTAATGGAGACTGTTTTATGTTTGTTCTTAAGTATATCAGTTTAAGAAGTTGTCATAGTTGGCTGATATGCTTCTGGGTAAAATATAAAATACCAAGGTGATTTTTTTCTTTTGTGTTACCTCTGTGTTCATTAAAAGAATCAGAAGAGTTCCCAGACATCTGTCAACAACCACTAATGAGCCTTCTAATTTTGTTACCCTAAATTCAGGAAGGGTTTTCTTGTAGCTTTCATTGATCGACTGATGAGAATTAGAAGACCCTGATTCCAAAATTACTCTGGGCAAGCTATATTAGAAAGAGAAACCACCAGAAAATCAAAGTCTAGCCTCTTAGAGATCTTTGAAAGAATTATAAAAGCTCATGTTGTTAGACTGGCTTTTAGTCATTGTATTTATTAGTTTTGGGTGGTTTTAATTCTGAGTTTTACTATGGTTTTCACAGTTTTGTTTAATACTTAAAGGACTTCCATTTTTAATGCATACCACCCTGTACAGAAATGAAGACAGAGATGGAGCTGCCAATGGAGATAGTGATACATCGGCAAAAAAAGGTTGCTGTGCAACCTCACTGCCTAACACAAATACTTTTTGGATCTCTCCCTGTCTTAATATAATGTGTCCATTTCTTTATTAATGTCCACAACCAGAAAGTCTTAGAAAAGCAGTCTGTAAAATGAGAAGAATAAAAAACTAACAACGAGGAAATGAAATAGGAGATAAATTGGCAATAAAGAGTAGAACTAAGACAAAGCAGGAAAATCTCAACAAGGTTTATTTGAATGCCTTTGAGTATTCTTCAACATTTAAAGCAGGGGTGTCCAACCTTGGCAACTTTAAGACTTGTGGACTTCAACTCCCAGAATTCCTCAGCCAACTTTGCAAAGCTGGCTGAGGAATTCTGGGAGTTGAAGTCCACAAGTCTTAAAGTTGCCAAGGTTGGACACCCCTGATTTAAAGAGATTGTGTCATTCTGCTCAAAAAATAAATAACAAAGGTAAAAGGAATTAGTGGGGTGTGGCTGTTCTGTCTCCATTCCCATGTGAAGTTGGCAACTCCCAGGAGTAAAACCGCATTGTCTCCTTGTTCTATTACTATTCTATATATTCAAAACAAAATAGACACACACCTTCTGGCAGACCAAAAGTCAATTTACAACAGATCTTTATTGCTAAATCTGTTTTGGATTACAACACATATAAATAGCACAATGTAACACTAATGAAATCAATAATATGACCTGTACTGTCTCAATGATTTTCAAATTCATAATCACTGTGCAGATTTCAACTTAGCTGGGGAATTCTGGGAATTGAAGTCCACACATCTTAAAGTTGGCAGGTTTGAAAAAATACTGACTTATACTCTTGCAAACTTTGCACTTTAGCAAGAAAACAATCATGAAAATAAAAATATTTGGATGCTTACAAAATTAACCTATCATTTTGAATTCATCACCCATGATACCCATGGTTTTCTTTTGTATAAGCTTATTGGCTGCTTGATGTCACTTGAAATTGTAAAAGGAATTACATTTATCACAATGAATTGGCCCCATGGGTTGAAGCTTTTCTGACAATGTCTGATGCAGTGATCTAGGAATTCTTCTTTAATATATTTTCTATGTTGAGGAACTTTAATCTTCTTGCCATGTCCAGTGGAGTCTCTCCATCCTGAAATAAAGAGATAAAATCAACAAAAGTGAAAATAGCAAATGAAGAAAGCATCAATATATATAAAATCTCACTTGGCCAATCCAAAGGTGCTTTCTCAAGAAGCAACCATATTTTCTTGTTTTTCTTTGGAGAAGTTTCTCTTCTCATCCAAGAAGCCTCCTCAACTCTAACTGGATTCCATTCCCCATCCAGCCAGAGCTGAAGAAGCTTCTTAGATGAAAAGCAAACATCCTCAAAGAAAAAAAAAAAAGTCCAGTTGCCAAAGCATCTTTGGGACAACCATGACTGAGAATCTCTATAGACAGTTAACTTGACCAACTTTAGATATTTGCAAGAGTACTATTGCCAAGAAGACAGTTATTTCATTGTAACTTATGCAGAATAGTTTCATTTTTGATAGAATCCAATAATGACTCTTGAAGCAAATGTTACAAGTTCTGGGAGGAAGTCATAATCTTTGTTTTTTTTTCTTTCTCTTTCCTTGGCCACCTTTCTAACCACAAGGTAATTCTGGGTGGCTCATAATCATGAATGATAAATATAAATATAACAAAACATAAATAAGTTAAAACAAGCCAAATACTACAATCCAATTAAAGATGGGGAGGACAGGGGCAGGTTGAGGGGGAAGGAAGTGGGATCTGATGTTAATCGAATGACCACCTCCATTGTGGTTACATAATTGTGTTAATCTATTATTAGAACTTTCCTCTATTTGCTTCAAAGTTTTGATGAATCTTTTCAGTGCAAATTTTAGAAGCTTGTGGAAAGCTTTATTTGAGAAATGTTGGAAATTGTCCGGATAGTCTGAAACCAGTAGCTAATGGTAATACAGGTAAGATTATCACTTGAAGCCAATCTCTTCAATGTTAGGTCAAACTAAAAGAATTTTCATCAAAAGGTAAGTGATGCTTCCTACCTATATGACAAAAAGTGACTTGCACCTTATCAGTGAGAAATAAAACTCCTTGTATAGTGATTGACTTTCACACAGAGGAAACATTTGAATAGTATTTTATGATATTATTTTATTATGGTGGGGGCATACAGGTACACATCTAAAACATCACTTACTTCTGCTAAGCTACTGCTAAACAATATTATTTTCAAATCATGGCCATAAAATGCCTCTTCTGCTTCCACAAGACATGTACTAGCTATGGGCCACCAGGTTGATCCAAAAACCGCATTCAGAGTTTATTGCATTATAGGAACTCTCATTTTCTGTGGTTCACTGAAGCAGTTGCCATCAATTGAGTGAAGCCTCTCTCGAATATGCAGAACAACCGTATGTTAATCTGTGCCTTCTGTGGGCATAAGGTTTCATCACTAATCGGTGTTCACACATGTTATACATGTAATTGAATGCTTTCGCTGGACTTTATGTTCCATGTTAATTTTTAACTGTGTTATTGTAAGTTTGGTATGGATGAGTCAATATGAAGTGCTTGCATCTACCACTGTTCATTTTTTAACTGCCTTATTAAAATTGTTAAAGGGGTCTGTCTGCTTTAAATATTATTCTCCCTATGGGAAACTTAAAATTATCTATGACCAGCATAGGTAGCTAAGATTGCTAATTTTAATCTTCATAGCAAATGATTCTGAATGTTCTCATTAAAAAGCTACAAGGGGAATGCTGCTTTGCTTACACATGATCTATAGTAAGTAGATTAATTTTTAAAATATTTATGAATGTTGCATAACTAGTTTTAATTCCTTTTTATCATTTCTTTCTCCCTTTTTGCTATTTTTTCTTGCTACTTTTCTTGCTTGTTGTCATTTTCCATGTGGTTTTGAACATCAGCCATTTCTGGCTAACATAACCTGGATCAAAAGCTCCAAATGTAATTGCTTGTAATACATTAATTTGTAATACAAATATTCACATTTTCCTCAATTAGCAAACTAGAAGAGGAAAATCTTGGAAAATGGTAGAAAATAAGATTTAAAGGTTCTCCTGTTCAGTTGTGACTGACTCAAGGTGTCAATGCTCATCTCCAATTCTCAGCTAGGGATCCTGCATTGTCTGAGAGATGCTTCTGCCATCATGTGGCCCGTGTGGAAGTACAGAACACAGAAACCTTTCCCATCAAAGTGATACCTATTTATCTACTTACATTTGCATGGTTAAGAACTGCTAAGTTGGCAGGAGCTGAGGTGATGATAATGAAAGCTCACCCCGTCACACAGCATTTGGGTCTTCTACCCTGGCTGTCAACTTTCCAGCTGAGAAGCCCAGCATCTTAACCACTGGGTCACTGTACTGCCCCTGGTAGAAAAGAGCCCCACTTATTTTTTTTTCTTTTCTAAAAAAGCAACAGTAACAGTGCTTAGACTTATATACCACTTTACAGTGCTTTACAGCCCTCTCTAAGTGGTTTACAGAGTCAGCATATTGCTCCCAACAAACTGAGTCCTCATTTTACCCACCTTGGAAGGATGGAAGGATGAGTCAACCTTGAGCCTGGTGAGATTCAATCTGCAAATTGTAGGCAACTGGCAGTCAGTAGAAGTAGCCTGCAGTACTGCACTCTAACCACTGCATCACCATGGTTGATAAACAGATTCCTCTTTCTTAGTAGAGGAATAGTCCAAATCACAGAGGATGAGCTAGAGATCAAAATCATAATAACACTAGTTTACCATACCTTGTCCTTTATGGAAAGGTCAGCACCTGCTTCAACTAATAATGGAATGATGGATTGATTCTTCATTTCACAAGCATAGTGGAGGGCAGTCCTTCCTGACTAGAGGGGGAAAAACATAATACATATTGTTCAGGAATAAGTTGTACCTTTACCCTAAAATACTTCTCAAATTAAAAAAGGAGTTATTTCTTGCAAGCTCTTGAATTATCATATATTTATACTTTTGCTCTATTGTTTCATTCATTTATACATTGGCCATTGATGTATGACTCTACTGCAAAATGGCTCCATAAATAAAATAAGTCAACTTAAAAAATTAAAAATAAATTAAATTAAAAATATCAAAACAAAACCATCATAATTCATAAACTCAGTCTACATTGGGTTGCAACAGTAAAAATAAAATTTAGCAACTTCTTCAAATGTTGCATTAAATTGCAACCAAGGATGAATTTACATAGCCTATTAATTGTTTTTGAATTAGTTCAAGAATTAGGATTTTTTTCTGTAAGTATTCACCTGTATTCTTTAATTGCATTAAAATGATTTGAAAAACCATTTTATTCCATCATAATCCTGAAGCTGAGTACAATATTGTACCAGGACAGATTCAAAAGTCTAGTCCTATATTATTCCCAACATACAAACTGAAATAAAAATAAGGTTTTACCCCTACTGTTAAGTCCTGGGCATGGGCACAAGGAACGGAGACGAGACATCGAATGGTGACTTCAACTCTTTATTGTAAAATAAGAACAGAGCAAATACTTGGGCAGCAGCAGCTCTTTTATAGAGCTGACTGCTGTCAAAACAACCAATGGTTTTAGTTTACCACTTTCGCAAGCGTCCAATCAAAGGGGCCCATTAACAGCCAATCAGACTGGCCAAAAACGACCAATCAAGACTCGCCATTTGCGGGCCAATGAGAAGTGCAGGATTACAAGCCTGCTGTAAAGTAAAAGCTGTTTAGGGTTGTATCACTGTGTTGGCTTAGTCCATAACACCCCTCCCCCCTAGGTTCCGTCTGAGGGGTGGGATGACGTATTCTCGTAAATAGGCAGGTCGCTTCACCTGTCTGCTCGACCTGCGCTGTTCCACCGGTTTCTGTCCTGGCTCTGGTTCCGGTGGGCTGCTAGCTGGGTTGGATGGTGAAAATTGTGGTCCTGGGCTGCTTTCTCTGCTTACACCAGTGCTGTCTTCCGGGTTCCCTGGATCTGTTTCCATCGCAGTGCTGTCACATGGAGAGGCCACTCCCTGGCTTGGTTCTCCTTCTGACGGTGAGTATCCCCTGGTTGGTTGTGTAGACTGTTGGATTTCAATTGTTAATTCTTCTTCGGCCTCCTCAATGTTCCCTCCCCCCCCCCAGCTAGAGATTCCGGGGCTGAGATAGGACTAGGTGCTAATCTGGAACGGAGTTGGTCTATGTGGCGTTTCCACATCTTACCATCTGTAGCTTGCAGGCGATAGGATCAGGATCCCATAAGTTGCGTTATGGTAGCGGGGACCCACAATGGGTCACCCGAGAAGTTTTTCGCAAACACGAGGTCACCTTCCTGGAATGCCCGACACTTGCTGGTGGATCCTGGGGGTTGTTCCGGCATGCAATTTGGGTGGAGGCAATCGAGATGTGAGCGAAGTTTGTGGCCCATCAGGAGTTCAGCTGAGGTTGTGTTCGTGGTACTGTTTGGGGTTATGTGCTGGAGGAGAAGCATCTGGTTTATTCTGTCATCAATGTCACCATGGTCCATTTTGTGCAAGGTCGTTTTTACAAATTGAAACATTCACTCACCCCTTCCATTGGCCGCAGGGTGAGCTGGCGATGTTAAGGCATGGCGGATGCCCCAAACTGCCAGGCACTGTTCGAATGGCAGGGCAGTGAATTGGGGGCCATTATCGGAGACCAGGACATCTGGAAATCTGTGGGTAGCGAATAGCTTATTCAGCTTTTTAGTGACCGCCTCTGTGGTGGTGCTTTTCATCTTGTGGACTTCAAGCCAGTTTGAATAGGCATCCACTGTTAGGAGGAAAGTGTGTCCTCTTGTGGATCCCGCAAAATCGTTGTGGATATGGGACCAAGGACCTCGAGGTGTTTCCCACTGGGTTGGGGGAGTTTTTGGAGGAGTAGAGCGTTTGCTGCACTTCACTACCCAGGTCTCTATTTGTTTATCTAACCCAGGCCACCATGCATAACTCCTGGCTAATGCCTTCATCCGCACGATGCCTGGATGTCCATCGTACAACATTTTTAATACTCTATGTTGCATAATACTCTCTGGGATTACGACTCTGTCTCCCCACACTATGCAGCCTTTTTGGGAGAATAGCTCTGTTTGACAATTCTTAAATGGCTTGAACGTATCATTGGTTTCGCTGACCGACCAACCCCGTTCCACCCAGCTGAGGACTTGTGCCAAAACAGGGTCCTTTTTTGTTTCTAAGGCAATGTCTCGAGCGGTCAGCGATGGCAATTTGAGGGTTTCGATTTGCAATACGGATAAGGTTGGAGCTGGGTCCTCTATGATGTCTGGTAGTGGGGATCGGCTCAAAGCGTCAGCGTGGGGAATGGTTTTTCCCGGGCGGTGTTGCAATCGGTAATCGTAGGCGGCTAAAAATTCTGACCAATGTGTCATTCTTGGTGATAAGATATGGGGAGTTGGTTTATTTCCCGCCAAAATACCAAGTAGTGGCTTGTGGTCTGTAATTATGGTAAAGGGTCTCCCATACACATATTCAAGGAAATGTTTAACTGCGGATACAATAGCGAGAGCCTCTTTATCAAGTTGACTATAGTTCCTTTTGGTCTTAGACAAAGTTCTCGAAAAGAACGCAATAGGTGCCTCATTCCCATTTGGTAGGACATGGCTTAAAATGGCTCCCACTCCAAATGGTGAGGTATCACAGGTAACTG
This sequence comes from Hydrophis major, assembly GCA_033807585.1. Taxonomy (NCBI): domain Eukaryota; kingdom Metazoa; phylum Chordata; class Lepidosauria; order Squamata; family Elapidae; genus Hydrophis; species Hydrophis major. The sequence goes on along the minus strand of CM066331.1, from coordinate 87,174,128 downwards.
TCAAAGGTACAGTCTCGTTGTATTGCATTAATACAGCATTGGAAGTTAAGAGGTCTTTTACCTCTTGGAATGCCCTCTCTTCATGCCGTCCCCAGACCCAGGAAGCCTTTTTGTCAAGAAGTCTATGTAGGGCTCGGCTACTGCCGCCTTCTGGGGCAAAAAGATGTTATAAAAGTTAATGAGTCCCAGGAAGGCTTGAAGGTCTGTCTTATTCCTAGGTCTCGGGGCGTTTTTCATTGCAGTTAGTTTTTTTTCGGTGGGGTGGATTCCCTGTCTGTTGAGAAGGTATCCCAGGAACTCCACTCTCTCCGTACAAAGTTGACACTTGTCCCTTTTTACCTTCAGGCCAGCATCTTTAAATTTCTGAAGAACTTTTCTGAATCGTTGTACTAATAACTCTTTAGTGGGGGCAGCTATTAGGACATCGTCAAAAAAAGGCACGACGCCTTTTATGCCTTGTAATAGTCTCTCCATTAAACTTTGGAAAGTGCCCGGTGCCACGCTTACTCCGAATTGGAGTCTATTGCACTTGAAAGCGCCTCTATGTGTAACTGTTGTCTGGGCTTCTGCAGTTGTCGCTTCTACAGGTAATTGCTGGTACGTCTGAGCTAAGTCCAATTTCGCAAATATTTTTCCGCCACCCAGGGAATGAAGAAGGTGTTGAACCACCGGTACTGGGTAAGCGCTCTGTTGAAGAGCATGATTTAGGGTGGCCCGGTAATCCCCACAAATTCTTAATGAACCATCTGGCTTCATGGGAGTTACTATTGAAGTTTCCCAGCGGGCATGGTCAATCGGTTCCAATACGCCCTGGGCTATCAGTTTATCTAGCTGCTCATCGATCTTCGGCTTTAGGGCAAAAGGCACCCGACGAGGCTTAAGCCGAATGGGAGCTACATCGGGGCTGAGATTAAATGATATAGGGGTCTCCTTGTACTTGCCTAATGTTCCGATGAACACGTCCTGGAATTCCTGGATGAGAGCCTCTTCCCAGTCGTCGCTTCTGGTTTGGTGTATGCCGGCTAGTTCAATCCCGAGTGGGGCGTACCACTGTAACCCTAACAAGCTGGGTCGGTCACGGGAAGTCAAGGGAAGCGTCGCTGTGCGGTCCTTGAAGGATACTTGGACGTGGCTGAAACCAACAACTGGAATTCTGTTTCCCTGGTAGTCTTTCAGGATGATTCGTTGCGTGCTGATGTCATCTTTCACCATCAGTTTACTCTGCATGTGCGGTGCATTTAATCCCAGAACTATGTGGTCTCTTAGGGCTTCCTCTAAGTTTGCAAAACCACAAAGGCCTCCTAGGTTCCGGAGGTTGGCTACGAAATTCCCAATGCTCTCGTCCTTCCGTTGGTCCCTCTGGTAAAATTCGTGTCTTCGTATCAGTGTAAGTACTGTGGGTGTGTAATGGGCCCGGAGGATTGGGGCAAGGGTATCCCAATCCATGGTCTTCACTTCCGCCAATTTTGCCAGTGCTTTAGCCATTTTGAAAACGGCGGGGCCGCAATGAGTCAGGAACACTGCTCGTTTCTTGCCAGGCGTAGCATCTTTTAAATTGTTGGTCTCCAGGAACATCTGGAAGCGATCTATATATGAGTCCCAGTCTTCAGTTGCTGGGTCGAATGGAGCGGGTGGTATGGCACCACTGGCCATCTTGCCGTTTGTTGCATGCGCTCTTTCGCCACGTGCTCTGTCTTGTTCGATGCATACTTAGTCAGCTCTATCATCTCCGCATCCCATCCTCATCGCCAGTGTTAAGTCATGGGCATGGGCACAAGGAACGGAGACGAGACATCGAACGGTGACTTCAACTCTTTATTGTAAAATAAGAACAGAGCAAATACTTGGGCAGCAGCAGCTCTTTTATAGAGCTGACTGCTGTCAAAACAACCAATGGTTTGAGTTTACTGCTTTCGCAAGCGTCCAATCAAAGGGGCCCATTAACAGCCAATCAGACTGGCCAAAAATGACCAATCACGACTCGCTATTTGCAGGCGAGAAATGCAGGATTACAAGCCTGCTGTAAAGTAAAAGCTGTTTAGGGTTATATCGCTGTGATGGCTTAGTCCATAACATCTACTATGCAATATTGTGTGGTTTTAATTAGAGAGTTGGAGCAGGTGAAACCTCAAAGTTCTAACAGAAGTAAACCATAATTATTCAGGAGACACAATTCTTTTATAAAGGGCTGAAGTCTTCGTGGACTCTTCAGTTTGTTTTGTTTTGGGGTTTTAATGAAAAAGAAGCTATTTCACTTTTTTTTTTTTTTTTAAGAACAGTACCTGCAACCTAACTACATGGCTAGGTAGTAGACCTCTGCGTTATTTGGAAGATGTCCTCATTCTGTATAATCGGCCTTGAGAAAACATGTTAAATTATCCTATTGCATGTAAAACTGTTAAAATATAAATCTAATAACAGTTTCACACAACTACAAGCCTCACGCTTCAAACCCTCTGTGGTAATTTCGTCATGCTGCACAAGCATCCTGATTGATGTACTTCTCCAACACTGAACCACTCAATTGATAAGTGGAAAGGCACAACTGGCAGCCAGCCAACTGCATCTAATTGGATCCTATTTTCCCTGGTTGCTTTGCTTGGTTTTTTTGTGTGTGTGTGAAGAAAAACACTACCACCATCACCAAAAAAACAGCTGAACAATGGGCCTAGGAAATGGCAAAGTTGGAGACAGTCTGAACGGGTGGTAAGGTGTAATATTTTAGTCTACTTGACCCTGATTGATCTCATCTAAGCTGGCTGACTTTGGTTCCAAACAAAAAGAAGGAAGCAATTCCTTCCATTTTTTTTCTCCATATAGGGCATGTGAGGTATCACAACATTTTTTTTGTCTTTGTGGAGCCGGGGTGGGCCTGGTCTACACATGATGCATCCACCACCACCCAGACATCCAGTTTGACAGGCCTGATCTAGGGGAAATCATAAGTGGGGAAAATGATTCTGCCTCATCCTTAGGAAAATGAAAATATTTTTATGAGTCACATCCAGCTACCACCCAAATTAGATTACATGAATAGATGCACTTACATCATCTTGAGCATTGACATATGCACCAGCTCTAAGTAGCATCTTGATGAGGTGTTCATTCTGCTTACTTTTAGAAATCTGTTTAGTAGATTTTAGGGGAGAGAAAGGAAAAAAAATATGGAACATTATTGGAACTCAGCAAGGCGTTTTGGGCTCTTGGTTCTCTTGGTTCTCTTTCCTGATTCAGAGAGGTAACTCTGATTCAACTCGATGAAGCACTTCGTATCGTTTCAATGTGAAAATTAGTTCTTGCACAATACAGAGCCAACCACAGAACCACAGAAAAGGGAGTTCTGATGAAGCAATGTTTGTGGGATCACAGGGTGAATAATGGAATCGCTCACCCTGACTATGAATTGGGAAATTGCAATTAGGGGCATAGGATTAGATGCATCCTGTGATCCCGCAAACATTATGAAAAGATCTGAACAGACTTAGCATAATCCATAGTTTCTTAGGGCAGAACTTGGCAGCTAATCAGATTTCCTAATTATTTTTTGAGAACGTTTAATATGGGGAAGTTTAAGAGAACATAGATGTTCTCAGCCAATAAATGTATAAGAGATCTTTTATCAGCTGACTCTCTCCTTCTCTTATACATTTATCAGGATGCATTTAATCCTATGCCCCTAATTGCAATTTCCCAATTCATAGTCAGCGTGAGCGATTCCATTGTTCACCCTGTGATCCCACAAACATTGCTTCATCAGAACTCCCTTTTCTGTGGTTCTGTGGTTGGCTCTGTATTGTGCAAGAACTAATTTTCACATTGAAACAATACGAAGTGCTTCATCGAGATGAATCCGAGTTACCTCTTTGAATCAGGAAAGAGAATGATGGTCCCCCTAGAGCCCAAAACGCCTTGCTGAGTTGAATCTAAACTTAAAACATGTAACTACGACAACCATAATTAGATGGTAGAAAGAACAAAGCATATTTTTGGTTTGTTTTTTCTTTTTTTGTGTGTTTCCCCCAAATTTTGTTCTGTTGTACTTTACTAATTTATTTGATTCTTTTTGTTAGTTTTTATTGTTTTTTTATTTTTATTTTTTTAAATATGGTTTTACATTGTGTAAGCCACCTCGAGTCGCCATGGGCAAATAGGTGGCAATATAAATTAAATAAATAAATAGATAGATAAATCGATAAATCGATAGATATATAAATCGATAGATAGATAGATAGATAGATAGATAGATAGATAGATAGATAGATAGATAGATAAATAAATATGGATATAACTGTAGGCATCATTTGATACTTGTCTGACCTGGAACTTACCATTAGAAGATATCCTAATAGCATAACGGGCATTAAAAGTATGATGAGCAAATAATCAAAGAAACCAAATCGTTTTTTGACAGCGTAGTGCAAACAGGTTCTTTCTTTCTAGAGAGAAAGGAAAAAGTTTTAAGGCAGTTTCTCATTCCACCTACCCTAAATTATTTGCAATTTGTTTGGTGTCAGTTTGGAAAGGTTTTTGGTGCTTTCCTACAGCGGAAATTACCCTGGGGATATTCTCAGTTTCAGGAAAGTTACCCTCAGTTAAAAGGAAAAAAAGAAGCACCTGGTTGAGACAATAATAACAAGGAATAAGGAAAGACTAGAAGCTACCTGAATTGTTATCAGCTTGCAGTGGGAATGGGACAACTTGCCACAGCCAATTTGTTATGGCAACTCACCATGGCCAACTTGTTGTGGGACAATTCGCCAACTTGCTGCAGCCAACTCATCATAGCCAACTCATCATGGCCAACTCATTGTGGGTCAACTTGCCACAGCCAACTCGCTGCAGCCAACTCATTATGGCCAACTCACTGCAGGACAACTCACCATGGCCAACTCACCATGGGCCAACTTGCTGCAGGACAATCTAACAATTCTATTTAATTATTTAAAATAAATAAAATTTAATTTAATTTTTGCAATTTACATTTTGGAGTAGCCTTTCCCTGCCATGCCCACCAAGCCACACCATGCCCACCAAGCCACGTCCACAGAACCAATAGTAAAAAAAAAATTGAATCCCACCACTGAGTAATACATTGACAGATAACATCCAAGTTTTATTTCTCTACTATGTTCTACATAGGGCTGCCCTTACATGTTTTTGGAATTTCAGCTGGTACACAGTGTTGCAGCAGATTGGTCTCCATAGAAACCATGTTGCAGCCATTTTGATTTCTTTATCTATAAAGCCTCAAACGATTTGAATCAAGGACTGCTGAAAAAAATGCCTTCTCCTTGCTGATTAGCAGCAGCCATTCAGATCCTACAAAGCTTAGCTCCAACATGTCAGCAGAGCCAAGATTTCCCCATGGTTACTCCACAACCATGGAATTTACTTCTCAACATACAAATATTACCTCAACTTTTATGGGGGCTTTATAAATGCATCTCTTTAACATTTTTAATCATTTCCTATCTTTGTGATCTATCTTAATGTACAACTCTTTAAATAATTCTTAAAAGCAAAAGCCCCCTGCCAATTCTTGGAATTTTACTAAAACATTTTGATTCCATAACCAAAGGGAGTTCTGGTGGCTACAATTTTATTTATAAACCTATCTTACCATTAGGTAACTCTGGGTGGGTTACAATCAAAGTATATATATTTAATGTGTACATTATATGTGATCATATTAAGATGTATATGTGTGTATATGTATACGTATACGTATACGTATACGTATATGTATATGTATATGTATATGTATATGTATATGTATATGTATATGTATATGTATATGTATATGTATATGTGATCATATGCATTCTTTTCGCTGTAAAGCTATTCAACACCACAGACAATACTGCTACCCTTCAAAAAGACCTCGACTATGTGTCAGAATGGTCAAACAAATGGCAACTTCAAATCTCAACAAATAAATGCTCTGTGTTACATATTGGCAAAAAAAAATCAGAAAATAAAATACAAGCTGAATAGTCAAGATCTTGTTGATGACACAGACTTTGTCAAGGACCTTGGAGTACTCATCTCAAATGATCTAAGTACTAGAACCCTGTAACTACATAGCCCAAAAGGCATTATGAGTTGTAAACCTAATCCTGTGTAATTCTCCGGTAATAACTAGAGCATACAAAACATTTCCTAGACCAATACTTGAATACAGCTCATCAGTCTGGAACCTGCATTACATATCCGATATTAATACAATTGAGAAAGTCCAGAAATATTTTACGAGAAGAGTCCTCCACTCTCTACTCGTAGCAGAATACCTTATGCCACCAGACTTGAAAATTTAGACCTATACAACCTAGAACTACGCCGCCTTCAGTTCGGTCTAAGTATGGTACATCAAATTATATATTGCAATGTTCTATCTGTCAATGAATACTTCAGCTTCAACCAAAACAATACAAGAGCACACAATAGATACAAACTAAAGATAAACTGCACCAAACTTAATTGCAGGAAATACGACTTCAGCAACAGAGTAGTCAATGTCTGGAATACTCTACCTGACTCTGTGGTTTCTTCCCCAAACCCCAAAAACTTTAACCTTAGACTGTCTACTATTGACCTCACCCCTTTCCTAAGAGGTCTGTAGGGGGCGTGCATAAGCGTACCAATGTGCCTACTGTCCCTGTCCTATTGTTTCTTTTTTCTTGTTTGTATCCATTTCATGTGTTTATTACCATGTTATACTTATACCTGTTGTCTAATAATTGTTTGACTACACACACACACACACACACACACGCACACACACACACATTAAAACATAAGTAAATTAAAATCAAACATTAAAATATCAGGACATGTGGGAAGAGCAGAAGTAGATTGAGGGGGAGGTGGGATCTATTGTTATTCAAACACTACGTTTGAGGGGTCTCTATTGGGGTCTCAAGCCACCTGGCAAAGTCATGTCCTTAGGTCCTTACAAAAGAACGGGGGGGGGTCGGGGCCAACATCACATCGGGGATGGGGCAAGATATTCTAGAGGGCAGGAGAAGGCCCTCCTCCTGGACCCATCAGCTGAACCTATCAGGCGGATGGGACCCACAGAATGCCTCCTCTGCCAGCAGGAGTGAGATGGGCCAATTCCAGTGAGATTAGATGGTTCCTCAAGTAACCTGGCCCAATGCCATGAAGACATTTGAAGACCTTCACCACCACCTTGAATTGCACCCAGAAGCAGACTGGCAACAAATGCAGCCCATGGAGGAATGGTATTACAGGGGCCATTCTAGAGGTCCCAAAAATTGCTTCCACTGCCACACTCTGCACACTTTTAGCTGGCAGAGGGTTGCAGGAAGCCATCACAGCCAAAAATGGAGTTCAGGAACCTGTTTTCACTGGCAGAGTGCTCCGGCTGCCACAGGCACCCGGCATGAGTGATGTTGAGCTGGCCACACCCACCCTGGCCACGCCTCTCCTGAGGTCAAACACAACCCTGATGTGGAATGAAATGAAATCAAACTTGATACCCCAGCAATAGTCCAATAAGACCAGGTCTTATTTTTTTTGACCCCCGAAAAAACATCTAGGCCATCTTTTGGGGGGTGACTTAATTGCCCCCCTTGCATCCTCGGGCAGGTGGGCAGCAACAGCTTGGAGGTTGACCTCGGTGTTGGTGGGGCACTTCGTATCGGGAGAACTTCTGCCACCGTTGCTTTCCCTTCTCCCTATGCTGCCGCAGCATTTGGTGCAGCCACACGTGGCCAGCCAGGGCTTCTCCCTGCAACTGGAGGCCAGCAGAGACACTCAGCTTCAGGTGCCCCTATCGCCACCTTCCCTTCGCCTTCGAAGGCAAAGCCAATTCTTTTAAAAATGATACCCTACTACCAGTAACAACAAAGCCTCCCCTGACCAAGAGGGTAGCCCAACCCCAAGTGGGGAGGCAAATCTCCCGGGGCTGCAGCGCAAGATCAGCCCACCCTGGGAGAAGCGCCCAGCTGCCATCCCTGCCTGGTGCTGGGCATAGCATGAAGAGCTTCGCCTGGGGTGCCTAGCACAGCTGATGGGCAGGCTCTCGCCAAGGCAGCAAGTGCCTCCCCACTGGGCCCTCCGCTTATCCCACCAGGGCCACACCAAAGCTGTGCAGGCTGGGCAGAGCCGGGAAAGCGAGCCGCAGGTATGCACCCACCTGCCAAGCAAAAGAGCTCGGCTGACCTGAGCTGGCTTCCTTCCCAAGTCCTTCCAGTCCGAACCCAAAAGGGCCACCAGAAGAGGCCGCCTGAGGCAGTGATAGCACCCACCCATCCGTGGACAGGGAGGCAAGGCGACGGCCTGTGCCACATCGTCCTCCCAGCTAAGCCCCACCAAGTGAATACCTCTGCCTGATGCCCATGCCGCTGCAGTGTTTGGAGCTGCCGGCGCATTTGAAGATGCGTGGGGATGGGATGGGCGAGGGGTGGAAAGGACAGGCGGCTTCAAGCTCTCTCCGCTGGAGAGAGAATTGGCTTTGCTTTCGAAGGTGAAGGGAAGGCGGCAACAGGAGCCCCTGAAGCCGAGTGTCTCCGCCGGGCTCCGGTTGCAGTGAGGACCCCTGGCTGGCCGCACTTGGCTGCGCCAAACGCATTGCTCTAAACACCGCGGCAGCACGGGGAGAAGGGAAAGCAATGGTGGCAGAAGGTCTCCCAATACGAAGTGCCCCACCAACGCCAAAGTCAACTCAGGCAGCACCATATCGGGGTATGCAACAAAATTACTTCCTAACAGCAAGCCCCCCCGCCATTCCCCCCCATTTCGCATGTTTAATATACGCCTTAATTTGGGGGGGAGGGGCTTAATTTGATTTTATGCCTATAAAACATGCTGGGACTTCCTATTGGGGGAGGCCGTATTGTTGGAGAAACATGGTAGTAGTAGTAGTAGTAGTAGTAGTAGTAGTAGTAGTAGTAGTAGAATATAAGAAAGAAAAAGAAAAGAAATGACTTTCTCCTTCCTCACAACATATAAAGAATTTTAGCAGCCTTCTCTTAAAATACAAAAAATGATATCTTCTTCTCATATCTTATCTATAAACAAAGATATAGGTTACAAAAACATTAGTTACATCTCCTCATTTTGCTTCTATGTCTGGATTTCCTGCCTCACCCTTCAGAACTCAGAAAGTAAACCTACATGCCCCAAAAGCTTTTAAAGCAGTGTTTTTCAAACCTGCCAATTATAAGAGGTGTGAACTTCAACTTCCAGAATTCCTCAGCTAGCACATCTTTCCTCTGTTCTCTCTCTTCATGAGTCCTGGTTTTAGCAACCTAAGAAGAGTTCCTATTGCCATCGCTGCTCTCACCTTATTTTTTATGTTCACATCAGCATTCATTTTCAGAAGGTAACTGACGATTCTATTGTGCCCCTTTTTGCATGCACAGATTAACGGCGTGTCTCCACCAAAATAGTCCTGGATATTCAGATTATTTCTATCTTCTTCCAAGAGGAGCTGAAGTTCATTGAAATCATTATTATAAGCTGCCTGGCAAATGGGCTGAGGGGAAGAAAGAGAGAAGTAGGTAGTTTCAACAGATTTTAAGACAAAATGATAAGTGTATTGTAGGCTGTTACTTCATCACATTCTTCCACCTTTTTGGATTATAGCGCACACACTTTTTTCAATATACAGGTAGTTCTCGACTTCCAACCATTTGTTTAGGGACTGCTCAAAGAGCAGTGGGATCCTACCTGTTCCATTACTGGTTTGGTGATCACCTGTGCACACCTAATGCGTACGCAGCTTTCCACACACCAGCTGAGGCCTGCAGCACCAAACAGCTGAGAGGATAAAGAAAAGCACAGGGGTGTGTGGGAGGGCCGATCCTGTGTTTTTCTCTCTTCCTCCTCTCAAGAGGACCTTTTCTCTTCCTCTCAGCTGATCATCAGAGACATTTTTTACTATCGGTACAGCTGAACTGGGCCAAACAAGTAGCATATCACCACAAGCTCAAAGTTACGACAGCACTTAGGGCCATTGTTCACACTACAGTTGCTGCATTCCTGTGACCACTTGATCAGAATTCAAATTCTTGGCAACTGGCATGTATGTACAATGGTTGCAGTGCCCAGATCATGCGATCTCTTTTTCTGATAAGCAAAGTCAAATGGGGAAACCAGATTCACTTAACAACTCTTTTATTAACCACTGTAGTGGTTCATTTAACAACGGTAGCAAAAAAAAAATCCTAAACATCTTGCAGAAAGTCAAAATAAGAAACTTGCTGTGTAATCCTGCATCAGTTCACAGTGGTGTAATGCAAGGCATCACCTTAGGTCCCATGTTTTTCTTGCTCTATATTAGGGGTCCCCAAACCTGGCAACTTTAAGACTTGTGGACTTCAACTCCCAGAATTCTTCAGCCAGCTAAGCTGGAGTCCACAAGTCTTAAAGTTGCCAGGTTTGGAGACCTCTGCTCAATTTATGTGATCAACTTAAAAGCAATTGTGTCCTTTCTGCCGATGACATAAGATTATTCAATGCTACAGATAATTCTGTTGTTTTGTAAAGTGATCTCGAATGGTCATCTATCTGGCAACTTCAAATTTCGATCAATAAATGCTCTGCCTTACATATTGGCAAATGTAATCAGAATGTCCAGTATAATAAGCTGGGTGGCATTGAACTAGCTGATGACCCTCACTTTGTCAAAGACCTAGGTGTGCTTATCTCTGATGATTTATGCTCCAAAGTTCACTGTAACAGCATTGCTAAAAAAGCATTAAGAGTTGTAAATTTAATTTTGCGGAGTTTTTTTTTTCATAGAAACATTGTATTGCTAATTAGACTTTATAAAACTTATGCTAGACAAATCTTAGAATATTGTTCAACTGTTTGGAATCCGTACCATATATCTGACATCAGTATAATTGAGCAGGTTCAGAAATATTTCACAAGAAAAGTCTTGCACATTTCTGTACACTGTAGAATTCCCTAGGCTACTAGGCTCAAAATTCTCAGTTTGCATAACTTAGAACTGCGTCAGTTGTGGTCAGACTTAGGTATTGCATACAAAATTATATGTAGTAATGTTTTACCTGTAAATGACTTTTTTTGTTTCAATTGCAATAATACATGTGCTGACAACTGTTTCAAACTCAGCGTAAATCATTCTAAACTTGACTGTAAAAATATGATTTCTGGAATGGAGCTGTCAAAGTCTGCAATGATCTACCTAATTCAGTTGTTTCAGCAACAAATTTTCACAGTTTCAGTCACAAATTGGCTTCTGTAGACCTTACATCATACTTAAGTGGTTAGTAGAGGGGCGTGCATAAGTGCACTACCGTGTCTATCGTTCCTGTCATTGTATTTTTATTATTTTTATTTTATTCTGATAAATAAATAAATGGGACAAAGCTCCCTTAACAATTGTCTTGTTTAACAACAGAAATTTTGGGCTCAACCATGGTCGTAAGTTGAGGATTACCTGTAATTCTAATGCGGGCTAGGTAAATTTACTTTCACCAACAGATGACTATTGTAAGTTGAAAGCAGCCTGAGATCTCTTCCATGAAGAGCCAGTTGGTGTCTCTGGTTCTATACATTAATACCCATGGGCCTTATTGTGCACAAATAACTTGCTCTTCAGAAAGTTTTTTACTTTCAAAGCCCTGATACCAACATTTCCCTCTAAAATGCCTCTTTCTTAGGGCTGAGAGAAAGTGATTTGCCACCCAGCTAACTTTGCACCTAAGGCAGGACTAGAAATCACAATGTCCCAATTTTTAGCCTCACGCCTTAACAATTACCGCCAAACTGACTTTTCACCGAGTAGGATCATCCTAGTTTTGGAGGTAGATAAAGAAACCAAGGAGAGGAGAAAAGGGATTGTAGCTTTCCCCAAATTCTTTGTGAAACCAAGAAAATAATTTTTTTTAAAAAAACCCTGCCAACATCCCTGATTTTTATTTCCAAAGAATGGCTCTGGGGTCCATATCATCATTTTGTTTTATTTTAAAATCAAATTAAATCAGGTGGAGCACAGCACTTGATGAGCACTCTTAGAAACATCACAGGAGGATTAAGACATCACACTGGATACAAATGTGTAATGAATCAATTCATATAGATGTTAAAATAAAGTAAAATGGTTTTTAAAAGTTAGGGATAACTTGAATAAGTGTTGCATTAAGACTGCAGTTCCAGATTAAATCCACAAAGTGGTGCTAATAGATCACAATTATGTTAATCTAAAACTACTGGTGTGACAGCTTTAAAGACTGCTGAGTTAGGAATCACTGTTGTTTTTCCCTGAATCTTTTTCCCCAGCTGTATGCAGAATAAAACGAGGTCTCCATGCTTTTGCATCCATTCTCGGAATAAGAATTCTTGAGTTGTTTGGGGAATAATTGCTATTGCAAACTGTAAAATTGATCATAATATGAAGTCCATCACAGTTAACTAATGCAAATGGCAGCACCTAAGACGAAAAAAGATACCTAAGCAGGGTTAGAGGCGGTTAGTATTTGGAGGAGAGACCATCAAGAAATAATCAAGAATGTACCCTTGATTGGGAGGGGATAGATACATCCTGGAAAAAGCAATGTTTGGCATGGCTGCCATTCCCACGAGGCATAATCTGACCAATGCATGACATAAAAGATATTGTAGTCTCCAATTCATACACATAGACTGGGTCGCTTCAAAAACCTCTAAGTCTAATCGGCTGTGTAATACAAAGAGCACTGACTTCTATTGTTAAAGAATGCAAACTGGCATCCCTCTAAGGAATGTAAACTGTCTAACAAAAGGCTAATCAAAAAAGGTGTAGGTTAGGTGAGAACTGTTATTATTTTATCATAACCAATCAAAAGGTAAAAGTCCATACCTCCCCTCTCCAAGCCTATATACTTAGGTTTCAAAAATTACATAATTTCAGTCCAAAATGGACTATCCATCTGCGTGAAAAAAAGAAGAGGAAACTACATAAAAGGCAACTATAGAGACCAGAATTCATTGATTCTATGAGTTATTTCAACCCAATTTAATTGCCATAATAACTTTCAGTGCAGCCATAGTGTGGGCAATTATAGGATCCCACAAGTGTTAAGAACCTGTGCCTCAGTTTTCCCATTTTGCTTCTCCATCCTCTTAGGGTAGGGTTACCCCATTTTGAACTGTACAGATAACCTTTGACTTACAACAGTTCATTTAGTGATGGTTCAAAGTTACAACAGCACTGAAAACAGTGACTTATGACCATTTTTTACACTTGCAAGGATCCTCATGGTCACATGATCAAATTTAGACTCTTGGTAACTGATTCATATTTATGACGGATGCAGTGTCCTGGGGGTCATGTGATCATCTTTTGCAAACTTTGGACAAGCAAAGTCAATGGGGAAGCCAGATTCCCTTAACAACCCTGTTACTAACTTAACAACTGCCATGATTTACTTAACAATTGTGCTAAGAAAGGCCATAAAATGGGGCAAGTTTAACTTAACGTCTCACTTAGCAACAGACAGTTTGGACTCGATTGTAGTTTTAAGTGAGGGCCACCTGAAAATATAAAGGGAGCTAACTTTTCTGAAGGATCAGCTGTAAATATTCTAAATGAATCAATGACACTGTTTAGGCACAGCATTTTTCGATAGTGTGTTCTTATGGAAAGAAAAATAAAAGTAACATTTATCCTGCCTATTTTTTATATACCGTGATATAAAGATATATTGGTGGCACAGGCATTGGGAGAATGGAAAAGAAGGGCAAAGCCCCAAAGGAATGGAATGGGATGGAATAGAATAGAATAGAATAGAATAGAATAGAATAGAATAGAATAGAATAGAATGGAATGGAATGGAATGGAATGGAATGGAATGGAATGGAATGGAACGGAACGGAACGGAACGGAACGGAACAGAATAGAATAGAATAGAATAGAATAGAATAGAATAGAGGAAGAATAAATAGAATAGGGATAGAATGGAATGGAATGGAATAGAATAGAATAGAATAGAATAGAATAGAATAGAATAGAATGGAATGGAATGGAATGGAATGGAATGGAATGGAATGGAATGGAATGGAATAGAATAGAATAGTTGGAAGGGACCTTGGAGGTCTTCTAGTCCAACCTCCTGCTCAAGAAGGAAAACCCTATAACATTTCAGACAAATGGTTGTTCAATCTCTTCTTTAAAACTTCCACTGTTGGGATATCCTAATGATGCAAAATAAACTCCATTCTTCATGTATTAGTGTGCCTTGTCATGACGCTAATATGAAACGATGGAGCTTGCATTAAGATGACACAAGCCATGTGTGGGTCGCTCTAATTTAGAGGACATGTATATCATCCTGATTTTCTCTTTTGCCTGGGAATGTGTGATATAAAGGAGTTTCAGAAGCATGTTTTATGCTTCGGTATCACCACACGTCTTGCATTTCAAGACAGTGGATGAGCAAAAGCCACAATAACCCAGGTGAAGAATTCAGAAATCCAAATTATTTCAGAAATGGAATGCAGTTCAACTGGATATGCTTATACTACAAACCCCTGTGTTTATAGATAGGTGGTTTTGGAATCCAAATTGCATTTTCTCTATTTACTTTTAACAAAGAGTTATCTTCTCCCCTAGATACAGAGTTTTGATAAGAAGTTTTTAAATGTAATATTCATTTTTCTTGAACAATGACAGAGAGTTGTATCCATTAGCCTTGTGAGGTAATCCAGGTAAGAAGCACAGCCAGGAATTTTAACTTAAACTTTAATGTAAAATTGCATTAGCAGAATCTTGCTAATCTGAAAGTACCTCTTCCATCCTTCATTTTTACTTTCCTAAATACTACAGATGGTTCCTTCTGATATTATTTTACCATCCCTCCTCTTTTAGACTAAAATTTAATTTATCAGGCTGGGGGTCTCCCTCTTATCTCCCAAGATCATTGCCACACACTATACCATTACAAAATCCCAAACTACACGTAATGGTTTACTCTTCTGTAAGCAAGTTTGATGTAATCAGAAAAGGCTCTGTGGAAGTGAAAGTTGGATTTTGAAGAGGAAGGATACTTTTGAACTGTATTATTGCAGAAAACTCCTGGGAATATCAGGGATAGCCAAATATAGCTATAGCAAGTATATCATGGATAATCAGAGTCCTCACCTAAAGCACAAATGACCAGGCACAAATTATACAAATATATATTAATATACAATATATTGTGCAAAGACGTAGCTCCAGACAAGTCTATAATTCTGGGAAAGGTAGAAAGAAAGTAAGGAAAGACTCAGTGAAAGCAATAATGTTTGCACCATTGAAAGACTTGAAGGATCAGGAAGAAAATAGATCATTGTGGTTGATAAGAGTGAACACATACTTGATGGCACATAATCAAGTTTGGAATTAAATGTAGACATAGGAATTTAGAAGAGGTTTTGGCAATATACTTATAATCACTGAGGAAAGTTTCTGTTTTAGATACTGCTCATACTTTCTAATGTAAACGGAACCTTTTAGTTAGGATGATGAAGCAAGGTATTTCATTATGGTGTTTACACATTTTTCTTTGCTAACTCAAATTCAACATGCCGTTCCTGGTAGAGTGCTTTGAACATGTTCTGTCCTTATTGGACTGTTTTTAAGGACTGGCATGTGTTTTAAATATCTAGCTTTATTTTAATTCCCTTTCTTATACTTAAAAAAAGACTAGATTTGTTGCTAGAACATTCACCAATTTATACAGACACTGAAGAGGTAAATCTGTTTTTTTTTTCTTAGTGGTAACAAGCAAGCACTTGATAGAACATTCATTGCTGTATCTCCAACCACCAACTTTAACCAACAGCTCCAAACTTGATCAAGGGATCAAGAGGTCACACTTTTTCTGATTTCCATAAGCCACACAACCCTGTTTCAAATATTTCCCTTATCACTTCAATTCAATTCATATTTTAATGGAAAACTGTTGATTATTTCATTAGCAACTGATTCCCCATAAAGATGCAATTTCTCAGACTTGATAGAATTGCTTGAATTTGATAAAAGCAAAACCAACCCCTTTGAATATATATCAAACTGGCTGTGGTGCATAATAGCTACAGTTGAAGCCCATTTAAATAGTGGTAAGTGGCTACAGGGTACTTACCTGTGAATATAGTATCCCCATGTTTTTCCTTTTGCTGCCACTTGAAATCCTTTCATTAAATGTCTTTAAAATGTGATCCACAAAGCCTTTTTTTAGCTGAATATGGTGAAGAGCAAACTATCCCAAAGACTGTACATTTTCTTTAAGTTCCCTGTGTTCTTCCCACACTTGCTTTCTTAATCAGACACAGAATGAGAGGCTCCACCCAGTGAAGTAGAGGGGTGTGTTCAGTTCCTGCAAGCTTTCACAACTCTGTACAAGTTACAACAGAGAAGGTATTGGCACACTTTGTCAGTGAAGCAGTAAAAAAGTGGTTGACTTAAGGAGGTTTGCAAACCACCACAATTATAAAACTAACAACCATACAGTTTAACTATATTGCTAAGGAGAGTGGAATGAAACTTCAGACATGCTGAAAGACAAAAACATGCAGGTAGGGAACTTTAAAAAACTTTCACTTCCTATATAATAACACCATAATCATTCTCTACATGAGTCCGATGTTTAATCTGCCTAGTTTTATGGAGAGATGAAATGAAGTTCGTACATGTTAACAGCAGGTCAAAGGCCTGATGGCAGTTGGAACACTAGTTCAATATGGAAGAGAAAGGAGAGAGCGAGAGAGCAAATACATTATTCAAATGTTCCATCTTTAAGGTATCCCAATGACATATCTTAAAGGTAAGTCGACCTAAAGCATTATTTTTACCAAGTTACCTTGGTCAAAATAGTTGGGATTACAGCTCTCCACCCAGCTATGCCATCTATATTCAACTATAATTTTTAGATAGGTTTTAGATACGTTTTAGACTAGGTTTTTAATTATTATTTTAATTATTTTAATTTTTAAATATTCTGTAGTGTGATTGTGATGTGATGTTTGGGACACTGTGCTGGAGTAGCTTTCAAATTTCATTGTATTTGTAGAATGCAATGACAATAAAGGTATTCTATTCTATTCTATTCTATTCTATTCCCTAATTGTCTGCATTTCAGTGTGGGAGAAACATTTTTTAAAAAAGCTTGTTTAGTGCACCTAATCAGCTTTGGCTGATCTCAAAAGGCCTAGCTGGGAATTAAAAAAAAAACATACAGGAAAAAAAATAACTATATTGTTGTTGTTTTAGGAAAAGAAAAAGAAATAATAATCAGGAGTTGACCCTAACTCAAAATCTTACTTCTTGATGCTAATTAACTGCACATCGGAGCTTTTGGGACCAACTGGACCAACTCGGAGCTTTTGGGACCAACCTGGAGAATGTATTTAAGCAATGTCTGGGGAACAAGCATAGACTCTCCACTCCAGATATGTCAAACTTGATTTCATTGAGGGTGTATCAGGGTTATGTTTGACCTTAGGGGGCCTGGGTCAAACACAACCCTGATACACCCTCAATGAAATCAAGTTTCATTGTGGGCATGGCCTGGGTGGACATGGCCAGCTCGATGTCATTTGTGTCAGAGGTACCAGTGGCAGCCTGAGCCCTCTGCCAATGAAAACAGGCTCCCAAGCTCCATTTTAAGAAGCAATGACCTCCTGCAACCCTCTGCTAGCGAAAATGGAACTCGGGAGGGCCCTCTTCAGCTCCATTTTCACTGGCAGGGCCAGTCCTTCTCTGTTTCTGCATGCCAAATCTAAGCACCCCATGGGCCGCATTTGATCCCCAGGCCTTGAGTTTGACACTCCTGATCCACTCCTACCCCAAGCACTACAGAGTAATAGTGTATAGCCAGATAAGTATTGAATGTAGAAGTAAATAAGCAAGTACAGGCACAGTTTGCTTTAAGAATACATTCGGAATAGCTGGTCATAAATCAAAAATAGACACAATGCTACTTATGAGTCAAGTTGCCTACACTCATAACTGGATGATCCAGATTAAATACCTAACATAGTTGGAGTTATGACTTTGGTCGAAGAATTAACTATTTCCAATAGTTCCATCTAATGCAGTTTCAGTGATCACATTTATTATAGTAGAAGCTGAGATTTTTTTTTTTTTTTTTTTTTACAGGATTGTACTATACACATATAGGAAAAATAACTTTGTTTTGGTTCCTTGAACTCTAAGTTAAATACTGAAAATGGAAAATTATTAAATCAAGTTGAAAACAAGTTTCTATAAGGTGGTGAGAAAAATCATGATTTTGTTTTTGTTGTTTTTTAAAAGCATGCTATTATGGGAATTCATCTGTCTTATTGGCTTCTTTAGTTAATTAACATAATTCAATGTCATCATGCTTTCATTGCACTGACCACAAATTATTCCACATATCTAACTAAGTGGACTTTCATTTAAGTTCTGAACAGTTATATTTGATTAATTTTCTTTCTAAATATGCACTTAAGCTGCTCTGATAGCATCAGTCTACTTTAAAATTGTTTATGATTTGAAGGTACGCTTTTCAATGGAAAGGGGCTCAGTGACATGCTTGATAAATACAGCTAATTCTCTCTCTCTCTCTCTCCTAAGTTAGTTAATTTAATTAAAATTTCAATAATTTAGAAATTCTATTATTTAATTTGGGGAATTTAACAGAATCACTCATCTTCTCTTTTGCCTCAGTGTTCTCGACAAGAAAGTAAATATTTATCCAAGAAACTGGGAATAGAAGACTGAAGAGTCAGCAATGAAACAGGACATTGATAGGAATATGATCAGGGAGTATCTTCTTACTTTGAATGAATTTAAATTCCAGATCCAAATGAATGGATAAGCAGCTAGACACTATATCTTAAGAAAATAGTTTGAAGGAACTGGGAATGTTTAGGCTTGAAGGCTTAAACTTCATCTTATTATGTCATTCTTCAAATAACTATAAGAATGCCACATAGAAGGTCAAGTCCAAAATGTCTACTCCTCCAGTGTGCAGGATAAAAAATAATGAATTTAAGTTACAGGAGGAAAGTTTCTAATTCACTGTTAGAGGAAAGAAAAGCCTTTCTGACTGGCAGGACCACTTGGCAGTGGAACCAATTATTTGGGGAAACAATAACTTATTCTTAAGTTGTGTGTATTCAACTTACTGGATGTATTTAGATGAAAACATCATCTATCATGAATGCTTTAATTTAGATTCCTGCCCAGAGCAAGAAGGTAAACTCAGCATTTCTTTCCCTTTCCACTTCTCTGATTTTGATGAGCTTTCTTTAATTGCTATTAATCAATTAGCACTCAGAACCCTTTTTAATAGAATTGGATAAAAATTTCAGGCCCAGAAACTCCTTCTGAGGGAATGAAATATGGCACACTTCAGACCAGTAAGTGTGTCATAGTAAGGGCAACTTCTACTCAAGTGACTTTTATTATCCAATTTTTCTGTGAATGGACTAATGTGTTTTTTTACAACTTGTCAGAAGAATTGGATGTTAACAGACATAGTAGTTGTTTTTCATAAATCTGCTTAGGAGGAAAAACTCTTTAAAAGGAAATGCTAGGATTCTATGTATAGAGAGAGATTAAAAAGGATTTGCTTTCTTCCATTACTGTACATATTTCTATGTATATATCATGGACTGATCCCACATACCATTTAAAAAGAGTAATTGCAGGAAACAAGGATTGTTTTGGATCAAGAATTCTCAGCCTAACTTAACTGACAGTATAAAATAAGAGGCAACTGGACTTTGTTTTTCTTTGAAGACATTTCACTTCTCATCCAAGAAACTTCTTCTATCAGAACTGAAGAAGCTTCTTGGATGAGAAGCAAAATGTCTTCAAGGAAAAATGAAGAAGTCCAGTTGCCTCTTGAATAAACACCGTTGGGACACCTTTGACCTGGATAACTAAGAATCTCCATAGACATAAAGTAAGATCATATGCGCTGTTATGTACTTGAAGGTACCGATTATTAAAATAATAAAATATTTTGTTTCTCTGACTTTTTCTTTATTCTTTCTCAAAACATCTATGGGGAATAATCTCTGAGGAAACAGGGAAGAAGAAAAATATCTAAGAATCTATACACTTGAGTTCCTCCTTTCTTACCTCTAGGGTCAATCCTATCCATCCAACTGAACTCAGTTCAGAAACGACCTTTGTTAAAAACTTTTGAAGTCTGGAATTTTCATTGTTTGATGTATTGTTTGGCAGTATCAGAAATAATTCAACATGCACAAGTGAAGTAGCAATAGCAATAGCCCTTAGACTTATATACCGCTTTATAGTGCTTTACAGCCCTCTCTAAACTGTTTACAAAGTCAATATATTGCCCCCAACAATCTAGACCCTCATTTTACCAACCTTAGAAGAATAGGCTGAATCAACCTTGAGCCAGTCAGTATCAAACTTTTGACAGTGGGCAGAGTCAATCTGCAATACTGCATTCTAAACACTGCCACCACAACTCTTATCTGTGCCACTACATAGCCACTCATCTTGTTTTCAAAATTAAAAATACCATATCTAGTGATGTTTACAGTTTATAAAACACAGAATCTGTGATATATGCATCAAACTATCTCAGGACTTGTTTCAGTGCAACTATAATATAGCATTAGCATAACAGAACATGATTTAGTTACATTGTATAACAGGAGTACCACTGCAAACTTGCATATAATAATAATATACATTGTCACGACTCAACTGATAGTAGTCCCACTTCCTATAAATGTGTGGAATAACTAGTCTAAAATACAGTGGAGTTACTCTTCTTTGGAGATATAGGTGCGAAGTGCATCCTTTTTTATATTGGTACATCAAATTGTGTGTGTGTGTGTATGTACATATACATGCAAACACCTATATGCAGTACACACACAAGCATGTATGGTGACATGAAAATGTAGATGGAAGGAGATGAGAAGGTACAAAAAAAATAAGCTGTTCAGAAACCCACAAATGAATGGGATTGGTGTTTGGTGAGTATTTATTTGAATGCAAAGTGAATAGTCTGCCCCCCAAAAAATCCTCATTGAAGTGGGATTTTTTTAGAGTGCAGAAAAGTTAAACATCACCACCTGGTGCAAAGCTATGAAATAACAAGCTATCATTTGAGAATCATTTGTATCAATCATTGAATAACAGAAGGTCCATGGATTTAAATAAAGTCAATATTTGAACTCAAATATAGGAGGAGAACTGAATTACAAAACAAGGATTTGAAGCAAGAGTAACCGGTTTGAGTAAGAAGAGAGGAAGGGTGAGAAATCTGTGGTTGGATGGAGCTGATAAGTTCTTCAAAAAGAGGTGAGAAGCTTGAAGAAAAGGGGCAATGCATGGAGTTGGGAGAAACAGCAATGGACAGCTTTTCTGCAAAGGCAGAAAAGGTTGGAGAGATGCAATGAATGGTGTTGGTATAAACTAAATTCACTCAAGTTTCCTTAATTTATCTGCTCTTTCCTTTTCTGCACTTTGCCACTAATTTCAAAAAGGGTATTAAAAAAATCTGTTGGGCATTTCTGTATGATAACCAGTCAAGCTCAACTTTGGCAAGTCTTTATTTTTCTAGTAGCATTGCAAAACTGCAATGATCTGATTGCACATCACAAAAGTAGAATTATTATACCTTGCTTTTTGCTAAATCTATGTACTGGTAGCACCCAGTATATGCTTTACCATCCTTAAGTTAACTAATTGATTTTAGACCCTAGAAATGTATGTAAGGTTACTTTTAAAAATACCATTATATTCTAAAGAAGTTTGGAAGAAAAAAAATGGATCAAACTGGGTTGGACTTTGACTGTAAAAATAATAATTCAAAATTGGTAACATTTACCAAACGTTCTTGGTCATGCTGGGTTTTGCTCTGTGACAAAAAATGTCAAATTCTTCTCCTTCTCCTCTTCCTCCTCTTTTGTAGAGTGCAAAATTACCTAGGAGCTCTTTGCAAAAGGGCTTTCTTTCTTTGGGGTATTTTTTGCTTTAAGTAGGCAGTATCTTAGCTGTATGGGTGTGAATGGTGTGTGTGCATGACTGAGAATTTAGCAAAGACCTAACAATTGGAACAGCAAATATGTAGTTTCTTACATCAGCTGTCTTCCAGCAGAAAAACTGCACTGCAGATAACAAGGGGGGGGGGACTATATATTCTGCCCTTCTTCCCCATTTCCTGCCCAGCCCAAGATGATGAATCATTGGGCCGCATTGGTTTCCTCCAATGTGAAAAAGAAAAGAAGTGGGTGGAGAAAGTGCATTTATTACAGAGTCAGGGAGGAAACCTCAGCAGCAGATAGCATTTAATGTCTTTCAGAGTACAAACTCTTATGGGCAGGGAAACAGGTATTGCAAGAAAAGGGTACAAGGAGAAATGAAATTCTTTGCAAAAAATAGCAGGTAGGAATGCTACCTAATCTAAAATGTGCAAGTGACAAGTAAAAAATCTTCTCTCACTGCGATGACTTCTGGTTTGAAGGGCTTCGTTGGCAGGCAGGAATCTGCAATCATGTGTGGTTTCTGTCTGGGCTCGCCGCTGGAGCGCCCCAAGCTGGCTAATTTCTGGGCTAAGCCACCCTGTAGAGGTGGTGAAGAGGGGGGAGACCGCCAGCAGGGTTGAGGAGAGCCACATCTCTCCTCTTCAGCTGGCCATTACTCCCTTTCCCAAAGGTGGTTGTAGCAGTGGTCAGAAATGGCCACCACAAAGAAGAACTCGACTGGAAAAGAATGTGCAGGAGGAAGATAAGCGGGTTAAACTGTAAAAGCAACAACCAAGGTACCTTGGAATTTAAACTTATAAAAAATAACATCGCTCCCAAAGAAGAGTCGGAAGCAGCAAAGGAAAGTGAAAAGGGAAAGGTTTGGTGCTTTTTTTTTTTTTCTCCTTCTCTCTCCTTCCCTATACTGACAATTAAGAGATTTAAATAAGAAATCAGAAAAATCTGCTTTGACATCAATAGGCAATTAAGCTGAAAATAAAACAAAATGTCAAAGGGATAGCAAAGATTTCTGGACATTAAAAACTTTCTTTTTCATAAGCAGGAAGGGAGAGGAAAAGAATAAGGGCAGGATCTGGAAGAGGGAGGAGACTGCCTGGAATTAAAAAGAATCTAAAGTAAAACTTCAACAAGACTTCTAAAAGATACATTTTAACTGAAACTTTGCAACTAAATAGTAACCCCAGGAAGAGAAAGTGGAAAAAAAAAAAAGAGCAAAAAAGAAACAGCTTGCATGTATTTGGATTATTTGGTGATCTTTGGATTTTTGGTTATTATATTTGAATGACTAAAATCAATCGGGTGGTTGTTTAAAAATTTATACAATGGCACCACTTCTGGATGAACTGAAAATGGAATTTAAAAAGTACAAAGAAGATGCACAAGAAGGGAAGTGTTCTTTTGGCTTTTGATTTTGAAATGGGTGCTGCTAGTGGCAAACAAGCCATTCTTCCATAACCACTAAGCGATACCATTCATGGCAAATCTGACCCCTTGAACTAATCTGAACTAAGGCTAAAAGTTGGAAAAGATGCCTAGTTGGTCATAGGAGAGATATAGGTGTGGCACCATGCATTCGCTTTTTCGTAAATAACTGTTTTTCTCTAGTTTCTGCATGATCCAGAACAGTGTGGCGAACCTTTTTGGCACCAAGTGCAGAAATGGGAGCGTGTGCACACAGGGGAACACTGGAAACCAGAAGAACAGTTTCCTGTCATGCGAATGTGTGGGAGCACCGGAAACTGGAAGAGCAGTTTCCCAGCCTGCATGCATGTACTAGGAAGCTGAGCTTCCAGATTCCGGCATGCACATGCATGATAGCCACCTGGTCTTGCAGTTTCTGGTGCGCATGCACACACAAAGACTAGCTGGCTGATGTGTGCCAGAACCCAGAAGAGCAACAGGCAATGGCTGGCATGCCCGGAGATGGCTCTGCATGCTATTTCCTGCACACGTGTCATAAGTTCGCCATCACAGATCTAGAAGGAAGTTAAATAGCTCCCAAGTATGCCTTCAGCTACTTTGGACCAAGCTTTCTACATTTGAATTATACCTGTATCATGTTAAGTGTTTTGTTGCTTTTAATCTCCATGTCATTTGTGTTCTCAACTCTCATATTTTAATACTGATTTTAATATAAGGAAATTAGGGTGCATACACAAATTTATAGAGGAAAGTCAAGATAAGCATGTGTGTGTGTGAGGAGAGAGACAGACAGACAGACATATAACAGCATAGATTCACAGGAATATTTCTTGGCCTGGAAAAGGAAATGAGATGAGCCCATTCTCCCGTAATGGAGCATGAGAATAACCTTGGGAGCTTTAGCAAGGGCAAGATTAGATAACAGATATCTCAGCCCACAGAAGGAACAGGAACATGGAAAGCATCTCAGAAGGGATCCCTCCCCTTATTCTCTGGAAAGTAAAGGCAAAAGACAGAAATGTGCTTTCAGGCTTACAAGACATTTATTTTTATTTATTTTATTTCTATTGTCAGATTTAGAGGCTACTCACATCTCACTCACACATTAACTCTGAGCAGTATACAATTAAAAACATACATAAAAACTATGCAAATATTTTGTCAATAAAAAGGCAGTTAAAACAGGGTCAGAATAATTAAAGTTTTTTTAAAAAAGGTGGGAAGGGCCTTCGAAGTGATAACATCCTCAAAGTTGGCTAAGCCCAAGCAAGTTAAGCAAGAGACAGGTAGGTCTTCGACTCTCCATTCCCTTCCAAAGGTGCTTTTGCAAGAGGAAACCGGACTTTCTGGTTTTTCTTTGAAGACATTTCGCTTCTCATCCAAGAAGCTTCTTCAGCTCTGACAGGACAGTGGGGAATGAAAGGATTTATATTCCTTGCTGGTAATTTGCATCGTTTTAGTTTGCAATTTTTCTTCTGGAAATGCAGAAGAAGTCCAGTTGCCTCCTGAAAAAGCACCTTTGGGACAACCATGACCTGGCTGCCTGACAATCTCCACAGTCACCTCCATTTCCTTCCAATAAAGGTTTTCATGTTTTTGGTGCCTTCTTTGGTTTGCACTGAAGAGCTGACCTCACCCTGCCTCTGGTCCCCTCCTTTGGCACCGCTGCTTCTCCTCTCGTCCACCTGATCGCAGTATTTTTGGGGGGGCTGATTTGAGCGGTTACCCCAAAGTTTCGCTCCCACCAATTACACCAATTAGCTCGGTGTAACTATAACCCCAACACCAGCCTGGGTCCTCTGTGGCTTGAGAGGGGAATGAAAACAACAACAACAACAACAACAAAACCCAACGCAGAAGCGGACGTGCGACTGTCTCCGCTGCCGAGTCCGCCGTTGGATCCCTTTCCTCAGTCTGAGGTGTCCGCCTTTTGCCCCACCCCGTCCCCGTTAGCTCGGTCTAACTATAAGCCCGCGCGCGGCGCCACCCCTTCGCCCCGCCAGCGAGACCCTGCCGGGACGGGAGGCCTCTCGCGTGAGAGGAATCGGCGCTCGCTGTCCCCGGCGGCTTGGACACCGCCGCTCACAGGGGAGGAAGCGAGGCCAGGGTGCAGCTGCTGGGCCGGCCTCGGGCTTCTCATTGTTGAGAGATTGTGGCGGGGCGGCAGCCGCGAAAGGAGGCGAGCGCCAGGCGGTCAACCTCCCCGCTTCGAGGAGAATCTAGCCACCCTGCGCAACGACGGCGGCGTCAGGGTAAGCGAGCCTCAAGGGCGCCGCCCGCCTCCTTTGTGTATCTTTCTTGAGCGCGTGGGAAGGGGTGGCCGCGTAAGGAAGTCGGGGCTGGCTTCCAAGGCAAAGGAAGGAGAGCGGGAACGGCGGGGGAAACGCCGGCGTGTGGCGTGTTTTTAGCAGCTGCAGCGGCGGTGGCGGTGGTCTCCATGGCTCGTCGCCTCGCTCGGAGCTTGCGGTGGCTTTGGGTTGGCTGCTTTTCGCCTCACCTAGCAGAGAGGACCGACCGGCTTCTCGTGCTGCCAGGACTTATGAGTGTGGCCTTTATGGAGGGTTGGGTGGGTGGGTGAGATAGTGGGCTTCTACGGCAGAACTGCTATCCTCCCCCCCTTTCCTCAACTGCGGAAAATTGGTGCAGCGACTAAGGCATGGAGAGAGACCAGTGTTGCCTTAACATCTCTCCCCTCCTTCTACCCGTCAGCCCACAACGGGACCGGCGCTGGCTTTAGTTGTTGTCCCGCGGGGCATATCCAAGCCCCCCTGGGAGTAGCAATTATTATGTTTTTGGTTTTTGTTTGTTTGTTCTAGCAAGCAGGTGCTGCAATTCAAGTGTTAACGCATCTCTTCTTTCGAGCTCGTTCTACGCTTCCAGGACTGCGGCTTTCTCTTTGCTTACTTACCCTCAGCAGTTTAGCGTGTATTGATCGCGAGGAGTGTGTGTGTATGTGTTTTAACCATGCTCTGCAATCGGATACCTGTCGGACCAAAAGGATATCGGGGGTAATGTGTAAAGCAACGTTGAGAAGATCCAGGACCAATAATTGATTTGGAAGGCCATGTTGGAAGCGGATAATCATAAATTGCATTAATATATATGTGGGAGAACACTTCGCAATTCAAGGTGACTTGACATTTTGGCAGAATGAAAGTCATATTATACCTCCAATCAGGTTCAACATACTAAAGATGCAATTCTGGCTTAGCAATTATTCTTGTCCTGTTTTTATCATAGGTGATTCAAAATGATACCCAGAAATCATATTATAAAGATATATTATTTTGTGCAAAACAGAAGTGTTGGGCAGTTATGTTGTCTTGAATGGTGTCCTTTTTCCTTGTAAATCCTCCAGTTGTATTGGAAGTTAAGTTGCTGGAATGCTTTGAAAGACATCTGGATGGTTCCTGGTTGGAAAATGCTGGTTTGCTAGGCTGGCCTAGTTTTGCCATCCTAAGATTTTGAACAAACCCACTGGTGTATTAACTATTAAGCAGACTAATATGGCTTCATTTGCACAGGAGGAGGGCACCAAGATTTGTCAGTGCATAGGGCACCACTGAACAGACCATATTTTCTCTTGAAATAATATATTTTAAAAGACCAATGAAATAGAAATGTTACTATGTCACATTACATAAAGAAAGGTTTGCCATTTCTATACTTGGATCCACCAAAAAAGATGCATTATATCATATAATCTCTAACATGACTGATATGACTAAGACTAGATTAAATCTGTAGGGAGACAATCATCTTGAACAATTCAGCAATTCAGGATCATAAGATCACAATGCAGAGGATAATGCCAGGCATATGCTTTTAATAAACAAGCAGAGCTCAATTTTAATCATAAAAGTGGTACATTTTAGATACGCATGTTTGCATTAGATGCATAAAGTCATTTTTACCCTGTGCATTACCTTCAGCTATTACTTTTTAAAATAAACTGGCTGGTGTATCTCTAAATTTCCTTTCTATTTTATACCAAATGGAGATGAAATCCAGGCAACATCAGAGTAAGAGGCTGGCTTATCATTTATTTGGTTCATCATCAAGCAGCCTTGTAGCCATTTTTTACCTACTGTAGCACTTTCACTGATGAGGACAGCAATGGCTGTGCCAACTGAGGAGTTCAGTGAATTGGAAATCCCATCTGGAAGTTGTCAGGTTGAAGAAATACTATAAAGAAAGTCTGATTTATTTATTTTAAATTTATCTCTTGATTTTGGGGGGCTTATAAACTACTTCAGTCATGAATGACTCTGAGTCATTCCCAACCTTCCCAGATCAGGCAAAAAACATACAGTACACATAAAATAATATCCACATGAAGAGCCTGTAGTGCAGTGGTGGCTTACCTTTTCGGTGCCGGAAACCGGAACAGCAGCTCCCCAACCGGAAGAGCAACTGGCGACAGCTGGCGTGCCCGGAGAGATGGCTCTGCATGCCACTTCCAGGATGCATGGCATCACGGGTGTAGTGGTTAAGGCATCTGGCTAGAAACCTGGAAAATTCTAGTTCCTCTTCCATCTGGATAACCTTGGGCCAGTCACTCACTAGGAAGGAGGAAATGGCACATCACTTACAAGAAAACTTCAGGGACTAGTCAGGAGTCAAAACTGCCAGGAATCAAAACTGACTCAAATGTCAAAAAGACGAACTGCACATTGCTTTGTTGATTGTATGCCGTCAACTCAATACAGAATCTTAGTAACCATACAGATAGATTTTCATTAGTAGGATTTCTTCCCATTGTGATGTTTCAGGTCTACCTATGGTGCACCTCTTGCAACGATAACAGAGGCAATCTTCTTTTTCCTACTATCTTTTCCACCATTATAGGCTTCTCCAGAGAGCTAGGTTTGCAATATTAGGACTGAAATAAGATAATTTTGAGTCTGATGTGTCTCAAATGAGAATTCTGTGTGTTTATGTTTGATTAAGAATTAATAAAACCTTGGAGGACGATAATATTTGTAAACAAGTCAGATGAAAATATAAATATGATGGTTATAAAATAGATGAATATAGAAAAGAAATGTAATTGAATAAAAGTAAAGAGAAATAATGAGAAATTTGCTAAAAGATATTTATCTGTCTATAAGGAAATGGGATAAATTAGAATTATGCTGTATAAAATAATTTACAATGGAAAAAGGTTTTATGTTTGTAATGTTTAATGATGTTTTGTTTGTCTTTAAAACTAATAAAATTTGTTTCAAAAAAAATAATAATTCTGGTTGATTTGTTCAATGATCTATTTAAGTTCAAAAACACCTCGACCTACAATCATTTGTTTAGTAATCATTCAAAGTTACAACAGCACTGAAAAAAAGTGACTTATGAGCAGTTTTCACACATCCTACCAGTGCAGCACCCCCATGCTGACATGATCAGCAAAATTCAGGGCTAGGCAACTGGCGTGTATGTGATCACCATTTGCAAGCTTGCTAGCTGGCTTCTGACAAGCAAAGTCGGATTCTCCCAAAGGTGCTTTTTTTTTTTTCTCAAGAGGCAACTGGACTTCCTGGACATTTTACTTCTCATCCAAGAAGTTTCTTCAGCTCTGGCCAACCTTCCATTCCCCACCATCCTGTCAGAGCTGAAGAAGCTTCTAGGATGAGAAGTGAAACGTGTTCAAAGAAGAACCAGAAATTCCAGTTGCCTCTTGAAAAAGCATCTTTGGGACAACCACGACCTGGAGAATAACTGCATGATTTATTTAACTATTACAATGATTTGCTTAACTGGCAAAAATGTCACATAATGGGGCGCAACTCATTTAATAATTGCCTTGCTTGGCAATGGAAATTTGGACTTGATTGTGGTCCTGAGTCCAAATAACAGAATTGGAAGGGACCTTAGAAGTCTTTTAGTCCAATACCCTGCACAAGCAGGAGACCCTATACCAGGGGTCTGCAACCTTAAACACTCAAAGAGCCATTTGGACCCGTTTCCCACAGAAAAGGAAACACCAGGAGCCAATAATTTAACAACCGGTGTGAATGGGTGGGTGTGGCCAACTCGACTTCACTCCCTCTCACCCAGTCGTCCCCTTCTTTGGAATATGGAGCAAGTCTCCATCCCCTGCCATCACCTTTACTTTCTCAGGCCAGGTGAGGAGTGATGGGGAGGAGAGGGGCCAGCCAGTGGTGGGATCAGCCGACGGAGCCGCAGCAGAGGGCCAAAAGGGCCGCATGTGATTTCAGAGCTGCAGGTTGCAGAGCCCTGCCCTATATTTCAGACAAATAGCTGTCCAATTTCTTCTTAAAAACCTCCAGTGATGGAGCATCCACAACTTTAAGCTGTTCCACTGGTTAACTGTTCTCACTGTCAGAAAGTTTCTCCTTAGGACTAGGCTGCTTCTCTTCTTGATTAGTTTCCATTCATTGTTTCTTGTCTGATGCTTTAGTAATTAGTTTGTTCCCCCCCCCCCTCTTCTTTGTGCCAGCCCTTCAAATATTGGAACATTGCTATCAAGTCTCCTCCAGTCCTTCTTTCCACTACGCTAGACATACCCAATTCCTATAACCCAGAGGTGTCAAACTTGATTTCATTGAGGGTACATCAGGGTTGTGTTTGAACTCCGGGCACCGGGGTGAGCATGGCCATGGTGGGCATGGCCAACTTGACATCACTCATGTTGGGGGTGCCTGTGGTGGCCGGAACGCTCTGCCAGCAAAGACGGGCTCATGAGCTCATTTTCAGATGCGATGGCCTCCTGCAACCCACTGCCAGAGAAAACTGAGCTCAGGAGGGTCAAGCACACCACTTGCAAGTTCTGTTTTCGGCCAGGATGGCCTCCTACAACTCTCTGCCAATGAAAGCAGAGCTTGGGAGGGCCACAGGCTGGCAGAGGCACCACAGGCTGTTCCTTCATTGTTTCCAGGGTGGCCCCATGGAAATGGAGATCTGGCCCACAGGCTTTGAGTTTGACACCACTGCCGTAACATTTCTTTGTATGTTTTATCCTCCAACCGCCTAATCATCTTTTTGCTCTTCTCTGCACTCTTCCCAGAGTCTCAATATCTTCTTTATGTTGTGGTGACCAAAACTGGATACAATATTTCAAATGTGGTTGTAAAATGGTACTAACATTTCATGAGATCTTGATTCTATTCGTCTGTTAATGAGCCTGGGATGAAACACAGTGCTGGCTCACATTTAAGTGATTGTCCACTAGGACTCCAAGATCTCTTTCACAGTTATTGCTGTTGGGTCCATGACCATCCAACTCAATATTTTTTTAAAATCTGTACTTGTACCTTTGGCTTTTCCTGCCCAGGTGTAAAATTTTACTTTTCTCAGTATTGAATTTCATTTTGTTGATAAGGCCCAGTGTTCAAATCTGTCAAGATCCTTTTGGAACTTGAACCTGTCTTCTGGGATGTTGGCTATTCCTGCCACCTTGGTGTTATCTACAAATTTGATGAGTTCCCCTAAATCCTCATCTAAATTGTTTATAGTTGAAGACTACCTGTAATCTTTCTGTCCCATTTTTTCAAAGTCCAGTATTATTTTCCATAGAGTGTCACAGAGAAAACTACTGCTGTGCAGTTTGAACCTTTGCAGTTATAGATACATACTGGCATCTGAATGCCTTTCCTAATTCCTTCACTCCAAGTTCTAGTATTTAGTTTATTTCTTGACTGCTAGTTCTTTTACTATTGATAGTTAATTCTAAAAGGCAAGAGGTATACATCACTTCATTATCATTCACTTCATTATCTTTATTGTCAATTCTAACACTGGTTTCTGTGCCTGTTGTCATTAGTTTGGCCTTCTTTATATATAACAATAGCAATAGCACTTAAACTTATATACCACTTCACAGTGCTTTACAGCCCTTTCTAAGTGGTTTCCAGAGTCAGCATATTGGCCCCAACAATTTGGGTCCTCATTTTACCTACCTTGGAAGGCTGAATCAACTTGAGCCTGATGAGACTCGATTTCAAACTGCTGGCAGCTGGCAATCAGCAGAAGTAGCCTGCAATACTGCATTCTAACCACTGTGCCACCCTGGCACAGTATTTAATCTTACTCCCATTTTTTATTGTGCTCCTTAGTTGTCATTACCGGAGCTTGTGGATCATTTGCATCATATCAGGGTCACATCATCACTATAGCACGGCAAGTTATTGATGTGTGTTGTTCCAGTTTTAAAGCCACACTCATCTTCCAATCCAACTTCCATCAAAATATATATTCCACACAAAGATTGAGTAAGAGGAGACTATATATACACTGTGTAGCATACAGTTCCATCTCACTCCTATGACAACGTGAAATAAGTTATATTATCTCTGAACTGTGGCTTCCTGAAATATGTAAAAGGTTTATATGAGGACAGCAAAGTGTTCTGAGATACCCATTTTGCTAACCACAGTCCATAGTTTGACATGATGAACAACTCAGGCTTTTTTGACAATCAATGAAGCACATGCTGTCATTTTGGCTTTCTCAGTTATTCAACCTACATCAGCAATAATGCTTTATATTCCTTGGCCTTTTCTAAAGCCAGCTTGAACATCTGGCATCTCTCCGTATAGGGCTTAATCTTTGTGCATGATCCTAAGTATTATTTTGCTAGCATGTGAAATTAAAGATATGATAAAATAATCCATCCATTCTGTTTGGTATTGTTATGTAAATCGACCTTTTCTATTTTTTTGGCTACCGTGTCTTTTTCCAGATTTGATGGCATATCTTAGACATGCTTCAGTCATTTTACTGATTCTTCTGTTGCTAGCCGTATTCCTGTTGCTATTTTCATCAGTTCTTGTAGCCTTCCAGCTTGGCAATGACCAGACTGCTGATCTAATTTCACCTTTAAGTTTTAGGTAGGAAATACTTTTAAAAATACCTTAGATGTTGACATTTTTACTGTACAGAATTTCAATATCATACTTCCATCTTTGTTTGATCTTTGAATCAACTGTTATCTATCAATTGGCATTAGTTAGCTTACCAATTTGACATTGGACCCACATTCTGAGTTCAGACATTGTTCTGAAAGAATGTCTTTGATTTTCTATTGTCTGTTTCCATCTTTAATGTCTTTGCAGATTTTGCTGTAATATTGCTTCTTGTTTCTTCTAATTTCTTTGAAATTCTTTATTTGTTCCTGAGATCTTTGTCTTTCTTGGTTTTGACTTCTCTTCTTAGCAATAACCACAGTTTGTTCTGACCTCCAGTTTATTTTCCTCTGTTTCTTGGTTATTGGTAGTAGTCTCTTTTCACATGCATCCTTAAAAACATCCTTAAGTTTATTCTACTTTCTCTGGTTCCTGATGAATATGATTCAGGACTTCAAAGCAATTCCCGATGTTCTGTTTGAAAGTAGCATTATATGTGCTCAAGATCATATTGTTGAAATTAGTTGGTTTTCTATTTTCTGTTTTTCTCCCTTAATTTGGAATTTCCACATGAGCAATTCATACATCTTCCTATACTGTAAACCCATGGACACATGTTTGCTATTATAACTAATCCCTTATATCTTCTACCAATAATTTAGTCCAGAGGTGTTCCAAAAGTGCTGGAAAAAACCCAACATATGACCAGTCCTCACACTTATAACTATTCCAGTATCCCCATAGTCATGTGATCAAAATTCAGGGACATAGTGATTGGTAGTTACAGCATCCCAGGTTCACATTATCACCATTTGCAATTTCCAACAAACAAGATCAATAGGGATATCCAGTCTCACTTAAAAACTGCAAGAACAAAAAATAGTAAAATCAAGTGCAATTCATTTCATAACTGCATTGCTTAGCAATGGAAGTTCCTGTTCCAAATATGTTTGTAAGTTGAGGACTAATTGTGCTCCATCTGGTGATGTCCATGCTTATAGAACATCACTTTGGTTGTTTAAAGCCAGTGCTAGCTCTGAAGAAATCAATGGATTGACAGATATTAATAAGTTGTTCCCCTTCATTTCAGTTCCTAAGCCAATCAGTCCCAACAGCCTTTTCCTCGACATTTCCAATTTTGGTATTCCAATCTCCAGCTACAAGCAGCACTTATTGCTTTCATGTTCTGTTAGTTTCAAACTGATTATAAAACTCATAAACCTGTTCTTCTGAATCACTGATTGGAACATTAATTTGGTAATTATAATAGAGTTGTGCATGAAATGCACAACTGACAGTGAAAACAGTCAACCAATGGAACAGCTTGCCCTCAGAAGTTGTGGGAGCGCCATCAGTTGAGACTTTCAAGAAGAGATTGGACTGCCATCTGTCAGAAATGGTGTAGGGTCTCCCGCTTGGGTGGGGGGTTGGACTAGATGACCTACAAGGCCCCTTCCAACTCTGATTATCTGTAAATCCTATATTATATATTATTCAGTCATTAATTGAACTGCTGCCAAGTAATGCTCTTGCTTCTTCTTAATTATAAAAGCAACTATAAAGCAAAAGGCAGATATTTTTTTCTCCTGCATAGCAGTATTGGAAACTAGATATCTCAAACACTTTAATCTAGTTATGTCATAAATACTGTTAGTAACCTAAATCTCTATTTTTTTTCTTCTGTACTGTAGCACATTGAGTGCCATCTTGACCTGCGGGGCCCATTATTCCTCATTACATCAATCATCATTTTATATACTATATAGCAATACATTTGCATCATGCTCACTCTAAAACTTAGTATAGTTGAGCCTAATTTTCATATATTTAGATTTCTTATGTGCAGGGACCTGACCATGCCTGGACTTTTTGACTTCAGCACCATAAACAGTATTTTTTCTTCTGCTGTTTTTCTCTTCTGACTGGAAATTTACCTGGAAGTCTTGAAAACAAGCATATTTTTAAGTGATCTTTGAGAGGGGTTTATATAATATATTCCCCAATACAGATTTTATAATATATAAAATGAAGCTTTCTAACATTCTTGCTTGTAGCCGTATTGCAGTTCTTTTCCTAAAACAAATAAACAAAGCATATCCAAGACTGCTAGGCAGTCAATATATTTTAATTCTAGTTTACTTTTTTAATGTGGTATTAATTTGTAAAATTAATTAATTTGGAATTAATTTGTAAAAAATATTTTTGGAAGAATATGAAGTGTTTTTGATGATTTTTTATAAAGCCTCCAGTGAAATAGTCAGTTTGTAATAAACTGGTTGGGAAAAGAATATGGAACTTGTATTTCCATGTGCTAAGTTCAGAGCTGATAGTCATGGATGTTACTAATAGTTGAAGCAGTTGCTGATACTTGTAATATTACTAATAGTGTTTACACACCTGTGACAATCACACAGTATCTTCCTCTACTCTCTCTGGCACAAAGAGTTGCATCTTCAATTATCTTTGCCTGGATTGAATCCACTTTCTAATTGAAAGTAGAAATTAATCCCTCCAGAAATTCATACAACTGTACAAAACACTAATTGTTCCTTTGGGGGACTAAAAATCTTCTACTTTCTGTTTTTCACTGCTTAGAGGAAGTGGAATTGTGCTTCTCAGCCTGCCTGAACAAACAGTTATAAAATCAACTGTGATTGGCTAAGTATATGCAGAAATGAACAGCAATGCATGAATAGCTTGCTGCTGTATATCCTGTATATTAGGCACTTCCACATTTTAAATATGGCTCATCAAATTGCCTGTAGTGTCAGAAACAAATGAAGTCTAATTGATTCATAAAAGTAATTGTTAATTGAAAAAGAAAATAATAATAACTTTTGGGCAGAAATTACTTCCTGGGAGTCATAAAGGTAAGTTAAATCAGCATTGAATATTGGATGAAATTAATTTTTGATCAGGCCATTCAGTCTTCGGATTCTTGTTCTGCTATAAAATATAGTCTTTGGTGTTAAATTAGTTGTGTGCTTACAAATTTAATTTACAAGATTGCAACCAAGAGAATAATTTTCATATGTTACCTGGTAATAGAATATATATGCTCTTTGCATATGGAATAAAATCACATAAGTTATTTGGGTTTTTAATGTATTGTGTCATGTGATGGAAATGCTATGTTTAAGCACTATGCATTTTAAAATGGGAAATGTATTATCTAGAAACCTTTGTTTTGAACAGAAGTTATGTTGGTTTTGAGTTGGGATGGATAAGGATCTTAACCAAGTTACGTTGATTTTAAGTTGGGATGGATAAATATCTATCCCGACTTAAAACCAACATAACTTCTGTTCAAAAGAAAAATTTCTAATCATAATTTCTCTATTTTAAAATGCACAGTGCTTAATCATAGCATTTCTAACACATTGACACAACACATTAAAAACCCATATAATTTATCTGCAGTTCTTCCAGGTTTGATGCTGAACCCAAAGATGAAATCTGTTATGATGTCACTGGAAGCTAGATGAACCGCAACCCTATTTTTTTAAAAAATAATGTTGCTTGTTTTCTATAATGATGGAGTAAATACTGATTTTTTTTTCATGAGAGATATGTAAGCCAAACTTGGTCTTCTCCCCCCTTCCCCAATCTTAAATTATTTGGCTACTGTATATTTCATACTTGTACTGTTTTTGGAGGAAGATGGTACATGGTGACAGGATTTAATAGAATGTTAGCTTTGTGAGGGTAGAATGACTCTAATTGTTACTTGTTTTTTTAAAAATAATGTGATGATTTATACAGCTGTCTAATGATAAAGAGAAAGATTATGTTAATAGCACTGAAACCTTTGGGAGGAAGGATGATAAATAATAATAATAATTAAATCATATTGGTACAGAAGTGGCCTCTACCTTGCCTTAGTTTTTGAAAGCTGTTCATTGTCTGTTTAATGAAATCAAAAGGGCTTGGTTTCCAGATTAAATGAAGTATTATATTTAGATTCTATGGAAAATGATAAAAATCCATCTTCCACTATAATGTTTGCAAATGTTGTGGATTGTGTTAGTGGCCAAGTACCATTAACTAATTAGAACATAGGCATATGTTCCTTGTAGTTAAGGTTTTGAATTAGGATGGAAGTCACCCTCACCAATATAAATTCATTGACTGGCTGGGCTGATCATTCTTGACAGTCCAACTTATCTCACAGGGCTGTTAAGAGGAAATCATAAAGAAAGAGAATGTGACATATGCCATCTTGAATTTCTGGAGAAAAGGATGGGGTAAGAAACCAGTTTGTTAGAAGGTTATAAATAGTAATCACATAGTCTAATATATTGCAGCTATTGTAAATGGATGCCAGTTGCCAAGCATTCAAATTTAGATCATGCGACCATGGGGATGCTGTGATAGCAATAGCACTTAGACTTATATACCACTTTACAGTGCTTTGCAGCCCTTTCTAAATGGTTTACAAAGTCAGCATATTGCCCCCAAGAGTCTGGGTCCTCATTTTACCGACCTTGGAAGGATGGAAGGATGAGTCAACCTTGAGCCTGGTGCGATTTTAACTGCCAAATTGCAGTCAGCCAGCAGTCAGCAGAAGTAGCCTGCGTACTACACTCTAACCACTGTTCCACTGTGGTTCATGATGGTTTTAAGTGGGAGAACCAGTCATAACTAACTTTTTTTCATTGTAACCTTCAAATGGTTGTTAATTGAAAGGCTGTATAAAAAATGATGGAATCAGTGAGATTCTGACTCAAGGTTTGCTCCTGTTTTTTCAGCCTTATTTAGCGAAACAGCTGTTTTCTGGAAAGTAAATATTGGATAGTGTATTGTTCATTTTCTTATTTATTTCAAAATAAAAATACACAATTGCTATTGGAAAAAAAATGTCTCCACAGGAAGAAAAATACGGTTGGCACTACTAAGCTAATATTGGAAATGGGAATAATGGGTTTGGGAAAATGTTCTGGTCACTGAGATTCATTGTTGTTTTACAGGATGTAGGGTTATTAGTTTTTATTTTCCCATAATCAAGTTCTGCAATCATCCTGGTCTACATGAAAATAAAAATCAAAGTAATTTCTGATGAGTTTAAGTAGTGAATATCAAGTAAGACTTTTGTATTCCAATATTACACTGCAAATGGTATCCACTTGTGGTTAGGATTCTATGCTCCTCCACATATTACTAAAATATAATTTCTAACATCCTTCCCCAGACCAAATTTAGTTCAACAACAACTGGAGAGCCACAGTTTCCCCATCTGTGCCCAATAAGTAGAAACAGTGATCATATATATATAGGGACCACAGGCCACAATAGGCAAGTTATTGCTAGTAGTTTCACCACATGTGCTAGAGACCAGTTTGCTTTCTCACGATGGGAATGGCAGTAGATCTGAAATACACTTTGCCTCACACACCATTATATTAGATCCCCCCCCTCTACTAAAACGTACAGTAGTAGGAAATTGCATCGCTGACACTTCTTGGAGTGTTCTGCCAAAATCCAGCCATGTGATTTTTCAGAGAGAGATGCAAAAGAGCCACATGGGAACAAATGTGATCTGTGAAGAACTTACCTTGCTTTGTACAATAAAAGAAGGTTTGACGGCAAAATGTGAGACTACAATGACACCAAAAGCAGTGGGATCTTGAAAACATTCAACAAGACTGTGAAATGCTTTGGATTTCATCTCCAAAAAAGAAAAGTGGAGAAGGCAGGAAGAGAAGGTAAAAAGCATGGAAACCAGAGCTACTATATGTTTCAGCTCCTGTGTGCTCTGAAACATTTTTGGAGGTTGAATCCAGAGCTCTGTGTAACTCTTAATATTAAGTGTTGCAAGGTGGCCAATGCTGATAATGTATTCCCCACCCATCAAAACAGCAAAAAAAAAGTATCCTGTTTCATTAATATTTTACATGATACTATCTATTATAAAATCTTCCCCTCTTTAGCTAGCAGCAAAATAATAAATAATGTAGGGAGCCAGGCAGGAAATTGAATACATTTATTTAATAATTTCATTATGAATCCATGGCAATATGTTGAAATGCCATGTTTCATGTTCCTTTGTCATGGTATATAGTGTTATTTAAAAATACAATAATGGCATTGATTTTATAATGTTGGTGGACAGTATTTTGATTTTCTGTCTTAGGAATCAAAGTACATCAGGTTCAGGGGTGGGATTCTACTGGTTTGGACTGGTTCTACAGAACCAGTTGTTACAATTCTGCGCAGTTTGGAGAACTGGCAAATCGTGCCCCTGACTGTCCCTGGCCCTCTCCACCCCACCCAGTCAGTCCTTATCAGGCATCCATGACATCTTGCACATGCTCAGCATTACTGACTCACTCCTTAAGTTATTTCCTTTTTTCCTCCTGACGATCAGCTATTTGCTGTGCTGGGATCCCCCTCACTGTCTTACTGCTTCACCCAGTAGGCTTCCCTGAGGCACAGGATGCCAAAAAATGGAGCCCAGGGGGTGCTGCATCCCCTGCACTCTGTTTTTTGCCCTCCTGGACCCCAGGAAAACTTCCTGGGAGTAAAAACTCCTCCCAGGAGGCTTCCCTGAGGCCCAGGAGGCCAAAATAATGGTGGGGTGCTGGAAAAAGAAGAAGAAGAAGCCATGCCCACCCAGTCACATGCCCATCTAGCCATGCCCACAGAACCAGTTGTTAAAAAGTTTGAATCCCATCCCTGAACAGGTTACTTATAAACACCGGCCTGTAGAGGTGCCTCACATTGCTAAAAACAAATATTGCTTTGTCAGACTTGATGACAAAACGGTTATTGTTAGTGACTGCTTTTACCTCTTACATTCAAGATGTTCCATCTGAATAATTGCCACCAACTCCCAAAGTGCCATTTACTGCCCGCAACACTGCAGCATGGTACTCTAAATGGACCAAAATCTGCTGTCAGGGTTCCAAGCAATACTCCCAATGGAATCAAAACTGAGGCAAATGTCTTCCTCAAAGCACAGATTTATTAGGCATGTCATATTGGCACATCTGGGGAAACCCGAATCTAAAATCCCCCCTGGGTTTTCCCCCTAATAAAAAGTAAAATTTCTCTTCCTGCTGCCCTTTCAGACCATCACATGGCCCAATCAGGTCACAGTCCAAAGTTCATCCAGACTCACTCCCCGCCTCTTCACACCTGGTGGGGACGTCCTTGGCTCACAGAGGAAAGAACATTATTTTGATTACAAAGCCCTCAATATCTCTATCTCCCCATCTCGTTCTCAAAGCTCTCCCAGCCACTCCTATGGCAGCCCTGAAGATGGTAAAGAAAATGGCTCCAGGGCTGACATCTAATTCATGGCTTTTCTATATCAGTTAGAAATCCGTTTCTTCAAAGATACTTGACCATCAGATCTTCAAAGTTATCTCTTTCCTCACAGCTAGACCCAGGCTGGAAGAAGGTTGTGCTTATAGGGATATAAGCATCTTTATGTGTGTACAATTACACGCAGATATCTCACTGACTTTGTAGCCATAGAGAGTTACAGTGTTCTACTAAAACCTCACATTCCAAACCTTGGTTTGATAAGAATTATGTTCAAACCAAGACTATGGTAATTTCATCCTGTAAAAACACCCAGTTTGATCATAATTCTCCCTCTTGTAAAATTGTTCATTTACTAAAAAAAGAAGAAGAAGAAGAATTTAAAAAAAGGTTCTCGGAAAAAAAAAAAGAACAAAATGATCCACTAGTGAAATGACTAATGAAATGACAGGGCTCCCACAAAGCTGAAGGCCAGGCAAGGAATAATGGATAGAAACTGAACAAGGAGAGATTCAACCTGGAAATAAGGAGAACCTTTCTGTCAGTGAGAACAATCAACCCATGGAATGGAAGTTGCCTTCAGAATTTGTGGGAGCTTTATCACTGGAAGATTTCAAGAAGAGACTGGACTGCCATCTATCGGAAATGGTGTAGGGACTCCTGCTAGGGTGGGGTGGGGTGAAGTAGATGACCTAACAAGGTCCCTTCCAACTCTGTTAATCTTTATCTAAATAGTAACAGATTAAGTTGATCATCTATTCCGGCATCTTATTTCTTGCATTTGGATAAACCTGGTTCCAGTGTGAATGACTTAATCTGTTTGGAATCCTGGATGAGATATTTTGGCAATGTAGTGTTCCTTTGGTCGTGATTCTCTTGGGCCTCCTTTATCTGATCCTTATCCTATTTGGCCCCTGGTTTGACAATCAGAAATCCAAAAACCAATTTATCAGTTGTAAAGTGACAAAACTCCAAGTAAAGATATGATTTTGCCAGTGTCACTGAAAATAACTGATTGGCCTCTGTGTTAGTCCCCATGTTAGTCTCCAAAGGGAGACCTAATTCTGTCATTCTTCCTATATACTAGAAAGGCAACACAGGAGGCCAAAATCTTGCTAATTATTACCCAGTCATAATATTGTCATTAATTGGTAAACTTTATCCTTGATTTTTATACCAATAAATGTTTAGATTAGAATATTTTAGTTTAGAAACAAGCAGGTTTTATTTCAGAATATTCCTCCATGGATTAGTGTGCAATTTTGCACAATTTAGCTGGAAAAAAAAACCCCTCCAGCCCTACCAAAGGCACCCTTGATGTTGCCTTTATTGATTTAAGGGCGGCCTATAATTCAATTACTCGTGAGGTACTGTGGACAAAATTTGCGATAACCTCAAATAACAGTTGCTTTCTCAGGTTGATGGTTTTATTAAATTAAAATATTACAATATAGATTAGAGGCAAATGTGTAAAGAGTGTCTGGTCAGATACAGTAGTTGAATCAGTATCTGTGTATCAGTGTACCACCTCTGACATCTGGCATTCACAAACCTGATTATCAGAAAGTTGTTATCTCTATGATCAAGGTATTACAGTCTTCCTTCTGCAAGATGTAACCTAGATAGGCGCTATAAGGGTTGCCAGGTTTCTAGCAGTAGCTATAGCCTGCAGCTACTGGTTAGTATCCATTTTTCATTATTAATTGTGTTGTGTATGCAATATAATTCAATAAAGTATAAGCTTGAAGTCAAGTGCAGGGTTCTGGCCCTGCACTTCTAATTGGCTGTAAAGCAGCCGTACCGGATTGGCCCATTCTGAGGAATCCGATTGGCCCTTAACAGAAATGTCTATTACAGGTGGCACTTTCCCCCGACAAGAATAGCAAGAATGTTTAAGAACAAATCTGAAAAATGCTGGAAATGTCATCAGATACCCGGCTCGTATTACCATATGTGGTGGACTTGTGAGGACGCTAGAAAATATTGGACTATAATTTGCATGTGGCTGGAAAAAATGACAAAGAAACACATAGACTTGAAACCAGAGATCTTCTTATTGGGAATTTTACCTGATATATATGGTAAAGATTTGAAGTACCTGATTGTAAATGTATTAACAGCGGCTAGGATTGTATTTGCTAAAAATTGGAAGAATGAGAAAATACCATTACAGGAAGAAATTATTAAGAAAATATAGGAATGTGCTGAGATGAGTAGATTGACATTTGAAATTAGAGAGCAAGAGGATAAACAATTTTATGAAATTTGGGATCTTTTTTATCAATGGTTAGATGATAAAATACAATAATAGAATATTTAGAATGTAAGACAGTAAGGAATATCTTTATTTTGCTATTTTGCTATTATTTTGTTATTCAACATTATATTTATAAAGGGTTTTTTAGGATTGATTTGATATGATTATACGATTTGTTATAAAGTAAACTGGTTTAAAGTATTGTTAGCTCATAAAGCATGAATGATTAAAAATATAGTCAAAAACTTTTTTTTTTAGTGATATTAGGATATATAAGTTTGGATTGACAATATGAGTTGTTATGTAACATAATTGTAATTGAGACTACAGAATGAATGCACAAAAATGATGAACCAACTGACACACTGGATGTACATATAAGAGTTGATGTTTTTATGTTTTGTTTGTCTTGTTTGTTTGTAGAAAATTAATAAAATCTTTTTCAAAAAAAAAAAGAAATGTCTTATTGGTTCAAGAGCTAACGTTCCTAGCTTGTTATTGGGTAATCGTTACAAGGTTAGCCTATATAAGGCAGGTTCTACTACTGTTTAAACTGAGCAAGTATAATGTAAATAAAGAGCTGAAGTTCACCGTTCAGAAACTTGTCTCCATTCTTTCTCGCCCATGCTCGAAACCTGACACTGGCGACGAGGATGGGATATGGAGACAGCTGAACCAACGGAACCCAGAAGCAATACCGAGCACGTGACAGATGGTGCCAACAACAGAACATG
This sequence comes from Hydrophis major, assembly GCA_033807585.1. Classification (NCBI taxonomy): domain Eukaryota; kingdom Metazoa; phylum Chordata; class Lepidosauria; order Squamata; family Elapidae; genus Hydrophis; species Hydrophis major. Next base: position 87,131,619 of record CM066331.1, on the reverse strand, counting down.
TCCAGCGGCCTCGTACCACCCGCTCCATTCGATCTGACACAAGAGGATTGGGAGTCCTACATGGATCGCTTCCAAATGTTTCTTGAAACGAACAATTTGAAGGACACACCAGGAAAGAAACGGTCGGTGTTCCTGATGCATTGCGGTCCAACTGTATTTAAGATGGCTAAAGCACTAGCCAAACCCCGAGAAGTGAAGGCCATGGATTGGGACGACTTCGAACCTATCCTGTGAGCCCACTACGCTCCGACCATGCCTACATTTGTGAGACGCCACGAGTTTTATCAAAGAAACCAGCGAAAAGGAGAAAGCGTGGCCGACTTCATAGCAGACCTCCGCAAATTAGGAGGCCTCTGCGGCTTCACCGACCTCGAAGAGGCATTAAGAGATCACATAGTCCTTGGACTCGATGTTCTGGGCGTCCAAAGCAAGCTGATGGCAAAAGGCAACATCAGCCTTGCCGACGCCATTGCTGATGCTACCGCGGCAGAGGCAACCAAGAAGTCTGCTGCACAACTACACCGAAACCACGCTCCGGTACCACCACCGGCCAGCGAAATCTCACCTAGTGCAGAGGACAGCTTGCGACGAAGAAGGGGTCCATCGACTGCGGTCCAATCGAGACCACTACCCGAAGCCTGTACGCCCTTGCGCTGGATGTGGAGCCAACCATGCCAGGTCTGAATGCAAGTTCCGTGACGCACTCTGCCATGAGTGCGGGAAACGAGGCCACATCGGACGGGTCTGCCGCAGCTTACCAGGACCCAGCCAGGCCTCAAAAGGCACCAACTATCGCCAATCGACAGGAAACCGTCCTGTAAGTCGAACGCCAGCAACCCAATCCTACAGAAATCGGCCATTGCAGAGAGAAGAGGCTCACCATACTATCACTATCGGTCACGCCTCAACCCTGGACACTAAGAAAATCCGGGTAATAGTAGCCATCGAAAATCAGCCTTGTCACATGGAGGTCGATTCGGGATCGTCTCTCTCGATGGTGTCGTGGAGAACACTCAAGCAACTCATCCCCACAATTCAACACCAAGACCTCCGGTTCCAACGCCTCATCCTCAAGGACTACCAGGGGAATCGAATCCCCATCGTCGGATCCTGCCGAGTCCGAGTCTCCTTCAAAAAACACATGGCGTACTTACCGTTGACAGTCATCGATAGCAATGGGCATAGCTTGCTGGGCCTCCAATGGTTCGCGCCTCTCGGCATTGAAGTGGCTGGCGTAAACCGAGTCGGTGGCTGTGACTGGGAGGAAGACCTTATCTCTGAATTCAGGGACGTCTTCGCGGACAGTTTAGGCGAGTACAAGGGGACCCTGATCTCATTTAGCTTAGATCCCAAAGTGGCTCCCATTCGCTTGAAGCCCCATCGAGTTCCGTTTGCCTTAAAGGCTAAAATAGACGAGCAACACGATAAACTGATAGCTCAGGGGGTGTTAAAACCCATCGATCACTCCCCTTGGGAAACCCCTATTGTAACACCCATTAAGCCAGACGGGTCAATTCAAATTTGTGGGGACTACCGGGCCACCTTGAACCACGCCCTCCAGCAAAACGCGTATCCAGTTCCGATGGTGCAGCACCTCCTTCATTCCCTGGGGGGCGGGAAAGTTTTCGCTAAATTGGATTTAGCTCAGGCATATCAACAATTGCCAGTAGATGAAAAAACGGCACAAGCCCAAACTATTGTGACGCACCGGGGTGCCTTTAAATGTACCCGGTTGCAATTCGGAGTTAGTGTCACCCCAGGGATATTTCAGAGCCTTATGGAGAGGCTATTACAGGGAATTAAGGGCGTGGTCCCTTAGTTTGACAATGTGCTAATCGCAGCCCCAACAAAAAAAATCTTACAGGACCGATTAAAATTAGTCCTAAGAAAATTCCAAGAAGCCGGTCTAAAGGTTAAGAAAAATAAATGTAAATTATGCATGGACAGTGTTGAATTTTTAGGGTACCTGATTGATAGCCAGAGCATTCACCCGACCGAAGGTAAATTAAAAGCGATCAAAAACGCTCCCAGGCCACGAAACAAGGGCGATATCCAGGCATTCCTAGGCCTCATCAACTTCTATAATGTGTTTTTACTGCACAAAGCAACTGTTGCTGAGCCGTTACACCGATTATTAGATAAAAGGGCAATTTGGTTATGGGGTTACCCTGAAGAACAAGCGTTTAGAAATGTTAAAAAACTGCTTACTTCTGACTCTGTACTCATGCAATATAACGAGACTTTGCCGTTAGTTATAACCTGTGATGCATCGCCTTTTGGGGTCGGCGCCATTTTGAGCCACGTACTGCCTAACGGGAACGAAGCCCTGTTGCATATTTCTCTAAGACTCTAAGGCGGAACTATGGACAAATTGATAAAGAGGCCCTTGCAATCGTCTCAGCTGTGAAAAGATTTCACGAATACGTGTATGGCAGGCCTTTTACTATTGTAACTGACCACAAACCACTGCTAGGGATAATAGCCGGAGATAAGCCGATTCCCTACATATTATCCCCCAGAATGACCTGATGGTCAGAATTCTTAGCTGCTTATAATTATCGGCTGCAATACCGCCCGGGGAAAGACATTCTCCATGCCGACGCATTGAGCCGAGCACCGCTTCCAGAAACTCTCGACGATCCGGCACCAACGGTAACCTCGTTGCAAATCGAGGCGCTCAACTCGCCGCCACTAACTGCTCGAGACATCGCGAGAGAAACCAAACGCGACCACACACCCTAGCACGCGTGCTGGGCTGGGTAGAACGCGGATGGCCATTGGACCAATTGCCTGAGGACTTCACACCATTCAAGTCTCAGCAGACCGAGCTCTTCTCCCAAAAAGGCTGTGTTATCTGGGGCGATAGAGTCGTTATCCCAGAACGGCTCCAAAAGACACTGTTAAGAAACTTGCACGATGGTCACCCCGGCATCGTGCGAATGAAAGCCCTTGCACGCAGCTATGCATGGTGGCCGGGCATAGACAAGCAAATCAAACATTGGGTTAAAGCTTGTCCCAAATGCCAAGAAGTCAGCAACGCCCCTCCAAAAGCCATGCCTACTGAATGGGAGACACCACATGGATGCTGGTCCCGAATTCACTTGGACTTCACGGGGCCAACCAAAGGCCACACCTTCCTGCTTACCGTCGATGCCTACTCAAATTGGCTCGAGATTCATCGCATGACTACTACAACCTCCGAGGCAGTCATCAAGATTTTAAACAGACTCTTTACAACCCACGGATTACCAGACATCCTGGTATCTGATAACGGCCCACAATTTACAGCACTCGCGTTCGAGCAGTACCTCGCTGACTGCGGCATCCGCCATGTGCTCACCTCACCGGCGCATCCTGCGACTAATGGCCGAGCAGAATGCATGGTCCAGTTTGTAAAGAAAACCTTGCAAAAGGTAAACTATGATAACATTGATGACAAAGTCAATCAAATCCTCTTCTTGCAACACATCACCCCACATAGCATCACCAACAAGACGCCTGCTGAACTATTAATGGGACAAAAGCTCCACTCCCACCTCGACCAGTTGCACCCTGCTTATGAACCAGAAAAACCATTAGGATGCAGCGGCCGATGTCGCACCTTCCAGGTAGGAGACCTGGTGTATGCAAAAAACTTATCGGGTGACCCGTTGTGGGTGGAAGCAACGGTAGTACGTGTAACCGGCCCCAGATCCTACCTTGTGCAATGCCGTGACAATAAACTCTGGAAACGGCATATCGACCAGTTACGGTCGCATCTTGCAGCTGCCACTCCACAACTCCCCTATAACCAAACTGAGGGGGGGGGAGGTACGGAAGAAGATGAAGCCCTAGGAAACCCGTTCAAAGGGAACGATGACCTAACAGAAGCCCAGGCTGCAGAGCCGGAGGGAGAAACGTTTGCACCTCAAGAGAGTGCAGAAAACGAGGGCAACATCGCAGAAGCAAACTCTGAACCAGAGGCAGCCCCGCTACCAAACAGCAATCTGCCCCAGCAGGACTGCAACCAACCAATACAGCGAAAGTCAAAAAGACTTAAAAAACAACCGTCCTATTTAAAGGACCACGTAACTGCGCCCTGAACTAAGAAGCCTGGGGGGAGGGGTGTTGTGTATGTAATATAATTCAATAAAGTATAAGCTTGAAGTCAAGTGCAGGGTTCTGGCCCTGCACTTCTAATTGGCTGTTAAGCGGCCGTACCGGATTGGCCCATTCTGGGGAATCCGATTGGCCCTTAACAGAAATGTCTTATTGGTTCAAGAGCTAGCGTTCCTAGCTCGTTATTGGGTAATCGTTACAAGGTTTGCCTATATAAGGCAGGTTCTACTACTGTTTAAACTGAGCAAGTATAATGTAAATAAAGAGCTGAAGTTCACCGTTCAGAAACTTGTCTCCATTCTTTCTCGCCCATGCTCGAAACCTGACAAATTGTTTCGGGGTGATTTTTCTGTATTTTAAAATTTATATTTATGCTTTATTGTTGTAGTAGGAATAAATGATAGGATTTGATTTCATTTGCTTATGTTTCTTTGGAGTTTCTCCATTTTCTACTAATTTGTGCAGTTTGCTCTTTGTACTGAGTGCCATACAGTTTCCCATTCTCTCTTTTGGCTAGATGGCATGATTGGAAAGAAGAAGAAAAAAATAAGCTGGGTTGCTGACACAACATGGAAGAACCATTCACTGTGAGTTCCTTGGTAAGGATGAATGCTTTTTATAATATAGGGAAAACTGCCGATCAGGCAACACATCTGCTGGTCTTTTGTAGAACAAGCATTCTATTCAAATTCAAATATGTCCTGGGATGCACTGATTCCCCAAATCTAGAAAAGATGCATCTAAGTTAGTCCCAGTTTGTGATTCAGAATGTTGTCCTTTAAGTGCTATTGCTATGAAGATGCTGTTTTCAAGAACAGTTTCTTAACTTTAAGCTTTTCAGCATGAATCATGGTGGGGGTTTTTTAATCTCTCTCAGTCATCTCCATTAGAAAATAATAGAACACTAATTCACATTGATTTTAAAAATAGGGACCAAAAGGTTCACATTTAAAATGCATTTGCATAAATGTATACGAAAGGAAAGAACAGGAAAATACAACACAAAGGGCCTTTCTCTGATTGCATGTCAGTTGCAATAAGTGTCAAGGTAATTGTGCTTTTGATGAATGTGGATGTGTTTGTGCATGCATACAATGCAGTGGAAATGTTTGTTTTAGCATAATCATTTATTTTGCAGGGATTTTGTGGAAACATAATGAGAAACTTCTTAAAAGGATAGAGTGTACCTAGCCCATAATTTCATTTGCCTATCATAAATATTGAACATAGATGAGTTAAAGTCACCTGTCAAATTAAAAATCACATTGATTTTAAAAGTAGAGACTGAAAGGTTCATGGTTAAAATGTGTTTGCATAAATGTACCCCAAAGAAAAAAAACCTGGGGAAATGCAACACAATGGACCTTACTTTGGTTGCATGTCAGTTGCAATAAGTATCAAGGTAATTACGCTTTGGGTAAGTGTGTTTTTTTAATAACAGTTTCTTAACTTTGGGCTTTTCAGCATGAATCATGGTGGGTTTTTTTTTTTAAACTCTTACAGTCATCTCCATTAGAGAATAATAGAACACTGGTTCACATTGATTTTAAAAATAGGGACCAAAAGATTCATGTTTAAAATGCATTTGCATAAATGTACAAGAAGCTCATTTCATTTACCTATCAGAAATAAGCAACATATACTGAACAAACATGAATCGAAGTCACCTGTCAAAATAAAATGCAATATGTGACCTCTGTTTTAACAGAAAAAGCTTGCAGCTTTTCCTGACCACACAGATATTTCCTTGAGCCCAGAGGAGCGTGTCCGTGCCTTAAGCAAGCTTGGCTGTAACATCACAATAAATGAAGACATTACACCCCGACGCTACTTCAGATCTGGAGTGGAGATGGAGCGCATGGCTTCTGTCTACCTGCAAGAAGGAAATCTTGAAAATGCCTTCGTCCTCTACAATAAATTTATAACGTAAGGATCAGTTTGTAAATACATACTTTAAAATTTAGAAATTATATGAATTGCATTTCCTTGGAACAGGACTAGCAGAACATACTGATTAGGACTGTGCAGTCCTTTGGATTCAATTTCAGAAAGGTTTTGGGACATGTGAGAGAGATGAGAGAAAGCACTGATTTGCAACTGTCTACAAGCAATCACATCCCATTAGTCCATGGCTGCTGCAGAGAGCAGCAGAATAACCCCATGAAAAGATGCAATTGTTTCCAAAATGTGCAAAGGGATGCTGCACTTTGTATGTTCAGAAACTGAATATAAAACTTGGCATAGTCTTAATACTAACAAGCCTAAATCTGGTAACTCCTAAATGATCATGAGTTAAATATTACCATAAACTGGAGATCATCATTAAAACTGTTTTGGATATGTTTGTTCTGTCTACAATTATACATACATGCATACAAGATCCCTGGAAAAACTTCTTTGGTCAAATTCAGTTTTATTAGTTGACTGTTCTGGAGGTGTGGAAAGTCAAGTGTGCTACTATGCCTGACTATCTGACAGTGTTGGTATTTGAGGAAAAAAAATATTAGGGTGCATGCTGTACTCAAGTAGGAGAGAGGAGTGTGGTGAAAAGAAATATTATTTTTTGGTAAATGCAGACATACAAAAAATACCTTCTGAAAGTGGCATTGAGTAAAGTTTACAAGCCATTTCTTTCAGAAGAGTTCCATTAAAAATAGTGACACTGCACCATAATAAATAATACGATTCCAAACAATTGCACAGTTTCCCCTGCCCAGTGGTGTCCAACTCCTGGGGGCAGTGCTGACCTCCATTTGCTAGCCAAGGGAAACAGCATTGCCCAAAGATTCATTCTGTGGTCATGTAACCAGCATGATTATATGCTGAGACATGCTGAACACTGTCACCTTTCCAACAAAGTAGTCTCTATTTATTTACTTGCATTTGTATGTATTCGAACTGCTAGGTTAGCAAGAGCTAGGGCAAGAATGGCACTGTCCTGCATTATGCAGTGTTTGGGTCTTGAACTATCAACTTTCTGGTTGACTATCACAAGACTCTTGACTTCTGCCTTCAAGGGAGCTGTACTTTGTATTGGTGAGGCCCTTCATAATTTGTGTCATCAGGTGAGGGGGAACCACAGTGTGCATCTCACATGGAAATGAATCTTCCCATTCATTTAAGGCCTCTTCTGGTACTTCCAGTTATTGTCTGGTCAAGATGGAAAAGCCTTCTGCCCATTCATCATTTCCATCTGTTCAGGTGGCCAAGTGAAGCTTTGGGGTGACCATGTTGTGTTTAGAAGGGAGTTGGATTGGGGAGAGATCCCTTTCCTGAGCAGTTTCAGAGGGCCACATGTTATAGACTTTCATAAAATATCCCTTCAAAGCTCTGGATATTCTGTTATGGTCTTCTGGCCTGAAGGGCCCAACAATAGAACAGCTGTGCGACTAATTTAAACTTCAAAGATACAAAAAGCTTCTGTGAATGAAAGAAAACAAAAACTAATGTTCCCCCTAACCTCATGTATCTATTTTGCAGTTGTCTCCATGGAAAAGCATTAGATTGTTCTTCAGGCTTGCAAAAGGGATAAATGTGTGTGTGTTTTCCAGTTTGTTTGTAGAGAAGCTGCCATGTCACCGAGACTACCAGCAATGTGCAGTTCCAGAGAAACAGGATATTATGAAGGTAGAGTGTCTTTTTCAAAATAAATGGCCATCTAGGGAATTCCTCTTTTTCAAGAATGATTAATGAAAGAAAAACCCTGACAGTGGCCTGAGGAGGTTGAATGCTCTTATTCAGCCTGTTAAGGCTCAAATCATAATCAGTATTTGATTTTTTGATGCTAGATTCAAGCTTGATTTTTTTTTTTTAAAAGAGCATTAGTGCCAAATCCTGAAAGTTAGCAATCTATAATCTGAGGTGTTACCCAAAGGTGCAATGCAGAAGTCCTCAACTTATGACCACAATTGAGCCCAAAATATCTGTTGCTAAGCAAGACTTTTGTTAAGTGAATTTTGCTCCACTTTATGACCTTGCATTCCACAGCTACTAAGTGAATCATTGCAGTTAAGTTAGTGACACAGTTGTTAAATGAATCTGGCTTCCCCATTGACCTTGCTTGTCAAAAGGTCAGAAAAGGTGTTCACATGACCTCGGGACATTGCAACTGTCATACTTATGAATCAGTTCCCAAATGTCTGAATTTTGATCCTGTGGTCATGGGAATGATTTAACGGTTGTAAGTGTGAAAAATGATCACGTCACTTTTTTCAGTGCCATTGTAACTTTAAACAGACACTAAATGAATGGTTATAAGTCAAGGACTACCTGTTGTTGCATATTCCTTGTGTTAATAGCAGAGAAAGGATTAACCTATCATTGAATTTCAACCTTATTTATAAATACTCTGCAGCTGAAGCTGTTTCATGGCATTAAATATACATGCACACACATGCGCACACACTCACACATATATGTATGTGTATGTATGTGTGTGTGTGTGTGTGTGTGTGTTTCCACTGTCTCCCAGTTTCTAGCCTATATATAATTTAATACTATACCAGTAAACTTACCTATTATAATATACCTAAATTCTACCTGTAGGATTAAGCTGACTATTTGGCACATGGAGCAGCAGAAGTATTTATGTGTGTGTGTGTGTGTATGTGTGTGTGTGTGTGTGTATGTGTGTATGTGTGTATAAAGTTGCATTTTATTTTTCTTATTTTTCTCTCTAACGAAGAAATTGAAGGATGTAGCATTTCCAAGGACTGATGAATTGAAGAAAGAGTTGTTAAAGAAATACAATGCAGAATACCAGGAATATATGCAAGATAAGGTACCTTTTACTTTTTAGCTGTATAGATAAGTGTAAACTCTCTAATACATTTTTTGAATAGCAGTTTGCCAAAGGAAAAATATAAATTCATGCGGTGAAAGCTACTAGAAACTAAATTGCAATTTTGAAACTGTTTTTATTCATTTTGGTTTAGGCAGAGTGACTGCTTTTGCTTTTAAATGTCCAGGTGATAAAGAAAGTTGATATGGCTTTATAATCACCCTGCTAAAAACTGTAATTAGATCTTAAAGTACCAACATCTTCCACTGAGTGATGCTATATCGAGCCAAGCTCAGAGACAAAACAGTGAAATGCAATTGAGTCCAATTCTTTATTTGCTTACACCTAAGAGACCAAATCTTGCCAGACTAAAGCCATATCTTCTAACCTAATAGATATATCTTAAGATTCCAGGGTAACTATCCTGAACCTCTTTCTATCTTCCCCCACACATCTTGAAACTGAACAGTCTCTTAATTGGGTTTATCTCCTGAATGTACTGCCTCCTCCCTGGGAAATCATGGTGCTCCTCAAAATCCCCTCCCCCTCTTCTCAATTCACCACACGCTAGTCCTTTTCTGTAATGTGTGCGAATATGAATTTGGCAGATAGAAAGAATGTCCACAGAGGAGACAACAGTGAGATAAGAAGCATCTGTATTTGCACAGGGATTGTGGGTCTGGCAATTACCTCAGAAGGGGCCCCTCTCTAGTTTCTTGGATTGTAAAAGCAAGGGGAAGGGGAAAGATATACTTTCAGACTTGCCAGATTCTGTTAATATAATTTTACAATCAAGGTGGAACTGGAATTCCTGAGTGAGGTCCCTGTTTGGACTAACTTGCAATTTTTCTTCTTTTACATGGGGGTATCCACTGAGGGAAGGGGAACCAAACGCCAAGGTGGTAGGTACAACTATGTGATTCAAGCCCTTCCTCTTCATGCGTGCATGTAATATCACATATATGCGTAAAGGGCTTTAATTGTTCAAGTATAGTCACCAACTTGGTTTGTTATCACTCCCCATCTATGGACATCCCTGCTTACCCAACTAAGCTGATGAATGTCCCATGGCCAGCATCAGAGAATCAGTTTTGTCTAGTGGTTAAGGCACCCTGCAGGTAGTTCCTGACATACAACAGTTCCTGTAGTGAACGTTTGAAGTTACAATGGCACTGAAAAAACGTGACTTACGACGATTTTCACACTTATGACCGCTGCAGCATCCCTGTGGTCTCGTGATTTACTGACTCACATTTATGAGGGTTGTGATATCACAAATGTGTCATGCGATCCCCTTTTGCGACCTTCTGACAAGCAAAGTCCATGGAGAAGCCAGATTCACTTAACAACCATCTTACTAATTTAACAACTGCAGTGATGCGTTTAAAAAATGTGCCAAGAAAAGTCGTAAAATGAGGCAAAACTCAGTTAACAATTTTGTTTCACTTAGCAACTTAAATTTTGGTCTCACCTGTGGTCGGAAGTTGAGGACTACCTGTATTAGAAATTGGAAGACCGTGAGTTGGAATTCGGCCTTAACCGTGAAAACCAGCTGGGTGACTTTGGACCAGAGGTGGAATTCAGCAGGTTCTGACCAGTTCTGGAGAACCGGTAACGGAAATTTTGAGTAATTCGGAGAACCGGCAAATACCACCTCTGATTGGCCCCGCCCCCATCTATTCTCTACCTCCAACTGATCGGCTGGGTCTTCTTTTGTTACCCTGCACAGGAAAATGGAGTTGGAAAACAGGTTAGTGGGGTGGGGAAGGAATGGAGATTTTGCAGTATCCTTCCCCTGCCATGCCCACCAAGCCATTGTTTAAGTATAGTCCCACAGAACTGGTAGTAAAAAAAAATTGAATCCCACCACAGCTTTGTACCAGTCACACTCTCTGCCTCTCTGAGCCCAACTCATCTCACAGGGTTGTTGTGGGGAAAATTTTTTTTCCCAATCTTTGCTGCTCTATTCCAGACAAAAGAACCAGATATATAATTTTCTTAAATACGTTTTTTTATTCTTAGGTGTTTTTATCGCTGCTTGAACATTACAGTTGTTCTCCTTTAGAGAAGCTGCTTAAAACCTTTGAAAATAATTAGATTTTTAAGTTGAGGCCTAATGGTCCCATTACTTACTTACAATTTAAAAATTTGTGCTACCCTTTAGAACTAAGTTTTTCCACTGCAATTTACAATCCATTAAGTTAACATTAGTATTTCAATAATCATTAAGACAGACAGTAAAATAAACAAAAGCAGCAGCCAGAGCAGTTAAAAGTTTCTGTGCACCACAAATATTAATAATTAACATATTGATATAAATGAAAAGGGCTGAGAAAATAAAAAAAATATTTCTTTGGGGCTGAAAACAAAGTCAGTGCCAAGAATATTTCTTTGCTGAAATATTGCAGAGATGGAGGGTTATTATTGATATTTACTAGAAGTAATTATATATGGCTTTGTAGCCTAACATTATATTGTTGGTGAGACTGTATTTGTTTTTTATACGTGGAGCCTTCTTCCAATCCTAAAACATAAGTTAAGATATGTAATTAGTATGAAATGTTACCAAGAAACAGTTTCTTCTGGATTTATGTGTAAATTGTAAAATATATTTTCTTGTGGCACTTTTTGTTTAAATAACTTTCTAAAATGCCATGTAACTCTCCAGATTTATTTCACATGAGCCGAATGATTTAATTAAGATTAAAGTCAGTAGTATTCAATTTTTTTTACTACCGGTTCTGTGACTTGGTGGGTGTGGCATGGCATGGCAGGCGTAGTGTGACTTGGGGAAGGATGCTGTAAAATCTCCATTCCCTCCCCACTCTTGGTGGAAGGTTACGGCAAAATCCCCATTCCTCCACACCCCACTAACCTGCTTTCCAGCTCCATTCTCCTGTGCAGAGCAACAAAAGAAGATCCAGCCAATCAGCTGGGACTCCAATCAGCTGGGACTCGGGAGGCAGCAAATACATGGGAGTGGGGCCAACCAGAGATGAAATTTACCAGTTCTCTGAACTACTCAAAATTTCCTCTACCGGTTCTCCAGAAGCTGTCAGAACTGGCTGAATATCACCTCTGGTTACAGTTCTTTCCTGATATACCTATCTAATATATATTTGTGATTTTCATTTCCCAATTTCAAACTAAACATGATGACAAACATTTGAATAAATATAAACTTATTAAACTTGCAAAATGGGGGGAGAGGGAGCAAATAACTATTCATGCATTAGAACGGTATTGAATTCTAGCAGTCTATTATTGGGACTTCAATAATCAGAATAAATTGAGCTGGAGAAAATCTCTAGTCAGAAGAATTAATCATCTTCCAGATCCCTATTCTTTGCTTTTAAAATCTATTTTAAGCATCGAAACTTGACCCTTTAGTCTTCCAGATGTTCCTGATATGCAGCTGTTAGCAGCCCTCATCTGAGCCATGCCAGCATAGGACTGCTGGAGTTAACATCTGGAGAATGGTGTTGCATTACTTCAGATATAGATAACATCTGGAAATGTTCCTGGTAGATGCAGGGGATATTAAAGTATTCAGATCTCTTACGCTTCGTGTTGTTTAAATGCATTGTACCTGTTAGGAATAACAAGGTTATTTTGTACCCTAATGTAGTTTGGGTAAAATAATATATATAAACTATGATAGTGAATTTAAGTGTGTGTCACTTTAAAGTGCAAAGCATGTAATTTTGGGTGTGGTTGTAAAACCGCCATAAGAGGGAGTAAGAGAACCTACTGTATTGCTGGATTGCTGGATTGCTGACAATGATGAATTGGTGGTTTGATAACTGCGTGTTCCCTGCTGCTGAAGGAAAAATGGAGTTTTGACTTCTTTATATCTCTGCTGCGAAGAGATATATTACTGGACTGATATTTGTAAGTTTACTGACCTCTTTTTCAACACTGGACTTTGCAACTAAATAATCCCCAGACGGACTGAACTAGTGAATGATATATGGACTGTTTTGACTATGCTAAAACTCTTACTGGAATAAACTATTTAACGAGCACAGTGTATCTGTTTTACTGAGTGTAAGCTACAAAAACGTTTATCTCACATATTTGCCTGCCTGCCTGTCTGCCATGTAGATTCTGCTAGGGTGTATCCCTAACAGTACCTTCTCACTTGGATTAACCCTATTTTTACCTGATAACATGTTCTTTTAATGTATTCTATTTTCCAGAACAAAGGCAAAGCTGAGTTATTGAAGAAACTGGAGCAAGAGAAATTAATTGAGGCGGAAAAGAAGCGGATTGCACAGATCCGTCAACAACAGCTGGAAACAGAACAGTTTCAATTCTTTGAAGATCAGTTAAAAAAACAAGAAATAGCTCGTGGTCAGAAAACTAAGAATAATTTGGTTACATCAGAGCCAGCTGATGGGAACACATTGTCGTCTGTTGCACACCTGAACAATACTTTCCCCAAAATAATAGCAAACAAGAGTGATGCCTCTGCTAGTCAATCTCCTCCAATCAGTCGGGCCTTAAAGCCAGCTGCTACCTTAAGTGCCGTTCAGAGTAAGAAAGTACATTTGTTGTTGTTTACCTTTCTAAATTATTGGATGGATAGCTTTTATAGATAGTTCTATAGCAATCGCGACAGCACTTTAGACTTATATACCGCTTCATAGTGCTTTATAGTCCTCACTAAGCGGTTTACAGAATCAGCATATTGCCGCCAACAATCTGGGTCCTTATTTTACCGACCTCAGAAAAAAATCAACTTCAGGCTGGTTAGGATTGAACTCTTGTCCATGAGCAGTGAGTTAGCCTGTAATACTGCATTGAAACTATAGTGCCACCACGGCTCTTATAATTTCTTATTATGTTTGGTTTACAATAAATAAAGAAAAGGTGCATCAGGCCCAAAAAGTCTGTTTTGATCAGGATAAGTCAGATGTAGGGTCTTTAGATCTGCTGTAGTGCTGAACACTTAAACACCCACTCTAAAATTGCTGAGTGCTTTTCAGATTATGTGGTATGAGAACAGTTCATACTGTAGACTGCTGTGTAAGTGTCACTCTCACTTCTCTTTGTTAGACCATGCTGCTGAAGGACTGCGAAGTGTGGTTCTACCCAGTGATCTGTGTCACAAGTTTTTGCTGCTTGCAGACGCAAACACCTCAAGAGGAATAGAGACGTGTGGCATTCTCTGTGGAAAACTGGTAACCTTCACATTTGTATGGCAAAGGCACTTTGAATGGTACTTTGACTGGAATGAGTTTTTATTATGACAACATAAGAACAGGAGATCTGAAACCTCAGTGTACTGATGTGATAAATGAGGATTTTTTTTGTTCTCTGTGACAGTCTTTTCGATAAATCTTTTTCTGCTGCTTGCTACTTTCGTAGCAATATTGTTGATCTTAAAAGACTGGAAAGCCTATATCTATTGGGCTATTTTCCTGCTATGTGTGCAGCTTCCTTTTTGGGATCCTGCATTGCATTTCTTGGTTTTTGTGAAATTTTATTCAAAGCAAAGTGATATTAAATGCAGTGGTTGGTAGGTTATGCCAGATTTTGGGGAGGGAAGGAAGAAAACCTACCAAATATCACTTGGATCTTTTCTTTTTCTTTTGCTGTTGAATAATGTTTCTCTCATTAGCAGTGAAGATGTTTCTAAACCATGAGTTTCATGTGAAATGCTGAGCCCAGGACTTAAGGACATATATGTATCTGCATTAAAATAATTATAAACCAAACTAAAACGAGTTTTTAAAATCCAGTCTGTAGCAGCTCAAATCCTGTATACATTAATATGGAATGGAGTTATCTGAGTTTAATAAGATTTCTCAAGTAAAACATTTAAGATTTATTTTTTTATTTATATTGATATTTATAAACTAGTCTCAAAAATATTAAGATAGTTGGGCGGGGGGGGGGGGGGATCAGCCATAAAATTAGTACAAAGCCAGGCCAATGATTCTGACCACATTTTTAGAAACTACTGGATTTTGGGGGGAAATTTGCAGCTAATCAGTGTGCTGTAGTTGAGACCTTTCTAGCATTTTTCCCAAGATCAGATCAGCAGCAAACCTACTGGCATTCAGGAAGGCCACCTGATCAGAAAGGCTGTGAAGATCAGTAACACAATGAGGGGCCTCCCTGTAGGAAGTGATTGTTGCTATGAAGAATGATTTTCCACGGTGTGATGGGGAATGGGAAGATTTTGTTATTGTTTTTCAGATTTGTGTTACAATTTCTGTGATACTGGAGAAATGGAGTTGATGGTTTTGATACTATACAAGCCTTTGGGATGTTTGCAGACTATATACATTCCGTAAGGATATATATTATAAAATGTCAGCTTGTAAGGATTTATTTAAAAGTTTTATAGAATATGCAGAACTAAATAGTTTGACTCATCATTTGTGTTTGGAAATATTAGTCAGTACCTCAGTGAGTCTTTGCCACTTAGCAATTCTTAGTAATGATTATTCTTAGTAATGATTTTGTAAAACTTTCAAGCTAGTGTAAACCAATCCTTCACAGGAATGATGTGAAAGGAAGAACAGCTTAGAGAACTTCAGCAATTCAATATCTTTTACTTGTTGGTTAAAGAACCATTTGGGTCTCTAAGACTTTGCAATATTGGGCTGTAGTGCTTGAGAATGTGGTGTGGAAAAGAATCCCATTAGGAATCAATCTATTTTAAAATTAATTTTATTTTCAGTCTTTCTTTACCCCAATTACATATTCCTAGAAGATTTACAGATAGTGGAAACAATTAAAGCTATAAATATAATCATAACTCTCAAAAAATAAATAATATATAAAATAGTCCACTGCAAACTGGGCATGAAGGAAAGCATAGCTATTAGTGGAGACATCTGTTGAAAAAGATATATTTCTATCAGTTTATGTCCAAAGTAGAGGCTAATTGGATCTTGGAAATAGGGAGAATGTTCCAGAGATTAAGAATGGAATAATATCCAAAATCCATACAGACACTTTTCTAAGAAGTTGTTAGAACGCAGCATTGCAGGCTGATTCTGCTCACAGTCCAGAATTTGATTCTGATGGGCTCAAGGTTGACTCAGCCTTTCATCCTTCCAAGGTCGGTAAAATGAATTCCCAGATTGTTAGAGGGGAAATATGCTGATGTTGTAAACTGCCCAGAGAGTGTTGTGCAGCACTATGAAGCGGTATATAAAACAAAGTGCTATTGCTATTGTTATTAATTGCAATGCAAATCGTGGTCTCAAGTCAAAGACTTAATTGCCTTCCTCAAGATGGATCCATTTGAACCCTCCAGGGTTTTGAGGCATGAAAAAACTTCCATATGTGCAAACTTGTTTAATTGTTCCCATTCTTTGCCATATATGTTTGTGTTGAGCTTTTCTCTTCACAAAGATCATAAATGTGGCTTTTACATATAGCAAATAACCTTATCTGACTAGAAGGAGGCACCAGTTCTAAATTATTCCTTAATCCAGGAAGAGAGTATTCCTGCTGCTTCAGATTACAGAAGTACTAAAACAGCTCTACTGTGTGACCACAGATGAATTCTGTAATATAAAAAAACTAAACAGTAGCACAGACCAAAAACCACATTTTGCATAATTTTAAATTCAATCCAAACCATTTTGAATTGAAATGCTTCATTGTGAAATATGAAGTGCCCTAATTTGAATGAAAAAAATAGCTGTTAAAACAGTATTTTAATGTGTTTTGAACAAGTTGTGCTTTACACTCAGAATAGAAATATTAATACTAAAAAAAACCTTCTATGATATACAAAATGGTCCATATTTTTGGGGCCAGCTGCTTTGCATTTGAAACAGGGTTTTCTGAATTCAAAAGTATTCACCTCAAAAGATTTTGTGCACTTCTACTTTGAACTATTGAGCTGCTTTTATGAGACTTAAGTATTCTGGGCAAGAAGCTTATACATTCTGGATAACAAAATGGAATTTAAATAAGAATAAGAAAATAATAGTGTTTATTTAAAAAACTAACATCTCCCATCTTTATAAGAAAATAAATGTATAAATAAATATCCTTTAAGAGACTTCAGTAACTATATAAATAAATAAGAAAGAAAGTTATATGGGAGGCCACAAGATTTATTTTTGGAAATTCCAGGTAGGAATAGTAAACTTTTGTGTTATCAATCTGTACTGAATTAGATAGTCCAATTACATTTCCCCCCCTCTGGACATTTTTGTATGTAGAACACAGAGCCTCCCTAGTACAGGAACCTCCAGGGCCCCTGTTCTGCATTTTGTTTTGATGATTCTTTGGTATTGATTGGTGTAAATGAGCACCGCTCTTATGAAATAAATAGTTAAAAATTTGGTTGATGCCAGTGCTGGTCTTGGGATTTGTTAAGTTTTGAGCATGGGCGAGAAAGAATGGAGACAAGCCTCTGAATGGTGAACTTCAGCTCTTTATTTACATTGTGACTTCTCATTCAACAGCAGTTAAACCCGCCTTATATAGGCAAACCCTGTAACTTTTAACCAATAATGAGCTAGGAGCGCTAGCTCTAAAACCAATAGGAACTCTCTGTTAAGGGCCAATCGGATTCCCCGGAACGGGCCAATCCGGTCCGGCCGCTTAACAGCCAATCAGAAATGCAGGGCCAGAACCCTGCACTTACTCCAAGCTCACACTTTATTAATCTTTATGCATACACAACACCCCTCCCCCCTGGCTTCTTATTTGCAGGGCGCAGTTACATAGTCCCTTAGGTAGGACGGTTGTCTTATTAGTCTCTTTGATTTCCGTTGTATCAGCTGGCTGCAATCATGCTGAGGTAGATCGTTGTTTGGCAGTGGGGCTGTTTCTGGTTCAGAGTTCACTTCTACGTCATTGTCCACATTCTCTGCAATTCCTTGAGGTGCAACCGTTTCTCCCTCCGGCTCCGCTTCCTGAGTTTCTATCAAGCCGTCGTTTCCTTCGAACGGGTTCTCTAGGAATTCATCTTCTTCTGTACCTCCCCCCCTCAGTTTGGTCATAGGGGAGTTGCGGACTGGCCGCTGGAAGCCGAGATTGTAATTGATCGATATGACGTTTCCAAAGTTTATCATCAAGGCATTGTACAAGGTAGGATCTGGGGCCGGTTACACGTACTACTGTCGCTTCCACCCACAACGGGTCGCCCGATAGGTTTTTAGCATATACCAAGCCTCCTACCTGGAAGGTACGACAGCGGCCGCTGGATCCTAGTGGTTTCTCCGGTTCATAAGCTGGGTGCAACCGGTCGAGGTGGGAACGGAGCTTTCGTCCCATTAGCAGTTCGGCGGGAGTTTTGTTGGTGACGCTATGGGGGGTGATGTGTTGCAAGAAGAGGATTTGATTGACCTTGTCATCAATGTTGTCGTAGTCTACCTTCTGCAAGGTTTTCTTCACAAATTGGACCATGCGTTCTGCTTTGCCATTGGTCGCAGGGTGCGCAGGCGAGGTGAGCACATGGCGAATGCTGCGGTCAGCGAGGTACTGCTCGAACGCTAGTGCGGTAAATTGAGGGCCGTTATCAGATACCAGGACATCTGGTAATCCGTGGGTTGCAAAGAGTCTGTCTAAGGTTTTGATAACCACCTCGGAGGTCGTAGTCATCATGTGATGGATCTCGAGCCAATTCGAGTAGGCGTCGATGGTAAGCAGGAAGGTGTGGCCTTTGGTTGGCCCCGCGAAGTCCAAGTGAATTCAGGACCACGGTCCACGTGGTGTCTCCCATTCAGTAGGCATGGCTTTTGGTGGGGCGTTGCTGACTTCTTGGCATTTGGGACAAGCTTTAACCCACTGTTCGATTTGCTTGTCAATGCCCGGCCACCATGCGTAGCTTTGCGCAAGGGCTTTCATTCGCATGATGCCAGGGTGGCCATTGTGCAAGGTTCTCAGCAGCGCTTTCTGGAGTCGTTCTGGGATAACGACTCTATCGCCCCAGATGACACAGCCTTTTTGGGAGAAGAGCTCGGTCTGTCGAGTCTTGAATGGTGTGAAATCATTTGATAACTGGTCCAATGGCCATCCACGTTCTACCCAGCTTAGGACTCGTTCTAGGGTGTGGTCGCGTTTGGTTTCTCTCACGATATCTCGGGCAGTTAGTGGCGGCGAGTTGAGTGCCTCGATTTGCAACGTGGTTACTGTTGGTGCCGGATCGTTGAGAGTCTCTGGAAGCGGTGCTTGGCTCAATGCGTCGGCATGGGGAATGTCTTTCCCCAGGCGGTATTGCAGCTGATAGTTATAAGCAGCTAAGAATTCTGACCATCGGGTCATCCTATGGAATAATATGCAGGGAGTCGGCTTATCTCTGGCTATTATCCCCAATAATGGTTTGTGGTCAGTCACAATAGTAAAAGCCCGTCCATACACGTATTCGTGGAATCTTTTCACAGCTGAGACAATTGTGAGGGCTTCTTTATCGATTTGTCCATAGTTTCGCTCAGTTTTTGAAAGAGTCTTTGAAAAATATGCAACAGGGGCTTTGTTCCCATTAGGCAGTACGGGGCTCAAAATGGCGTCCACCCCAAAAGGCGATGCATCACAGGTTATAACTAACGGCAAAGTCTCGTTATACTGCATGAGTACAGAGTCGGAAATGAGCACTTTTTTAACATTTCGGAACGCCTGTTCTTCACGGTAACCCCATAGCCAATTTGCTTTTTTATCTAACAACTGGTGTAATGGTTTAGCGACCGTTGCTTTGTGCGGCAAAAATACATTATAAAAATTGATGAGGCCTAGGAACGCCTGGAGATCGGCCTTGTTTCGTGGCCTGGGAGCGTTTTTTATCGCTTTTAGTTTACTTTCGGTAGGGTGAATGCCCTGGCTATCAATCAGGTACCCTAAAAACTCAACACTGTCAGTACACAATTTACATTTGTTTTTTTGACCTTAAGACCGGCCTCTTGAAATTTTTTTAGGACTAATTTTACCCGGTCCTGTAAGATTTTTTTTGTAGGGGCTGCAATTAATACATCATCAAAATAAGAGACCACACCCTTAATTCCTTGCAATAACCTTTCCATAAGGCTCTCAAAAATCCCCGGGGCTACACTAACTCCTAATTGCAGCCGGGTACATTTAAAGGCACCTCGGTGTGTCACGATAGTTTGGGCCTGTGCCATTTTTTCATCTACTGGTAATTGCTGATATGCCTGAGCAAAATCTAATTTAGCGAAAACTTTCCCGCCCCCCAGGGAATGGAGGAGGTGCTGCACCACTGGAACTGGATACGCGTTCTGCTGCAGGGCGTGGTTCAAAGTGGCCCGGTAGTCCCCACAAATTCGGATTAACCTGTCTGGCTTAATGGGTGTTACAATAGGGGTTTCCCAAGGGGAGTGATCGATGGGGTCTAAAACCCCCTGAGCTTTCAGTTTGTCGAGTTGTTCGTCGATTTTCAATTTTAAGGCAAACGGAACTCGACGGGGCTTTAGACAGATGGGAGCTATTTTTGGATCTAGACTGAATGAAGTCGGGGTCCCCTTGTACTCGCCTAAGCTGTCTGCGAAGACGTCCCTGAACTCATAGATAAGGTCTTCCTCCCAGTCACCACCACTGACTCGGTTTATGCCGGCCACTTCAATGCCGAGTGGTGCAAACCATTGGAGGCCCAGTAGGCTAGGCCTATCTCTATCGATGACTGTTAAAGGTAAGTATGCTGTGTGCTTTTTGAAGGAGACTCGGACTCGGCAGGAACCAACGACGGGGATTCGATTTCCTTAATAGTCCTTGAGGATGAGGCGTTGGGAGCGGAGATCTTGGCGTTAAATTGTGGGGATGAGTTGCTTGAGTGTCTTCCAGGACACCATCAAGAGGGACGATCCTGAGTCGACCTCCATGTGGCAAGGCTGGTTCTCGATGGCTACTGTGACTCGGATTTTCTTAGTGTCCAAGGCTGAGGCATGACTGATAGTGATAGTATGGTGAGCCTCTTCTCTCTGCAAAGCTCGATTTCTGTAGGAGTGGTTTACTGGCTCTCGCCATACAGGATGGTTTCCTGTCGATTGGCGATAGTTAGCCTGACGGTTTCCTGTCGAATGGCGATAGTTAGCCCCTTTTGAGGCCTGGCTGGGTCCTGGCAAGCTGCAGCAGACCCGTCCGATGTGGCCTCGTTTCCCGCACTCATGGCAGAGTGCGTCGCGGAATTTGCATTCGGACCTGGCATGGTTGGCTCCACAGCCAGTGTAAGGGCGTAAGGGCTTTGGGTGATGGTCCTGGTCGGACTGCAGTCGATGGACCCCTTCTTCGTCGCTGTCTGACAACGAAGAGAGGTCCTCGTGGTGCGTTGTCGCAAGCTGCCCTTCTGAACTAGGTGAGATGTCGCTGGCCGGTGGTGGTACCGGAGCGCGATTTCAGCGTAGTTGTGCAGCCGACTTTCTGGTTGCTTCTGCTGCAGTAGCATCGGCGATGGCGTCAGCAAGGCTGATGTTGCCTTTCGCCATCAGCTTGCTTTGGACGCCTGGTGCATCTAGTCCCAGAACTATGCGATCTCTTAGTGCTTCTTCTAAATCGGCGAATCCGCAGAGGCCTCCCAAATTTCGGAGGTCTGCTATGAAGTCGGCCACACTTTCTCCCTTTCGCTGGCTCCTCTGATAAAACTTGTGGCTTTTCACGAGTGTAGGCACGGTCGGGGCATAGTGGTCTCGTAGGATAGGTTCGAGGTCATCCCAATCCATGGCCTTCACTTCTCGGGGTTTGGCTAGTGCTTTAGCCATCTTAAATATGGTTGGACCGCAATGCATTAGGAACACCGCCCGTTTCTTCCCGGCTGTGGCGTCCTTTAAGTTGTTCGTCTCTAAGAACATTTGGAAACAATCCATGTAAGACTCCCAGTCTTCCTGTGCTGGATCGAACGGAGAGGGTGGTACGATGCCGCCGGACATGGTTCCGTTGTTGGCGTCGTCTGTCACGTGCTCGGTATTCTTCGAAGTTTTGTTGGTTCAGATATCTCCATATCCCATCCTCGTCGCCAGTGTTAAGTTTTGAGCATGGGCAAGAAAGAATGGAGACAAGCCTCTGAACGGTGAACTTCAGCTCTTTATTTACATTGTGACTTCTCATTCAATCGCAGTTAAACCCGCCTTATATAGGCAAACCCTGTAACTTTTAACCAATAACGAGCTAGGAGCGCTAGCTCTAAAACCAATAGGAACTCTCTGTTAAGGGCCAATCGGATTCCCCGGAATGGGCCAATCCGGTCCGGCCGCTTAACAGCCAATCAGAAGTGCAGGGCCAGAACCCTGCACTTACTCCAAGCTCACACTGTATTAAATATTTATGCATATACAACAGGATTGAAGTCCTGAAGCTATTTTCTTTGGCTTGTGTCTTACAGACTCATAATGAATTCACTATTACTCATGTAATCGTACCAAAACAGTCTGCAGGACCAGACTATTGTGACATGGAGAATGTGGAAGAGCTATTCGGTGTTCAGGACCAACATGATCTTCTCACGCTGGGATGGATCCATGTACGTAGAGATAAGTATGTTGGGATAGATACAGAGGTGGGATTCAGCTGGTTTGCACCAGTTTACTCGAACCGGTTATTAACTTTTTGCCCAGTTCAGAGAACCAGCTAACCCCACCTCTGGCCAACCCTGCCCCTCCAAAGAGGCCCCCGTGTTCCCCTTTTGGCTTCCAGGTTGGTACAGGAGGCTGTCTAGCCCAAAAAGGGGTCTGGGGGAGTCACGCTGCCCCCCCCACACCATGTTTTTCGCTTCCAGGGTGGTGCAGGAGGCCTTCCAGGTCCCAAACCCCTGCTCTGGGGTGAGTTGGGAATGGGGAATTTGCATTATTACTGTGGGGTGAGTTGGGAATGGGGATTTTGCATTATAATTGCTTATAAGTAAGTAGGAACCAGTAAAAGAGGAATGGAAAAATCCCGACCTGTAGATCAGCATTTTACAGTCTTGGCAAGTTTAAGATGGGCGAACTTCATGCTGCCTGGGGAATTCTGGAAATTGAAGTTCATGCACCTTAAAATTGCCAAATTTGAAAAGCATGGTCTACACAAGAGTTTAGGATTTTCTGTTCCTGTTTTATTTAGAGTTGGGTGCAATTAAATTGATCAGTTGTGGTTTCATTAACAAATAGTGATTAAAGCAATATGAAGCATTGCTGGAGTTTTTGGGAGAAACTGAAATTAAAAGTTGATCTGGGATTATGGAAATAATAAGGGATTATGGAAATAATGTAGACAAATGTTAATCTTAGAGCAAGAGTTTGATATTTTTTTTACTTATATCTGTGCCAAAGAAAGTTGGAAGTCATTCTTTTTCAGTTTTCCTTCTTTTCCTCTTTCTTTCTTACACTTTCACTCTTTTTCTTTCCTCAGCCTTTTCTTTTTTCAAATCTGTTTTTTATTTGTTTATCCCTTAGCTTTGTATTATTTTGATATATGAATAGACTAGAATAGAATACTTCATTGTCCAAGTGTGCTTAGACACATAAGGAATTCGTTTTGATGTGATTAATTTCAGTATACGTAAAAGAAAAGATACATTTGTCAGGAGTTGAGAATCATAAGGTACGCCACTTAATGATAGTCATAGGATACAATAATCAATCAATCCTACTAGGAAACAGTCAATATAAATCATAAATATACAAGCGACAAAGTTACAGTCATACAGTCACAAGTGGGAGAGGTAGGATCAAATACTCAACCATTATAATTCTACATTCCTTATTTACAGAAATCATACCAAAATTTAGAATGAAATCCACTGGGAGCCATCTCATATAATGCAGGCTCTGAGTCCCTCGAACCAAAAAGTGTTTATCGATAGCATTTGTAGCTCTGGGTTGAACTGTGGTTCCTTAGTACTCTCTGAGCTTGATGGTTTTCTTGTAGATGTTTCATTACCAAACTAGGTGACATCATCAGTACTAGAAGGGAATGGAGTTTGCTCTTATTTTCATGTACTAGTGGCTTACACTATCAATGTTGATCAGTTGCTTCACAAAAAGTGTTTTGATTGGTGCCGGGTCTCTACAGCCTCAGGCAGAGAAGAGCTATTCTGCACCCTTCCTTCAAATGTTCTTTAAAATACAGAGTTTCCCAGCATTCCTTTAGCAACCTCCAACATGGAAACTGTGGTTACTCATCCTAAAATGAATCCTCTTTACCTGGAGCTTCAACATTTGCTGTTTGCTGGGGAGATGTGTAGCTTAGTCAGTCTACATTTAGAGTACATCTGACTTTGGGGATATTTCTTCATAGCCAAACAAAAGTGTATTTTCTGTGCAGTTCATACCCCTTGCTTGCTGGATCTGGATGTCACAAAGCAAAGCCCACATTTTGTAATTAACCTCCACACCCCATTTTGGCTGGCAGAGTGCTGCTGCCATGCCCCCTGCCCACACCCACATCATCCCCATGGAAATTAGATTATCACAGCTCTATTGGCCTTTCTTAAGGCTTTGGAGACATCTCTATGATACCACGGATGGTGGCTGGGCTGTATAGCAGAGCCTGTGAGGTGGTTATTTAAACGTTGACTTGATAGTGTTTTGGTTTTATCTCAGCTGCCAATTATGTATTATGTTTGTGTGTGTGTCATTTTTAACTTTTGGTAGCTACCTGGAGTCAGGTTTTGATATTGTGAGAGGATAGGATGCCTACAAAATGCCCACCCCCTGTGACCGCTGTCTCTTTAAGACTTCTTTGTTGCCAGCATAGCAATTGCAAGCTATAAAAGTTGAGCAGAGAGACAGCTGGGTGTGATGGTGTTTCTGTGTGGGAAAGAGAGAGAGAGAGGTAGGTAGATAGGTATATGTTTGTAAAGCAGCCTGAAGCTGATAGAAAGAGATATTATCCTCCAGCAGTAGGACTCACACTGACCCACTGACTTGGGTATACTTAAAAAAACCTGTGACAGAGAGGATGAAATAAATCTCATTTCTTTATTATTTAGTAAATAATAGATGGGGACAGCTAATTCTGACTTCTTTCTTTTGTTGTTTGTAAAATAGAACAAAAGTCACATGCTATATAAAATGTTGCCTTTCTCTGCAGTCCCATCCAACCCAGACTGCGTTCTTATCCAGCGTTGATCTTCATACACATTGTTCTTATCAGCTGATGCTGCCAGAGGCCATTGCAATTGTTTGTTCACCAAAACATAATGAGTGAGTCTGAGCTTCCTTTTCCATCCTCAAATAACTACGTTCATACAATGTGTTTGTGTTTTATGCTATGTGTTCTTAGTTTATTGTGTTCTATTTCTGTCACCTGTAAAATGTTCAAGAAGGCAAGGGAAAAAAGGGAAAATACATATTGTATGAGTTTCAATCTTTACAGATAAGGGTATTTTTTTTAGAATCAAATTTAATTCCTGAATATTCTTTGTTATGTTATGCCTTCCCATACTTTATTCTCTCTGCTTTATTAAACCTGAATGAACAGAGTTTTATTACTGAAACTCAGGTTCTCAAATCACCTATCTCACTTTTTAGTGTTTTGAAAAATAAAATTAGGAGTAGGTGCATAGAGGTTTAATAGAAGTCTTCTCCTCCATGGACCACAGAAAGAAAGAAACCTCTCTGAATCCTGGTCTGTGCTCCAATCCATGTTATTATAGTTCAGAAATATCTCATTAAATGGTGGTGACTCTTCTATGTTTGTGGTCTTCTCAAGTATTTTTTATATTGATATTCTTTACATTAAAAATGCCAGGGATTTACCTTTTTCATGTAGCATGCAATGTGTTTAGGCTTGATTAAATCATTAAGCTAAAATTCACATGATAAAATTATTTTGGCTTGTTTTTTCAGTTGTGGATTTTTCAAAAGTAAGATATTATTTTACTTGTCATTTTAACATTTTTGCTGAAGCAGTCAAAATACTGTAGACCACTGGCCCATCATTTCAGAGCTCACTTAAATAATTTGTGATGCAGTTGTGCTATAGGGAAAAGATTTATCTTTGCAAGGAAGCATATCAGCATGAGAAGGAAAATTATTCTAAGCATTAGGTAATCCTTGGTTGTTGTTCTATTGTAGTGACAGGTTTGTCAACAAGATGACTCCTCATTAATGTAATATTCAAAAAGTAATTTGAATTGTTGAGTAAATGACTTCTCTGATGTGTCTCCATTAGTAGCCAACTACAAATTCAATTTGCAGGCAGATTCCATAAAGCTTTTGTATTCTTTGTGCAACTGAGATCAGCATTATCTGCTATAGATAATTGCTGAGTTAGTGCTGCTTTCTTAGACATAATATTTCTTTTGTTTTCTAGGGTGGGAATCTTCAGACTTACTAATGCTGGCATGTTGGAAGTTTCTGCTTGTAAGAAGAAGAGTTTTCACCCTCATACCAAGGATCCTAGGCTATTTAATGTAAGGGCAGCATATTAATTTTTAACATTCTGTACATTCACTGATCCACTATACAAACATGCAGGAATGTGAACGTAGTATAAATCAAAATCTGACTTTTCCAATATAATGCATCCAAATGGTCCAATTCATATCACCAGCCAGCTTGGAGAAATCTCAGATTTATATTTTGGTAGGAAGATTGAAAAAAATGGCACCAGGACTGAGATTAGTCCAACAATACTTAGATATGTGTTGCAAGCTGTTCATTTCATACATCAGTATATTTGTTCATTTGGATAAGAAGTGGAAATTGCATACTGGTGCAAATTCAAACATGCCTGCAGTGAAGATACAGACATTCTGCAGAACTGCTAAAGGCAAATATTATCTTGCAGACGCATTGAGAGACTCTTGCAGAGGGTCAGATGTAGGATGTGGAAATTAAAGTGGGTCATACTCATTTTTCTTCCAGATGTTTTGCACTGCAGTCTGTAGAATTCAGAGTTTGCTAACAAGACAGTCTTGAGAGCCTTTTCTTCACTATTCCTATCTTGTTCATACTCTAAACCTCTGTAAAGGTAAAGTATATACCGCTCTGTGAGTGAGATGGATACGCTCTCAACGAGGATGCTTACCACAAGTGGGTAGCAAGTTTAGTGAACTGGTGTAGCAAAAATAGCCTCATTTTAAACATAGGAAAAACTGAAGAGGTTATTATCGATTTTGGAAAAGGCAGGCAGAGCCATGCACCTCTACGTATTAATGATTCACCTGTGGAGGTGGTTAGCAACATCAAGTTTCTGAGTGTGCTGCTTGGTCGCTCAATAGTGAGATACTGGTGAAGCAGACTTAGCAGCACCTGCATTTTCTGTGTCGCATGAGAAAAGTTCATCTTCCTTCTCCTGTCCTTACCACTTTCTATAGAGGGACGATCAAGAGCATCCTGTCATATTGCATTACAGTCTGGTTTGGAAGCATTATTGCTTCAGACAGGAAAGCTGTGCAGAGTGTGGTGAGAATGGCAGAAAAGATCATTGGTACTTCACTTCCTTCTATCCAGGACATGGCAGATAAGCGATGCTTGAGCAGGGTCTGCAGTATTGTCTGGGACACCACGCATCTTCTTCATGACCTGTTTTGCTTGTTTTACCTCCTGGGAGGAGGCTTCATGGTATCCAAAGCAGAACATCTAGATCCGGGGTGTCAAACTGGCGGCGGCTCATGGCCCGGATGCATCATGTGCAGGCCACGCCCACCCTGGCTCTGCAAAGGCAAAAAAGGTCATGATGTATCACAATGTCACATGACATGATTGAGTTTGACACCCATGGTCTAGATTCAGTCAATTTTGTTGCACATAGCATCAACATTGTGAACTCTCAAGTTTCTTCTTTCCATTACGTATTCAAAATGGACAGAGATTATATTAATATATATTAATATGTGTGTGTGTGTGTGTGTGAATATATGACACAGGTATATATGTATATAGCATGCATATATGTATGTGATGTATAGTTTTGGGTAGATACATGCTTTCTTTTGAGAGCAGGCAACAGAATTTCATTTTTAATTTAATTAAAAATGAAATTCCGGTGTGCTTGCAGCAAAAAAAATGACAAGTTATCTCCAAATTTGATAAATGTCAAATCATTTGTTCAGAATTGAAGTGTAAGAATGCCGCTGGAAAAAGATATATTGTATTAAAAACTAACATAGTTCCCAAGCTTGTTCGATATATCTGTGGAGAGAATGGTTTGTCTGTTTCCATATAACAAAGATATAGATTTAATAGATATTTATCCATTTTCAAAATGAAATTACTTCTCTTCCTACTGTAGAAACCAAGATTAGATGATAGCCATTTGTCCCATGGCACTGTTTATATTGTCCTACAAAAAAAGTAAATTACCTTTCTTAAAGATGATAAACCTTCCTATATCCCAGCATCCTCATGGTTTGTTATGGAAAAAGTTAGATAATCAGAAGAACTAATTCTGTTAAATCATGTATACCACCAAACAAGATGAGCAATATGGTTAGGTTTATGCTGACCAGTAATCTTGGAAGTAGGTAGCAGTACCTGAATAATGTTGGTTTTTAATATCTCAAGAACTAAACCAAGTTAGACCTTGAACAGAAAATCTTCAGAAAACTTCAGTTTATCAAGTTGCGTTTAAAAAAGCAATCCCAGAAGCTGAACAAGACAATTATATAGACGTGTGAATGAAATCACTAGGAGTCCAGCTTAACTCAAGGAAATCTTTATCTTCTACAAAAGAAGAAAGAATGGAACATGGTTGTCTGAAAATGCACCTTTCAGTGTTGCAATTGAATCGCAGCCTTAGGGAACCTTCGTCCTCAGATGAATATCCCAATGAAATAAATCCACATTTCCCTTAAATTGTTGCAGATTTAAATTATTTAATTTTGCAGCAGCTGCCTAATGACAGATAATCTAAGATTAATCTGGTGTTTTCTTTTGCAGATCTGCAAACATATCATTGAAAAAGAGATAAAAATAACTCTGCTGGATCTGAGGTGATGCAGAGAGAATAATGCCTTTGGTAAAACATATGGCCAAAGGAAAACAAGGCTGCCAGGTTTTCCTAGTGTTTTCCAAGTTACTGACATTTTATATTTGTATGTTCTGAATTTAACAATTTGATATTTATTGCCCTTTTCTCATTTTGAAGTTATTTCATTGTACAGTCAAAATGAAGCTCACGGTGGCATTCAGTCCGGGTATGTTATTTTATTGGAATAATATGACAATAAAGTGAACTTGACACAATAACAGTCTTGACCCCTTTGCAATTTTTTTTTCTCCCCCCTCCTCTGGAGTATATATGATTGTTTTCCAGCCCTATAAGTATTCTAAGGGGTGTCTAAGTGTGACGTGTGAATGTTTGCAGCATGTTTAAAAATATACTAGCTATAAAATAGAATAGGAAATATGGAAAAAAGAACAGACTCACTAACAGGAGCAAAGCAGATTCTGCTGAGAAACACACGGAAAAACTGCTCAAATAATAAAGTGAACTCTGAATATGTGAGCTCACAAACACCAGTTCCTTCTATTCAATTAGCTTCAGTCCCAAACACCTGCTGCAGCATTACTAAAGGGCCAGTGTTGCCTCCCTATAAATTCACTGTAGAAGAAAGAACCTCAAAATAATACTGGTTTTTCTGAGTCAGAGCAGGTAGAAGTCAGAGGGCATGGAGAACTGAAAACTAGATATAACCAGAGGACTTAGGGAGGAATGGCAAACAATTCTATTTATACATAAATTACAATGTGTCTAAGTCTTAAATGTAAAAAATAGCTGCTATCTTTATGTGTTCTCCAGTGGATGATTAAAATAAGGACAAACTTCCTTTAATCAAGGTTCAGGTTTTTCACTATTGATAGACCTTGAATGCAAATATCGACTAGTATAATGTTGATCTGCCATATCTCACTCTTTTTCCAGAGGAGAAGGAATACTATTTACTCCAAATAGAGTATGAAAAAGTTGAGATTTATTAATAAAAATTCAAAGCACCTGAAAAGTATGTTTACAATTCTTTCCTCCTCTGCCCCCTAAAAACCTCAAATACAGATGTTGGAAACCCAGCTAATTGTACGGAAGGTACTTGGGTTAGGATAATTAGAATATTTTTCACAGAAGGGGAAGCAACTCAAAAGCATTTGCGGTGAACAATGGATGGGCCAGCTTCATCGTACTCTGGTTTGCTGATCCACATCTGTTGGAAGGTAGAAAGAGAAGCAAGAATAGATCCTCCAATCCAGACCGAATACTTGCGCTCAGGTGGAGCAATTATCTGAAGAAAAAGGATTGAACAGATCTAATTGAATCACTTCAAACAGAGAATGTTACAAATTATGCAGGCATCATTTTTCACGGAAAGCATTACAAAACTGGTAACAGAGACTTCATATCTGTAGGTAGTTATGTATCTAACCCAAGCAAATGTGTTTATTCTTGATGTTGTTGCACATCTAAGGGTGAGATTACACAAATCATTTTGGACAGAAAAATGAGCTATACTCAGTTCCTTTAGACTCTTACGGAAGTTATCTACTCTGGTTGCATTGCTAATCTATTGTAATCTATGAAGATTCTGCGAAAACAGGAATCTTTTTCACAAGATTCACTGTGATAAAGAAACATGATACGTACTGAAAAAATGATACTGGCAAGTTAAATCCAATCACTACTGATGTGATGAATCTCCTTATGGGAACTTTCTTTCAACATCTACATGTTCAACTAAGGAATTTAATTTATCCCAATGAAATGGTTAAAAACAAAATATCATCGATAATTCATTTTGATTTTAAAATATGAAGTTAAATCCAAATTTGCTTATTTCAATTTATAATTTTCATTTCATTTTTATTCAAGATTCCTTTTGCTGGAATGTTAGTGCTTTGCACTGCATTTTGTTCGCGTTTTTATTGACTTGTATTTGAGTGTATATTGCTGCATCCCCTCGTGTGGCTACTGTAAGATGAAATCCATTTCATACTGAAGATCCAATTTTCTCAAGGCAAAATAAAAGTGTCCGAGCCAAAGGAAAGTAATTTTAAATTATAATTTTAAATTATAAAATCAAATCAAACAAAAATACATTTTCAACAACCATTCCCAGTTCAGGGGCAGAACTGAGAAAATGATTGGTTTAGGATTTTTTTGTGCCATCAGCTCACTGATGACTCCCAAATATTGCTGAACTACAATTCCCAGCAGTCCTAGCATGGCTAGTGATGAGGATGCTCACAGCTGCATTTCACCAACATCTGGAACATAACAGATTCCTCATCTCTAAAAGTCCTGACATATCATGTAAACATAGCCATCTCTGGCACTGTGAATTATGCAGTGATCAATCAAACTATACCTTTATTTTCATAGTGCTAGGAGCCAGGGCAGTGATCTCCTTTTGCATACGATCTGCAATGCCAGGATACATGGTGGTTCCACCAGATAGGACATTGTTTGCATAAAGGTCCTTTCTGATATCTATATCACACTTCATGATGCTGTTGTAGGTAGTTTCATGAATGCCAGCAGATTCCATACCTGAGGAGGATTTTAAAAGGAAACCCTTGTTAAATATTCTTAAATAACAAATTAAACTTGTTAAACCTTTTGATTTGTCACTTCAAAATGATTTACAATCAAATGTTGAAAGTATTTAAAAGTAAAAAGTATTTGAAAGTAACCTTTTACAAATAGAGAAAACAGAATCTGAAATAAAATTGCATGAAAACTTTATACAGGTAGATTTATACATTTTAAGATTGCTGAATACCAGAAATCTGGATGGACAAACTGACTTTTTTATAGAGGTCAAAGGGTAGTCCTGTCAAATGATATGGTATGATGGTGGGTGGGTGGGTGGATGATAGATTAGATAGATATTGGATGGATAGATATGATAGATTAGATGGATGGATGATAGATACGATGGATGGATGGATGGATGGATGGATGGATGGATGGATGGATGGATGGATGGATGATAGATATGGAGGGATAGATGATAGATATGTTAGAAATGATAGATTGAGATAGATAGATAGAGATAGATAGATAGATAGATAGATAGATAGATAGATAGATAGATAGATAGATAGATAGATAGATATAGATATAGATAGATATTGTGTAGATCAAGACTAGAGCCAATATGGTGTAGTGGTTAAGACACCAGGCTAGAAACAAAGAGATTGTGAATTCCAGTCCTGCCTTATTCCCAGGAGCCAGCTGGATAACATTGGGCCAGTTATTTTCTCTCAGTACTAGAAACCACTTCCAAAAAGCCTTGGCAAGAAAACTTCAGGAACTAGTCTAGGCAGTCACCAGGAACCAAAACTGACCTGGAGCACACAAAAATATAACATGATGTGTATATATCAACGTACCAATGAAAGAAGGTTGAAAGAGGGTCTCTGGGCAGCGGAATCGCTCATTCCCTATAGTAATCACCTGACCATCAGGTAACTCATAGCTTTTCTCGAGGGATGATGAAGAAGCAGCAGTAGTCATCTCATTTTCAAAATCCAGGGCAACATAACAGAGTTTCTCCTTAATGTCACGGACAATTTCACGCTCAGCTGTGGATGAAATTTGAAGAAGAGATGCCTGCATGAACTCCTGTTCCATCAGATACAAGAAAAAAAATGCAGACTTGTGGTGTTTGCTTTAGCTGTAGTTTAATATTTATGCTGACTGAAACTGAATAAACCAATTCAACGTTCAGCATTTTTATCATAAATGTATTGTCCTGAAAATACTCTGAATTGCTAAACATTTTTAATTTTGTTTTTCTTTAATTTGTCAAAATTAATCATTCTAGATGGGCTTGTCTAAGTTCAGGAACTAGAGGTTTGGAAAATAAAATCTACTATTTGGTTGCTACTATTTGGTTGCTATTATATTGCAATCAAAGTGTCAGATTCAGGCCTGAAAGACAAGGTCCATAGGTGAAGATCCATTTCAATTGATTTATTCAACTCAATTGAATTGATTTATTGCTAAACAACTGAGGCATAGAAACCTGCTTGGAGTTAAATAAGGGTTCACAGAATTCAAGGGAAGGGGGAATAGAACTTGTGGCCACATAAGGATTCTATGCTGATTCCTTTCTTTAAACTCCACCTCCAGATTCTCCATTCCTCCTACAAAGTGTTTCAATTTCAATATTTAAATTTCAATATTAAAAAAGAAAAACCCTATCCAATTTTAAATATTTGAATTTAAATTTAAGCAGTATTTTTCCATGAGCTTTTTTGGCTGGGGGATCTCTCTCTCTCTCTCTCTCTCTCTCTCTCTCTCTCTCTCTCTCTCTCTCTCTCTCTCTCTCTCTCTCTCTCTCTCTCTCTCTCTCTCTCTCTCTCTCTCTATATATATATATATATATATATATATATATATATATATATATATATATATATATATATTATATATATTATATATATATAATAATATATATAATATATATGTATATATATAATTGCACATTCTACTCTATGCCCTAAAGAAGACTTCCTGATTGCAGGGCTAGTAGCTACATGTAAAATGACAGCATGAAATGAGAGCAACGTCCCTGTGTGATAAAATTCCCCTTCTTCCCCTTCTTGTTCTTTCTCTTTCTCCAGTCCCCTGAAGCACCAAACTGCTTGATGAGGATCTCCAAAGCCCTGGAACTGGTATACAGTTATAAGATAATAAGAATAATAAGAAATCTATCCTACGCTAGGATAGACACTATTGATTACAATCCTCTATGAACAAGGATCCCTAGTTCAAAGCCTGTAAGACACAGCAGGGATTGTCTTTAGTATGCAATTCTGATTTTATGTCCCCAAAGGCCATAGGTTAGCAGACAATGATTCAGATGTAAAGAAACCTAGCAATGCAATTTGTCATCCTGTGCCAAACTACAGTATAATTAACATTACTCTTTGCATAAAATAATTTATTGCATCTGGATAAGTGCCAATTTCTGCT
Organism: Hydrophis major; assembly: GCA_033807585.1. NCBI lineage: Eukaryota > Metazoa > Chordata > Lepidosauria > Squamata > Elapidae > Hydrophis > Hydrophis major. Next base: position 87,097,925 of record CM066331.1, on the reverse strand, counting down.
CCATTTTTTTCAAACTGTAAGTAGGGTTTTTTTTTTTTTTTTGTAGGTTTCCGAGAAACAAGCTGTGGGTTTGTCAGGAAAAGAGTATAAAAGGCAACACATTTTCCTCTAAAGAGAATTTGGCACCAGCTTATCCAAGGAACAAGTTCAGTGATCTGTCTGTATTCTGACTGCCAACAACAGTCCATTTGAATCCAGTTTCTAGGCCACTCTTTTGAAATATGGATAATATGTACCAAATTTTACATCAGGAAAATATATAAATTGTATTCCTTATGAGAATATTTGAAAAATAATTTATTTTATAATACACAGTAGGAGCATATAAAGCTCTATGTCAGGGAAGATCATATGTAATTTCCTTACCAGTAGTAACAAATGAATAGCCACGTTCTGTCAAGATTTTCATGAGGTAGTCGGTAAGATCACGGCCAGCCAGGTCCAGGCGCATGATAGCATGGGGCAGAGCATAGCCTTCATAGATTGGTACATTGTGGGTGACACCATCACCAGAGTCGAGCACAATCCCTTGAGGTAACACAAAACAGGTTTTGATTGCCTTCAAGGCAACTCACTCTCATTCATGTTCTAAAGACCAAAACAGTTTCTCATTCTTACCTGTTGTACGTCCAGAGGCATAGAGAGACAGAACAGCCTGAATAGCAACATACATGGCTGGGACATTGAATGTCTCAAACATAATCTGAAAATGATAGGAAAAAAATGAATAAATCCTTCCCTGGGCTTATTTTAATTTGAACACCCATAGGCCATTTTTCTAAACCAGGCATTGGGCTTACAATGTTATAAAATATTTTGTGACTATATTTAATAGTCATTGACAGTAGATGCTTATTAGAGGTATAGAACTACACCTCCCACAATTCTGCAGTTCTATGCAGTTACTGATATAATAGGCCATAAGGCCATTCTCAATCTCTGAAGGAAATGGGAAGTTTAGAAATAGGACATGTAAATAGATGACAGGCAGGCAGACAGACAGACAGACAGACAGATGGTAGTTGATGAGAGAGAGTCACTTCAATTGTGAGATGGGCCATGTATAAATATGATAGATGATGATGATGATGCATGTGTGTGTTTGGCAGTTCATCAATTTTTCCATCTTTCTTTGACTATTTTACTTTTTTTTTTTTTGAAACAAATTTTTATTAATTTTAAAGATAAAACAACACATCATTAACCATTAAATACATAAACACATAAAACCTCTTAATATTGTAAATCCTTACAAGTCAAACAAAACAATATTTTTATACAACATAATTCCAATTTATCCCATCCCCATATGGACACGCAAATATCTTTCATCAAGTTTCTCATTATTTCTCTTTACTCCAATTCAATTTCATTTCTCTTCCATATTTATCCATTTTATAATCATCATATTCTTTTCTTTCTGACTTGTTTAAATTATTCTCATCTAACATTCCTCCAAGGTTTTATTGATTCTTTTTTCCTTTTTTTTAATAAAAAACAAATTTTGTTAGTTTTATCATAAGCATAATACACAAACATACAAACACAAAACATAGACAAAACTACAAGATCTTTTCTGAAGGTTGTCTGTTCCCGGGTTAAAAACTCTTTACACAGACACAAATTCAAACATCATATTCAACCTAAGTCTCCTTCTATATCTTATTATCATTTTCTTTTTTATATATATATATAAAAACCATTTTTATCAGTTTTCTAAAATCAATACACACAAAATCAAGGCATAACAGCTTATAAATTCTTTTCTAAAAAAAAATAATAATGATAGACCAATAAAACATAACATTTCCAGATTATAATATCAATATTTCATATAATATTAACTTCATATCTTATCCCTACTTCTCTTTTCCATCCAAATTATTTATCAATTAAAATTTTATTGCCTTTTATCAATATACAAAATCAAAAAAAAAAGCATATATATCCTTCCATTATTACCATTTTCAACAACATTCTTTGTCTGTTCTATTTCCAAACATCCATTCATCTTTTTTCTTTTACTATACTTCTCCTGTAAACCAATTGGAGTTGCATCTATAACACATTACCTAACTTAAAAATACTACATATAAATCTTTCTTGGGATTCTGTTTAAAAAATTCTTAAAATTACATAATAAATTTTTTATTCTAAATATACATACATATAAAAACACACTCTTAAATACCCTCCAGAATCCCTCTTTTAGTCTAAATTAAATTCACCCATTGTCTCTAAATAAACTTTTTTCCCTTAGGTCTTGCTTCCCCCCATTAAGGCTTCTCCTCCCCCCTTTTCTCTCTTGCTTATTCTTCTCCTTGCCCTTTCTACCCCTTTGCTTTTTCCCTTCGCTTTTCTTGCTCCTTTTCTTTTGTTTTCTAACCTTGCCTCCATCTCTTCGCTCATTTTTCTCTCTTTTGGTTGTTTTTATAATTCTTAAAAACCCCTTTTTCTTATCCTTTTTCTCCTCCTCTCTGGAAGGAACCCATTGTTCATCAAAGATGGCTTCTTTTTCCTCTTCTTCCTTGTCCCAGTCCTTCTGCTGCGTCAACTTTTCTAAGGAACATAACGCCATTTCTAAGAATTGGAACAAAGCGCCCAAAGTATCTTCTTTTTTATATTTTTTATATTCAATCTCTAGTTCATCCACAGAGAATGCCATTATGAAAAGGGAAACTTTTTCCAAAACAACCACAAGTATTTTTAATCCAAGACAATCAAAAGCAATTAAAAAAAGGAAAAAAAGAAAAAAGTTCCAAAAGTTAATACTTTTCTTCCTTCTTCTCTTTCTCTTTCCAAATTAATTTTTGATCAAAGAGGTCCAATTACCATATATCTTCTTTTGGGATCCACCAAGACGTTCTAGACAGTCTCCTCCTTTTTCAGTTTCTGCTCCAATTTTTCTTTCTCCCTTCCCACTTGCAATAACAATTTTAAATAATCAAAAATCCATACCTCCAGCAGAGATTTTCCAATTTCTTAAATTTTTCAATGTCCAAAAATCTCTTTGCCTCTTAGCTTAGCTTTCAAAGCAATCCACTTTCAGTGTCTAATACATCCAAATATTTCTGCTTTTTCCGTGGGATGAGAGAGTAAAAAAAAAATAAAAAAAAAAAAGTTCCCTTTAACAGCTTCTCCGCCGCTTTCGATCTTCTTAGGGATACAATGTATCCTCCAGCAACAAGCAGCTCAATTCCAGGCAATTTAAAAGTTGTTACTTGACCCGGCTCAGACAGAACTTTCACTTTTCACACTTCCTCCAGCACAGTTCTTACCCGGTTGCTGGCTTCTTCGTGGCGGCCATTGCTGACCGCCGCTCCACCGCCTTGGGAAAAAGGGGTTTTCCCGGAGAAGGGGGGGGTCTGCGATGCCCCCACCTCCCTAACCGGCTCCCCTCTATCTTCAGCTGTCCCTACAGGGCAGCCATAACCCCCTGACCCATCTGGATCGGGGGTACCTCGGCAGCTAGCCAGCAGGAATCGCGAGCTGTCGCGAATTCCTGCTGCTCCGAAGCCACGCAAACCGGAAGTTCTGACTATTTTACTTTTAAAGGAGTTTTTTTTTAATTTTCTGCTGGAAAATCACAGCAGATTTTCTTGAAAGCCCTGTGGGCCACATGGAGCTAACTGATTGTCCATTGATGAGACTGATTGGCATTCTTTGACTTACTGGGTCACAATTGTGCCGACTGATAAAATTACCATTTAAAACATTTGAAAGCTTATTCACAAGCAGCAAGGGTGACATCCGAACTCTATGCACTGATTAAGAGCCAAATATAGCATCTGAATTTTATCAGAATCTAGTTTGTGAGAAATTTGCTTGCCTGAACAAAGATCAAAAATTAGAAAGAGAAGAAATGGTCTCTTGTTATATCTGCTTCATGAACAAGTAATTCCAAACTCAAAGACAATTTCAGAAGGAATACAGGATTTTGTAAAAAGGAAGGAAGGAAGGAAGGAAGGAAGGAAGGAAGGAAGGAAGGAAGGAAGGAAGGAAGGAAGGAAGGAAGGAAGGAAGGAAGTGAGTTATCAATGAGACATTAGTATTATCTGAATATCTTGGCTCCATTCTTTTCCTCAAAAACATAAATATGAATCACATTCTACAGATGTATAGGGTAGAAACACAACTTTGGCAGGTTTTATTTATCTTTATTTTATTTATTTTGTCAATTGCTTACAAGATAATAGGTATAAGTAAAAACATAGTTATGAATACATGGATACTGTTGAGGTAATTCCCCATTAGGAGAATGAGCGCATACAGGGAGATGTATAGAGAGTAGTGTTGGAATAATACACACAGAGCACACAGGTACACTATACAGTAAATGTAGGTTTTTACTTCCAGAAAGGTTTAAGCAAAGTCCAAAATAAGCAGTCCAAAGTCATTCACAAGTTAAATCAGTCAGTTTTCAATCCAGGGATAATCCAAATATCAAATTCCAGTGTTAAAAACAGTTCAGTATCAGACTTACATTAAATCCAGTAATATCAGTCAATTAGGAAAAATGGAGGAACAGCAATACTTTCCAACAGAAGGAAACAGAGATACACTCACACTCTCTTCTGAGACTCAGACAAAGACAAACCAGGTTTCTGGCTCCATCTTATGGCCGTTTGAGTAACCACACCCAATTGCAGTTTTTAGCATGCTCTTAAAGAGATAGTTTTAAAATGTCTATCCTGGTTTATATATTTCTAACCCAAATAACTGTTAGGTGACTCATATTCCTAACAGATACATAGAGGAAAAATAAAAAAATAAAAGAAACAATAGGACAGGGACGGTAGGCACATTGGTGTGCTTATGCAAAACATGATACTATATACCATTTACCTGTGTCATTTTTTCTCGGTTAGCCTTTGGATTCAAAGGTGCCTCTGTAAGCAAGGTTGGATGTTCTTCAGGAGCCACACGGAGCTCATTGTAGAATGAATGATGCCAAATCTGGAATAAATGGCAAAATGAATAGAATAGAATAGAATAGAATAGAATAGAATAGAATAGAATAGAATAGAATAGAATAGAATAGAATAGAATAGAATACTTTTATTGGCCAAGTGTGATTGGACACACAAGGAATTTGTCTTGGTGTAAATACTCTCAGTATACATAAAAGAAAAGATACATTCGTCAAGAGTCAAGAATCATAAGGTACAACACTTAATGATAGTCATAGGGTACAGTCAACAATAAAATCATATTAGGAAACAGTCAATATAAATCGTAAGGATACACCAACAAGTTTACAGTCCTACAATCACAAATGGGAGGGGATGGGTGATAAGGAGTGATGAGAAGATTAACAGTAATAGTAGTGTACACTTTGTAAGTAGTTGAACAGTGTTAAGGGAATTATTTGTTTAGCAGAATGATGGCTTTCAGGAAAAAACTGTTCTTGTGTCTAGTTGTTCTGGTGTGCAGTGCTCTATAGCATCGTTTTGAGGGAAGGAGTTGAAACAGTTTATGTCCGGGATGTGAGGGGTCTGTAAATATTTTCACAGCCCTCTTTTTGACTCATGAAGGCAGGTGGGTAGTAATTGTTTTTTCTGCAGTCCTAATTAGTAGCATTATGAGAAACATTTCTAACTTAGCCCTATCCCCTGGACAATTTACCAGAAATCCAAGAACAGCGTATAATGCATTTTGAGTTTCCAGAAAATTAGAAAAGAACTCTTCATCAAAGATATGTAAATGGAACTGAAAACATTAGAAACATTTTTGCCATAATAAAATTGTAAAAGTGAAGACATAATATGAAGCCATCTCTGATAGACATTGTTAAATCTTAGACAGATAGATTAAATCTATCACAATGGCAATTTAAATACCTTCTCCATATCATCCCAATTTGTGATGATACCATGTTCGATGGGATATTTCAGGGTCAGGATCCCTCTCTTGCTTTGAGCTTCATCTCCTACATAGCTGTCTTTTTGTCCCATGCCTACCATTACACCCTAAAAATTAAAAAAAAGAAGAAAGATACATGACCACATCTGTCTTAGAAGCAAACTGGGACAGAAAGCAAAGTTATCATCATTTCATGGCGTTACTTTTCTCCAGAGTGTAGCTATGATCCAGTATTCACCCACATTAAGCCATGTTTCATGATTCCTTGACTGACATAATTATTGAGGTGCACATAACAACCAAACCAAAACCAAGTATGCCACATAAGCACAAGAGCAATTAGCAGAATAACCAAACAAAAGCATTGAGAATTATAATTATATATCATATAAGAGCCGAGGTGGAGCAATAGTTAGAATGCAATACTGCAGGCTACTTCTGCTGACTGCCGGCTGGGGGAAGTTCCAGGCTCAAGGTTGACTCAGCCTTCCATCTTTCCAAGGTCAGTAAAATGAGGGCCCAGATTGTTCGGGGAAATATGCTGACTCTGTAAACCACTTAGAGAGGGATGTAAAGCACTGTGAAGCGTTATATAAGTCTAAGCTATTGCTAAGTGCTATTATATATATTATTATATATAAATAATTTAATGTAATATAATGATATGATACGATACAATATGATGAGATGAGATGTGATGGTGATATGGTATAATATGACATGATGTATGATATTATGATATGATATGGGATGGGATGATATATAATTATATTCCTATATCTGTTTGTTATTGTGTTTAATGTGACATACTTGGTTTTGGTTTGGGTATTATGTGCACTTAAACAATTATGTCACTCAAAGAAATTATATATACACACACACACACACACACACACACACACACACACACACATGCACACACACTGTCCTGAATCACAACAGCACTGAACCATTTAGCCTAATGTAACCTGAGATATTTTCAGTAATAGCTTTCTTGAATAAATGCTTTTCCCATTCCATTTACAGGAAACAAGAAGTGCTCTTTAGATTCTTCTGGGCCTTGCAACGTGAAATCCAATATTGATTACTCATCATTATTTTACAATCGATTCAATTTACATCTCTATCTGTCCTACAAAAACGCTTCCAATTTTAAATACAATAATTCTGGAAATAAATCCAATATGAGGTACATGGTTGACTTCTATATAACACACATGGCTTGATCCGGGCAAATACAAATACAAAGTGAACAATCTTGAAGACTGTACAAAGTTTACATCAGATGGCTCTCTGCTCTTTTTATCTCAGTGAATTGTTTTTGACAAACGTCAATTTTCTCACCATCTGTGATATAAGTTACTCTGGCACTCCCTTTTGACCAAAGAAGAGAATAAAAACAATTCACTGAGATAAAAAGAGCAGAGAGCCATCTGATGTAAACTTTGTACAGTCTTCAAGATTGTTCACTTTGTATTTGTATTTGCCCCGGATCAAGCCCATGTGTGTTTATATAGAAGTCAACCCATGTACCTCATATTGGATTTATTTCCAAATTATTGTATTTAAAATTGTAGCTTTTGGTAGAAAAAAAGAGAGGGTAATATTGAATCATCATCATCATCAATAGACTACAGTATAAGTACTCTTCATTTTACCACAAGAATTGATTAGACCATTTTATTGTCAGAATATTGGTGTGGGTGATTTCTGATTTAGTTTGTAACCTGTACAGTCCTGATCAATTCCTACATTCAAGTATATTCTCCACTCTGTTCAGCTGATAAACAAATATAGTTTGATGTTTATTAATAAATAGTAAATTTGAAAATCAAATTTCAAAGGGGAGACAAAAGCAGGGAAAGAGAGAAACATAAACAAGGAAGAATGTAAAGTAGCTATAAATCTATACCAAAAGGCACAGAACTTTTCAAAGCCAATGGAAACCATACAGTAGGCAATTAACATGGTTAATCCCAAAGGAAAGGGCCTTTGATTATTCCAGCTTTGAGCCATTTATGTATATAATGCCAGCTGAATAGGAAAACAGCAAATGGCCCTTCCTTTATTTTACCACATGAAGGAAACAATTTGGTGGACAGGGATGGTTTATTGAACATATGTCTCATATATTTCATTAAAAATTTCAGCGGCTTCAGATTTTTCATAAGCAATGACTCTGAAATGTAATATCCATGACTATTTAGAAAGGGGGAGTAAATAATTTTATCAGATTTGTTGTTATTTTATATTTCATTTCCTGGCAATCCTAAGACACATCTTTACCATCATTTGTGTGTATCCCACCTCCCTTCATACTACTTAAAATATGTTTGATTTTTGTAATCAAAAGCAGCAGCAATTTTCTCTGAAGAAAAAATGAAAAGAACTTGCCAATTTCCTCTGAAAATTTATTAATTTCTAAGATTGTTTATGGAGATTCTCAGTCATCCAGCTCATGGTTGTCCCAAATGTGCTTTTTTAGGAAGCAACTGTACTTTTTTGTTTTGAAGACGTTTCACTTCTCATCCAAGAAGCTTCTTCAACTCTGACAAGATAGTGGGGAATGGAAGGATTTATATTCCTTGCAGACATCTGCTCATTTGCATCCTTTTAGAGGGTCGTTGAAGCACTTGGAGGTTTATCTGTGTCCTCAGAATATAAATCCTTCCATTCCCCACTATCCTGTCAGAGTTGAAGAAGCTTCTTGGATGAGAAGCAAAATGTCTTCAAAAGAAAAAACAAAGTCCAGTTGCCTCCTTAAAAAGTGCCTTTGAGACAATTTCTAAGACATCTGTTCAAGAATCTGGCTGAAAAGTCCTCTTTATATCAACTGCAGTAATCTAAGATAAATGACATGAGGGTGCTATCATGAAGTTGAGCATGTCTACAAGTTTGCCATAGTTTCATTTCAAATGACTCCTTTAATTTCTTTGCTAAGCCACTGAATCATTTACCTGATGCCTTGGACGTCCTACGATGGAAGGGAAGACAGCCCTGGGAGCATCGTCACCAGCAAATCCTGCCTTACATAGGCCAGAGCCATTATCGCAAACCAGAGCCGTGCTGTCCTCTTCCTCACACATCTTCTAGAGTCACTTACTAAGACTTTCCACACAGGTATTGTCCTACAAAGAGAAGGGAGAAGATCCAATGCAACTATCCAGTCAATAAAAGACAGCAGAAGATGCATTAAATATATATAGCTTCACTTTCTGTTTGAATAGGCACAGGGAAATCAAAGAGCAATAAAGGAATTGTTTAAACTCTTAACTTAAACTTTCTAACTTAAAGGAGAAGAGAGGCACTTGGCACAATACTCCTAAAAGCAACCTGATTAATTCTAGATGGGAGAGCTAGATGTTGGGAGATGCAGTTCAGCAAACTCTGGGAGTTTCATCTGCCTAACTTAAAACTAGTTTTACTTTTCAACTTAATGAATGAGTTTGAGCTCCTTTGAACTGTTCCTGGCCTGCAGAAATCAAAATGAGCACAAGATGGCAGCAAGGAGATTAAGACTACTTTAGCTCTTTGGCTAATCTTCTTGATTTTTGCAACCTAGATAAGGTAACCTGAGCAAAAATTGATTATCCTTATGATAAAGCTGCAGGTTTTGCACAGTTTGGTCTAGTGGTTAAGGCACCAGGCTAGAAACCAGGCTAGAAACCAGGACTGTCTGAACTCTAGTTCCGCTCAGGCAAGAAAGTCAACAGGATGGCTTTAGCCCAGTCTCTCTCTCTCATCCCAATCCAATTCTTAAGGTTGCTGTTGTAGAGGAATATTAGGTATATTCATTCCTTTGAGTTATTTATAAAAATAGTAAAGGCAGTAATTAAAAAATAATAGGTAGTAATGGTTAAAATGTATTAAGACAGCATATAAAAAAGGATTAAAGCTTCCCCTACGGTTTGTTAGTCCTTTAATTTAAAGCAGGTTTCCTTTATTTTAAGAAGCAGAATGAATAAAGTGCATCTTTAAGGCATGGTTTTCAAAACTTGCAGAAAAAGAACAGAACATGGTTTCTGAGTGCAGAAAATTTATCCATCCTGATCATTTTCAACTTTCGTTCTAAAATATATAAATTTCTCATTTGATGAGGAAGAGAAAGATATAATTTCTTCCAGGTAGCTGATGGCTTTATATCTAATTATCCCCTCTCCCCATTTCATCCCTACAAAAATTAGCTTAATACCTCTTACATGTTTCCTACATTATCCCAAAAGAGAATAATGGATGGACATGTATTTAAAAAACGGAGAAAAGTAGATTATCAGATCTTATCAGATCATACTTAGGGAGCTTGAGTTGAGGTCAAATCTCAGACCTTCTCCAACATCACAGGCAGGATATCTCACAATCTTTTTGTTGTGATTCAAAATATATGAATAACACCAAGAGAGAAAAGTAACAAAAGTCAGAGATGTAGGCAATTAAGTTTTTTGCTTTATTGATTGCTTAAGATTTAAAAGAAATAACTAAAAATAGCCAAAAAGGCATGGGATAGGTTGATCACCAGATAATTGTCTATCAGTAATTGTCTATCACCAATCAATAATTGTCTATCAGTAATTGTCTATCACCAGATAATTATCTATCAAGTGTAGATAAGTTGATTATCAAGGCTGGGTTTCCCACATTATATGTGATGTGGAGATTCAAAGAGAAGAGGATTTTATTGAATTGTATCTGAAGAAAAGGACACATATTGGAAGATAAAAAATGGGGGCACATGGAAAGGTTGGTGGTACCTCCCCCACATGTACCCATTCTCTGTGATTTTTATTGCATTTTCTTCCCTCAAAGATTCGTGGTGATGAGATTCCAATGTGTTTCCCATCACAACAAATTTGCTATACTATAACAGTTTGTCCTCATATGGCGTTAGATCAGTGGTGGGATTCAAATTATTTTACTACCGGTTCTGTGAGCGTGGCTTGGTGAGCTAGACGTGGTAGGCACGGCAGGGGAAGGTTACTGCAAAATTCCATTCCCTCTCCAGTCCCCACTCCATTAACCTGCTTTCCAAATCTGTTCTCCTATACAGAGCAACAAAAGAAGACCCAGCCAATCAGCTGGGACTTGGGAGGCAGAGAATAGATGGGGATAGGACAGTCAGAGGTGTTTGCTGGTTCTCTGAACTATTCAACTGCTACCGGTTCTCCAGAACTGGTCAGAACCTGCTGAATACCACCTCTGCTTTAGATCCTGAAATGTGTTGAATGTGTTACTGTGGTTGTGTGAAAGAACCTGATACAAATGTTTTCTCAGCCAGGAGATTAAAAATTCACATTTATGAATGGAAAATAAAAATTGAGCTCTTTTTAACAGCTTACAATAGGACAAGTGAATTAGTGTGAGTTCAGGTTATGGATACAGTAGTGAAAATCTCACATTTGCAAATAATGATTTGTCTTATTTGCAGGGGACACCCATCTCAAAAATGTAATGTTGAACAAATCCTGTGTTGAATATTCTGTAGTAAAATTGTTTTTTATTCGCCATTACTTTTTTGAAAGGGTAAAAGAAAGAAAGAAAGAGAGAGAGAGAGAGAGAATGAATGAATTTTCCAGAGAAATGCTGAATCTGCACCTATGCTGAAAACATCTGGCTGGGGAACAAACTATTTCCTAATTAGGAAACAAAGCCTTTTAAAAGCCTGTTTTTGGAAGAGAGTAGAAAAGGTCAAGGGTTCCTTGCCTCAAACTCTACTCAACTGAGCCAAAAAGGGAAATAATATCTTTAAAGGGAGGGGAGAAAAGGGAATGCTGCATTTCTGTTAGAGCATGGGGAACTCCAAATAAAAACCATATTTAGTAACTTCCCAAGCTCAGGGAAAATCAGGGAAACCAAACATTTAAGGCAAGACTTTTAATGATAGCCAAGCAGTCATTTTCAGCTCTAGGAAAATCACAGTAACTGGCAGAGCCCAGAACTCAGCACTAAACCTGCAAACATACATTGTGTGTTATAAGGTCTGCAAATAATTGTTGTATTTATATACACAAAGTTAAGCACAATCCCAGCACTCCCGCAGTCATGGTATGCAACAACAAACACAAACTCTATTATAAAGTCATTGATTGTCATCAATAGGATTACCAGATCTGAGCTGCAAACTTCTGAACTACTAAAAGCCAGAAAGTAATTACAATTTTCTGTGAATTCCATCTTGTGGTTTCCTGATTTTTGGAATTCACATCTAGTAATCTTAAGGCATTGCTTGCTGGGACTAATTACAACAATAACAACAGCAACAATGCCACTTTCTAGCCAAGCAACCTACATATGTCAGAACAAAATAAGTGCAATATAACTGAAAATCTACAGTGAAGCAATTGAAAAACACACCAAACAAATCAGTTCAAGAATAAGGGGAATAATTCAAATTCCACTTTAATATCTGAAATAGTTTGCCAAGAATTCTGCAAAAATGTGTAACCACAGGAAAGGTTCTGGGTTTTGTGTTACCCTGACTTAAATTGTGTTCATACAGCTTTCTAGACAATCAATCAATCAAAGTCATAGACTAACAGACTGCTAGACAATAAAACAACTTGTTTGCAGTGATGGTAAACCCAGGGTTATTATTTGTAAACCACGGCTCATTACTAACAATCCATTATTATCAAAAATACGACTTATCACAGCTTACAGATCTCAGGAGTGGAGTTCATGTGTTAACCAAACCTAAAGCATACAAGCCAGGTTATGGCTTTACATTTTACCATGTGTGAAGTCAGTCTTTAAGAAATCAAACTGGCAATGAACCCAAAAACAATGAAGAAAAGACTGTGTGCAATGAACTTCTGAATGCGCATAAATACCACCACTTTCTTGCTTCACTGAATCATAATATTAGCTATTATTATGTATAATAATTTAATTAAAGTTAAAATAATGATGCTGAAAAAAAAAATAGTATGCAACAGATATGCATAATTTACCAAAAACATGCAAATTAAAATAGTAGGAAGTTTGATGAAATATAATAATAAATATTGTATCACTGAGACAGATGACATTTCTGTTCTTCATATATATTTGTGTCTGGATTAATAAGCTATAGAGGAACAGAGTTCCATAGACCTCCACTGCAAATTCCTTCTCTCTCTCTCTCTCTCTCTCTCTCCCCTCCTCTCTCCCTTTCTTCCTCTGTTTCCAGTTTGAGGGAAATTACCTTTGAATATCTACTAAAAGTAAATAGGAAAAGTGTCTGTCCTGAATCATGCCACACAAGAGACAGATAACAGATAATCAGAGTTGGAAGGGAACTTATAAGTTATCTAGTCCAACCCCTGCCCCACCCAAGCGGGAGACCCTGCACCATTTCTGACAAATGGCAGAAATGGCAGACTTTTGGACTCATTACAAGCCTATATTTGGTTGACACTTATAAGCATTCCCTTCAATTATTTTTTGCAGCATTTACTGCTCAGAATTAATCTTAGCTGTCATTGAAGTATTAATAGGGGGTATGTTTACTTCTAGTGAACTTCACCTAAGAATAACCTCTATTCTTGTACTTAAAGAGCACAGCAGGCATTTCCATGCAAAATAAACATCAAGCAAACACAGGTTGTTACTTACATAGGTCTTTGAGGCAACTGAAGTCAAAGTTTGCCACTGCCTTTTTGGTAAGGCAACTGTCAACTGCTATATTTATTTATTTTATTTTGTCAAGCAATTATAAGATAACAGGTATAAGTATAGACATAGCTATGGATACATGAAATGGATATGTATAAGACAAATAAAAAAAATAAAAATTAACAATAGGACAGAGACGGTAGGCATGTTGGTGCGCTTATGCACATCCCCTACAGACCTCTTATATATCCTTAGATCCCAGGCTTCTGGTTTGTCTGAGATGTGAGAATTCAAATGAAGGTTTGAAAAAGAATGTACCAAAAATGAAAAACCTTTCTCAGCTCCGCAATGAAAAACTGACTTCATGGTTTATAGTTAAAGCTTCCAAAATGAAGCCTTGTATTATGGATCAGTTTGAACTGCATCGAGTCAAGGGCAGGGAACTGTCCATCAGGATGACCCACACAAAGAGCGGTATAAAACAAAAGAAACAGATGGGAAGCTGTACAGCAAATTCAGTTGTGCAAAACCTGTTAATCCTACTACTATTTTATCCCTGCAATTTTAAGGATGGAAAGAAAATATGAAAACGAGACAAATGCAGAAATCAGATGCAATAAATCTTTCAATCTCACTGATTTCAGCAGGAGAAAACCGTTTGCAGGGTACTTAAATCTTTAAAGGAGTTAAAAATGCTTAACTAAGTGGTGCCAATCCACACAATCCTATGTAGCTTCCATATTCACTCAGACATGAGTTTCCCTGTATTAGATGTTTCACCCCCCACACAAAATGTCTAATGCAGGGGAATCATTTCTATAGGAGTTCAGTTATAGTGTTACTTCCTGGTAAATCTGCAGAGCCTAGGGCTGTGGAGAAACTGTGCTTCTTTCTTCTGAACCCGGGAGCAAAATCCTATTAACTGTATTATGCAGCTGAAACAGAGATTGAAGAGCCTCCCCAGTTCTTAACTCAGAAGACAGTTTCCACATTCTTCACTCTATCCTGGGTTTAATGCCACTTACCCTTCTCAGCTCAGGGCCTGCCGTTCTGGGATGGTGCACTGAGAAATGGCATATTCTCTGACTATATAGCCTGTCTCCTCCCACCAGCTCACCAAACAAGGAGCAAACCCAGTCTCCATCTCCATCCCTCTGTCAAACAAAACCATATAGGGGCTTCTCCACAAATCCTTCAGTTCTGGGTGGCTGCTGGTTGCTCGGTCTCTTCCCCTTGGCATTCCTTTCTGCTGTTCACAAAGCAAGGAGAGAGAAGGTTTTGGCTGCCTGCAATATAAACACAACGAGAATCCAGGCTGGCTGCTTCTGAGAGTTTCCTGGGGTGTTTGGTGCATCAAGGACAGTTTCTGGCATGGAGCAGATGCTTTGGCAAGATCCACGTGTACTATTTGTACATAGTAACTCTCAATGGAGCACAAGAGGAATCATTAATCCTGCCTTGGCTCCATACTGGAAAGATCTCATTCACAGAGAAGATGGGGGGGAGGAGGGTTGGATCAAACATTAGATCTGCCAGAAAGATTAATGTCTTCCGTTGTGCACAACAGAAAAGCAAAGTTGTGATCTGATTTTAGTACTATGTGGCCTCTGAGAAAAGCAGTAATGCAGAGCAAATGCCTTATCAAACATATGACTAAGAGATATTCTGGGTTATAATAGTCAAAACAAAAGGAAAACTATGCTTATGATGTACCATATTAAAAAACATGGATTATTGCCATCCCAAAAGGGATGCTTCCGAAAGACAATTTTATTTTTTTGGTGTTTTTTTTTCCTTCGAAAATGTTTTACTTCTCACCCGAAAAGCTTCTCCAGTTCAAAAGCATCTTTAGGAGAACCATAACCTGAATGATTGAGAATCTCCATAGGCTTGGATTATTGTCTGTTTTATAGATTAAAAACCAGGAGAATTTTAGATTTACTCTGAAGTAAATCCCAGTGTTTGCCACTAAATTTAATTGAAATAAGCAACCCAACATCTCCATCAATGACATCTGTCATTGGTTTATAAGTTGCGGCCAAACTCTGTTCCTTTTTGAGCTGTGAGCAAAGTGGCTGCTTGTATCTTAATATCTTTCCTCACACCCCTTAAAATCCAAGAGCCTCTTTAAAAATTTACTAAAGGTTTATAGCCAAATTTGCTGAACTGAATGGAATTTTTCCAGGCTCTCATATTAATTGTGGGATTAGTGTGTTCTTTACTTCAATTTAGCAATTGATATAGAAATAAACAAACTTAGATTTGAAATACATGTTGTAGTAACTCAAGTTACTAAAATTAATATTGTTGTGAATCAGGGATACATTATATAAACTGCCTCCAGTTCTTTGTGTAGTTACCAAGGAATAACAAATGTGTTTCAATGTAGAGCAGTGTCCCTTCACACACAACTGGTTTTTTTCCCCCCCATCAGCCGTTGTTACCTACAACTGCTTTTAGCATGACTAGAGGTGAGGATGAGAGGATATAATCCAAACTATCTGGAAGGACCCAAATAAGCTGAAAAATGTGTAGAAGTCTGAATTCTTCAGCTCATTTCCTCAGAATGATCCGTTATTAAAGATCACATTTCACACGGATCTCATTAGAATAAAAAGCCTTTTCAATAAATTTGAAATACTGTCTGATTTAGCTTCCTCACAAAGCTGGATCCAAAACATTCCACTAGAAAAGGGCGGGTGGTGGAAACCTAACACATGCTTTTGCTTTATAAGGCAAAGGAGTTGACTCGGGGCCTCCCGAGAACTACCTCCTAAAACTTGAGTGATCCTGCTGAAAAAATCTTTATCCTTTTTATTTAAAAATCATGTTTCTCTCTGCAGGCACACCAGTTTCTGACCATGCAAGTACCATTCCTAAAAATCAACAGGAACCGACATCATTCATAGAAGAGAAAGAAAAGAATGATAAGAGAAAAAGAAATATTTGAATTTGTTGCAGCAATTACCTATATTCTTTAAGGCAGGCAACTCTGAGCTCCAATTTTAAGTGGAATTTTATGACTCTGTGAGGAGGCCTCTCAAGAAAAGACCCCATTGTAGACGTTACCAATATAAAGCATCCTTCTGAGATCATAACCACTCAACTGAACACTTGTCCTGTTTTTTTACACGGGTTGCACATATAAAGCAAGTGAGAATTTAACTGAATGAGTGCAGCCCCTATTTTGATTATTTAGACATTCCTCAGAGAAGTCCTTGAAGCCATCACTTGAAGACATGCAAAATATTGACACTAAGAAGACATGATGGTAATTCTTTAATTTCCCAACATATAGACAGATTTAATCATAGTTTCAATTGAGAAAATATGATGATCCTAGACCATGAATATCAAACTCACCACGTCACGTCACCATCACATGATGTACTGTGATGTTTTTTTCCCTTCATGGAGCTGGGGTGGGCATAGCCTGCGAATGACACATCCGGCCCATGGGCCACCAGTTTGACACCCCTGTCCTAGACCAAGCCAAGTCTCATCTCTAATGATCTAATGACCTAAGTGCTAGAGCCCACTGTAACTACGTAGCCAAAAAGGCGTTAAGAGTTGTAAACCTAATCTTACATAGCTTTTTTTCAGGTAATATTACACTAATAACTACAGCATAAATAATAGATAAAAACTCAAGGTTAATTGCACCAAACTTGATTGTAGGAAATACGACTTCAGCAACAGAGTGGTCAATGTCTGGAATACTCTACCTGACTCTGTGGTTTCTTCCCCAAACTGCAAAAACTTTAACCTTAGACTGTCTACTATTGACCTCAGCCCTTTCCTAAGAGGTCTGTAGGGGGCGTGCATAAGCACACCAACATGCCTACAGTCCCTGTCCTATTGTTTCTTTTTATTTATTTTTATTTTTCTTATATGTATCCATGTATTCATAACTATGTTTTTACTTAGACCTATTATCTTGCAAGCAATTGACAAAAATAAATAAATAAAAATAAAAAGTCCAAAAACACCAGGGAATTTCTAGAAGTCTGGCATTCTGACAATTTAACCATCAATAGACACCAGACATTAACAACATATATAGACTATACCAAAAAGACAATCAGCCAAAAGGAAACAAAAAAGAGACAAGCACCTGTTCATCAGCAATCAGCCTCCAAGGTTAATATCAGACCAACAATCAAATAAACAATACCCCAATCAAGAAACTGCCAAAAAAGTCAACAGCAAACACCCCAACCAAAGAATCTCTAAGGCCACTCCCAACAACTCTAACAAGGCAAGTCATCAGAATATAAACTCTCAGCAAACCCCACTCCCTAATAGCACTGAAGATGTTACCTGGTTTGGGTAATGAAATGTCTTCGAGAAAACAAGCAAGCTCGGAGTGGATTAAGGGCCTCTCAGGCAAAACACTAGACTGGGCTGTCCCCCACTTTATTAAGGAGATCTTGGAAGCACGCCTAGAAGTACAGATGCCTTGAAGTTGGTCTCTTGCTTGATTGCCTGCTGATTTCCCATTTATTTGTTTTTGTAATTAAGGGCAAGAAACTTGGTACACTTCAAGGAAGGGTCAATAAGCACATTATTGGGGAAGAGTTGTAGCTTGTAAAGGATAACATAATTTCTAATGAAGCCCTCTGACTGACTGAAGGAAAGGGAGAAAGCAGGAAGTGGCAATAAAAGGATTCACACCAGCCAATCAAAAACATTAGGTGAGCTGAATAAGTAACAAACTGAATAGAATTTTGGTCTGTCAGTGGAACAAGGAATGGTCTCTGTTAAGCAAATATTTCTAGTTTATAATGGTGTACCCAGGGGTGGGATTCTACCAGTTCACACCTATTCACTAGAACTGTTTGTTAACATTCTAAGCAGTTCGGAGAACCGACTGTTAGAAGAAATTACTGGCCTAATCCTGTAAGGAAGGCAGGAAGGAAACATTCTGGTGTTGCTTACAGAAACTGCCTCTCCGTTAACCCTTATTACATTCTTGGCAGGACTAGACTTCCTGTCTCAGCTTCTCTGGTTTTTTTTTTCCCCTCCTTTGGTGGTGCTTTGCTTGTGTGGAGTGACCATTCAAAGTTACAATGGCACTGAAAAAAGTGACTTATGACCATTTTTCACACTTACTACTGTTGCAGCATCCTCACAGTCATGAGAGGCCAGGCGAAGAGATGTGTGCCTCGATGTGAGTGATGTTGAGTTGGCCACACCCAGCCAGTCACATGACCACCAAGCCATACCCACCAACTAAGCCACGTGCACAGAACCAGTTGTTAAAAAAAATTGAATCCCACCCCTGGGTGTACCTTTTGAGAAGAGAACCATCTCACTCTGATGAGATTGGCCCATCCCATCCACACCAGCAGAGAGATCATATTGTGGATCCCATCAATCAGGAAATTTGGGTTGGCAGGGTTTAGGACCACGATGGCAAACCTTTGGCATGCATGCCGGAAAAAGCATGCAGAGCCATCTCTCCAGGCATGCCAGCCGTTGCTCTTCCAGGTACCGCAGCATGCATGCAGGCTGACCAGCTGGTCTTCACACGTGCAGGAGCACCAGAAACTGGAAGAGCAGCTCCCCAGCATGCATGTGCACGAAAACTGGAAACTCAACTTCCTAGTGTGAGCGTGCATGCTGGGGAGCTGTTCTTCCAGTTTCCGGCACTCCCCCACACATGTTCATACACTCCCGTTTTAGCGCTCGGTGCAGAAAAGGTTCACCCACATTGGTCTAGGACAACAACCTTCTGTGATGTGGCTCCTGCCCTTTGAAATATCTTACTCCAGGAGGTGTTTGGCTCCTATCTTTTCACCTTGGGTAAGAGCTTAATACCTGGCTCTGTCAAGTGACTTGGGACCCTAACAGAAGAGTATTGTGGTGGAGGCGATTGATTAGTTAAGTGTTAATTCCCCCTCCCTCTGCAACTGGCTCCTTCTTTCCCCATCTTGTGACCATGACTTTACTTTGATTGTCTTGTCATTTTATTGGGTTAGGAATATTTATTTTGGATTATTGTAATGTTTTTATACTATAAACTGCCTAGAGTTGCTTGGAAATGAGATGGGCAGCAAATAAATTTAATTAATTAATCAATTAAAACTTGGGTGTGCTACTTGGCTTGGAGCCCAGAGGGGGGGCACTCACTGCTAGAGATGGTTGACCAGGTAAAGAAAACCTCGTCCCCATGCTGCCCATCTCCTTGATGGTTTTTTTTTTTTTTTGCATAGTCTAAATTTCTTTAATTTGCATAGTTTTGAAATTTTAATTGATTTTCTATTTATCTTTTTATGATCGTGAAGCTACCCAGAATTGCCTTATCAGGTAGATTGCTAACATATCAATGTAATAAATAAATTCACTTCGAATATCACAATTTCTTGTGCTTATGTGAAACGGAGACAAAGCTAGGAGAAGATACAATGGATTAATAAGCAGGAACAGGATATGCTTTCTGTTGGTACAATTCATGGTCTCATAATATATGTGAGTAGATACTTGGTTCATACTCATAGTCATAAGTATGATCTTATGCAATTCTAGTTTACATTTCCATATATTAAAACTCCATCATAATTTTAAGCATTAATAATTCAATAAATCTTAATTGTGGAACTATGAAATAAGACAGGAATATTAAATGGGGGACTCAAATTACCATTTTGATACTGAGTCTCCAAACTGATCTTAAAATATTTTTATCACACCAGATATCTCATCTGATTATGTAATATATAGTACTGTTTCTAACAGGAATCATTTGTTTCTGAAAATAGATGAGCTTGGAACTGGGTTTTTTTCCTTCTAAGGATTATTATGATACCAGATATAGAACTTAATTAAATAGATATGGAAATGGGAATGGAAATTTATTATAAGAATATTAATTGATAATCAGCAATGTATAAAATTATGAGAATCATAATGGAAAGATTAATATCAGTTTTTATAATTAATTGACTAAATTAATATTTTGCAATATACAGATGATTTATAAGGTGATTGAGAAAAGAATACTATCCGGAATCTGACTTAAAATAAATGTATATCTGATATTTAGTAGGTAGGAAAATATTATTATTAATGTAGAATGAAGGAGGTAAACTCAAATGGCAACTAAAGGGGATAATTTCTAGAATTAATAGAACAAGGATTGATAAAATTGCAAATGTGACAGACAAAGCAATATGTGTAATGAATATAGAAATGAAATAAGAATTCTAGATAATATTGTAAAGTAAGATATAAGAATATCCTAAGAAAAATGAAATAAGATATGAACTGAAATCGGATAAAATAAGTTTAATGAATTTAATATTAATAAGTAATAATGTGATATGAAGCTGAACAAGAAAGACGAATATGTAACTTTGGTCATGTTTGTATTGAAATGTAAAAACCTGGAACCACACTGCTTGTCAAAAGAGAGGGTTTTTTTTCTTTAGAAAAAAATAAAAAATAAAAGAAGAAATTGAATAATGAAATTATCATGTATGTTTAAATAATGTTTTAATTATTTAAATAATTAAATAATGAAGGATTATAATTTAATACAAATATGTGCATTAATATTAGAGATATGATTAATGTTAGTATTTTTGTTTGCACCAAAATATATGATGCTTAGGTGCCACACTGTTTATATATTGATGTATATATGTAAAATAAAATAAAAGAACTCTATTAAAAAAAGAATCTTCTGTTTCATTATATTGATGTTTTTAATAGGCTCTTGTTCTTTTTAATATGTTCTTGTTCTTTTCATACTGTTCCTCCCACATACACTATGGGATGGATGGATGGATGGATGGATGGACATTTTCTCCAGATACTAGAGTACCTGCCAGAGCTCTTCCATCTTTGCTCTTTATTGAACCATGCCTATTTCTATATAGGAAACAGTAGATCTGTCAGATAATCAAAGGTTGCAAGTGATATTTTATCTACCAAGTCCCAGATCAACTGATAAGCTACTATAAGAACTTGAACCCATACCTTTCCTCACCCTTCATGGCATCCAGCTGAACTGTTGAAAATAATACAACTTCTATTGACTTAGAGTTTACTTTTCTGTTGTTCAAACTTTCTTGTTGAAATAAATAAAAGTATAGCCACCAATGCAATATGTGTGTTGATTTTGGAAAATTATTCCATTGCACCCTTATTTACACAAATAAAGCACTTTCATTGTTTCTTCTGGTGTGCTTTTTGGATCCTGCATTTCAGAATCAACAAGCCCATCTTTTCTTGGAATAACAATACTTCTAGGTATGTTTTAAATATATTAGAAACCTATTTCAAATATAATGTCCTTTCATTTGTTTTTCTCAGTACAGCTTTGCTATAAAAAGAATACTTTTTGTCTATATGTATACCATACACACACACACACACACATACAGTGTGTGTACAGTATGCACACACATACACACACGTGTGTGTGTGCGCATACTGTACACACACACACTGTGTATGTGTGTGTGTGTGTGTGTGTTTGTGTATATAATTTATCTCTTAGTTATAAAAACAAAAGGCATAGGAGAAGGGGAGGAAGGAATAAGTCTGTAGAGATTCTCAGTCATCCAGGTCATGGTTGTCCCAAAGGTGCTTTTTCTGGAGACAACTAGACTTTCTTATTTTCTCAGCCATCCATGACCTGGATGACTGAGAATCTCTACAGACTTTTAGCTATACAATTTGGGATGAACACCCCTGGGAGTAGGAATGGAGTAGGAATGGATTTCCAGAGGAAAAATTGCACATTCCTGGAACCAGGAGCACTACTCTGCTGATCCTGAGGACACAGATAAACCTCCAAGTGCTTCAAGGACCCTCTAAAAGGATGCAAATCACCAGCCATCTTCTGCAAGGAATATCAATCCTTCCATTCCCCACCATTCAGTCAGAGCTTGGATGAGGAGCAAAACGTCTTCAAAAGAAAAAAAAAACAAGAAAATCCAAATACCTCCAGAAAAAGCACCTTTGGGAGGAAGGAATATAGACAATCACTAATGAAACGGTGCTTCTTAGCCATTACCCTTGTATTGTGTAATCATATTAATACTTGCACAGTTTTATGAATCCATGTTTAACCTTACATCTAGAGTTTTAAAATGTAACATAAATATATTTGATTTCACTTCCTTTCAATTATATTTGACTTTCCACCTAGGGCTTTAAGCATAAAGGGACCAATATAATGGACCATTTCATACATATTTGTGTCGATTTCTATGTATGTGGGACCAACGTCAAGGCTCAGGAGTGCAGGTGTTACCATTTTAAAGGCTGAATTTTGGTAGGATTCCCAGAAGATCAGATAAAGCACTCTACTCTGTTCTTGCTGATCACTGAAAATAAGGAAATGAAAAAAAATTATGTGGTCATAAAGCCTCAGCAGCTGTAATATAACCGCTAAGCCAGTTGCAGTTCCTTAATGTAGTTAAACTGTACTCCTCATGTTAATAAGCAGAAATAAATATAAATAAATAAGGAGCCGTCCATCTGTATTTGAAATGATGAAAGAAGGCATATATTCTAAATGACTAATTTTTAGTATTTTGGTGCCAGGCTTCTTTTGAAAGTCTAGGAAAAAATGAATCAGAATGAATAAATCATAGACCCTAAACTACAAAGTGGTATTTGAGTAATAGCACCCCAGTTTTGATTGTGCAAAACGACTTGGGGCACTCTGTGGTTCAAGAGGACCAACTTTTTTACTTTCTCTCCCCACTCTGTCACGCATCCTGTAATGAATTTAGCAGATCAAAGTGCAGTTGAAATCCAAGCCTCACCACACTGAGTCATTTGTAGAATGGCAGTTGGATTTTTTTTTTCAATGAAAAGCCATTAGTTGGAGGCCTTTTTTTTCCTCAAAGCAAATTAGGGTAGAGGGGTGTCTCTGCTGAGCCTCGAAATATGACCTTTTCAGTCCCGCCATCAACATCAAGAACAGCCTCCCCTGAAATAGTTGCAAAGAGACTCATTATCACCAATGGGTTAACTGCTTGTGGTTCTGTCCTTTCAAGAATATTATTTAAGATGATTTTGCCTTCTGTGACTGTTTGGAGTAGTTGGGTTGCTGCATGTTTATTATTATAATGATGGACGTTTTAATTGTCTACTGTGTCTTTTTGTTGCTCTAGACAGTCGGGAGTCTGTAAGGATTTGGCAGCATACCAATTCAATGAATAAAATACTGCCATCTTGTAAGTACCCGGTTATCATTTTCCAAAAATGGTCCGGGGAGCCAAATTCACAGAAGAGGTAAAAAGCTACATCTTGAAAGTCGGTTGGGTTTCATTGGGCCTCTCTCTCTCCCTCCCTCCCTCCCTCCCTCCCTCTCTCTCTCTCTCTCTCTCTCTCTCTCCCCCCACCACACCACACAGGATTGTAGTTATGGGGAAAAAAGAGGAGGGAGAAAAACAATTATTGTTCATCACCTTATGTAATTTATAAAAATTAAAAAGGGAATAAATAAAAATACAGGTATTGTTATGTTCTGTGCGTGGCGCAAGAAGTGGAGACGAGTCGATGAACAGTGAACTTCAACTCTTTATTTAACATGGTACAACAGTTCTAAAAACGGCCACAACAGCCCCCTTTATATAGGCAAGCTCTTGGGTATTTAGCCAATGAAAACACAGGAATGTTAGCTCTTTTTAACCAATGAGAAGGGCTCGTTAATAGCCAATCAGATTCTCCTGAACGGACCAATCCGATATCGCTATTATCGGCCAATCAGAAGTGCAGGGCCAGAACCCTGCACTTTGCTTTAAGGTTTCAACAATCTTTATTCAAGCACTTTTATTAATTCACAACAGGTATAATAGATAGAGATGACAGAGATGACAGACACAGAGAAATATGGGAGCGGGAGTGGAAGAGTAGGAAGGAGGGAGGGAGGGAAAGAGAGAGATTTGATATGTTCCAAAGGAGGTTGGTGAACTAAAAGATTTCCTTCTATATAGGAGCCCTTTCTTCCTCCCTTCCTCCGTTGACTATTCCTTCCTTTATCTCTTCTTCCCTCTTCCTTCCTTCCTTCCTTCCTTCCTTCCTTCCTTCCTTCCTTCCTTCCTTCCTTCCTTCCTTCCTTCCTTCCTTCCTTCCTTCCTTCCTTCCTTCCTTCCTGCAATCTATCTTGTCAGCAACAAGCTAGTTTATCTATCCTGTGGACTACAAAGCTAACTTTTTACATAAAACTGCCATTTGCTGCTTTGAAAGTCAAGGCTAAAGAATCATTTGTAATGGGGGCAGGGAAATCACATTTCTATTAAGAGATTAACAAAAGTATTGGGGTGCACTGTGAAGCTCACTCGCCAAGTGGAAAAGCCTCCAGAATGAAATCCTGTGGCTTCATCTAAAATTATAGGCAGCCCTTCTTCAAATGGCTGGCTAGGAATTAAGGAAAGGACCAGTCTGAGGGAAGTTACCCTACTCAGTGCATTCTGCATTAGAAATGCATTTTACATTTATGGTTAACGTTGCAGTGATAGGCTGTGAGTTCATTCAGGCATTGAGCCAAATTACTATTCCATTTGGAAGGGAATGCTTAAGCTATGTGTGGAGGAAACTTGGTCCCCCTTTAGACAATCAAGCTGATTTTAATATATGGCTATAAATGAAAGAGGATAGGGAGAGATTTAAAAAATAAGTTGTGCAAGAGACAAATTCTCTTTGCAAATTCTCTCCAGCGGAACAGTAACTTGCTTTGAGTCTAAGCACCTCACTTGACCCAAAAACACCAAATAAGGACAAAATTGTTCTTCAAGGTTTTTTAGTCGCATTGATTTTATGCAGTGCTGGATAGATTGATTTATGGATCCACAAGGTATGGTTGTGGATTACAAGGACAGACTAAAAAGTTGTATGCATAAGCTTAGTGTATAGGTGGAACAGCTTGCCCTCGGAAGTTGTGGGAGCGCCATCACTTGAGACTTTCAAGAAGAGATTGGATTGCCATTTGTCAGAAATGGTGTAGGGTCTCCCGCTTGGGAAGGGGGTTGGACTAGATGACCCACAAGGTCCCTTCCAACTCTGATTATCTGTTACCTGTTAGATAGTCCTTGACTTACAAGCACAACTGACTCCGACATTTCTCTTAAGTGAGACAGGTGAATTTTACCCCATTTTATGACCGTTCCTTCCACAATTGTTAAGTGAATCACTGTAGTAACATGGTTGTAAAGTGAATCTGGCTTCCCCACGAACTTTGCTTGCCAGAAGGTCGCAAAAGGGGATCACATGACCTTGGGATGTGATTGTAACTGTCATAAATACACGCCAGTTGCTAAGCATCCGAATTTTGATCACATGACAGTGGAAAGGCTGCAACGGCCGTAAGTGTAAAAAATGGTCATAAGTTACTTTTTCCAGTGCTGTTGCAACAGTCGCTAAACAAATGATTGTAAGTCAAGGACGAAGTACGGTAAAAGTTTCCCTCGCACATATGTGCTAGTTGTTCCCGACTCTAAGGGGCGGTGCTCATCTCCGTTACAAAGCTGAAGAGCCAGCACTGTCTGAAGATGTCTCTGTGGTCATGTGGCCAGCATGACTAAACACCAAAGGCGCACAGAACACTGTTGCCATCAAAATGGTCCCTATTTTTCAATTTGCATTTTTTATTTGCTTTCGAACTGCTAGGTTGGCAGAAGCTGGGACAAGTAACAGAAGCTCACTCTGTTACACGGTGCTAAGGATTCAAACCACCGAAGTTCAGCTTCTTAGCCCCTGAGCCACTGCATTAAGGACTGCCTATATTTTAAACACTTTCATTTGTTCAGGCACGAATAATCATATAAGAAGAAAAAGAGGCTATACCCTCACTGTAGCCATGCCCTACTGCCAGGTTATTCCTTCCACTGTTCACATGGTAAAGGGAAGTACCGGAACTGGTCCATCACATTAAATCTCTATGATCTGGGATTTAGTCCTATGTTTTGTTTTTTTTTAAGTCTTCCATCTTCCAATTCATCCCCATTTGCATGAACACTGAAATGAGAGGAATAAGATTATTAGAGCTCCCCGATTCTTGGCAATGCACACCACAGAACAAGCAGATAACAGATAATTAGGGTTGGAAGGGACCTTGTAGGTCATCTAGTCCAATCCCCCCCCCCCAAGCGGAAGACTCTACACCATTTCTGACAAATGGCAGTCCAATCTCTTCTTGAAAGTCTCAAGTGATGATGCTCCCACAACTTCCAAGGGCAAGCTGTTCCATTGGTTGATTGTTCTCACTGTCAGAAAGTTTCTCCTTGTTTCCAGGTTAAATCTCTCCTTGTTCAGTTTCCATCCATTATTCCTTGTCTGGCCTATAGGTGCTTTAGAAAATAGCTTGGACACCTCAAATATTGGAAGACAGCTATCATGTCTCCTCTGGTCCTTCTCTTCACTAGATTATCCAAGCCCAGTTCCTGTAACCGTTCTTTGTATGTTCTAGCCTCCAGTCCCCAATCATCATGGCTCCTCTTCTCTGTACTTTTTACAGAGTCTCCACATCTTTTTTATAATGTGGTGACCAAAACTGGATGCAGTACTCTAGGTGTGGTCTTACTAAGGCTTTATAGAGTGGTATTAGTACCTCCCTTGATCTTGATTGTATCCCTCTGTTAATACAACTAATACAAGCACTAGCAGCTCATCCTTAATATCCCTCTAAAACAGAGGTGTCAAACTCAATTTCATTGAGGGCTGCATCAGGGTTGTATTTGACCTGGGGGGGCTGGGGGTGTGGCCAGGGGTCGTGGCCAGCTCGATGTCACTCATTGAGACTCAGTTTTCAGCCACAACAGCCTCCTGCAGCCCTTTGCCAGCAAAAACAGAGCTCAGGAGGCTGCATGCAGCCCAGGTTCTGTTTGCACTGGCAGAGGTACTGCGGGCTGGTCTTTCTCTGTTTCCAGGGCAGGCTCGTGGGCCAGATCTAAGCACCCCGCAGGCCGGATGCAGCCTGCGGGCCTTGAGTTTGACACCCCTGCTCTAAAAGCAACACAAAGATGTGTCACAAACCATTTTGAAAAGACAGGTCTTCAAGGCATTTCCTTTACTTCATGCTCACCTCTGTGGAGTTAGCTTCAATTTTATTCCAGTTGTTCCACTTTGAATGGCTGTTTTCCTTCCTCTCCTGATGAGAGTCTTCTCTTGCACACAAGCCATCACCTTTCATAGAAGATGCTAATGATTATGTGGCCAGGCCAAGGTTCTGTCCAATTCCCACTGGCCATTCTTGTAAAGGTAAAGATTTCCTCTTTCCAGTCATGTGCAACTCTAGGGGGTGGTGCTTAACTTCGTTTCTTAACCAAAGGAGCCAGCATTGTCCGAAGAAGTTTTTGTGGTCATGTGGCCAGCATGGCTATACGCTGAGATGCACAGAATGCCTTCCCACCAAAGTGGTACCTATTTATCTACTCACAGTTGCATGCTTTCAAACTGCTAGATAGGCAAAAGCCACGACAACAATGGGAGCTTGCCACAGTCACATGATGCTCTGTCCCAAACCCAGGTTGTCACCTTTCCAGCTGACAAGCTCAGCATCTTTAACCTCTGAGCCATTGCACTATCCCAAGTAGCTGAAATTATGCTTCTTTCCATTCTGTTGCTGAGTGTCTGGATTTCAAGAGAAATCAAACCCCTGGTTCAATAGATGGCACCTCCATGAACCCTGAGCAGTGTTTTTGAAATTGGACTCTCCCAGAAAATATTAAGTTCATGTTCAGAAATATCCTGATTCACACATTGGGGGCATGGAGGAGAAGAGTGCAAGCATTCTTCTCCTGTATCATTCCTCCACTAGGCTCTTCTTTGTCAGTCAGGCAGCATAGCCCAAGAGGTTTCCAGAATGAAAATATTCTGCATTGCCAGCCTATGTGGGTATATGCTTAATGGTTATCTTCTGCACTATATTAACGGGAAAACAGTAGAACGTGTCACCAGCTTCAAGTTCCTGGGGATCCACCTCTCTGAGGACTTGTCCTGGCAGATTAACACCACTAGTCTGATTAAGAAAGCTCACCAGCGCCTCTTCTTCCTGAGATTACTGAGGAAGAATCACCCCTCCTCAGCTAATCTGACTAATTTCTACTGCTGCACAATCGAGAGCATCTTAACTAGCTGTATCTCAGTTTGGTATGGAAATTGCGCTATAAAAGAAAAAAAGGCATTACAGAGGGTGGTGAAAACCGCCCAACACATTATAGAGATTCCACTTCCTGCCATTGTGGACATTCAGTGGAAACGATATCTGCATAAAACCCACAGCATCTTTAAGGACTCCTTCCATCCAGCCCACAAACTGTTTACTCTTCTTCCATCTGGGAGGAGGTTTCAGGTGCCTGCAGTCTAAGACCAGCAGGCTAGGGAACAGCTTTTACCATAGAGCGGTTTCCTTGCTGAACTCCTCAGTTCCTTTGTGCCCACACATATTCTAATGCTTCCCTTGATCATATATGATGTATTTTGTGTAATTCTCTGCACATCTGTATTTATATTCAATGTGCCCATAAACATTTTGTACAGTTGTATATGTTCATATATGTACAGTCACACTTATCTTTGCGTGCTCGTATACATGCATTTTGTTGTGTTTTCCATTGACATATTCATAGATGCCTTGCGTATTTGCATACATATATTTATATTTTATTGTTGCTTTGCACGTCTGGTTGGATGCTAACTGCATTTCGTTGCCTGTATCCATGGCAATGACAATAAAGTTGAATCTAATCCAATCAAATATTAATGCATGCTGATTAGTGTACATTTAAAGCAGGGGTGTCAAACTCGATTTCATTGAGGTCCTCATCAGGGTTGCACTTGACCTTGGGGGGGGATGAGGTGTGTGGCCAGGGTGGGCATGGCCAGCTTGACATAACTCATGTTGGGGGACTGAGCACTCTGCCAGTGAAAATGGGCTCCCGAGCTCCGTTTTTGGTTACGACAGCTTTCTGCAACTCTCTGCTAGCAAAAATGGAACTCAGGAGGCTGCCCGCAGCTCTTGCAAGCTCCAGTTTTGGCTGCAACAGCCTCCTGGGACCCTCCCGAGCTCAGTTTTTGCTGGCAGAGGCACTGCAGGCCACCTTTGCTATTTCCAGGGCAGCCTCATGAGCCATATCTAAGTACCTCACAGGCCAGATACAGCTCCCGGGCCTTGAATTTGACACCCCTGATTTAAAGTGACAATAAAGTTCTATTCTATTCTATTCTATTCTGTTCTATTCCTTTCCATTCTATTCCATTCCATTCCATTCCATTCCATTCCATTCCATTCCATTCCATTCCATTCCATTCTATTCTATTCTATTCTATTCTATTCTATTCTATTCTATTCTATTCTATTCCATTCCATTCTATTCTATTCTATTCCATTCCATTCTATTCCTTTCTATTCTATTCTATTCTATTCTATTCCATTCCATTCCATTTCATTCCATTCCATTCTATTCTATTCCTTTCCATTCTATTCTATTCCATTCCATTCCATTCCATTCCATTCCATTCCATTCTATTCCATTCCATTCCATTTCATTCTATTCCTTTCCATTCTATTCCATTCTATTCCATTCCATTCTATTCTATTCTATTCTATTCCATTCCATTCCATTCCATTCCATTCTATTCCATTCCATTCCATTCCATTCCATTCCATTTCATTCTATTCCTTTCCATTCTATTCTATTCTATTCTATTCTATTCTATTCTATTCTATTCTAATCCATTCTATTCCATTCCATTCTATTCCATTCTATTCCATTCTATTCTATTCTATTCTATTCTATTCTATTCTATTCTATTCTATTCCATTCCATTCCATTCCATTCTATTCCATTCTATTCCATTCCATTCCATTCTATTCTATTCTATTCCATTCCATTCTATTCCTTTCCATTCTATTCCATTTTATTCTATTCTATTCTACCGTGTCGGTATGAAAGACAACCAAATCCTCTTCCTAGACACCCAATCACAATCATCCAATCACATCTAACCATTCATTAAGGAGAATGATCAATAGTTTTTCCCACTGGCAGGTGAAACTGGGTGGGAGGGGGAAATGAAGTTACTAGGAACTTCACTTACTGTCCTGAGGTTGAATTAAAACAGTGTCATTTGCCAGCCCCTGTCACTGAGGCAGAACAGAGCTTGGCATCAGCAAAGATGCAGCCGTAAGGAAGAGTTCTTGGCCTTCTTTTCATCTATATTACAATGTTTAAAACAAAAATGTTGACTTACAATACATCCCCAGCAAATAATAAATCCAGCAAATAAAGACTAGACACCACTTTATTTTTTTAAGCTAATAAAAGCAAGATATGCCATTTACAAACTCAATAAAAATAACACTTATATATATAACACTTATATATATAACTATAAAATCACTACCACTTAACTTCACTAATTTGTATCAGAGTTTGTTGCAGAAAATCAAATCCAGAAAGCATACACAGATAACTGATTCAGTAGGATTCATTAACTTCTTTATACACATAATAACACATGAAGTAAATTTACAATACCAACAGCAGATTCTTCCAATGTGGTAGTAGTTACAGGCAAAACACAAGCAGAGGAGAGAACAACAGAGAACAGTTTCAGTTTTGATTCAGAGTTGCAGACTATTTTGCAGCTTCAGAGTTCAGAGCTTAATAAGAGCCATGCCCAGGCTCCTTCCAACTTCAGTTTCCAAACAGTCCTCATTGGCTGACTTAGTTGCTATGCTTATTCATTGGCTGACCTTGTTACTATGTCTCTTCCAGTTCATGAATATTCTGACAATTTGATTCCGCAAATTAGCCTTGCAGGAGATGACTAGACTGAGCCTGAGGGAGGGATCAAATGCATCATCAGTCTGGAGTCCCTTTGCACCTACAAGAGATCTAAGTCCAATCCAACTTGAATTCTATTGATTCTTATCTACTGCCAATTTGCTTTGACTGTTAGTAGTTCAGGTTCTTTATACTTATTTGTTTTTTTATCATTAAAAATAAACTTTATTAAAGATTAAAAAGAAAATATGTACAATACAACCTTTCATTACAAACAAAATCAATATACAATTAAATAACAAATAAACATAAACATAAAACATATATGTTTCTAATCAACTAAGATAGCGATCTTTTATTGAAAACAATTTTACTAATATTCAATTCCTATTTTTGGTAAATGCTCTTAATCTAACCACTTCATTTTTCAAATTCTTATCTTTTAATTCTCTGTTTTTTTTTAATCCTTAATCCACTTGTACCATTTTTCCCAAGCTGCACTATGTCTTGAGTCTTCCTTATCCCTAAGTTTTTGTGTAAGTCAGTCTATTTCAGTGCAGTCAAGAACTTTCTGAATAATCAAATTATTTGTTGGCATTTGGTCACCCTTCTAGCATTATGCCAACACAATTCTTGCTGCCATAATTATATGGAGAATTAAATATTTCATTTCTTTTGCATAGTCCCCCTTTAACATTCCCAACAAAAATATTTTGGCCTTAAGTTCTAGTTGGATACTTGTAATTTCTTTTATCCAAATTCTAATTTTTTTCCAATATTTTTTACTTTTTGGGAAAAGCCACTAAGTATGAAAGAAGGTACCCCTTGTTTGCTTACATTTCCAGCAAGTCAGACTTAAATTTGGGTACATAGTTGCTAATCTTGAGGGTGCCACCGGTAACACATTTAACATTGATTTTCTTTATAGACAGCTGATTTTGTTATTTTGTAATTTTGTTTCCAATTTTTTTTCCCAGTCTTCCAGATTAATGTTGTGCTCTACTTTCCTTGCCCATGCAATCATTGGGCCTTTAACTAATTATTCTTTATACTAATTTGAACTGTCTGGGTTTTCTGATTTCTCTGGTGCTTGAGATTCCTTCTGTTATTCTCAGAATGTGCTCACAACCCATCCCACCAATTAGTCTCTTTTATTAAATATATTTTCAAACTCTTCTTAACCTTAACAGTGGCTTATCAGATGTCCTCTTCTGATTCAGATTATTCTTTTTGTGATCCAGCATGAACTTCCTGGTGAACAGACAAAAATGTTTTAGAAAGTAAATTTCAAGACCCACAAAAGGGAGAATGAAGCTTTAGCTATAGGTCATAGTTTTGACCCCATTTAAGGGACACAGCTTGAGTCATTTAAATTCATAATGTATCTCTTTGCTGACAGAAGCAAAGGAGAAGTTTGTTTTGTAAGAAGACTAAAGTCCATCCTCTCTGGCATTATCTGAATGAGATCACTGATCTTGACCTTAGCCTGAGTTTTACAAACTGAAAATAAGGTGAGCCTGATTTAATAGCATTATCATTGTCAGCACAGAGATGTTTCTGAAACATGCCAGTGTCAGTCTTTTAATTTCTTTCTTTTTTCTTTTCTTTTCTTTTCTTTTCTTTTCTTTTCTTTTCTTTTCTTTTCTTTTCTTTTCTTTTCTTTTCTTTTCTTTTCTTTTCTTTCTTTCTTTCTTTCTTTCTTTCTTTCTTTCTTTCTTTCTTTCTTTCTCTCTCTCTCTCTCTCTCTCTCTCTCTCTCTCTCTCTCTCTCTCTCTCTCTCTTCTGACTTTCTTTCTCCCTTACTTTTGCTTTCTCTCTTTCACTTTTTCTCTTTCTCTCTCTTTCTCCTTTATTCCTTTATTCCTTCCTTCTTTCCCTTCAAGCCAGTTTTTGACACTTGGCAACTGACTAGGCTAGTCCCTGAAATTTTCTTGGCAACATTTTTCAGAAGTGATTTATTGTTTTCTCCCTTCCCAGGGCTGGGGGAGAGTGACTGGGCCAAGGTCACCCAGCTGGGGTTATGCTCAAGGCAGGACTAGAGTTTATGGCTCTGTATTTTCAGCCTGCTACCTTAACCACACTACAAACTGGGTCTCTTTCTATGGAATGTTTAAAATATTGGATGCTAACAATGACAAGCTGAGAATGATTCTTCACACCAGAGATAGAATTTCATATTTGTCCCATTCTTAAGATATTTTTACTGAAATAGAGGCTCTCAAGCCTCTCTTAGTCCTGTGAAAATTGGAAACCCTCATTCAATTATAAATAAGTCCCCAAAAGACACATTCTGTTAACAACAACTAAGGCTAGGTCTAAATCTAGCTTTAAGTTATGAAACCATAAACATTGGGGTTGTGTTCACAAAAGTTGCTAAGCCAAAACTAAGTCAATAATAATTCGGAGAACAGATTCCAAATCTGCTGGTTTTCTGTCAAACTATTCAATTTAAAAGGCCATTTTATTTTTTATTTTATTTTTTGTTACATATTCATTTTGTGCAGTGATGTATATGGGCCTCTAGTGGCGTGGTGCAGAACTGTAAAAATATCTCCCTTGTCTTGCATTTGTACTGTAAATCCCCTATTCGTCACCCACATCATTCAGCTAAGCATGTCGTACAGTTCTCAGCCTTGCTGCTGAGTTTGCTAGTCTTTAGCTTGGAGGTTTATTCCCTGCTTCTCTGCCATCTTCCTAGCTCAACTTCTTTTTTGCCACGCTCACCCACAAGATTGATGGGACCAGTGGTGGGTGTTATGCCTCACTTGTATCCACAGGGGAGCAATCACTATTCTGAAGTTCCAAAAATATAATCAAACAAAAACAAACCCCAAACAAAATAACTGCTGAAGTTTTTCCAGTCCTCAGCAGTAATTCCGTTATCTGTTTGGCAAACCTGAAGTGCCTATAAATCACAATGCCTCAGAGAATCTTCACAAGACTTTAGCTCCAACAAGACACTTAGCTTCTGGCAAATTTCTCAAGCCAATCCGTTTCCTTTTATCTCCTAAGGGGGCATGTTAGTCTCATCAATTAATCATTGGCTCGACGCCTCCTTCCCAATTGAGATTGACGTCTCAATCTCCGTCTACTTCTCACATCAAGCCAGGATCCCTCAAATCCCTCCTCCTCTCCTGAAAACTTTTGCCCATTTTCCTGATTATCTGCCATCGGCTGCTGCATAATCAGAGAGGGAGAATTGGAGGAGGCAGAAGACTCTGACAGCTCTAATAAATTAGGTTCGTCTCTCATAGCCAAGTCCACTTCCTCATCCTGGTTACCCTCAAAATCACTCAGCAATGCGGGCTCAAATTTCACTGCCAGATCCTCTTCACTCGAGCTCACATCTGCCAACGGAACAGATTCAAATCCCGGAGTCACAACAGGTGGTATTCAAATTTTTTTACTACCGGTTCTGCGTGTGTGGCTTGATGAGCTTGGCAGGGGAAGGATACTGCCAAATCCCCATTCCTTCCCCACTCCTGGAGGAAGGTTACTGCCAAATCCCCATTCCCTCCTTATTCCACTAACCTGCTTTCTAGCTCCTTTCTCCTGTGCAGGGCAACAAAAGAAGACCCAGCTGATCAGCTGGGACTTGGGAGGCAGAGAATAGATGGGCGTGGGGCCAGTCAGAGGTGGTGTTTGCCGGTTCTCCAGACTACTCAAAATTTCCGGTACTGGTTCTCCAGAACTGGTCAGAACCTGCTGAATTCCACCTCTGGATGGGACACGTTCTCCTGTTAAGTGAGAGAGATCTCAGAGTCCTAGTGGACAGCCATTTAAATATGAACCAGCAATGTGCAGCAGCCAAAAAAACCAACACAGTTCTAGGCTGCATAAACAGAGAGATAGAATCAAGATCACATAAAGTGTTAATACCACTTTATAATGACTTGGTAAGGCCACACCTGGAATACTGCATTCAGTTTTGTTCGTCACAATGCAAAAAAAAAGATGTTACAACTCTAGAAAGAGTGCAGAGAAGAACAACAAAGATGATTAGGGGACTGGAGGCTAAAACATATGAAGAACGGTTGCAGGAACTGGGTATGTCTAGTCTAATGAAAAGAAGGATTAAGGGGGACATGATGGCATTATTCCAATATCTCAGGGGCTGCCACAAGGAAGAGGCAGTCAAGCTATTCTCCAAAGCACTTGAGGGCAGGAGAAGAAACAATGGGTGGAAACTAATCAAGGAGAGAACAAACCAAGAACTAAAGAGAAATTTCTTGACAGTTAGAACAATTAACCAGTGGAACAACTTGCCTCCAGAAGTTGTGAATGCTCCAACACTGGAAGTTTTTAAAAAGATGCTAGATAACCATTTCTCTGAAGTGGTGTAGGGTTTCCTGCTTAGGCAGGGGGTTGGACTAGAAGACCTCCAAGGTCCCTTCCAACTCTATTATTCTATTCTGTTCTGTTCTGTTCTGCTCTGCTCTATTCTGCTCTGTTCTGTTTTATTCTATTTTTATTGCAACAAGTGTAACAACAGAAACTTGCAAGTCTGCATGTGCTTATCTCCATGTGAATTAGGGAGGGGTCTGTCTGAGACCTTTATTCATTTTTTTTGTAAGCTGCCCAGAATTACTGATGTGAGTGAATGGGCAGCTATAAATATTTTATTAATAAAATATTTATAAATAAATCTTCTTTCTTGGAATAAGTTCAAGATCTTCTCGTCTGATTATTGCCTTAATGGTACCTTTTTCTCCTGTCCTTCAAGTCCATTTCTTATGCCCTCTACAATATATTACAGGTAGTTTTCCACTTATGGCCACAAATGTATGTTGCTAAGTGAAACATTTTAAAGTTAATTTTACGATGTTTGCCTCATTTTCTTCCCACAATTGTTAAGTGAGTAACATAGTTGTTAAGTGAATCTGGTTTCCCCACTGTCTTTGCTTGTCAGAAGGTCGCAAAATGAAACCACTTGACTCCAGGACACTGCCACCATCATAAATATGAATCAGTTGTCAAGTGCCTGAATTTTGATCATGTGACCATGGGGATGCTATAGTGGTCCTAAATGTGAAAAACAGTCTTAAGTCACTTTTTTCAGTGCCATTTTCAGTGCCATTTTAACTTCGGTCACTAAATGAACTGTTGTAAGTGTGAGGACTAACTGTAATTATGTGTCTGGAAACCTCTTTCTTTGCCATAATATATCTTTATTAAGTTATAAAGTAATATAAAATGCAAAATAAAAAAGTAAATAAAAGAGTAGTGAAAAGTGAGGGGAAAGGGGAGAGAGAAGTGAGGAAAGATAGGGGGAAAAAGAAGAAAGACTGACTTCTGATTCTCTCTGTTACAGTAGAATAGGACATTAACACCAAATCACCCCTTTTTGTTTTTCCATAATAATATAAACAAGTCATTTCTATCAGTGGTGGGATTCAAATTTTTTTTACTAATGGTTCTGTGGGCGTGGCTTGGTTGGTGGCATGGCTTGGTGGGCTTGGCAGAGGAAGATTACTATAAAATCCCCATTCCCTCCCCACTCCTGGGGAAAGGTTACTGCAAAATCCCATTCCCTCCACACCCCACTAACCTACTTTCCAGCTCTGTCCAGCAGAACAGGGTGCAGGGCAACAAAAAAAGAGCCAGCCAATCAGCTGGGACTTGGGAGGCAGACAATAAATGGAGGCGGGGACAGTCAGAGGTGGTATTGGCCGATTCTCCGAACTACTCTAACTTTCCGGTACCGGTTCTCCAGAACTGGTCAGAACCTGCTGAAAACCATCTCTGATTTCTATTAAGATCTATCAATCTAATTTATAAAACCCCAAGTCCAAATTACATTCTTTCCCACATCAAGCACGAAATTCAGAAACAATTTCCGTGTAAAAACAAAAGTCAGAACAGTCAATTTTGCCATTTCAGCCAACGGAACAAAAGAATTCACTCATGTACCTAGCAAAGAAACCTGTTTTTGCTTAGGTACATGGGTGAATTCCTTTGTTTGCATTGATAGTACTGTTGGGCAGAATGGAATTTCCCTCCCATAAAAGCACTGAAAAAAAGGAAGGTGATGCCTTGTCGGTCTTCTACACCAATAACAACAAATGTTTCATTCTGGTAACAACGGTTCCTTGTTTTGCTTTCACTTTAGCTTAAGAGCTAGCCTGAAGACATGATCCAGCCTCTGCTTTTCTTAATCATCTCCCCTGTAAGTATTTATCCATATGTAGAGCTTTTCTACCCAAAAGAGTTCACCTGAGGGGTATTATTTTGGTAGCAGAACTTCAGTTGCTCCTTTTGACATATCTGTCTGTGGAGTTTCTCTCAGGCACCCGGGTCACAGTTGTCTCAAAGGTGCTTTCCTCCCCACTTCTTCTTCAAACGGCAAACTGACTATTCATTTGTTTTTTCTTGAGAAGAAGGAAATGTTTCGCTTCTCATCCAAGAAGCTTCATCAGTTCTGATCGAAGGGGGGGGGGAATGGAAGGATAGGTACGGAAGGTTGAGATTGATTGATTGATTGATTGACTGGATGGTGGGGGCATGGAAGGATAGGTTCTGACTGAATGGAGGGCGAGTTTACAATCTTTCCATTCTAGACATAACTGTCAGTATCTATACTTCTGTTCCCCTCTGCGATCACCACTGACGAAGCTTCTCAGATGAGAAGTAAAACATTTTCTTTTTCTACCTCAATGAACAAACAAACAAACAAACCCAGTCCAGTTGCTTTATGAAGGGGGGAAAAAAAAGCATCTTTGAGATTTTGAACTATCATGTAGCTGAAATTATTCTATCTGTTGCTTTTAACAAGAGTAGTAACTTTATACACAAAAAAACATGTCACATTTTTAAGTAGAAAAGAAAGGCGCTAAGAAGTCTCTATGTGGTTCAGTTCAAGAAGAGGTAATTAAAGCTTTTCTCTTTCAATTGTAGAAGTAGAAATTTACAGAGTGTCAGATATAGGCAATATATCAAATTGCCTTTATTATCTCAATTGCCAGCAAACCAAAATCATTTGACAATTTTTGATTCACCAGGAGGTTAAAACCTTAAAATATTTCAACTGTAATAACTTAAGATGCCATTCTAAGATCGTTTTCAAAAACAGAAACTTTTTAAATTATCCTGCATCTTGGCAAAATATCTTTCAGAGGCATGAAAATACTGAGGTTTCCAGTTTAAGGTGCTTCACATTCTGTCTGCATAGGATATTCAAAGCCATAAATTTTTGAAGGTCTTTTTAATTGCTTAGCATGCTAATTTCCTTTTTTTTAAATTAATTCTTTGGATAGGAAAGATATAAAAAAAATCACTACTGTTATGTTTTGAGCATGGGCGAGAAAGAATGGAGACAAGCCTCTGAACGGTGAACTTCAGCTCTTTATTTACATAGTGACTTCTTCAATTCAACAGCAGTAAAACCCGCCTTATATAGGCAAACCCTGTAACGTTTAACCAATACTGAGCTAGGAACGCTAGCTCTTATAACCAATAAGAACTCTCTGTTAAGGGCCAATCGGATTCCCCGGAATGGGCCAATCCGGTCCGACCGCTTAACAGTCAATCAGAAGTGCAGGGCCAGAACCCTGCACTTACTCCAAGCTCACACTTTATTAATCTTATTGCATACACAACACCCCATCCCCCTGGCTTCTTATTTCAGGGCGCAGTTACATAGTCCCTTAGGTAGGACGGTTGTTTTTTTAGTCTCTTTGATTTCCGTTGTATCAGCTGGCTGCAATCATGCTGAGGTAGATCGTTGTTTGGCAGTGGGGCTGTTTCTGGTTCAGAGTTCACTTCTACGTCGTTGCCCACATTTTCTGCAATTCCCTGAGGTGCAACCGTTTCTCCCTCCGGCTCCGCTTCCTGAGTTTCTATTAAATCGTTGTTTCCTTCGAACTGGTTTCCTAGGAATTCATCTTCTTCCGTACCTCCCCTCCCTCAGTTTGGTCAAAGGGAATTTGTGGACTGGCCACTGAAAGCCGCAATCGTAATTGGTCGATATGCCGTTTCCAAAGTTTATCATCAAGGCATTGCACGAGGTAGGATCTGGGGCCGGTTACACGTACTACTGTCGCTTCCACCCACAACGGGTCGCCCGATAGGTTTTTTGCACAAACCAGGTCTCCTACCTGGAAGGTGTAACAGCGGCCGCTGGATCCTAGTGGTTTCTCCGGTTCATAAGCTGGGTGCAACCGGTCGAGGTGGGAACAGAGCTTTCGTCCCATTAGCAGTTTAGCGGGAGTTTTGTTGGTGACGCTATGTGGGGTGATGCGTTGCAAGAAGAGGATTTGATTGACCTTGTCGTCAATGTTGTCGTAGTTTACCTTTTGCAAGGTTTTCTTCACAAATTGGACCATGCGTTCTGCTCGGCCATTGGTCGCAGGGTGCACAGGCGAGGTGAGCGCATGGCGAATGCCGCGGTCAGCGAGGTACTGCTCAAACGCTAGTGCAGTAAATTGTGGGCCGTTATCGGATACCAGGATGTCTGGTAATCCGTGGGTTGCAAAGAGTCTGTTTAAAATTTTGATAACCGCCTCGGAGGTCATAGTCGTCATGCAATGAATTTTGAGCCAATTCGAGTAGGCGTCGACGGTAAGCAGGAAAGTGTGGCCTTTGGTTGGCCCCACGAAGTCCAGGTGAATTCGGGACCAGGGTCCACGTGGTGTCTTCCATTCAGTAGGCATGGCTTTTGGTGGGGGCGTTGCTGACTTCTTGGCATTTGGGACAAGCTTTAACCCACTGTTCGATTTGCGCATCAATGCCCAGCCACCATGTGTAGCTTCGCGCCAGGGCTTTCATTTGCACGACGCCGGGGTGGCCATCGTGCAAAGTTCTCAGTAGCGTTTTTTGGAGCTGTTCTGGGATAACGACTCTATCGCCCCAGATGACACAGCCTTTCTGGGAGAAGAGCTCAGTCTGTCGAGACTTGAATGGTGTGAAGTCATCTGATAACTGTTCCAATGGCCATCCGCGTTCTACCCAGCTTAGGACTCGTGCTAGGGTGTGGTCGCGTTTGGTTTCTCTCGCGATATCTCGGGCGGTCAGTGGCGGCGAGTTGAGTGCCTCAATTTGCAACGTGGTTACCGTTGGTGCCGGATCGTCGAGAGTCTCTGGAAGCGGTGCTCGGCTCAATGCATCGGCGTGGGGAATGGCTTTCCCTGGGCGGTATTGCAGCCGATAGTTATAAGCAGCTAAGAATTCTGACCATCAGGTCATCCAAGGGGATAATATGTAGGGAGTCGGCTTATCTCCGGCTATTATCCCTAACAAAGGTTTGTGGTCAGTCACAATAGTAAAAGCCCTACCATACACATATTCGTGAAATCTTTTCACAGCTGAGACAATTGCGAGGGCTTCTTGATCAATTTGTCCATAGTTCCGCTCCGTTTTTGAAAGAGTCTTTGAAAAATATGCAACAGGGGCTTCGTTCCCATTAGGCAGTACGTGGCTCAAAATGGCGCCCACCCCAAAAGGCGATGTATCACAGGTTATAACTAACGGCAAAGTCTCTTTATACTGCATGAATACAGAGTCAGAAGTGAGCAGTTTTTTAACATTTCTGAATGCCTGTTCTTCACGGTAACCCCATAACCAATTTGCTTTTTTATCTAACAATCGGTGTAACGGTTCAGCGACAGTTGCTTTGTGCGGTAAAAATACATTATAAAAATTGATGAGGCCTAGGAACGCCTGGAGATCGGCCTTGTTTCATGGCCTGGGAGCATTTTTGATTGCTTTTAATTTACTTTTGGTAGGGTGAATATATCAATCAGGTATCCTAAAAACTCAACACTGTCAGTACACAATTTACATTTTTTTTTTTTTTAATCTTAAGACCGGCCTCTTGGAATTTTTTTAGGACTAATTTTAACCGGTCCTGTAAGATTTTTTTTGTAGGGGCTGCAATTAATACATCATCAAAATAAGGGACCACGCCCTTAATTCCTTGCAATAACCTTTCCATAAGGCTCTGAAAAATCCCTGGGGCTACACTAACTCTGAATTGCAGCTGGGTACATTTAAAGGCTCCTCGATGCGTCACAATAGTTTGGGCCTGTGCCATTTTTTCATCTACTGGTAATTGCTGATATGCCTGAGCTAAATCCAATTTAGCAAAAACTTTCCCGCCCCCCCAGGGAATGGAGGAGGTGCTGCACCACCGGAACTGGATATGCGTTCTGCTGCAGGGTGTGGTTCAAAGTGGCCCGGTAGTCCCCACAAATTCGGATTGACCCATCTGGCTTGATGGGTGTTACAATAGGGGTTTCCCACGGGGAGTGATCGATGGGCTCCACTACCCCCTGAGCTATCAGTTTGTCGAGTTGTTCATCGATTTTCAATTTTAAAGCAAACGGAACTCGATGGTGCTTTAGGCGAATGGGAGCTATTTTTGGATTTAAGCTGAATTAGATTGGGGTCCCCTTGTACTCACCTAAGTTGTCTGCGAAGACGTTCCTGAACTCATAGATAAGGTCTATGAGTGGCACGAACCATTGGAGGCCCAGTAGGCTAGGCCTATCTCTATTGATGACCGTTAAAGGTAAGTACGCTGTGTGCTTCTTGAAGGAGACTCAGACTCTGCAGGACCCGATGACGGGAATTCAATTCACCTGGTAGTCCTTGAGGATGAGGCGTTGGAAACGGAGATCTTGGCGTTGAATTGTGGGGATGAGTTGCTTGAGTGTCTTCCAAGACACCATCGAGAGGGACGATCCCGAGTCGACCTCCATGTGGCAAGGCTAGTTCTCGATGGCTATCGTGACTCAGATTTTCTTAGTGTCCAAGGCTGAGGCGTGACTGATAGTGATAGTATGGTGAGCCTCTTCTCTCTGCAAAGCTCGATTTCTGTAGGAGTGGTTTACTGGCTCTCGCCTTACAGGACGGTTTCCTTCGATTGGTGATAGTTAGCCCCT
Source organism: Hydrophis major (assembly GCA_033807585.1). Classification (NCBI taxonomy): domain Eukaryota; kingdom Metazoa; phylum Chordata; class Lepidosauria; order Squamata; family Elapidae; genus Hydrophis; species Hydrophis major. The sequence goes on along the minus strand of CM066331.1, from coordinate 87,055,852 downwards.
TTTGAGGCCTGGCTGGGTCCTGGCAAGCTGCGGCAGACCCGTCCGATGTGGCCTCGTTTCTTGCACTCATAGCAGAGTGCGTCGCGGAATTTGCATTTGGTCCTGGCATGGTTGGCTCCACAGCCAGCACAATGGCTAAGGGCTTCGGGCGAGGGTCCCGGTCAGACCACAGTCGAAGGACCCCTTCTTCGTCGGTGTCTGATGACGAAGAGAGGTCCTCGTGGTGCGTTGTCACGAGCTACCCTTCTGAACTAGGTGAGATTTCGCTGGCCGGTGGTGGTACCGGAGTGCGGGTTTGGCGTAGTTGTGCAGCCGACTTCCTGGTTGCTTCTGCTGCAGTAGCATCGGCAATGGCGTCGGCAAGGCTGATGTCACCTTTCGCCATCAGCTTGCTTTGAACACCTGGTGCATCTAATCCCAGAACTATGCAATCTCTTATTGCTTCTTTTAGATCGGTGAATCTGCAGAGGCCTCCCAAATTTCGGAGGTCTGCTTTGAAGTCGGCCACGCTTTCTCCCTTTCGCTGGCTTCTTTGATAAAACTCGTGGCGTCTCACGAGCGTAAGCACGGTCGGGGTGTAGTGGTCTCGCAGGATAGGTTCGAGGTCGTCCCAATCCATGGCCTTCGCTTCTCGGGGTTTGGCTAGTGCTTTAGCCATCTTAAATACGGTTGGACCGCAATGCGTTAGGAACACCGCCCGTTTCTTCCTGGCTGTGGTATCCTTTAAGTTGTTCGTCTCTAGGAACATTTGGAAGCGATCCATGTAAGACTCCCAGTCTTCTTGTGTTGGATCGAACGGAACGGGTGGTACGATGCCGTCGGACATGGTTCCATTGTTGGCGTCGTCTGTCACGTGCTCGGTGTTCTTCGAAGTTTCGTTGGTTCTGATATCTCCATATCCCATCCTCGTTGCCACTGTTATGTTTTGAGCATGGGTGAGAAAGAATGGAGACAAGCCTCTGAACGGTGAACTTCAGCTCTTTATTTACATAGTGACTTCTTCAATTCAACAGCAGTAAAACCCGCCTTATATAGGCAAACCCTGTAATGTTTAACCAATACCGAGCTAGGAACGCTAGCTCTAAAACCAATAGGAACTCTCTGTTAAGGGCCAATTGGATTCCCCGGAACGGGCCAATCCAGTCTGGCCGCTTAACAGCCAATCAGAACTGCAGGGCCAGAACCCTGCACTTAGTCCAAGCTCACACTTTATTAATCTTATTGCATACACAACAACTACCAGTTCTGAGGATGTGCCGTTAAATTCAAATTGACAAGAAAGTACCTCTCAATCTTTTTTGGTTCAGGGGTTCCCATTCTTCACCTTATTTTAGCTTTTTCTGGTCAACCAATTCTAATCTCAAATGTGAAACTTTTGACTGATCTTTCATGTGAAAAAGTCCCTGCAGTTTTAAACAAAGTAGCACACCTGGGAAGCTTTTTTGGATGAACTAGATTTTTATGAGAAAGGAGGTTTCTATTCAGAGGAGCAGTGTAGTATTCAGAAATGCATTTCTATCTAACCAACTTCTCCCTGCTTTGAAGTAATGTAGCCCCACCCTAACAAATTACTTGACATTCTGTGGGAAGGAAAGCTCATATACCTGAACAGTTCTCAGCTTAACTTCACCTTACATGAGAAAATAAAAGAGATCATGTTTAAAAGAAAGAAAGAAAGAAAGAAAGAAAGAAAGAAAGAAAGAAAGAAAGAAAGAAAGAAAGAAAGAAAGAAAGAAAGAAAGAAAGAAAGAAAGAAAGAATTTTGTGTTAGCCTGTTGACTGAGGAATGCAGGGCTCAAAATGATGTCCATGATGATGCTAGGAATGGGGGAAAAAATGAGTGAGCTTCATCGCACTGCTACGGCCATTGTCTTCATACTTTAATCATATCCCTCAGGCCCAGACATCCCAGAAGGATGAATTTTTACAGAATGTGCTGTGTACACTTACCTACCTCCAATACTGCTAGAATAAACACACAAAGATCTGAAAGGAGAATACATGGGGGAATAAATACATGGCCAAAGGACACAGAATTTATAAAGAAGGACTGTGCAAGCCCTTGGGAAGAAATGTTTGGCATTTCTTTTCAAATAATTAAAACAGCTGGATTTTTTTTTTTTACAGGCTGTTGCTACTGGAAAACTGTTTCTGGGTGGAGTTGCATGTATGTGAATGCAAAACCACTTCCTTTATATTCCTCCCCCCCCACCTGAGTAATCTTTCAAAAGTCCAAAAATATTTCACAAGAAGAGTTCTCTACTCCTCTACTTGTTGCAGAATACCTTATGCCACCAGACTTGAAATTCTAGATCTAGAAAACTTAGAACTACGCCGCCTTTGGTCAGATTTAAGTTTAGTATATAAAATTATTCATTGCAATGTTCTACCTGTCAGTGAATACTTCAGCTTCAACCATAACAATATAAGAGCACACAACAGATACAAACTCAAGGTAAACCGCACCAAACTTGATTGCAGGAAATACGACTTCAGCAACAGAGTGGTCAATATCTGAAATACTCTACCTGACTCTGGTTTCTTCCCCAAATCCCAAAAAATTTAACCTTAGACTGTCTACTGTTGACCTCACCCCTTTCCTAAGAGGTCTGTAGGGGGCATGCACCAACGTGCCTACCATCCCTGTCCTATTGTTTTTTTTTCTCTTACATGTATCCATTTCATGTATTCATAACTATATTTATACTTATACCTGTTATCTTAAAATCGCTTGACAAATAAAAATAAATAAAAATAAATAAATAAATAATCATGCATATGGAAATAGCAGAAGACTGTTTTCAAAGCCATCATATTATCCTGGGAAAAGATGCAGCTACTTTAATGATTCAGAAACCTTCATATGTGCTCTACATATGTTGAAGCACTTTTTTGTAAGGATATGCATAGCCATACTACTTAAGGACTAAAACTTGTCCTTGTTTATTACAAGGTTCATTATTGGTCTCCACAGTGAGCCATCTCAAAATATCCTAGAGCAGTGGTTGCCAACCAGTGGGCCAGGGACCACTAGTGGTCTGCGAGAGAATGTTGGTGGTCCGCAGAAAAATGTCACCCCGAAAGCACCCCCCAATTAAGAAAGACTTCTGCTGCTTTCCTTGCATGAAGCCAGAAGTCTCTCTCTCTCTCTCTCTCTCTCCCACCCTGAGAATGGAACTGGAGACAGTATCCTGCAATCCCAAATAAAGAATGATCGATAGGTAGGAAAACAGGGTGGGGAATTTTTCTGCAGACTTTTTGGGGGATTTTCCCAGGGTCCCTGCTCCTTTCTGCAGGAAAACGAATTGCAACTAGAGGAAAATCTTTTTGAAGGGACTGATAACGGAACTGAAACGCAGGAACAGGAACCGGGGACGGGAGTTAGTTCACCTCAGGGAGTGGCCAGTGATATTAGTGACGACGGAAACGCAAACTCTGAACCAGAGGCATCCCTATCGTTAAACAACGATCTACCTCAGCAGAAGTGCAGCCAATCACCAGGCACTTTGCAAAAATCAAAAAGACTGATAAAACAACTGTCCTACCTCAAGGACTATGTAACTGCGCCCCGTGGGCAGAAGCCAGGGGAAAGGGGTGTTGTGAATGAATAAATGTTAAATAAAGTTATCTTGAGCTTGAAGTCAAATGCAGGGTTCTGGCCCTGCACTTCTGATTGACTGTTAATGACAGCATCGGATTGGTCCCTTCAGGAGCATCTGATTGGGATAACGACTCTATCGCCCCAGATGACACAGCCCTTCTGCGAGAACAACTCTGTTTGACGACTTTTGAATGGTGCAAAGTCGTCTGGTACTTGGTCCAATGGCCATCCATGTTCCACCCATGTGAGGACTCGTGCTAAGATGGGGTCGTGTTTTGTTTCTCTCGCGATGTCACGGGCAGTTAATGGTGGCGTGTGGAGTGTCTCGATCTGCAACGTTGTCATCGTTGGTGCAGGATCGTTGATGATTTCAGGGAGTGGTGCATGGTTCAACGTGTCGGCGTGGGGAATGGCTTTACTGGGATGATATTGTAGCTGATAATTGTAGGCAGCCAAGAATTCTGATCAGCGGGTCATCCTGGGAGAAAGTATGTAGGGAGTTGGCTTGTCCCCAGTGATGATCCCCAGCAATGGTTTGTGGTCAGTTGCAATGGTAAAAGCCCGGCTGTACACGTACTCATGGAATCTTTTAACAGCTGATACAATTGCCAAGGCTTCTTTATCGATCTGGATCAAAGGCAGCAATGAGCGCACCATCAAAATAGGGGACAATGCCTTTGATCCCCTGCAATAGTCTCTCCATTTGGCTCTGAAAGATCCCTGGGGCTACACTGACTCCGAATTGAAGCCGCGTACACTTAAAGGCACCTCAGTGTGTTATGATAGTCTGTATCTGTGCCGTTTTTTTCATCAACCGGCAGTTGCTGATAAGCCTGAGCTAAGTCTAGTTTAGCGAAGACTTTTCCACCCCCCAGGGAATGGAGGAGGTGTTGCACCACCGGCACCGGATATGAATTTTGTTGCAGGGCATTGTTTAGGGTGGCTCAATAGTCCCCACAAATTCTAATGGAGCCGTCTGGTGTTAATTGGTGTCACGATTGGGGTTTCCCATGGGGAGTGGTCGGTTGGCTTTAAAACTCCCTGGGCTATCAACTTATCAAGCTGTTCGTCGATTTTCGGCTTTAGAGCGAACAGAACTCGACGAAGCTTAAGGCAGATGGGAGCTATCTTGGGATTAAGGCTAAAGGATATTGGGGTCCCCTTGTACTCGCCTAGCTTATCCGCAAAGACGTCCCTGAATTCGTGGGCGAGGTCTTCCTCCCAGTCACTGCCGCCGATTCGATTAATGCCTGCCACTTCAATGCCGAGTGGTGCGAACCATTGCAGGCCTAACAGGCTAGGCTGGTCCTTGTTGATCACCATCAGGGGTAAGTACGCCGTGCGGTTCTTGAATGCAACCCGGACTCTACTGGATCCTATGACTGGAATCCAGTTCCCCTGGTAGTCTTTTAACACAAGCCGTTGGAATTGAAGGTCTTGGCGCCGGATAGTGGGGATGAGTTGCTTGAGGGTCTTCCAGGAGACCATTGAAAGAGACGATCCCGAGTCAACTTCCATTTGGCAAGGTTGATTTTCAATGTCCACTTTGACCTGAATTTTCTTAGCGTCTAGTGAAGAGGCATGGCCGATAGTGAGTGTTTGGTGGGCCTCTTCCCGTCTCGTTAGGTGATTCAGGGGTCAGTTTCTGTAGGAGTGGTTTGCTGGTTCTCGCCTTACAGGGCGATTCCCTGTCGATTGGCGGAGATTGGTACCCTTCGAGGTCTGGCTGAGTCCGAGGAGACTTCTGCAGACCTGTCCGATGTGGCCTCGTTTCCCGCACTCGTGGCAGAGCGCGTCGCGGAATTTGCATTCGGAGTGGTAATGGTTGGCCCCGCAGCCAGCGCACGGTTGCTGGGACTTCGGGTGACGGTCCCGATCGGACCGCAGGTGATGGACCTCTTCTTCGTCACTGTCTAACGACGAAGAGAGGTCTTCATGGTGGGTCATCTGCAACTGCCCTTCTGACTTAGGTGAATCTTCGCTGGCCGGTTGGTATGCTGGAGTGCGATTTCGACGTAGTTGGGCAGCTGACTTCTTGGTCGCCTCCGCTGCTGTAGCTTCAGCTATGGCGTCTTTAAGGGTGATGTCACACTTTACCATTATTTTGCTCTGTACATTTAGAGCGTCTAACCTGAGAACTACTCGGTCTCTCAAGGCCTCCTCTAGGTCAGCGAAATCGCAAAGGCCTCCCAAGTTCTGGAGGTCTGCAACGAAATCGGCAATGCTTTCTCCTTTCCGCTAGTTTCTTTGATAGAACTCGTGTCGTTTTACCAGCGTTGGAACGGTCGGTGCATAGTGGGCCCTTAGTAGCAGTTCGAGGATGTCCCAGTCCATGGCTTTCACTTCAGCCGGTTTCGCTAATGCCTTAGCCATTTTGAATACCGTCGGGCCGCAATGTGTTAGGAATACCGCCCGTTTCTTCCCGGTTGTGGCATCCTTCAGATTATTCGTTTCCAAAAACATTTGGAAACGGTCCATGTAGGACTCCCAGTCCTCTTGAACTGGATTGAACGGAGTGGGTGGTACTACGCTGCCGGACATGGTTCTGCCATTGTGCACTTCAGCCACATGCTTAGTTGTCTTCGTCATTGTTTTAGTTGGCTCTGATGTCATCCAATCCCACCTTCATCGCCAGTGTTAAGTCTGGAGCATGGGTGCGAATAATGGAGATGAGCCGGTGGAAACAGTGAACTTCAAACTCTTTATTTACATGGTGTGACAGCTTGAACTGGAGGGCTGCTATAGCCTTCCTTATATAGGCAACTTATTAACTGTTCAACCAATAGCAATCCTGGAGCGCTAGCTCCGTTAACCAATGAGAATGGCCTGTTAATGGCCAATCAGATGCTCCTGAATGGACCAATCCGATCCTGCCATTAACAGCCAATCAGAAGTGCAGGGCCAGAACCCTGCACTTGACTTCAAGCTCAAGATAACTTTATTTGGCATTATTCATTCACAACAGTTTTTATGTATATTTGTATATATATTTTAACTTGGGAGTTCCCATTAACCTGGAAAATGGTATTGAAGCATGTTTCTGTTCTTGGGATAGTTGTTATCTTATATCATGTTCTTTTAACTTGTGAAAGTGCCCAGAGCCATTTTGGAGTTGAGTAGCCTGAAATTAATAAATGAAATAATGCCATCAGAATCATTGCAGCCATCATCCTATTTCTATCAGTGTTCTTAACATCTGCTCATATCAGTCATTTTTCTGTTTCTTATTAACTCTGCTAAGGAACTCCAAAATAACTTTAGAGATAGTTGACATAGAGTACAATTAGTAACACAGCACTAATAATCTCTAATAGTCTCTCTAAAACCAAAAATTACAATGCAATAATACTTTGTTTTCCTCTCCGTTACAGATTCTTGATTTAACCGCTGCCAGATCCTTACACAATAGTGGTTCTAACCAGAACTGTCACAGTGGGCAATATGAATTCAATGGTATCTGTTGTGACTTTTGTAAGCCTGGTAAGTATGATCAAAGAGAAATAGAAAAAAAAAAGATTAATGTCACTATGGAAAAGTGAGATGAAATCTGGATTTTGTGATTATTTTGCTATTAAGATGTGCCCTTTAGGATGACTCAGAGGTGCTTTTGAGAATGCATGAAATTAGTTGGAAGGCAGAGGTCACCAACAGCAATAGGTCTCCACTGCAAAGATGAGCAGGCCAGTCTCTGATCTATTGATGCACCATTGTCCAGTTTGGTGTTCCTCAATATTGGCTCCATATTGTAGAAGTTGAAACCCAACATTTTCAAGTTGCCAGGTTTAAAGCTCGGGTCCTAGTGATGAGTTGCAAAATAACATGATGCATTCCACCCTTTGTGACTGCAGAAACTCTCCAGTTTTCGAGGCTGGTTGCAGAATTCGGGGAGTTGAAATTTGTTGAGGTAATTCCCTGTTAGGAGAATGAGCGCATACAGGGAGATGTATTTGAAAGAAGTGTTTGAATAATACACACACAGCACACAGATACACTATACAGTAAATGTGGGTTTTTACTTCCAGAAAGGTTTAAGCAAAGTTCAAAATACAGTCCCAAGTCATTCACAGGTAAACCAGTCAGTTTTCAATCCAGGGATAATCCAGTAACAAAGTCCAGTGTCAAAAGCAGTTCAGTATCAGACTTACATCAAATCCATGAATATCAGTCAATTAGGAAAAATGAAGGAACGGCAATACTTTCCAACAGAAGGAAGCAGAGATACACTCACACTCTCTTCTGAGACTAAAGCTAAGACAACCCAGGTTTCTGGCTCCATCTTATGGCTGTTTGAGAAACCACACCTAATTGCTCTTAAAGAGACAGTATGAAAATGTCTATCCTGGTTTATATATTTCCAACCCAAATACCTGTTAGGTGACTTATATTCCTAAGAAAATCCACACTTCTTCAGGCAGCCAAGGTTGGGAAAGAACCAGTCTAGCTGAAGCAAAATCCTAATGAAACTATATTCCAATAGCATGCAGACCTCATCCATATCCTCTATTTATTCCAGTGGACTATTCTGAACATATTTTTCACCAAGTGCAAGAGTTAAATAGAAAAAAAAACACAGGGCGACTCCATATGGGCTGCTCATATGCATCCTCTGTGTACTTCTGCCTTGCTTTCTTAGTTTCAAATCTTGCCAGGATGGGTCTCAACAGTTGAAATGCATTTCTGTTTAGTAGAATAGGAGTTAAAATTCCCTCCATGGTCCATAATTACAAGGAATCTTCTATTTTCAGTCAACTAATGGAGCAGTGATTCCTTTTGCTGTTGTTTTCCTGCCAGCAAATAATATCTGGAGGCTCCACTCATCACTTTCCTCAAGTTAATCCCTATTACTTCTGTAAGAGCAACACCCATTACCGACTTAGTCACTGAGGCAGGATAAGGTTTGATCTAGCGAGCACAGCACAAAGTGTGTTGCAATATTTTTATATTGCTTCAGGGATTGGAAGAAAGTACATATTGACATATAGCAATAAGGAAGCTGTGCTTTTTGACTTTTCTATAGTTTCAAGCAGCTCACACAAAAAGAAACCTTTTAAAATAATAACATAGCCTAAGTTACTTTAAGGACAAAAACTTGGAAATTCAATTTAACCACAGCCAAGTTTCTAGCAAAGATCCTGGAGAGCATTTAGTGGTGTTGAGATGGCCTGAAAGCTGAACAGTACCACAATGGTGTACTTTGCACAATCAAAAGTCTGCCATGCGGTTTTCATTATATTAACTAGAAGAGAAAGAAGACTGGCCTTCTTTATAAAAAGAGCTATTTATTGCCGCTCTATCTTCTCATTCTTTCTCTTCATAGCACCAGAAAAGAAGCATCCCCTGCTAGCATTATCCTGGTTTATTTAATGACTATCAAGGTGTTTCCTCAGAGCATCAGAACATTTGACCATTCCAGAGAACTGCAGCAGCTCCATATCTGTCTTTCTCATGAGCTTTGACTGATATACTACAGGGGAAATGTGTCCCAAAATATTTAAGGTGGCTTTCTCAGGGCTCTAATGCTACAACTTCCGTCTTTATTGTCTACCCTATCCCTCCCTGAGTGCTCATTGATGCTATTCATGCACACATGCAATCTCTCATTCTGACTGAAGACAGTGTGGCATTGCTTCAAAGGTAACCTGATCACCTATGTTTGTTTTTTTTTTGAAGCAAACGTTTTGAGGAATCGCTCCTTAAGACAGTTCAAAGCTTTTCTCAAAACACTGAGACATTAACACATAACGTAAATATGTAGTGCTGTGAATGGAATGTAAAGCTGGAGAGAGAAGCATGCTGGTGGCAGCATTTTTTTTTTCTCTTCTGCTTTCCTGACAGGTCTACGACCATTTGCTGCAGCCAACTTGCCATGGCCAACTCGCTACGGGGCAACTTAGAGCAGGACAAGAATTATGCTAATATCAAAGAAATGGTGGAATAGAATAATTAAAGAAAGGGTGCAGAAGAAGGGACAGAATGAAATGTGAATGATAAAAATTAAAATAATTTTTATTTATTTTAAATAATTAAATTCAATTATTAAATTGTCCTATGGCACATTGTCCCATGGTGACTTGGCCATGGCGAGTTGTCTGTGTTGAGTTGGCCATGGTGAGTTGGCCACAGAGAGTGGTTGCAACAAGTTGTCACATTTCATCTCCTGACAAGGAAATGGGAATAGGAAGTAAATGAGAAGACCATCATACTCACTTTTCATCCTAGTGGATAAGGTGCCATTCCCACAATCCTCTTAAAAGAAAATATATAAGTAAATCTTCTTTTGCAAACTTAGTTAAGTCATGTGGTCAAATAAGATACTAACAAGTAAGCTGTTTAAGCCCCATGTATTTAATAAGCCTTCTTCCAACAAGGTATTTCATTAGATGATTGTGCATAGATCCAAGTGAGTCAGGAAATCCAAAATGATCAAGAAGGGGACATTCTTGGACTTGTACTCTCATTTGAGGCTTGCAAAACTCCATTTTTCTACAGATGTTATTTCTTTCAAATGCATATTCTTAAAATAATAAATGGGAAGCAAACACTAAACAATGTATTAATTTGAGGTATCATTTTCATTTCTCAGAATGCCTCTGGCTTTTAGATTAAACCCCAGTAGAGGCATGTTTAGAAAAGGAAAAACATGGATATTTTTTTCTAAACAGAGCAGACCAGGAAATGAATGAATGAATGAATGAATGTTAACAGCCTGAATTCAGGGGTGCAATTCTACTGGTTCTGTCCACCTCTGTAGAACCGGTTGCTCTGAAGAGCAGCAGACAGAGAGCATATGTCGAACTGGTTCTATGTCTGCTGCTGTTTTGGCCTGCTCACCCGCCTGGGCTCTTCCCTGACCTTGATTTCCTGCTTTTTCAACCTCAGCTGCTTTGCGTGACACAGCTGCAGTTGAAAAAGCAGGAAAAGGGGCTTTTTTCAACCACTGCGCACCCGCGTGCAGCACTGCTCATCTGTCCAGGTAGTTAGCTGATGACGATATACACGATATACACGAAGCATGCATGCACACGCAAAATGTAAAATCACCGAACCAGTAGTTACACTGGTCGGATCCCACCCCTGCTTTAATTACAAGATGAAAGCCACTGAAGGACTCAGTGATCATAGTCTACCATAGTCTACCATCCTAGTCCATTGCAAGTTGGTAGACATATGTTTTTCAACTTCTGTCAGTCTGTTGAGGTAGTCCAGACAGGGAACCAATACCATGAGTACTAATACTACCTTTCTTTAAGGTTACTGTTAGGAATGATAGTCACCTAACAGTTGGGTTGGAAATAAATAAACCAGGATAGTAATTTAATGTTGTATCTTTAAGAGAATGCTGTAATTGTGATTGGCTGAGGTTCCTCCAACGGCCATAAGATGGAGCCAGAAACCTGGTTTCTTTCTTCTTGCATTTCCTGTTTTGCCATATTGCCTGATCGTCATTCTACTTGGATTGCTGTGAGTCTTGCAACTGGTAGCAAACTCCATTTACTGAACTTTGTTTATGATACTTGACTTCGTTTTTGGATTATCTCTGGACTGATACTAACTGCTTTGACCGTGTATGATTTGGACTGTTTGTTAGACTTTGTTTACCTGTTTACTGGAAGTAAAACCTACATTTTACTATTTAGTGTATCTGTATGCTGGTTGTGTGTTATTCAACATCACTCTCACTATGTTTCCCTGAGTGCACTCATTCTCCTAACAGGGAATACCTCAACAGTTACAATAGCAGAATCTTGCAAATCTAAAATCGTATCTCTCTCACCTTGCCTTTACTTTCCAAAGAACTAGGGAACGTCCCTTCTGAAGTGTTTTCCATGCCTCCATTCCTTCCATGGGATGAGGTATTTCCAATTTAAGGATTGCCTTAATTGCAGCTGTTCCTCCCCATCTTTGAAAATATACCCAAGGGCCATTGTAGCTTCTCAGTCCAAAGGTAACAGAGGATAACTGTGCCCAAGTCACCTAGATAGTTTTTGTGCCTAAGGGAAATCTAGGTCTTTCCACACCTAGCTCTGCACCATTATACCTACACCATAGTGATTCAGACTGACTACTGGCCCAACTCCTTGGGTCATAAGGCAGAAGGCAAGAAAACATAGGCAGGACTTACAAGACTCTGTAACCATAACCTATCTTGATAAAGAATAATGTACCCAAAGCCATTATATCAGTCATTTTGTTCATCTAATTTTTCTCATAGGATTGAGACACATAATATGTAAACTGATAGTACAGAAGTCCTGTTGATAGACTAGTAGATGGAACAGTCGCATCAATAATAGTACCATTTGTAGTTACCTATGGATTTCACAGTGACTAATCTATGAAAATTCTTATAGGATGTTCTCCATGTTTCAAATGCCTCCCCTGGCTAAAATTTGCCATGTTCCTAATCAGAAGGATTTTACTGGCCTTTTCCGAAGCATTTTCTTTTACAGGTTCTGTTGCCAAATCATTAGATTGCACAAGGAATCCTAAAACCAATTGCAAACTTTGCACTGAGGGTAAAGATTATATGGATAAAGACAATTATATAACTACTTGCCTACGATGTAATTACTGTGATGCAGAACACGGTATGTATGATCGACAATATGTTATTTTGACCTCAATGTATTTCACACAGGAGAAAAGGATATTTAGTTCACTTGGCCCTCACAAGCTGCCAATATCTGTGAATACCAACAGCAAAATAGATTGTTCTGAATACAACTTAAAAACCTGTAAGCATGTTTGTGTCAGTGGTGGGATTCAAAATTTTTTTACCACCGGTTCTGTAGGCGTGGCAGGGGAAGGATACTGCAAAATCCCCATTCCCTCCCTACTCCACTAACCTGCTTTCCAGGTCTGTTCTCCTGTCCAGGGCAACAAAAGAAGACCCAGCCAATCAGCTGGGACTCAGGAGGCAGAGAATAGATGAGGGCAGGGCCAGTCAGAGGTGGTATTTGCTGGTTCTCCAAACTATTCAAAATATCCACTACCGGTTCTCCAGAACTGGTCAGAACCTGCTGAATACCACCTCTGGTTTGTGTACTGATGTATGATAGCTGGAAAGAAATACAGTCTGGAGTCGCTGATGTTTAGTGCAGACTTTAGCATTTTTTAAAAACCTGACAATCCCAGAATTGGAGACCAATTTGAAAACCACTTTGTTCAAGCCCTGGTTTGATGCAGGAAGTACAGAGTTAAAGGACCTTCATGAGGTATTTTTCCAAGCACACAGGCATGTTTTCAAGTAGACATTGGCTTTGTGGGTGACGTGTTTCGGATTTAAGAGCTTCTCTGAATGTTCAGTCAAACATCTATTATATTTTACACAGCCAGTGGCTGTGCAAAGAATAACCTCATGTCTTTTGCTTGAAATTCTTTCATGAATTTGAAGAAGACTATTATTTTCCTTGAGAGGGTGCGTAGTCTTCAAAGCTTGGCAGGCATTTAAAAATGATGTTGTTGTTTTTTTTTTTTAAAAATTGAATAACAAAATATTTCCGTTTATTTTAGGGATGGAAACTGAACAAAACTGTACCATCACCCAGAATGTAAAATGTAGGTGTAGGATTGGTTTCTTTTGCAATTCTCCTAAGCCGTGCCGCCACTGTGAGAAATGTGATCAGTAAGTATACCTACGAAGAGTGACAAAACTAGATACTCATATATTTCACTGCAGATGTGACAATTTATCTCTGTTCAACCTACCTGAAGGTTCACTTCTTGTATTGCTTATTGCGAACAAGAAGTCCTAGAAAGATTTCTTATTGCAGAACTCAGAAATCAATCTGATAGATCACAGGTGTCAAACTCACCATGTCACGTATGATGACGTTTTTCCCCCCTCTGGCAGAGCTGGGGTGGGTGTGGCATGTGTGTGATACATCTGGCCTGTGGGCCACCAATTTGACACCCTGTGATAGGTAGACATGTCACATCCACATAACACTCACACATATTCCATAATTGTGTGTCTCCCCCAGGATTTAATATCTAAACCATTTCTTTTCCCCTTTCTGAGTCAATGGAAATTTGGCTATTCTCTATCAGGCTTTGATATTGGGAAGAATCTGTTCAATCAGGTGAGGATAGTAAGGATCTTATTCAATCAGGAAGAGGTAGGTAGGAATATCAGAGGAAATAAGCCTTCTCAGGCTGAAGGAGGGAGGGCTAAGAAATCTGAAAATATTTGAGAGGGAGGGGCAGGAAGCACCAGTAGACAAAGAAATGGAAATGTGGAGGATGACCTCTAGCTGCCTATAATCATTAGAGGAATAAAAAGGAAATAGTAAAGAAACTCAAGCAGATGCCTCAAAGATGCTTTTTCAAAAGGCACCGGGCTGTTTTTTTTTTTTTTTTTCCCTTTAGGAAGATGTTTCGCTTCTCATCCAAGAAGTTTCATTGGTTCTGGCAAGATGGTGGGGGAAGGATTAATTGGAATCTTCTTGGAACTGCTGAAAGGACTGTTTGGTAGACACACTCCTGATTGGTAGTGTTTTATGCCTTCCCCGGTTGAGAGAAGGTTGCTTCTCGTCCTTCCAGCAATTTCAAAAGATTCCACCCCCATTTGCACTCTGATATAGGTGACCTTGAGTGCACGGATAAATCCCCAAGTGGCCTCAAGAACTGTCAGCTAATGTGTCAGTATTCCAGAAAAACTCGACTCCAACAGATAACTCCGAACCAGACATGTTCTCAAAGTTCCCTTTTATTAGAGTAATACACTGGCACATCTGGGAAATCCCGAATCTGAAAGTCACGGGTTTCCCTCCAATAAGTAAAATATTACAAATCCACCCCCTGCATTCCTCATTGCATTCACATGCCCCAATCACCATCCATCCCAACTTGAGACGTCCCTTCTACTACTCCTCAGCCAGGTGCAGGAACTACATGACCTTGATTCTAAGGAAGAATGCTATTGTGTCTAACCACATACGTTCCATGAAATTCCCCCCTCCCATCTTCCCACACTCAAGAAGATGGCAGCGTGGAAGCTTCTGGTGCTAATATGCCTTCCAAAGCTGACATAATGACCAGATGACTGCAAAGAAACAGGATCCTTCCATCACCCCCACCATTGCACCAGAACTGATGAAGTTTCTTGGATGAGAAGCAAAACAATTTCCTTTTCCTCAAGGAAAAACACAGTCCAGTGGCCTTTTGAAAAAGCATTGTTGAGACAACTATGACCTGGATGACTGAGAATCTCCACAGACTGAAGCAGATGGGTGAGGAACTTTGATATCCACACATTTAGCACAATTATTCAGACTTCCCAAAAAGCTGAACAAGTAATTGCAGAACCAGGCCCCACACTTATGGCCTTTGCAGTATTTCCACAGTCATATGATCAAAAAAAATTCTATCAAGAAATCAGAACTTGAACAAAATTAAATGTTTGAAGCATTAAGATGTACTTGCAAGTCATGAAAATTGAGCCATAGCCATATAAAAGTAACTTTCTATAATAATTATACTCTTCAATATATGTATTATCCACATGGGAAGATTGTAAGATAGGTAGATGGCCCCAGGTACTTTTTCTGACTAAGACCTTCTACTTTTATAGGCATTTCTGATAAGGTGAATAACTAGGTTTTCCTTCAGCATCTTCTATTATATTAGACTAGTGTACATAGTATAAAATAACCATCTAATACTCTCTGTATTGTAATTCTTCAACTCCACTGCATAACACTAGTGCCTCTGTCCACCACCACCCCTCTCTCTCTCACACACACACAGATAACTACTGCTTTACTTTCTCTAAATCTTAAATGTTAATGTCTTTTCTAAATCCCCAAGAACAGTAGACTTTATGAGATTCTGTGAGATGCCTCCTTCAATCTGTCATTACCTCTGGGACAGAAGATGCACAATAACTTATCAAACACCAGGAGGCACATTATGGTTGAGAATTAATCTCACTTTTGTGTCATGTGTTTTACTATTTCAGGCGAGTCTGTGGTTTTGGGTTGTTGAATTGTTGTTTGCAAAAAGGTTATTTAGGTAGTTCTCACAAATATGACTAAAACTTTTATTTCTAAGTGCTCACATTCAGCGAGTCTTGCCTAGCTTATGACTTTTTTGCTGAAATCCTTAAGCAAATCACAAAATTGTTAAGCAAATCCAGCTTCCCGCATTGACTTTGTCTGTTAGAGGCTCTCTGGGAAGATTGTAAATGGAATTCATGTAACCTCAAGATATTGCATGCCCTAAATGCATGCTGGTTGCCAAATTTTGATTACATGACCATGGGGCACTGAACAATCAAATTCAAGGACCAATCATAAATCAGTTTTTTCAGCACCTTTGTAACTTTCAAGGGATGGTAAGTCAAGGACTATCCACATCTACAGCTGTGCAAATAGTTATGATGGAAATTAAAGTGAAAGACAACTTCATTAAAATGAACCAGGTGATTGAAATGGACAAAATTTATTCTAATTGATGGATTGAGTGAGATACTTCTGCACAGACACAAAGGCATATTTTCCTAAACCTAATAAGCAGTCAGAATCAAATCAAACCAATGTCATGCTTCAGTTTGAAGTTTTAAATCAAATTGGAATCAGTTTTCTGATTCACATTATTCAATGTACAAATTCAACTGTATCATTGTAAAATCTGACAAGATTTCCCATTGGCATAATCTGAATTTTCCTCTTTTCTTTTATCATGTGAAACCTGGAATGGTTCCATTTTGGGAAATTCCAGATATGTCAACCTGATCTTCTCCATGACATAAAATCTGATACTGGATTGAGGAGAAGGTTTTCATCTCCATTTCTTAGCCAAAGGAGCCAGCATTGTTTGAAGAATGTCCATGATCCTGTGACCAGCATGATTATGTGCTGATGGACATAGAATGTTGTTACTTTCCTACCAAAGTGATACCTATTTATCTACTTGTACTTCCATTTTTTCAAACCCACTAGGTGAGCAGGAGCTGGAGCAAGAAATGGGAATTCACCTCCATTTCTTACGCAGCACTCAGGTCTCAAACCCAGACTGTCAGCTTTCCAGCTGACAAGCTCAGTATCTTTAATAGTCCTGGGTTATCTCATGCCTCTTCTCTGAGTGTTGCAAGTTCCTTCTTGTAAATTTAAATATAACATTTTTATGGCAAAGGCTCTGATGTAACTTTTATAAATAAACGTTACTTATCTATTTATTGAATTTATACACCACCAAATCTCTTGACTCATATCAGCAACTGACAGGATAAGCTAAATCCTAAGGTTGATTTTGGATGCCCAGAACCTTTTTTTTTAAGCTGAGAAGGCAAACACAAGCAGAGTGTACAGTCTTCACTTTCTTTTCTTCATATATCTCTCTCTCTCCACACATTGAGGGAGATTGTGGGAACCTTCCTTGTCAGCAAGCATTTCACTGTACCTCTCACCAATTTGATCCCTCAAGACTGCAGAATACACCAAAATTCAAGAAGGAAGAATTTGATCAGATGGAAAGCTTTCTCTGTTTGGACCTCTTCATTATTATTCACTTTTTTATTTGAAGGTGTGAAAATGGGATCATTGAAAAAGACTGCACCCCAACACAAAACACCGTTTGTGGAAAAAAAGATAGCACAAAAGGTAACTTGATTTGATTAATGAACAGTGTTTAATTAATGTTCCAGAAAGGAAGGGATACAAGGGGTAACTGAGGAGGTTGTGGCAGCACAATTACATGATGGAAACCTCACCTCTTTTTGTGATTCATGTAAAGGGTCTTTGATTAATGATTGTAACTTTCATCTTGAGTTTGTTTGATACTCCTCCCTGTTGAAGCCCATGGGAAAGAACCTGATTTGAATGTACACAAGGCCATGTTTCAGCTCATTGAAACTCTTAACAGCTAGTTTGCCCAAAACACTTTCTCTGCTGTTACTTCCTTTCAGTTCATCTACTTAGCAAGCAAAGTGGACCAGGAAAGTAATGGAGTCCAAAATCAGTTTGTCTCTAAAATTGAATAATATGGTTGGATCTAATCTTGTGCTGAATTAAATCTGGTGTTGGATAGATTTCTGCCAGTCTGAAGACAGGGGTGTCTTCCAACATGGCTTCCCACTAAAGACCACTGGAATAACCAGGCAGTGAGGAGAAGGCAGAATTGGATAGAATCCAATTTGGATGGAAGCCTGGGTCCTTTATCAATCTTTCCCAGAAGGCATCAAACCCACTCTTCAGTAAGCATTGAATAACACTTTGCATAAATACATATTTATTGAGGTTCAACCTCCATCTCACCTGCCTTTGATTCCTCTTCTGATCATTGACAATTGCAGAAATCTAGCCCCTCATTATTTTTGCTGAATATTCAGCCCGGGTGAATTGAATGGAAGCAAACAGTTTTGACCTAGTACTCATTTTTGAAACAATTTAAAATCTATTAAGAGTTAAATGACTCTTTCCATGGTTGTAAGTACAAGGGCTGGTCATAACTCACCTTTTTCAGTGCTATTGTAAGTTCGAACAGTCGCTTGTCAAGATGAACACTTACATGGTTGAACGCCCAAATTTGGATTTCACTAAGTATCTGGATTTTGCAGATACTTGGCCAATCGTCAGAAAAGTCACTGTCAAATTTGCTTCATCTTCCAAAGAGTTTGATTATGTCTATAGAGTTTGAGCAACATGATAACTGCCTAGGACAGGGGTCTCAAACTCAATTTACCTGGGGGCCACTGGAGGCAGTGTCTGGGTGAGGCTGGGCCACATAAGGGATTCCACAAAAAACGTTAAAAAAATATCCTCAAATGTCATCAACAGTTAATGATTTCTCCAATACATGAACTGTCCTGAACACATGAATGGAACGTTGAATGAAGATCATGAACAATTCCTCAGAACATGGCTTCTCCAGGTTACTCCTTGCTGCCAGAGACTTGACAACGCTTCCTCTCACATATCTGAGCCACATTTGGCTTGAGAGATGAGGCACTTGAGACCCTCAGTATGGCTTGAAGATGATCATCAGTAAGTCTAGACCTGTACTTGGGCTTGTTAAAGTTCAGGGTGGACAAGAAGCCACGACGAGGAACAGTGGGCGGGACTTCCTTAAGAGGTCCATTCCCCCTGCAGGCCACACTAATATTATACTTTCATATCATGGTGGGGGCCACAGGATATTGTCTTGCGGGCCACAATTGGCCCGCGGGCCGTGAGTTTGAGACCCCTGGTCTAGGATATGCCCATGAAATCATCAAAAATTAGTTCAAGTCAAAAGAGATCTTACCTATAGTACAGGAGTGTCAAATTCAAGGCCCGGGGGCTGGAACCAGCCCTTGGGTTGCTTAGGTCTGGTCTGCAAGCAGTGAAGGATTGGCCCACAGTGCCTCTGCCAATGAAAATGGAGCTCAGAAGGGCCACTGTTGCAGCCAAAAATGGAGGTTGGGAGCCCATTTTCTCTGGAAGAGCACTCAGGCCACCACAAGCGCCCGCAACATAAGTGACGTCGAGCTGGCCATGCCTACCCTGGCCATGCCCACCCCAGCTCCCCGAGGTCAAACACAACCCTAGATGAAATCAAGTTTGACACCCCTGCTATAGAATGTATACTATCACTACTATATGTCTGTTCAGCACATAATTGGACATCAGCATGGGATTAGCAAAAGCTCATGGTTTGAAATGGTAGTATAAATGGATAATTAATTATACCATTAGTCCTTGACTTAGAACCTTGACAAGTGTGGGATTTATGATCCTTTGTTCTTTATGTATGTGCTAGGTCAACAGAACCTTGCGGAGGTTGGCTGGAACACGGAGCAAGGAACAAGCACAAATTGTTGCCATTTCTAAACCAGGACTGCAGCAAACTTAGACTTTAGAGCCTTGTATGCTTATGCAAATGATCAGTGCATGTTGTGTGATGTAATGCATTTGTGATAGGATGTTAACAAAAATTGCTACGTTAACAAAGATTGCTTCTAATAAAAGAAGGTTTTGGAGTTCTCTCTGGGCTCTCATCCCGGGACAACCTTGCGTTGGGTCTTCTTTCCATGAGAGACCACCACAAGTGGTGACCCCAACGTGATCTGCTGCGGGCAGATATGGGTTCTGCTCTCCTGTACTTATTGCCTGGAAGAGGCAAAGGTGCACACCATAATCGATAACTGTCACAGACGACGATTATCTTCGTAAGTATGGGAGGAAAACTGTCACAACATCAGCAGAAGCATATTACAGAGTTGTTGAAGTTAGTCAGAACCAATTTCTTTATCTTTAGTTCTTCTGGTAGGGAAAAAAATCTGTTTGTCATGATCCAATGTTAAATTGTTAATGCATACTGTATGGACGCAGTGTCCATGTTACCCTGAACGAGGTTCCTTAAAATTGGAAACGTGGAGACAGATTGGCAATGTTCTCCACGATAAGCCTCAAGCTGATTCGGAAGTTTTAACTTATTGGAAGGTGGTTATTACTGCTTTAGAAGCCCAGCAGCAGCCATTATTGAAACCATTATTGGATCCACCTCCATATCAAAATAAGGTAGTCTTGTGTCTGCCTGTCTCGAGATTGGAAGATGTGGTATCTTCCCCTACAGCTCCTCAAAATCCATCAGGAGATGTCAAGGTGGGAACTCCTAAATTAAATACACCCCATACTGGGAGAGTTCAAGCGGCTATGCAAGCAGCTTTTCAAGCAGGACAGCTGGAGGGGGAGGACATTGACTCCATGCAATTGTTTCCCGTTCAGAGGCAAATCAATAATGCAGGAAATTTGCAGGCTGTCTGGAATCCACTGCCTTTATCTCTTTTACGGGAAGTAAAGAAATCTGTGAGGGAGTTTGGCATACAAAGTTCATATGTCCAGGGTTTGCTTCACAGTCTGAGGCAAGCTCAAAAGATGATTCTGCAAGATTGGAAAGACTTAATGAGAATGATTCTGAATGGGACACAATACATGGTATTTGATGCAGAATATCAAAGAGAAGCAATTAACAGAGGAAATAATTCAGGGGGTTTGTATATTCCTGATCAAATCTATGGGGCTGGGCAATTTGCAACCGTGGAGCAACAGGCAACAAATCTGCCAGATCATTGCTTCCCCATTGTTATGGCCACTGTTATGGGAGCTCTAAGGCGAGTGGAGGAGGCAGGAGTGCCTACTAAATCCTTTTCACAAATCAAACAAGCAGCTACAGAGCCATATGCAGATTTCCTTGAGAAGCTCCAAAATGCCATTCAGCAACAAATTTCTAATCTGGAAGCTGCAAAAGAACTCTTGATGAAATTGGCAGTGGAAAATGCAAATACAGATTGTAAGCGGGTTTTGCAGCCTTTGGTCGCGCGGGGGGAGGCAACCTTGGCAGATTTGATTAAAGCTTGTGCTGTAGTAGGTTCACAATCTTATAACATGGAGACCTTGGCTGTAGCTTTGCAAAAGGGTCTTAAACCTACTGGGAATTGCTTCAACTGTGGGAAGCCTGGGCATTTCAAAGCCCAATGCCAGGCCCCAGGGGGAGGTGCTGCTCTTTTTTAGAAGAGTCTTCCACAGCAGAACTCAAATCCTGGGGCACGTCCAAAAACAGTATGTCCCAAGTGTAAAAAGGGTTTCCACTGGGCGAATCAGTGCTGCTCTCAGGCTACGTCTTCGGGAAACCGATAAGGGGGTACGCAGCTAACCCTGCTACAAAGGTTGCACCTGTGCTCAATGCATCACCAGCGATTACAGGAAGTGCTGGTTTGGACTTACGAATGTTAAAAGATATCATTATAACTTTTCCAAATCAAGTTTATATTGAGGACACCCATTTAAAGGGCCCCCTTCCTCCGCAAATGGTGGGGTTGGTCTTGCCTCATTCCTCAGCTTCTAAAAAAGGGTTTTTTGTGATTCCAGGGGTTATTGATCAGGATTATACAGATATTATAATAATTCAATTTTATTCAGATGTACCTACTAATCTTGCAGCTGGAGACTCCATTGCGCAATTGATAGTGTTACCCTATACTCCAATTAATCCATTGGTAGGGAAGCCTCGGATAGGGGTTTTTGGCTCTATAGAATGTTGTTCAGAGATATTGGCTTTAGTGAAAAACTAAGTCATCTCAGCCCAAGTTGAATTTTCTAATAGAAGGGAAATTGTTTTCCGGGGTTATAGATTCCGGAGCAGATGTTTCAGTAATTCAGCAAGAAGAATGGCCCAAAGAATGGCCTATGGAAGATTCTCCGGCTGTAAGGGGGGTAGGAGGTATGCAATTTGCTAAAAGTAGTATTAAATGGCTTGTGGTTATCCATGAATACAGGAAGGCAGGGGCAATTCAGGCTGTAATTCAGCCACTGGTAATGCCTTTGCATGTCAATTTATGGGGCCGTGATTTGCTTTCTTAATTTGGAGCTACCATAACTTTGCAGGATTGAGATGCTAAAATTAACTTTATTGTCCGAGGTTCCTGTGTGGGTGGACCAATGGCCTTTAACCACTGAGAAATTGCCTGCTTAGCTTATTTCTTACTTTGTAGCAGCTTATGAAACGACGTGTGTATCCTCTTTTTGTTGCTCATATTCGAAGTCATCAGCCTTTTCCGGGTATTATCCAAGAGGGTAATAATGCAGCTGATGCCGCTGCAACCTCACAAAATTCCTGCTTAACCATGGCAACCTTAACCCCATGGGATAGTCATAGTTACTTTCATCAGAATAAAAAGGGCCTTATCAAACAGTTTCACCTTTCTGTGAAGGAGGCTGCAGCTATTATACAACAATGTCCTACGTGCAGCTTACAAGCAGCTGCTCTCCCTCAGGGTGTCAACCCTAGAGGGATGTAATGCTGCCAGCTGTGGCAAATGGATGTCACCCAGTATCCTGGGTTTTCCCCCTGGAAATATTTACATGTCTCAATTGACACTCACTCAGGTTTCATAATGGCTACCCCTCAAAGGGGCGAAGCCACAAAGCATGTTATTAATCATTGTTTGCGTACCTTTACTATTTTGGGCTCCCCTCAGGAACTGAAGACTGATAATGGGTCTGCATACACTAGTTCGGCTTTTGCCACCTTTTGTTCCACCTGGAACATAGTGCATAAATTTGGCATTGCTTATAATTCCACAGATCAAGCTATTGTGGAGTGCACTAATCAGACTCTCAAGAGCGCATTGGACAATCAAAAAACAAAAATAGAGGACATGGGGCACGGATTGCCAGGGTTACAAAATACCTTATATATTGCATTATATATTTTAAATTTTCTCAACTTGACTGGTATACCAGCCACTACGGTGGCCAGCAGGCATTTTTCTTCTTTCACTTCTGTGAGGCTGCTGGTGTTATACAGAAAACTACCTGACCCCACTTGGAGGGGGCCAGCTTCCTTGATAACATGGGGTCGTGGCTATGCAGCAGTTGAAGACAAGAATGAAGTTGTTTGGGTTCCTGGTCGTCATGTCTGCCCTTATCACAAGCCAGAGGTGTAAAGGGAAGAACCATGGGATGTGGGGAAAAAACTCTTATGTTAAGGATGTGTCTTGAATTGTTCAATTGGAGAACAAAACTGATTGCTGGGTATGTATGCATATGCCTACACATAAAACTGCAGGATTGCCACTGGTAGCTGTTCCTTTGAACGAGTCGCAATGGAAGAACATTAATTTTTCTAGTTATCAGGTGTTACAAACTGTGGATGAGAACATGACCATGATTCCATTGGGCAGCCATATACAAGAAACTGCTGGGGTATGTTGGACTCATAACATCAGCCATAGAAATTTAACAGATATTGTTCGATATCCCCATTGTAATTACACATTGACAATACAGAATACAACGCGCAACAACACATTTTTAAATAACACTCTTAATGTATTTGCACACAACTTTACTGGACATGACTGTGTCTCGCTAGTCACTGGGAATTGCCCTCGGATACAGAATGACTGTCTGACAAGTATAACCATGGGAGGCAACCCGTTTCTTTACAATATGATTTCGGGACTTGCTCAGCTTATTTTATCCCAGGACAACAAGACTGTAAATATCATCGGTCAGGATTTGTGGCTGTTGTGTGGGAGGAGGGCATATAATAGGCTTCCACCACGATGGAAGGGGGTATATACATTTGGATATGTCATTCCTTCTCACGTCACCACTACATCTCTCGGAAAAGCTCGCATACAGAATGCTAGAGCTGCCGACCCGGTAATTTCACCATTAAATCATGACTATTGGACTATGATTTCTCAGGGAATAATTCCTCCTTTGGGAGTTATGATGAATTATAGAGATCTGCATAACCTAAATAATTGGACAATTTCAATGTTTAATAATACAATAGAAACCTTGAAACTTTTGGAAGCTGAACAGGCCAATATCAGGGAATTTGTGTTACAAACCCGGTATGCGGTGGATGTGGTTTTGGTCATGCAAGGAGGGGTTTGTGCTGTGATACATGCACACTGCTTCATGTATATTACTGATTCATCCCCTAACATCATGGCCACTATACAACACATGGAGGAATCCATTAGAGAGAATCCTTTGCTGAATTATGGGGTCCCTTCTGAATTTTGGTCATTCTTTTGGTCCTGTCTTCCTAACTCTGCTTGGCTTCGATCTATGATTATAGGCATTATAATAGTTGCTTTATGTTTCATTTTCCTTTGTTGCTGTATTCAATGTCTCCCTCGACTGCTAATGACACGTAGAGACGTGACAAAGCCCTCAAGGGATCAGTTCCTATTGTCTGCAAAAACCTACCGAGGACTGTGTCGGCATGAAAAAACAAAAACAGGGGAGATGTGGAATTTATGATTCTTTGTTCTTTGTGTACATGCTAGGACAACAGAGCTTTGAGGAGGTTGGCTGGAACACGGAGCAAGGAACAAGGACAAATTGTTGCCATTTCTAAACCAGGACTGTAGCAAACTTAAACTTTAGAGCCTTGTACACTTAAGTGAATGATCAGTGCATGTTGTGTGATGTAATGCGTTTGTGATAGGACGTTAACAAAAATTGCTACATTAACAAAGATTGCTTCTAATAAAAGAGGGTTTCGGAGTTCGCTCTGGGCTCTCATCCCGGGACAACCTTGCATTGGGTCTTCTTTCCATGAGAGACCACCACAGACAAGTGGCTGTTTGAACTTACAATAGCACTGAAAAAGGTGAGTTATGACCAATCCTTGTACTTACAACCAGCATAACATGCCCACAGTCACATGATCAAAATTTGGGCACTTGGCAGCAGCCTCTCAGATTCATATGATTGCCATTGGTGACCCTCCCAGATGGCTTCCGACAAGCAAAGTCAATGGGGGAAACCAGATTTGCTTAACGACTACATGATTCCTTTAACAACTTCAGTGTTTTCCTTTATGCAAAACTGAGCAATTCACTTTACAACCCCCTTGCTTAGCAACAGAAATTCTGGCCCCAAATTCTGTCTGTATAAGTTAAGGGCTACCTGTATTCTGTTTCATTCTGTTTCATTCAAAGGAATGTTGACAATTCTGCCAGGTGTGGTTTCTGTTTCCATTTTTAGCACGGCATTTGTTGCTTTGTTTAACAGAACAGATTCAAAAACCTGCAAATTGACCCATATGGATTGGAAAATGTGATGTTATTAAATATTCTTCTTCACAGATGATTTGCAATGGCTTTGGTTAATTCTGCTTCTTGCAGTGATTGTGGGACTGATTTTATGGTGGCGCTGTTGTAAGTTGATATCACTTTCCTTTAAAAAATGCAGTGTAAACTTTATTATTATTTTTAAGTCAGCAAATATGCAGAGGAACAACTATCTCCCAAAGCTTTCATCCTACATTTAAAATAAAGTTTATTGGATTTTTTTTAAGTCAGCAAGTATGCAGAGGAACAATTATCTCCCAAAGCTTTCATCCTACATTTAAAATCCAATTGTTTCAACAACTTTGGAAGTCAAGATTCTTCTTTAAGATAGAGAAAAAATTCTTATCTTGGACAGCAAATTGAACGGAATCCAAGAATATTGCCTACTCGCTTTATCCTAACCTTTGGCATCACCTTATTTAAAAATATAGTCCCTAATGGAATGAATAGAAGATTTATCATGGCAGCATTTGAATCAACTGTCAGATCTGCCTGCACTATATCCTCTAAATAGAAATGATCCTTGGCTCCATTTGTTGAGAAAGATTTTAATTTTATTAGTAGTCAAGTATATTGCAGTAATGCCAGAACTGAGAATTGCATGCCAAAATCCTGAAGTTCAACATTTCCTTCCCTTAACTGCTTCCCATCGTTGATCCCCCCGTAACCAATCAGGTTCAACCAAGATGTTTTCAGAATGGTCACTTCAAGCGTAAGTTGGTATGCAGCTGCCTTCTTCTCCCAGCCCGGTGACTTTGAAGCAGTGTCTCAGGCAGATACAGCAGTTACTTTCTCTTTCCCTCAAGCATTCTCCTTCCCATCCACCCTCGCCAAAGTTCGTGGCAGACTGTCAGTGCCTGGTAACAAAGTATACCAGCACCCATATGTGGCAGCAGATATTTGCTTGAAGGCAAAATTTGGGTCAGATACTTGTTGCTCCTATTCTACCAGCTCTCATGTTTGTGTACCTTTATTGTGTCAAGACTACACCAACCAGATTTTGTAGCTTGTGCATTAAATAAAAGATGGAATTAGATACAGACAACATCCCTAAAAAATAGGAGTCAAGCTCCTTGTCAGGCACTGGCAACTTGAAATCCCAGTGCCATATACACCATCTCAGTTCCATGTTTGGGTGCCTCTTCCAACATCCTTTTTGAGCATCCTGCCATTTTAAGGTGTCAAATAGAAGTAAATTAAAAGTAAGTTTAAGAAATCCAGTCATCATAAATTCCAGAAATTTCACATGAAATTACTGCATTTCATACTTAATATAAGCACATTCCTAATATGCCATTTCTGGTTATTTGAAGATTGCCTAGAAAATAATTCTTTGTTTTCCTTTGTAGGTCCAGGGTGCAGAATTCAAAGGAAGCCAAATCAAAAGGGCCCTAACGATGAATCATATGTGAGTCTCCTTTTTTGAAGTAATCCAGAGAACTAAGAAGGGTGATAGAGACTAACCCAAGGCATTGAACCAACAAGTACATAATAGTTTCTGTCAAGCTCCTAATGATAGTAATAGTGTTTTTCCACTGCTAATGCTTCCTTGTGGTTCTTATCTTTAAATTGCCCAGTGGTTTGGGGAGGAGGTTTCCTCCAGATATCCTTACTAATCCTTGAGGTAAGGTGTGAGACTCACTTAGTAGAGATGATCATCTGTGCAGGGACATCTATTGAAGGGTCAAAAAGTCAAAATCATTGCCATGATCATGCTATCTAAGTGCCCCATAAAAATAACATGGGTCTCCATACACATCCCAAAACTGTAATACCCTTTCCTTTGTCAAGAAAAGAATGTTCTGTCAGACATTGAGAAAATTTTGAACTACATACTGTACCTGCTATGCCTGTATGCCTGTATGCCTGCATGTATGTATGTATATATTTACGTATGTATGTATGTATGTATGTATGTTTGTATGTATATATGTATTTATTTATTTATTTATTTAGGCAATGAGTTTGTTTTTTTAACTTTGCTGCTTGTTTTGTTTAATGATGTGACATTTTAAGGCCATAGGTATTATTTTGAATTTTGTTTCTCATTTACTTGTGCATTAGTAACCTCATTCACTTATGGGTAAGAGATGTGTGCATGCATAAAATAGGATGCCAGAAAGCGAAATAGAGACGTTAACTTCAGACATTTTGTCTCTGCTGGGACAGTCCTGACTTAAAATTATTCCTGAATGTAAACTAGCACTTGTTTCAATAAACTGTTCCAGTCTGTAGAGATTCTTGTTGTTTATTTACTTTCCTCGCCACAAATTGAAAATTAATTTGATTAAAAAGAGAAGTCATCAGTTGAACATCATGGGTACAGGCCAATAAACACACATGTGGAAATCCGATGAAATGGATGGGAATGAAGTATAATTGTTAAATGTTTTCGATTTCCTGTGAACTCAAAGCCACCCCTTATTTAATAATGTTTGGTTTCATCAGGACCCATCTCCTTTATTACAAAGAATAAAATCAAATTCAATCCATATATGCTGCTTTTGCTGAAGTGTTCTTTAGATATAAGAAGCTTCACCATTTGGGAGCAAAAGGTATATTTTGCCTCGTGTTAATAAAAAGTGCCATTTGCTTTACAGAATTTGCACTAAGAATATTGGAAGACATTTCTTCATATTCTTTCTTGTCTGTTTTTCTTTAACCTTTTTCCTTTTCTTGCACCTTTCCCCTTTTCTTTGATTTCTTCTTTCTTCTTCCTGACTTTCTATTAATTTATGTTAGCTTCAATTTTCTGGTTTAAAAGTTTTAATAAAAATTAAATATTGGGAAAAGAAAGAAAGCAAAGCTTGGTGGTGTGAATTTGGTTCATCTTTTTTTAATTGTTTCCTTTTAGGAACTTAAGAAAATTGAGTATCCAGGTGCGTAAAAAACTAAAACACAATCATTGCATTATATATTTGTGTGTGTGTGTGTGTGTTTTCTGAGGTTCTTGCGGATATTTGTATGTGGATCTTTGGTTATTCAGGTTTTCTCCCGCGTAAAATTGGAAGTATCTAGGCAACGTTTCGAAGAAGTCTCATTCATCATCTTCAGGCTTGTGTCTTTGGCTCTGTGCTTCTCAGAGTAAGCACAGAGCCAAAGACACAAGCCTGAAGATGATGAATGAGACTTCATCGAAACGTTGCCTAGATACTTCCAATTTTACGCGGGAGAAAACCCGAATAACCAAAGATCTATCGATCTATATCTATATATATATATGCTTTTCTGCTTGGGCTTTATTGGACTAGTAACAGCTCAGTTATGCCATTCTACCTGTTGTTTTGCATGCACAGTGAGAGCTTCTACAGAAGAGACAAATCCTTGTGTAGTCCAATTACACTTAGTCAAATAAAGTATTGTATTATATCATATTGTATTGTATTGTACGGAGTGGTATTCTACTCTACTTCTATTCTATTCTGTTAACATTTGCTCTGTACTGAATGGTCTTTCATTGATGCAAAATGCAGTGTTGTTCGTCCCACTTAACTTGGCTAGGGCTACAGGTCTAGTAATGCTTTGCTAGAATCTCATGATTCTATTGATTTTTTCCAGTCCAAGTTTGCTATTCTAGCTTGATAGAGGCAAATAACTCTAGCATTGAATTGGTTTCTACTTTCTAAGTTCAATTAATACATGGCTTATGGTGACCTTCTAATATAATTTACAACTTGGGACCAGATGAACTCAAGGGAGAAGTCCTTCCGAGCCCTAAATGAATTGGCTCGCTTGCTAAATTTGACGTTGCAATTCTTCCATGGACATGGCTACTATTCTTGGTATTCTTAATGTTCTAGGCTCTAGAATTTGCTCCAGATAAAGCATTTGCTTCCTCTCAACTATCCCACTGAGCAAAGTATGAACCACATGCAGCATCTAATACCCATTTTGCAGCTCAGCAAAGATTATCATAATTTTCTCTCCTTTCACTGACATTGTCTTGCTAAATGCCATTCTCATTTCCAGATCAGATCTAGAAAGAAAGCTGCACAGAAAGTCCCATCCAATATAGCTTTCAAGTTTATAATCTTGCACAATGTTATTTATTGAACACATGGGAATGCTATATCTAGGCCTTTGCTGCAAATATTCTATTATTCAGTTGCCTCTGATACTTCATTAGCTGATAAACATTATTTCAAAAGTATTTCTATCAGAGACTGCTTTGAATTCTTTTAAGCTCATTCTTCAGCCATCAGTGACAGTATCTAGCTACTGTCCTTTATTGGGCATTTTAAAAACTGCTGTTGGGTCTTCTCTAATAATTCTTAGCTTACATTGGGCTTTTGGAAAATATTTAAGCTTTTGTTTTATAGCTTTATTAGCCATTTTCTCCAGCATTAGCTTTGTTGCTGCTCATCTTTCCTCATGGTCTAGTTTCAACAGCTATATGTTACATTTGCAAAAATCGTGGCCTTAACAATACATTCTTCTTCCCTGCCCCAAAAGTGTTTGTTATCTGTACAAGTTTTAGTATTAATTAATGTTAACATCTCCACTGTATTTATACTCTATGTCACAGGTGTCAAACTCCTGGTGTCACATGATGTATCACAACATTTTTTTCCCGCTGCAGAGTTGGGGTGGACGTGGCCTGCATGTGCATCTGGCCCGCAGCCTGCCAGTTTGACACCCGTGCTTATGTTCTCTCTCTCTCTCTCTCTGTTTGTGTACTACATGATAATAAAAAGAAAAATAGACTAATGGAGCAAATTTAACAAGGATTAAAATACCACAAGTAGAGAAGGAGAAAAGAAGAACATTTTAAAAAACTGAATAGGTTTCTAACTTCTCCTTTTTATATGTCTGCTAATTTGCAATATTTGTAGACATTTAGAACCCCTTAGAAGCTAAACTGTAAGAGATTATATTGGCTATGCTGTGTGATACATTCGATGTTTGGGAACCATTTTTGTTTAAATTTAGCTAAATATATAGCCATATAGAGTGATGTCTTTTCACTTCCTTATGTCTATGGATCACACTTAAAATTGGTTGAAGACAATGTTTTTTACCCATTTGTACATCATTGATTATCATAATTGCATGCTGTTCTTATTTTCCTTTGCAGATATTAACTGGAAGCTTCACATTCCTGAAATTGTATGTGATATGGAAGTGAACCAAGTTAAAAAGCTTGTTCGAAAATTGGGTATTTGTACAGCTCAAATCGATGAGATCTCCCATGACAATGTACATGATTCTTCTGAACAAAAAATAAAATTACTGGAACGTTGGCACGAAATGCATGGGATAAAAGGTTCTCTTCAGACTTTAACCACCAGTCTGAAAGAACTTAAATATTATGATGCAGTTGATAAAATTAATGAACTAATTGAGAGAAAATTGAGTCATCCAGAAGATTAAAAGAAGTAATCTTTAAAATGCTTATCAAAATGTAAGGCTTTTCAGATAAAAGCCACAGTTGTGTTATTTTTTTTTAATTATTAAATTTATATGCCACCCATTTCATAATCAAGCAACTCTGTCACTCTTATGTAGTAGGACTGATTCAACAGATAGTTCTGTGGGGAATGGACCTCACATTCCCATTTTTTTTCAGCCCTCTATCTGAAAAGAACAACTTTTGTTTTGTTTTCCAGATGTCACTATGTGATCAGATTGGACTGTTTATTTTGACATGGCATATTTCGGCATGCATAACATCAGCAACAGGACTAGATACAGCAATGTTGCCGGACAAACGTCCTTCAAAAATTACACTTTTCTACCTCAGGCGTTCTTTGTCAATTGCAATATCACTGCTTTTCAAGAACATAAGCCATTACACAATTCACAAAGGACTTCTTCTAACTGAAGTATGATGATGTGGTGTGTAGGCAAACAAAATAACCTCCACAAAACTTTTGCTGGTGGCACATTGATCATGTTTCAGCAGGGGGCAGCGTCTGATTACAGAATCGTGTCTGGGCTCAGAATCTATGGACAAAGATAGAAGATCTCCAGTGATGTAGACCAAGGGTCAGCAATCTTAAATACTCAAAGAGCCATTGGGACCTGTTTCCCATAGAAAACACCGGGAGTCACAAAACCCTTCCCATGCTTGACTATTTTCTGAGTGGCCACAAAACTAGCATCTGTACTTGAATTAAACCTTCTGTTTTCTTCTGAAACTTTTATTTTCTTGGATTTATCCATGGTTGACCTACTGGGGTCAAAAAGCTCAATAAATCATGTGCCAGCAGGTGTCATACATTGGCAATTGTGACACACATTTTGAGTGATGGAGCTGCAGCTGAGGGATGAAAGAGCCACATGTGGCTCCAGAGCTGTGGGTTGCTGACCCCTGATGTAGACCATGGTTGTCAACCTTTTCTTCATCACAGAGCCCCTTTAAATATCTTTTGTGGCCATGGACCATGGCCAGGACCCCCAAAACTTAACTCAAGATTTAAATCATAATATTTCCTCAAGCCTTCGCAGACCCCCTGCGATGACATCAAGAGAGGTCCACGGTCTACAACTAAAGAACCACTGATGTAAACTAAACCAGGAAGTTTTTAAAATCCAGCAAAAGGGCAATTGTAAACTCCTTTTGTACTGTTGCTAAGCATATGCTACATGGTTATGTTCATGAATTCAACAACAGTTGAGCTAACTTGAAAAAGCCTTGCTTATTCCCTTATAAAATGCTTTCTCTGCAGATAGTACCATTTCTGGAATTATCCATATACTCCATGAATTTTAAATATCTGGTTTTAAAAAAGAAAATCATCTTTAGTTCCAGTTCCTGCTGTTGAAATGTTTACTTTTGTATAGTTTTGTTTGGTGTCATGGTGGGCTTTGCACTGAAAGGATTCTATAACTGAGTAGATATTAACAAAAATGAATGAATGTAGAGCTGTAGTGGCACAGTGGTTAGAATGCATTATTGCAGGCTAATTCTGCCAACTGTCAGAATTTCGATTCTCACCAGCTCAAGGCTGACTCAGCCATGCAAGGAGTCTAAACTCACAAGTCTTTTCACTCCTCTCTTCACTGTAGCTGGAGATTCCATAATACTTTAGGATTAATTTATCTGTGGAAAATAAATTTTGGTGTCTATTATTGGCGTATAAAATTAAATATTTCTCATAGGATGTCAGCACTTCAAAATAGTCCAGATAGAAGCCAAATTTATGAGTACTAATGCAATTTTATCATAAGTTGTACTGTGTACAACTAAGTTGTACTATGTACAACTATGTACAATATACATAGTTACAATAACAGAATACTGCAAGTCTGGGTTTAAGTGTTTTATTAGTTTATCAAAATCAAAATGTAAAATACAGAAATACAAAGAAAAATGAAAATAATGGGAAAATAGGAGGAATGGAGAGAAAGGAAGCAATGTAGGATACAGGGGAAAAGGAAAAAGAAAAGCTTCGATTTCCAATTTCCTTTGTGCAATAGAATAAGGTGATAACATAAGTTTATATTCTGTGGTACAGTGGTTAGAATGCAGTATTGCAGGTTAATTCCACTGTCTATGAGCAGTTCGATCCTCACTGGCTCAAGGTTGACTCAGCCTTCCATCCTTCCGAGGTTGGTAAAATGAGCCAATTGTTGGGGGCAATATGCTGACTCTATAAACTGCTTAGAGAGGGCTGTGAAGCACTGTGAAGTGGTATATAAGTCTAAGTGCTATTGCTATCAGTATATCTTGAAATATATACCTCTGCAGCTGGATCACATTATGGTTGGACTGACACAACATGCTTAATTTGATTTCACAAGTAGCCCATTTTCTAGGTTGCACAATAAGCATAAACTAGCCTGGGTTAAAATAACCAAGGCTTGCACCCCACATGAAACCACACAAAAAATTCTACCACACATTAAAACTAACCACGTTTAGTATGTGGAGCAAATATAGCCATTATGTTAGTTAATGACTTGGTTAAGCATGTTGAACAAATACATACTAAGCAGATGTTGTATTAGACCTATGTATAAAATCTTCACAGCTATATAAGTGCTCAGAAAGGCATTCTGGAAACTAAAAAGAGTTAAAGTCCCTCCCATAGCAGCTACTGAAATTCAATTGCCAGCAATTTGATTCTCACCACTCAAGGATAACTCAGCCTTCCCTTCTTCCGAAGTCAGTAAAATGAGGACCCAGATTGTTGGGGGCAATATGCTGACTCTGTAAAACCTCTTAGAGAGGGTTGTAAAGAACTGTGAAGCGGTCTATAAGTCTAAGTACTATTGCTATATACTAGCCATTTCTGTAACAACAAAGCTATCTGATCAGCAAAACCCAAAACCCAAGTTTCATTTTTCCCCTCCAGTTCAAGCACAAAGTCCAAAAGAGGTTTCCAAGTGGAAACAAACTTAATTGTATTCTTTTCTTAAATCAAAACAGTCAACAGAATCTTGCAAGTCTGGAAGCACATTCTGTCCCCTGACCTTTATTTTCCAGGGAATCCCTTCTAAGATGCTTCTATTACTTCTGTGGGCTGAGGTGCCTCTTATCTGATTGTTGCCCTAGCTTCAGCTCTTCCTCCTCCTTTTTCTCAGGGATATTCCCACATAAAATTACAGAGGACAAAGAGCCCCTACCTCTTTCTGGATGGTCGTGATAATGGGCACTGATTAAGTCTTTCATAAAACAGAGTTCTAGCACACTTGATTTTTCTTATGTCAATATTTCTCTAGACAACCACAAAATAAAAATGCCCTTTTTTACTCTTCCCTTCCTTTCATAAAAACTGAACTCTGCTTGTATTTGGCTTGTGCAGTGAACTACATCTCTGTGCATCATGATAGATTCATGGCCTGGCCTGAAATAGATTCAGAGCTGTGTGCTGTAATTTCTACATGGAATTTCCCTGTCAATTAACTGGTCTTAAAATATTTTGTTCAAAAAAAAAAAAAAGAGTTTTGATGCCATCTGATCTCACAAGAGCCATTTCAGGTAGAAGAAATAAGTTTTCTATACTTAATAAACATTCACAGAGGGGAAAGTTGTGAGAATCACATAGATATTGTGTCTACCAATGATTTCTTATAAAACTGGAGCTTCAATTAGACGCCACAAAGATCAATCCTCAATCTCATAGTCTTTTTTTTCTGTTGGCCTAAACCAGGAGTGGTTTAGGTTGAGACCTTTGCAATGTGTTGACCAGCTCCCAGAATTCCATGCTGGCTCAGGAATTCTGGGAGTTGAAGTCTACAAGTCACAAAAGGGTCATAGTTCCCCACCTCTGGCCTAGAAAAAGAGGTGGAAGAAATGTTTACCAATCTTCAAGTAACAAAAGCTAAATGCAAAGTTATGTAGTTAAGATACAGAATTCAAATATGCTGGTATAAAGTGGGAGATATTTGACTTGGGGATGATACTTGGGAATATATAGAATATATACTAAACTGCAGACTGATGTGGCTACGGGGAAAATGCAATTATGGACCAAATTGTCTACAGTGTAGTTTCCAAATCTCAGGAAATAATTGTTTCACTTTCTACTTTGTGTCTTGTATTCATTTTTACCATGCTCTAAGAAGATTTCAGAGAAAAAAGGAACAGGTTTAGAGAAAGGTCATAAGAAGGAATGATCAGGAAAAGGAAGTCCTCTCGTGAATTTCTGAGTTCCGTTCTAGTTGGTTGTAATAAAACTTGCTTGGCTATGAAGTCAGATGGGAAGGCTTGAGAATGATTAAGTCTTGAAAAATGAAAATGAAGGAGCTGAGTTTGAACACCTGAAAAGGATTGAACAAGTTTGAGAACTTTCTGCAGGGCAGGTCATTTAAATTATAGGAATGGAGTTTCCAAATATACTTTAAAAAAATCTTTCTGAACTAATTATGCAGAGAGGTTTTGGATGCGTATCTCAACAGATAGCATTAGACAAAGAATGTAATAATAAGTTCTAACACATCATGGTGATCAATCTTACTTTTACAAGGAAACATTTATTAGAATAAAAGAAAAACTGACATTTCCTGTTCTAAATAAGAAGCATAGAAGTCTTCAACAGAGAAAATGATTCACTAGGAAAAAAAAACAAAAACCCGGAACTATGTTGCAACATACCAGCAATTCAGCATTCCTTTAGGAGAGTGAAGCTGCTGGTGATGAAAACACAAAAATGGAAAAAGCATTAAGAATTCCCCTCACCCCGCCTCACATGGAATTGGACTCAGATTCCACCCAGAGAGTTACAGATGCTGACAAAAGGAAACATGTCCATGAAGATTATCAGTCATCCATATGTAGAGTTACCTGGAAGTTGAGTCATGTCAACTGGATTACTTTCCTTTTTGGTTTGAAATGCTGTGCTGCTTGTCCAAGCAGCTTCTTCAGCCTGCACAAGTTGGTCAGGGGGACATCATAGATGTCCTCCAGAATGGTTTCATGCCTCACCTTCTCAATCTTTTCTCCAAGGTTGGATTGTAATGGGAACCTGTGAACTGGTCTTGATCTTCCTGGAGACTGATGCAAGAGCAGCATAAAAAAATGGGGGAGAGGTTGGTTTGATGTCTTCATCACCATCACCACCACTACAACTCCTCCTCCTCCTCCTCCTCCTCCTCCTCCTCCTCCTCCTCCTCCTCCTCCTCCTCCTCCTCCTCCTCCTCCTCCTCCTCCTCCTCCTCCTTCTTTTTCTTCACATATTCCTGCAAATGCAAAGTCCACTTTTCAGATCATTGAACAGCACTTTGTACAGTCAGCTGCATCTCTGGGGTGCAGGCTTTCATGTCTTTGCTGATGGTGTCTCACCATCTCTGTTTTGGATGCCCGTAAGGTCACTGGCCATTGACTTCTAGCTGGTAGGCTGTCTTGGCAAAG
The DNA here is from genome assembly GCA_033807585.1 of Hydrophis major. Classification (NCBI taxonomy): domain Eukaryota; kingdom Metazoa; phylum Chordata; class Lepidosauria; order Squamata; family Elapidae; genus Hydrophis; species Hydrophis major. Next base: position 87,019,882 of record CM066331.1, on the reverse strand, counting down.
GTCCCTGTTGTTGCTGCCCAGCATTCAGTGCCATACAGTGCAACAGGACAGATGGTTGTCTTGTAAATCTTAGATTTAAGATGAGTTCACATTTGTTTGTCACATAACACACCGTGAGTTCTCCCCAACACATCCAGGCTGCATTTACACTTGCTCACACCTCGCCATTGCCTTGGAGATGGGATCCCAGATACCAAAAAAATGTCCAGCTTCTTTAGGTTTTCTCTACTGATTTGAAGTGTTTCAGGGTAGTAACAGTCTCTAAGTACTCAGACCTTCACTTCTATTGAGAAAAGGATTTTCCACTTTGGCATAAATGGATGCCTTCATTCCTCTCTCAAACCATCTATCATCCCTGTCCCAAATATGAATATTATTGTTCTTTAAAAAAAAATCTTTTTTTTTAAATGAAGGAATGTCACTGATTCTGATCCTGTGGTGTAATTTCTCCTATGCTGGACCAACCTGTCATGTAAAGGTGGCTTGGTTTCTCGAGTGTAGCTGCAGTGGACTGCATATACCACATTACTTTTCTTTCATTTTGGGAAAAGTACAATGCATTAAGGACATGACAGCCACATTCAACCTGGATGAGGATCAGAAACGAAAAGACGGTGTGAGGTCTGTGGTTCCAATGGCTAATTAAGTTAGTAGGTCTGTGTGGTTTAGGTTGGAACCATGAGACTGGGAGACAAGAATTGATCTGTCCCAACTGACTTTTTTCTGGTTATACCGTTCAACTGAAATGCTCTCCAGCTCTGTCGCGTTGAGCGACCGGCCCGGCAGACCTTCTTCTTCTAGTCCGTTAAGTTTTGGCGGGACCCTCGCGAGGGTGGACCAGAATTTAGGCACCAAGAAAAGACACCAGACATTTAGATGCTTGAAGTGAGGAAGCACATCGCACCTGGGGCAAATGGAGTGGTCCCAGCCCCGATTGCTCTGCTACAACCTCCTTTATTGTGTTCTTTAGGTAGGGAGGGGTTAGGAGTACAAAGAACAAAGAAATAAGCAGTTTATGCCATATAAGAATATCTACAGAACAAGGGAATGCATAGCTCATATATCATGACTATATATCACTGACATGTCTCAAGGATTTTTCAAGCTAGCTGGGCGTTATCTATGGCGTGATTAGCTAAAGTTGTCGTGTCCTTGCAAGATAAGTTTTCCTGTATGTCAGGGCATTTTTGTGGTTCTGATTTCCGTGTACGTGTCTTTTAAAAGAACACTAATGGCAACATTTTATAATACATTCACAATTCCTCCTTTTCTTTACATTTTGGCACAAAGCGGTCCAGGAGAGAGGCCTGTTCCTCTAGAGTGGCGCCGCAGGAGGACAACGAGCTCTTCAGCTCAAAGTGCTCCCGCGGTCCGGTCTCGTCCAAGGTGGGAATGTCACACACCGAACCACCATCACATAAGTACCTTTTTGGAGGAGTTTCTTCATCTGACTCGGTGTCTGAGGACCATCCGAGTAGCGGTTGCTTAGCAGGATCTGTTGATGCAAGGGCAGAGGCTAACAAATTTATAGATTTTGGGGTATTACTAACTTCAGTATCTAGCACGTTCAAGCGATTTTTTAAGAAGCGAAGCACTCGGCCAAATATACAAGGGCCAATGGTACAAATTAATACAAACAAAATAAGTGGCCCTATTAATGCAGAAAGTAAGGTAGTCAACCATGGAGAAAAATTAAACATGCCTTGAAACCAGGAATTGTGTTGTTGTCTCTCGTTTTCACGGTCTTTGAGGCATTTTCTTAACTCTGCCATAGAGTCTTTTACAATACCTGAATGGTCTGCATAAAAGCAACATTCTTCTTTTAAGGCTACACACAACCCCCCTTTGTTTAGAAAGAGCAAATCCAGACCTCTTCTGTTTTGTAAAGCTACTTCTGCAAGAGAAGATAGTGAAGCCTGTAAGGCAGAAATGGAAGTTTCAATGCGTTTTAAATCTTCATCTATTTGCAAGCTGAGAGTGGCTAACTGTTGATGCCCTACAGCTAGAGCAGTCACTCCTGTGGCAGCTCCTGCTGCGCCTAACCCGAGGAGTACTGATAATGTTAATGCAGTGGCTATTTCTCTTTTTTGGTGGAGAGGGAATTGAGGAGGTTCTAACATTGTAATCAGTTCAGGGCCTGGGTAATAAGAAATCTTTGGAAGTAATTGGACTTGTATGCAAAAAGCGTTTTCTGACAATAGAACATCCCCATGTACACAGGCAGTGGCGCCCGTGGAGCAAGCCCAAATAGAATTATTACCAGGAATAAAAAAATAGCCAGTTAGACGGTCTGTGAGGTTACCTCCTGATGTAGTATATAGAGCGCCCATGGCTCCGTGTGTCTGGTGATTTTTGTAAGGCTGAATTTCTGTTTTTTGGGAGATATACATCACAGTGATACCTGGAAGAAGCATTGTAACAATATTGAGAATAATTGGTAGGTATATTACCAATGCAACAACCTGTGCCTATTATATCTGTGATAGTGATGGAGGAGGTATTCCATCGGCAGAGTGTATCGTTTGTGGAATTGGAGATTGCTTCCCCCGATGCCACTGCTTCATAAAAGGGAGGTGAATCAGAAATACAAAGCCAACATTCATTGGTTTTAGCCGAATCATTAAGGGTTGCCTTGAGTAAAGAAAGGGAAGAGTTCACTAATTGAAAAAGTGGGTTTTAGGCAGAATCCTGTTTCTGTAGAAAAGTTGATTTAAGATTAAGATTGGGACCCATATCGTATTTTTTCAGTTGAATAGAAAGGCGTAACGTGAAGATGTTGCCCTCATCCTTTTCCCCATCCCACTGGCGACCCCCTCATGTGAATCCAGACATCCATTTGGCCCGTGGTAGTGCCTTTCCGACCTCAGTAAAGGTAAGGATAAGAGGGTTTAACCTTTGGCCACAACACGGCCATGGATTGCATGGTATTTGTTCTCTAGTTCTAGTAATGTGTAAATAGTCATTTTTGGTAGGTGGGGTCCACCAGATGTGACCCGTAGAAACACAGTCCCATTTTTTACAGTATCTATCCACAACCCCTCCGCATGCCACACGTGAAGATCCAGTAGAATGAGATGGACAAAAATACAATCCGTAGTTGTCTGCAGGGGCAGGAGAGCAGGAGCCTTGTTTGTCCAATACATCAGCTTGTAGTTTCTTGTCACTGAATTTGATGACTCCTGTACCCATTTCGGCAAAATCCATGTACAATGGCGGGAACCAGGGCCACCTGGTGTAATTTGTGGTGGAGTTCAGCACTTGTCCTTGAAAATCAAGGATAGTCCAGGTGTAAGTCTGCGGTTGGTGCTGGTTGGAGGATGCTGGAACGGATCGGCGGAGGTGAAGTCCCCTGGGACGTAGTAGGCGTCGGTACCAGGTAAGCATTGGTCTGGAGGCGGAGGCATATCCTGTGACCATTTCTTTGGAGGAGAGGTTAAAGTTTGGAAAGACAGGAAAGGACAAGAGAAGCAGGAAAATCAGAATGATGTTAGAAGAAGCATTAAATTGTGAAGAGACAGGAGAGGTCCAGGGAAGCAAAAAGATCACAGGGAGCATCTTTGGGAGGCTTGCCATGATAGGGCCTGACACAGCGACCAGGAACCCAGAGCACCCGGTCAGGAAGTTGTACGGCAGCATAACCTCTTCCCCAGGTGATAAGTTGTGCAGGTCCTTTCCACTGTGGATCTGGAAGTTGTCTGAAATAGACAAGGGGACGGGAAGAGGGGACTGTTGGCTTAGAAAAGTGATGGGATGCTGCAGTGCAGGGAGGGGTCCCAGTAAGATTAAGAAAGTTAAGAGTATATAGAGTGATATTTAAGAGATTTTGTAACGTCGGGAGGTTCGGGGGGCCTAATGCCTTTTTCCCCATCTGCCGGTCAAGGGCTTGTTTCAAGGTCTGATTAGCCCTTTCTACAATAGCCTGTCCTTGACTATTAAAGGGTATACCAAATGTGTGCGTGATGGTCCACTTACGACAGAACTCTGCAAAGGGAGAACTGGTATAAGCAGGTCCATTGTCTGTTTTGAGATTTTGTGGACATCCCAGCATTACGAAAGTCCGAAGACAATGATTGATTACATTTTTTGTTGCTTCTCCCCTTTGCAAAGTTGCCATGATAAACCCAGAGTAAGTGTCTACAGACACATGAATGTACTTCCAGGGTGCAAAGGAAGAATGGTGGGTGGCATCCATTTGCCACATGTCACAAGCTTTAGTACCCCTAGGGTTAACACCTTCGGGAATGCCCTTGGCTTGTAAACTGCAGGTTGGGCATTGTTGGATTATTGCAGTGGCCTCTTGGTTCGTGATGCCAAATTGTCGAACCAAGGCCTTTCTATTTTGGTGGAAATAGTCATGACTTTCCCCAGCCAAAATTGGTTGAGAGCATGGGGAAGCAGTTATAACTTTGCAGGCCTCATCGGCCATTTGGTTTCCTTCAGAAAGGAATCCGGGCAGTTGTTGGTGACTTCTAATACGGGCAACAAATAAAGGTGTCTTTCTTTCTTTGAGCAAGGCCTGAAGCTGTAAAAAGAGTGTCATTAGAGAAGGAGGGGTCATAGGGGAAATATATGCATCAAACATATGTACAACCATTTGAGTCACATACAAACTATCAGAGATAACATTTAAAAATTCATTAGAAAAGAGGGAGAGAGCCAAGATAAAGGCAGCCAATTCAGACTGCTGTGCAGATGGCTGGGGAGTGGTCAAGCGTTTATGCCACTGGCCATCCCTGTACCATGCGCATGCTCCAATGGTCTTGGATCCATCTGTAAACACAGTAAGTGTTTCCTTTAATGGCTGCTGAACAAGAGGAGAGGTTAGCACAAATGGAACGGTCCTGAGTACCTGTAAACGGGGATCTGGAGGGAGGTGGCATGATACTTGACCGCACCACTCTTCCAGAGCGTCCTGTAAAACGGTCGATGCTTGTAGGAGGGGTTTCCACTGGGTAATCTTAAAGGGAACATACAATGTAAATATATCCAACCCCATCATGGCCTTAGCCCTTTTCCTTCCTTTTTCAATAAGAGAAGCCATTTGCATTGCTCTTGTGAATATTGAAGTTCTAGGAGTGTGTGGGAGATGTAACCATTCTAAAATGTGCAGGCGTTTGGTATGGGAGAGTTGAACTACAATTGCGGTTAAAAGGTGGTGTGTGGAAAGGATGGCAAGGGAGGGTGGTGTATTTGCAAGAGCGCGGTCCACCCACTGGGTGGCCAGGGCTTTGTTTACTTGTTGCAAGGCTTGCAAATGTTCCTCGGATAGGATGACTTTGTCTGCTGGGTTCTTCAAGCCTACAAGTGCTTGGAACAGAGGCGATAACATGTGTGTTGTTAGGGCAAGATATGGTCGAGCCCAGTTAATGACCCCCAAATACTGTTGTAGTTGGACCAAGGTGGTGGGTTGAGGGAGTGTGAGTGCGGGGATATGGGGAGATGCTGTGGACATCAGAACTTTGTGGCCTAGATATTGCATTGGGTGTTGGGTTTGAATTTTTTCAGGGGCTACGTGCAGTCCTGCTTGTGCTAATATGTTTAGTAGCAAAGAAAAGGTTTTTTGAATTGTTCCTTTTGGGCCATTTGCTGCAATTAAAATATCATCCATGTAATGATACACAAGAAAATCAGGAAATTGAGATCGATAGGGGCATAAAGCACTGTCTACAAAAAATTGACACATTGTGGGTGAGTTTAACATACCTTGAGGCAAGACTTTCCATTGGTATCGCGAGGTAGGTTTGGAATTATTAAGTTCAGGAATAGTGAAAGCAAAAAGCATTCTATCCTTTTGTGCCAATGGTATGGAAAAGAAGCAATCTTTTAAGTCTATGATGACCAGGTCAAACCCTTCAGGAATAAGATTAGGATTGGGCAGGCCACATTGTAACGGCCCCATGGGTTGAAGTATGGAATTGATAGCCCTGAGATCCTGCAGGAGACGCCACTTACCGGATTTTTTCTTGATAACAAACACTGGGGTGTTGTAGGGACTAGTAGATGTTTCAATATGACCCTCATCCAACTGCTGCTGAACAAGAAGGTGTAAAGCCTGCAATTTCTCTTTAGTGAGTGGCCATTGATCAACCCATACCGGAATGGGTGTTTTTAGGGAAAGATCAAGAGGAGCAATGTATGTTTGCGTAGCCATGAGTGTGATTATGGCAGTTGGATAGAAGCATGAAATTGAGAAAGCAAGTCACGACCCCACAAATTGCAATGCAAGGGTAAAATGTAGGGTTTCAGATAAGCAGTGATGTTAGAATGCTTAGTGACAGCAGAAAGCCAGTGAGAGCTGACCTTAGCGGCCTGTGCTCCGCCCACACCCTGCACCGAGGATGCTTCCGCAAGGGACCAAGAGGAGGGCCATTCGGCGGAGCGGATGACAGAAACGTCAGCGCCGGTATCAATCAGACCCTCGAAAAGATGACCATTAAGCGTGACAGTAAGAGTAGGTTTTGAAGCCTGCACTGGTTGCTGCAAAGCAAACAAGGACGGAGCGTCAGAAGGGGGCAGAAGTATAAGAGTAGCGATGATCGTCCCCTTTTTTAGAGAAAAGCATCTATCCCCTATTCTGGCCAAAGAAAGCTGTTTTAAGTCTGATGAATCATACAGATAGGGAGTAGCGACCACGCCCTCAATTGTGAGTGAGGAGTTAGGAATGAGCAAAACAGGGTTAGAGGGAGGAAGGGGTTTAAGAAATGTGACAACAAGGGGAAGAGAAAACACAGCGCCAGGGTCATCATACACAAGATCTTCGGCCAATTCTACCGGGAAAGTGGTGGCGGAAAACTCAGGCTTTGTGGCGGGGTTAGCTGAAAACCCCTCAATTAGTTTCCCGGAGATTGGGGAAGAGGAGGAGGATTGCTGCGGCATTGCGAAGCCCAATGATACCCTTTACGGCATCGGGGGCAGATAGTTTTAGGTTTGGACGGAGGAGGCGGCCCTTTTGCTTGGCCACGAGGCGCACCTCCCCCCCCGGCATTCGACACTGGTTTTTAAAGTGTCCAGGTTTTCCACAATTAAAGCAATTGCCATTGTGCGCTACGGGAAAAGCATCAGGAGCACAATTACCAGAGGGGGAGGCAGTAACAGAGGAAGGTAAAGAGGTAGTGATAGCAGCGGCAAGAGCATTCATTTTATGAGAAGTTGTGCCCACAATTCTACAAAGTTGCAAAAATTCAGCCAGGGTTGCTCCTGGTTTGTTGGCCACGGGTTGAAGGATTTTTTGGCAATCATGATTAGCGTTGGAAAAGGCAAGTTTCATGAGCAATTCTTGTTTGGCTGTGGAATTATCTATTTGCCTATCCAAGGCTGTTTGCAGGCGGCTGATGAAAGAAGCATATGGCTCATTTGGCTCCTGCATGATTTTTAAGAAAGTTTGGGTAGACTGAGAATCCGAATCATCCACCCGCTTAAGAGCATTCATGGCACACATGTGAATTATGGCAAAACTGCGACTGGGGGAATTTTGTTGTTGGACTAGCGTCGCGGATTGCCCTTTCCCCAATAGTTGATCTGCAGTGACTCCTGCGGGTAAGCCTCTTCGAATTTCTGCTTCTACCCCTTTTTCATATTCAGATTGTCAAACAACATATTGAGCTGGAGTCATGAGCATTGAAAAAAGCATTTTCCAGTCATATAGTAACATAACAGTGTTAGTAGTAACTAAGGAATCAAGTATCCCCCTCGTGAAAGGAGAATGTAGACCGTAGGTGGTTACAGCGTCCTTAATCTGTTTCAAAACTTTAAATTCGATGTTGTTATACACGTTTCCTCCTGCCGCCCCTGGGACAATGGTCATAGGAAAAGCCGAAGGGCTTTCAACTTCCAGAGAAAGAGGAGAGGAAAGGAGTTCAGTAATCGTGCCTCTGAGAGGTTGATGTGGAGAGAAATCGGACACAGGGGCTGAAGGGGAGGGGGAGGTGTCAGGGTAGGGAGGAAGAGGTAGAGAAGTGGAGTCAAGATGGGCAGCGAGAGGGGCGGTAGTTTTGGGATCGGAAGTGGAAGAAGAGGATGGTTCTAGAGATGAAGAGGGAGGATAGAGGGTGTTGATGGCTGCCATAACAGCCTTCCAGGAAGTCAGAATATCCACGGGAGCCCGTGGGGTATCATGAAGATATTTTCCTATCCGCTCCCAAGTGGAGGATTTGAGCGTTCCTCCAGAGGGATAGACAGAACAATATTTTTCTATGTAAAGTAAAAGATTAGTCAGGGATTTTTTAGAGATAGAGAAAATTGTAGTGCCATGAGATTTTAGACAAGAATTAGCCTTCTTCACAAGTGCGTAAAGTTCGTCCCTATGTACTGACAAAACTTTGGAAAGTGGGGAGCCCATTACTTACGATTGTACAAAGCCTTTGCCAGGTGCGTAGTAATAGGAGTGAAGGCAGTGTTCCTATATACAGAGGCAACACCGTGAGACCAGAAGACCGAAGGACGAAGGATCCCGGACGAGCCCCCAGCTGTCGCGTTGAGCGACCGGCCTGGCAGACCTTCTTCTTCTAGTCCGTTAAGTTTTGGCGGGACCCTCGCGAGGGTGGACCAGAATTTAGGCACCAAGAAAAGACACCGGACATTTAGATGCTTGAAGTGAGGAAGCACATCGCGCCTGGGGCAGATGGAGTGGTCCCGGCCCCGATTGCTCTGCTACAACCTCCTTTATTGTGTTCTTTAGGTAGGGAGGGGTTAGGAGTACAAAGAACAAAGAAATAAGCAGTTTATGCCATATAAGAATTTCTACAGAACAAGGGAATATATCATGACTATATATCACTGACATGTCTCAAGGATTTTTCAAGCTAGCCGGGCGTTATCTATGGCGTGATTAGCTAAAGTTGTCGTGTCCTTGCAAGATAAGTTTTCCTGTATGTCAGGGCATTTTTGTGGTTCTGATTTCCGTGTACGTGTCTTTTAAAAGAACACTAATGGCAACATTTTATAATACATTCACACAGCTCCAATGTCTACTGTTTACCCCCATAAAGTAAGGGACTGAGTGGGATTTTTTTCTGTAGGGTTTAGTTGGGAACAGGACATTTCAGCGAGAAAAGTTTGATGGGAAAGGAAGTACTAAATCATAATTATACTTGCTTTTTCCAGAACAACTTCCTTCTTTCATTCCTTCTATCCAGTCATCCAACCATCCATCCTTAGATTTTCTTACTCATTGTTTTATTAAAAACAACCATTGCTTCTGTACCCTTTTTTGTTTGTGTCAGTGTTTTTGGAATTCACATAAAGGCAAAAAAGGAGAAGTAACTGAGTAACTTTTTCTTTTTAACTCTGTTTTTTTATTTTGTATCTTTTATGGATTTTATTTTATTTTTTTAACTGAAAACTGCCCAAAGTCATTTCAATAGTGAGATGAGCTATGTACTATATAAATGTGATAGATGATGATGGGAGAGAGGGAGAGAGAGAGAGAGACTTTGAGGGCAGCAGTACGATGAAAGTGTTTAAAGAAATTCATGCTGGCACCAGCAGCTCTTGATAGAGTTCTTAACAATTACAGAGAGGAGCAATTGGCCTGCAATTCCTAAAATTTTGAGAATTAACTGGGAATTCTAAGATTTACATTTGGAAGATCCCTGACTGGAAAAGACTGGTGTTACATCTCACAGTCATTTGGGCATCATTCACAAAGTCATTCATCATTCACAGAAATAGGTTTCAAATGCCAATGCATCCTAAATGTTGGGACTCTTTTTTTTTTTTTTGAAACAAATTTTTATTAATTTTAAAGATAAAACAACACATCATTAACCATTAAATACATAAACACATAAAACCTCTTAACATTATAAATCCTTACAAGTCGAACAAAACATTATTTTTATACAACATAATTCCAATTTATCCCATCTCCATATGGACACACAAATATCTTTCAGCAAATTTCTCATTATTTCTCTTTACTCCTATTCAATTTCATTTCTCTTCCATATTTATCCATTTTATAGTCATCATATTCATTTCTGGCTTGTTTAAATTATTCTCATCTAACATTCCTCCAAGGTTTTATTGATTCTTTTTTCCTTTTTTTTTATAAAAAACAAATTTTGTTAGTTTTACCAAAAACACAATACACAAACATACAAACACAAAACATAAACAAAACTAAAAGATCTTTTCTGAAGGTTGTCTGTTCCCGGGTTAAAACTCTTCACACAGACACAAATTCAAACATCATATTCATCCCATATATCCTTCCATATCTTATTATATTTTCTTTTTTATATATATATATAAAAACCATTTTTATCAGTTTTATAAAAACAATACACAAAGAGTCAAGGCATAACAGCTTATAAATTCTTTTCTAGAAAAAAATAATAATAAAAGACCAATAAAGCATAACATTTCCAGATTATAATATCAATACTTCATATAGTATTAACTTCATATCTTGTCCCTACTTCTCCTTTCCATCCAAATTATTTATTAATTAAAATTTTATTGCCTTTTATCAATATACAAAATCCAAAAAAAAGCATATATATCCTTCCATATCTTATTACCATTTTCAACAACATTCTTTGTCTGTTCTATTTCCAATTATCCATTCATCTTTTTTTTTTTCCTTTTACTATACTTCTCCTGTACACCAATTGGAGTAACATCTATAACTCATTACCCTAACTTAGAAATACTACATATAGCAATTTTTCTTGGGATTCTGTTTAAAAAATTCTAAGATTACATAATAAATTTTATATTCTAAATACACATATAAAAACACAATCTTATATACCCTCCAGAATCCCTCTTTTAATCTAAATTAAATTCACCCATTGTCTCTAAATAAACTTTTTTTCTTTAGGTCTTGCTTCCCCCCATTAAGGCTTCTCCTCCCCCCCTTTCTCTCTTGCTTATTCTTCTCCTTGCCCTTTCTACCCCTTTGCTTTTTCTCTTCGCTTTTCTTGCTCCTTTTCCTTTGCTTTCTAACCTTGCCTCCATCTTTTCGCTCATTTTTCTCTCTTTTGGTTGTTTTTATAATTCTTAAAATCCCCTTTTTCTTGTCCTTTTTCTCCTCCTCTCCGGAAGGGACCCATTGTTCATCAAAGATGGCTTCTTCTTCCTCTTCTTCCTTGTCCCAGTCCTTCTGCTGCGTAATCAATTTTTCAAAAGAACATAACGCCATTTCTAAGAATTGAAACAAAGCGCCCAAAGTATCTTCTTTTTTATATTTTTGATATTCAATCTCTAGTTCATCCACAGACGATGCCATTATAAAAAGTGAAACTTTTTCCAAAACAACCACAAGTATTTTTAATCAAAGACAATCAAAAGCAATTAAAAAAAAAATTCCAAAAGTTAATACTTTTTTTTCCTTCTTCTCTTTCTCTTTCTGGGGTTAATTTTTAATCAAAGAGGTCCAATTACCATATATCTTCCTTTGGGATCCACAAAGACGTTCTAGACAATCTCCTCCTTTTTCAGCTTCTGCTCCAATTTTTTTTCTCCCTTCCCACTTGCAATGACAATTTTAAATAATCAGAAATCCATACCTCCAACAAAGATTTTCCAATTTCTTAAATTTTTCAATGTCCAAAAATCCTTTTGTCTCTTAGCTTCAACTTTCAAAGCAATCCACTTTCAATGTCTAATATATCCAAATATTTCTGCTGTTTCCGTGGGGTGGGAGAGTAAAAAAAAAAAAAAAAAGTTCCCTTTAACAGCTTCTCCGCCGCTTTTCGCTCTTCTTAGGGATACAATGTATCCTCCAGCAATTCAAACAGCTCAATTCCAGGCAATTTAAAAGATGTTACTTGACCCAGCTCAGACAGAACTTTCACTCTTCTTACTTCCTCCAGCACAGTTCTTATCCGGTTGCTGGCTTCTTCGTGGCGGCCATTGCTGACCGCCGCTCCACCGCCTTGGGAAAAAGGGGTTTTCCCGGAGAAGGGGGGGGTCTGCGACACCCCCACCTCCCTATCCGACTCCCCTCTCTCTTCAGCTGTCCCTACAGGGCAGCCATATCCCCCTGACCCATCTGGATCGGGGGTACCTCGACGGCTAGCACAGCAGGAATCGCGAGCTGTCGCGAATTCCTGCTGCCCCGAAGCCACGCAAACCGGAAGTCCCCAATGTTGGGACTCTTAAGGATTAGATCATTTGCATAAAATACTGTACAATGGGCAGTGAAATCCAAACTTCCGGTTCCAAATCATTTTTGCTGTCAATTCAACTGACCAATACATCACACCGTGTGTAGCTGACCCTCTGCTTTCTCTAACGAAAGTGCACACATGCAAGCGCTCTTGTCTAAGTGATGACAGCATTAAAACTTTCCTGGGCTGCTTTATGAGAATACCATTCCCGCACACATACATAATGTGCCAAGTGAGATTTTTTTTTTTTGATTTATGTATAGAAGAAGGATGATGACAGGGATTTTGCAGAGCAAGTGGCTACAGGAACATTGGCATTTCTATCTGAAAAATGGTCTGCATATACCTTCCAGATGTTTGTTTTTGTATTTCAGAAAATATGAAATAGATTTTGCTTCTGTTGCAGAAAGCCTATTTCAGACAATTTCAGCTAGACATCTACTCTCTCAAAAGTAAAAACAGGAATTGTGCTTAATGCTCAGAAAAGGTCTACAGGTTAGGAAAAGCTGGCTGTAGATACTCTTTGAATAAAACCCCTCATGGAGACCAAACATCCTGCAATAAGATCCTTGATCCTGTTCTATTGAGTGCCCAAGAGACATCCTTGCATTGTATAAAGAGGTTTTGAAGTATGGGTTATTATTAATTTTAAAAAACAGCATTGATCTGGAAGCTCCTATTTCAAGTTTCAATCTCTCACAATTAGAACCTTCAGTTTGAAAACTGTATAATTTGGAATTAAACCTTCATGTTGTTGAAAATCTGGAACATTTTTTAAAAGTTTTATCATTAAATAGTTTATCCTTTTATACCATCTTCGGGGAATGTGCTCCTTTGAAGATTCATGAAGCAGATCCATGTATATTTATTGCTTAGGCATGCCAAAGGTGGTTTTTCAGGAGGCAACTGGACCTTCTTATTTTTCCTTTTGAAGACATTTTGCTTCTCATTCAAGAAGCTTCTTCAGCTCTGACAGTGGGGAATGGAATCCTGAAAAAGCAACTTTAGGTCCAGCATGACTTAGATGACTGAGAATCTCTACAGACTATTGCTTAGGCATTTTTCACAATTAAATGAAGATGGCTATTGTTATGTGTGCTCACACTCAGCCATCCCTGAGACAATATGTAGCTTCAGTATTTTTATTTCAGTGCAACAGTGGTTGGATGATCATGCCCACATTGATGTAGACTAAAAGACCCACCAAAATCAAATATTAAATGGATACTAAATAAACTGTGCCCTGTTGGGTGACTGTTTCAGAGACATTTCCTTACCTCAACAGAGAAACAGAATGAACACAGGTGTATTGGAAGCAATATCCTTCTGGGTTTAGTTCCAAGTGGGGAAAAAGACATTGAAAAC